>CM070621.1:42082063-42682063 GCA_036346255.1 Ampelocalamus luodianensis
AAGGAATCAAATGACGAGTTTTTGACCAGTTACTTCAACGGTCAGGGGCTTGGGTTCAAGAACTTCCTTAGGTATTATGGGCCGTTCGTACCACAACTAGTCGTATGACCGGTGAAACACCATTCTTTATGGTTTATGAAATTTGAAGCCATGCTTCCTCCGTAACTCAAAATTAGTTCTCGCTTCGAACCGATTGCTTTTCCAAAGTGATCGGCAGAACGCGACTTGACGACATCAATTTCCTTGAAGAACGACGAAATCAAGCTTTACTACGATCAGCAATTTACCAGCAAGCCATGCGTCGGTACCATAGTCGTAAGGTGCAACCTCGCAGCCTAGCTGTAGGAGATTTGGTTCTTAGAAAAATCCAGAACCAAGCGGGTCGCAACAAACTTTCACCTAAATAGGAAGGTCCATACACTGTAGTCGAAGTCACCCGATCAGGATCGGTACGATTAGCTATGTCAGATGGGCAAGTTTTGTCTAATTCTTGGAATATTGATCAATTGCGTAAGTTCTTTGTCTAATTTCCTGTATTTATTTTATTTCATATTTCAATAAAGATGCCTTTCCTTTTTTCAACGATAAGTATAATTGTTTATAATTATTATTAAATCGATCCGTCATATGCCTTTATTATTTGCCGGGTTGGTCGGAGAAGACACTCATTCTCTCCGATATTCCTTTCGAAGGGATCTCCAATGCTCATGGGTGCTGACTTAAATGTCACATACCACACTGGTTTTAGTCGTGATCATTGCTTCAATGATACACACGCACAACCAAATACTCTTTTCTTAAGGCCCTGTTTGGTACAACTCCTACTCCCAGCTTCTCGATAAAATCTTGAGGAGCTGTACCAAACACCTAGCTTCTCAAAACCACTCGATTCTGATTCTCGCGAGAGCTGTCTCAAAAATGAACTAGCGACGCGAAGCGACCTTCCGTAGATTCTCGTGAGAAGCCAACTTGATAGAAGCAAAATACCCTTTGAAGTTGATTCTATTTACCCGCAAAATGCCATCCACTTAACCCCCTCCCACCCCCATCGCGCGAGGCCCCGAGCCGTCACCTTCGTGAAATCCCCACCGCCGCTCTAGCGGCCGAGGCGATTTCTGCATCGCCCACCGTAGCGCCGCCTTCGTCCCCGAGCACCTCGCGGACCTCGATCGCGCCGCGCCACACCCGAGTGCTCCACCGCCGACACGAGTGCGCCACGAGAAAACGATGACGCCGACCCGAAACCCTAGAGGCCGCTCGACCGGAGTGCGCCACGCGAGAAGACGACTCATCGCCGCCTCCGTGAAGGTAAGGTCGGACCTCCAAAGGCGCCGCCTCCATCCTCCTACCCTGCCCTCCCTACTCCTCCCTTTGTCCGTGCTTCGTGATTGCATATGCGTTTAGATCTGAGATTGAATATGTGATTGAATCAGTGCTCCGCCACCGGACCCGGAGTGCGCCACCACGAGAAGACGACAGCCGCCGACCTGGAAACCCTAGAGGCCGCCCGAGCCGTAGTGCGCCGCCGCCATGAAGACGACTACCGACCGCCTCCTGTGAAGGTAAGGTCGGGCCTCCAGTGCGCCGCCTCCATCCTCCTACCCCTTGCCCTCCCTACTCCTCCCTTCATCTGTGCTTCTGTGATTGCATATGCGTATGTGAGTGAATCTGTGAAATTTGTGAATGAATATGTGAATGTAGTACTGACAGTTCTACACCTGATTATTTGAGTTTTGTGTTAGAATTTTACTGGAATATGTGAGCTTGTTCTATTGTGACATTGTTATCAATGCTCTGACAAAGTATGGGATGTGAGGATTAAGCCTAGTTGAGGATTGTTAATGTCCATCTGGTTTCGCTTCAGTGTATTCCTGATACCATATCTCCGTCTGTATGATGTTCATCCAGTGATTACATCCTAGTTGATGATGTATGATGTTTATCCAGTGTTTACAACTCAAGGCTATGTTTGTGGGCTTGGATAAATCTGGTCATGATAATACTAGTCTTGAACTGAAATTTGTTAAGATATCTAGTTCAATCTTGAGCCCTAATAGAGTTGTTAGCATTCTGGTTAGCATTGTTGCACTGTGAAGTCATAAGTGTGTATGTATGTTGTCTTATAGACTGAACTCTGAAGTACAGGATTCTATGTCTTTTGATGAGTTCATACTGACATAAAGTTTTAGAGCTGAAAGCTGTGCATGAGTTCAATCTTGAACCGATCGTTCTGGTTAGCATTGTTGCTAATTTTACCGTGGCCGAAAGGCCGATAGTTGATCCTTGTAGTTTTACATTCTTTGTGAAGTCATCTTTGTGAAGTCATAAGTTTTCATTTTACATCTTTGTGAAGTCATGAGCTGTAGAAGCATTCCTTCACCAGAAGTTGTATTCTTCGTGAAGTCATGAGTCAGAGAAGCATTCCTTCACGAGAAGTTGTATTTCATTATTTGTGAAGTCATGAGTGTAGAAGCATTACCGTGAAGTCATGTAGTGGCGAGCGTGAGCAAAAAATAAGAGGGTGTGAGGACCCCGGTTTATTTGGCTTGTAATGCTTAACCAACCGCTTTGGTCCTAGCATCACAAATCGAATAAATCGATCCTCGAGATACGTATACTTCCTGAGCAGTATACACACCTCGTTACAAAATTAGACATCAACTCCATTCAAAACATAGAGTCCAAACATTTACACTACAAACGGAAGATAAACAAATAGTAAAGATATTATGACAATGGCCGATCGCCACAAGATACACAAATAACAAAAAGAAGACAATGGAAGCAAAGTGCCATAAGATGGCTATAAACAAAGCCAATCGGTGTGCCTTCAACCCACAAGGCATCCGATGGACCGCCAAGACTAGTCGTCACCCACGCAGGCGGCAAAGCCTGACTCACGTAGTGAGGCCCACGAGGCTCACCTTCTTCCTCTCGCAACAAAAACATTAAGCAAAGCACACGAGTACAAAGATTGTCTTTGTACCCGCAAGATCGACGTGTGAACTAGCGCACTGTTCATATGCTACATACGTGCTTATTTGGTGGAGGTCATATGTTTCATTTGCATAAAGCCAACTTTCTTTGCAATAATGTAATACGCTTTAAAGGCAAGTTTGCAATTCATTTTTTGTTGAAATAATCATGAAATAAAGATAGATACAAGAAACCACCTAGAAGTGACTATCCCAATAGTCACCACAATATAGCACAGAATCCCAGGACTGCACTACACCCGGCAAGTTTTAATTTAAATGTTGTAGTCTAACTCTTGAAAGCTTACCCAAGCGTGTCCATCACCTAGGACGAGGCTATTCGAATAGTTTTTAACCCTGCAGGGTGTACCACTATACCCACACCTCGAGATCGCCTTTAAGCCAAAGCACACTTAGAAGGTATGCACAGCCTGACTAAGTCCTACGAGACTGTTTCCAATATTGTGTATCAACCCGAGCCGCTCAGATGGGTAGAAACACCATACGCTACATGGTAAAGCCAAAAGACAACTACCCACTCAGATAAAGCTTTCGGACAACTACCATGCTCCCACCTCCATCCCTCCCGCGACCTCCTGCGACCGAGCCAATACACGCCAAAGTACTAGGTCAAGAGAGGTCCCATATACTCTAGTGTGGTTAGCGCGAAATGCTGGATAAAAATTCACTCACAAGATGTTCGGTCCTTAATTGACCCGGGCACCTTTCCAGTCACACCCAAAAGATCACACCAATCTTACCATTGTGCCCGCGTCCAAATCATTTTTGTTTTCATTTTTAGTTTTGCAATTAAACATAGCAGATATGCTAAAACATACAGTTGTAGTAAATTTTGTGTGATCAAGGTTACCGACTAAAGTCGATAACCGCCCAGTTCTACCGATAGCTAAGCATGTCTAAGCAAATTGACCCGGATCTACTAAGTGACAAGAGATCATCCAGCGACCTCTAATCACAGCAAATAACCTAGGCTCAGGTAGTAGAGATCAATATTTTGTCTACAGGATATGCAGCTACGGATTTAACTAATCAATTTAACACAAATTAAGCAATGCATACATACAGCTGAAACAAAATATTAATCTTTAAAATACTGGGATTAAACATGATCAAATCGCTTGCCTCGGATCTTTGTTGCTCAATAAGGTCGCGGAGGATCGTCCTCGTGGTTGCGCAAATATCGAAGCCTAACGATCGAACATAACAAAGAAATAAGAACGAATAACACCGACAAAACTCAAACATACAACAGCACTAAAACAAGCTAAAACTCACACAGCAACCTAAGCAAGAAATGACAAAACTTTAGAAACAGAGAACAAATTATTTTAAGTTATTAATAATTTTCTATGAATTTTCTAAGTTAAAAACACAACAAGCCACTAGTTAGTTACTTAACAACTTTTCATAAACAGAAACAGTGTATAAAACCTATCCTAACAGTTAGTATACTGAAAATGAAATTTTACAAAACTGGGTTCATTGAATTTGGACAATTATTGGAAAAGATATGCATTTTCTAATTTAGAAGATACATAAGACATCATTTTATTAGATAACAGATTTTTGCTACAGAGACATGGATGAAACTAATTTTAGTAAATAATACATTTAAAATGAAAAATAACAGCACTGGTTTCATGCAATTTGGATAAAAATTGAATTAGTTATGCATTTTACAAGTTTAAATGATTTAACGATTACAATGAAAAAGCATTTGAAATACTAAAGCACTTAATATTTTTCTACCGCCATCAAGAAGCCCCACCATCGACAATGGGCGCGAACGACACGAGACACAATGCACCGACTACAAAGTGACGTCGAAGGCGTATTCAAAGAATACGTCTTCGGCTCACTAAGGTGCAAACCTAAAACACTCACACAGAGAAATACGCTTCCCATCAGAGAAAACGTATAACCAGAACTACACAAACCTAACTGACAACATGGACCCACATGGCAGTGACTCAGAGAACAAATAACGGGCTGGATTAAAGGATTTCTAAATGCGATTACGAGAGGGCCCACAAATCGTAGACTCAAAGAAGACATGATTAGAGTTAAACTAATCTTCACGGCGGTTCCACCGGCGAAAGCACTGCACGGCGGTCGCGGCGCGCGCAGTGATCTAGCAAAACGGTGAGTTTCAAGACGAGTGAGTGGTACCTTCGGTTCGCAAGGACCTCGCGAACTTCGATGACGGTGACGCAGTCACGGGAATGCGCGCAGTCAAGCGCGAACGAGGCGGAGAAGAAGATGCGGTGCTCGCGGAGAAGACGCTACGCTTCGAAGACCCGGAAGATGCGCCACGGCCCGCCTTGATCCCAGGAACAATAAGCACAAGATGATGGCGGCGAAGGAGGTTCGAGACGGCCGGAATCACCACGGCGACGTAAACACCGAGCTCGGAGAAAATCGGTCGCCACGGCTTCCACGATGCACCAAAGACGTAAACGAACCCACCGTGAGCATCGGCGGAGCATTGCGATCAAGTGGAACCAACGCCGAGGCTTGAGACTCACGACGCTAGCAAGCTCGCGGGGCGAGATCGCCGGAGGCGGAGGGCACGATACGCCCACGTGATCCTTTGGACGCCAAGGACCCGGAATAGGCAAAATGAGGCGCGGCGAGAGAACACGATGTGCGCGCGCGGCTCAAGGGCTGTCAGAAGCGGCGCTACGCTCGAGTTCTTCTCCGCCGAGAGGAAAATTTGGGCGAGAAGGTGAGAGAGCGAAGAAACGATGACCGAATGAGTGCGGTGAGGTTATGAAGCTCGCGATGCTCCACGGACGAACACGAGGGCAAATAGGTGGCGTGGCGGAGGTGCGTGGCAAGCATGCGCGACGCCGCGAACTCCGGTGAGGTGCGGAGAAGACGAGGTGGACTCGCGGTAGGGTCCACACGCGGCCGACGGACGGAAGCGGTGCGAACGGAGGTTTGGCTCGGTCGTAACGCACCGTCGTTGGATCGAAATGGGCCGAGATTGATGTATGCATTCGGACAGTCGGTTGCACGCGCGCCGACGTGGATCGTTCGATTTGCATCGGACGGCCACGATCGATTGGACTTCGTGCGTGCAGCTAGTTGACGCGACCGAGTCAAGTGGCACGATCGGACTTGAGCCCGAGGTTGGGTCCGAGCCCGAGAACAGTGATTTGTGGATTTGATTTAAAGACAGAGAAGCTTTGGGGAATTTTTAGAGGTAGCTCCTGAGCTCCAAAAATTCTGAAATTTTATGGTAGCTACTAGAGACAGAGGACAACCTCGCATAATTTTTTCAGAACTTTTATGCACTGCATTGTTCCAGAGAAAATTCACAAGCTGCTGTACAAGGAGTTTGACCAGATTTCAAACAGAGTTGACTTGGCCATTTGAAATAGCAAACAAAATCTAAAATTGTGAAATAATTCAGGGAGGTAGATAGGATGATCAAGATGATAGGAAAAATAATTGCAGAGGATGATCACAAGTTTGAAGGCTAGAATTGATAATCAACAATTTCCAATCACAAGAATTAAATTCTACAAATTGGAAATTGCTAGGGAAAATTGTAGAAACTTTCAAATGATTTGAAGAGACAACAAAAGTTTTTATTTCTCCTCAAAATTTTACATTTGAAATACAAACCCTAAGTTAGGGCTGTTACAAATCTCCTCTTACAGGAATCTCACCGAGATTCTCGATCACTGGGAGAAGAAGGACGGGTAACTGCCGGAGACGATCCTCCCGCTCCCAAGTGGCTTCATCCTCGGAGTGGTTCGACCACTGAACTTTAAGGAACTTGATCACCCGGTTCCTTGTTCTGCGTTCAGCTTCTTCGAGGATACGAACGGGGCGCTCACGATAAGACAGATCTTCCCGCACATCAATATTCTCCAAGGGTGTTTCTCAACCGAACACGGAGGCACTTCTTCAATTGCGACACATGGAAAACATCATGCACCCCTTCAAGTGTAGCTGGCAATTTAACTTGTATGCAACAGCTCCCACTCTATCGATGATGCGTAGGGTCCGGACATACCGAGGAGCCAATTTGCCCTTGACGCTAAACGACGATGACCTTTCGTGAGGTGAGACTTTGAGATACACAAAGTCGTTGGTCGAAACTCACTCACGCGACGCCGATCCGCATAGCTCTTACGCTCGGATGAGCTACGCGCAAGTGCTCACGAATCAACTGCACTTGACTTTCCGCCTCATTGATGGAATCTGGGCCAAAGAACTGCCTTTCACCAGTTTCTGACCAGTTCAACGGGGTTCTGCAGCGCCTCCCATACAAAGCCTCAAACGGTGCCATACCGAGACTAGCCTGGAAGCTGTTGTTGTAGGAGAACTCGGCAAGCGGTAGACACTTCTCCCAATTCTTCCCATAGGAAAGAACACAAGCACGGAGCATATCTTCAAGAACTTGGTTGACCCGCCTCGTCGACCATCGGGCCCGAGGATGATAGGCCGAGCTGAAGAAAGACGGTCCCCATGGCTTCTCGTAAATCGTGCTATAGCCGAGAAGTGAAAGAGAGCCACGATCGACACAATCGTTCGTGGCACACCATGCAAGCTCACAATGCGGAGATATAGAGATCGCCAATCGATCGACACCGAGAGTGGGCATCTTGGCGGGAAGTGCGCTACCTTCGTCAATCGATCGATAACAACCTGGATAGCGTCCTTCCTCAAGGAGCAGGCGGCACGGTGATAAAATCCATGCCTCTGAATCCCACTTCCACTGTATAGGCAAGGGATGGAGGAGACTGCTGACGCCGATGCTCGGCCTTGACACGACAACATACATCGCATCCGCAACGAACACCGCAATCAAGCGCTTCATGCGAGTCCACGAATCTCCGACGCAGATCTTGGTACATCTTGGTAGCCCGGGATGGATGGACAAAGGCGAATCATGGGCTTCTTGAAGGATCAAATCCCGCAACTCGGGATCTTTGGGACCACGAGACGCTGCCCAAACCATACAACACCGTGCTCATCCTCCGTGAAACACTTGGTGATCCATTCTCGATGTTTTGCTTGATTTTTCCACACCATCATCGATTGTCGTGCGCCTTGATTTGATCCACCAAGGTTGGTTGCACAACCAAGGCGACAAGGGAACCATGTTCAACCAAACCCAAGTTGAGATGTGAAACTCGCAAGAAGTGCAGGTTCTTTGCCTGGGATCATCAAAGTATTGCAATACACCTTTCGACTAAGTGCATCAAGAACCACATTGGCCTTGTGGTGATACTGAATACCCATGTCATAATCTTTGATCAATTCTAGCCATCTCCTCTGCCTCGAGGTTCAGATCCGTTGAGTGAACAAGTATTTCAAACTCTTGTGGTGGAATACACCTCACGCCGTTTCCGATCAAGTAATGCCGCCAAATCTTGAGTGCATGAACTCTGCGGCAAGCTCTAAATCATGGGTGGGATAATTGAGCTCATGAGGCCTCAAGTGCCTAGATGCATAGGCAATCGCCTTGCCTTCTCGCATAAGAACACATCCGAGTCCCCAACGAGAGGCATCGCAATAAATATCAAGCTCTTGTGGATATCGGGAAGAGTAAGGAACTGAGTGAAGTCAACCGCGCTTGAGCTCACAGCTCTCATCACAAGCAGAGGACCATACAAACTTCTTGTCCTTCTTAAGCAATTCAGTCATCGACTGCGATCTTGAGAAGTTCTCGATAAAGCGGCGATAATAGCCCGCTAAACCAAGAAAACTCCGCACATCGGTGGATCGACTTGGTATGTCCCAAGATAGAACATCGCCGACCTTGCTTTGGGATCCACGGCTATGCTCTCGGTGAAAGAACATGGCCCAAAAATGCCACTTCCTTCAACGAACTCACATTTCTTGAACTTTGCATACGGTGATGCTCCATAATTGCCCAAAACAATCTTGGATGCTCAAGATGCTCGTCTTGATCTTGGAATAGATAAGAATGTCATCAATAAAGACCACCACAAATTTGTCCAAATACTCCATGAATACGAATTCATAAGGTTCATGAACAAACGCTGGAGCATTGGTCAAACCGAAGACATGACGGTGTACTCGTCATGAGCCATAACGAGTAGTGAAAGCCGTCTTGAATATCCTCACCGATCCGGACTTGATGATAGCCCGACCTCGGATCAATCTTGGAGAACACTTGAGCTCGGACAACCGTCAAAAAGATCATCAATACGGGCAGAGGATATTTGTTCTTCACCGTCACTTCATTGAGAGGACGGTAATCAACACACATGCGCAAAGTCTTGTCCTTCTTCTTCACAAAGATCACCGGACAACCCCAAGGAGATGAACGGGACGGATGAAACCCTTTGCTTGGAGCTCGCTAAGTCGCTTCTTCAATTCTTCTAGCTCATTGGGAGGCATCCGATACGGCGCCTTGAAATCGGGCGATCTCGGGCAGCAACTCGATGACAAACTCCAGTCTCGAACGGAGGCATCCGAGCAAATCTTCGGAAAGACATCCACAAAGTCGGATACTATGGCAACATCTTGAATTTGCAAGGTGGCCGCCTCTAATGCACATAGATGTGGCTCCGAAGGCTGCGCGAAAATCCGACTGCGCCTTTGAAGGGTGGTAAGATAGACAATCTTCCGGCACAATCGATATGCCCCAAGTGTTGGGACAACCAATCCATGCCAAGAATCACATCGGACTCATTGAACCGAAGGCGGGATAAGATTTGCTAAAATCCCTCCTTCAACTATGATAGGAACATCCCGACATCAGAATCAGCTCTCATTTCCGACCCGGAGAGCGAATGAGTAAAGGAATCCCAAAGGAACACGGTGAAGACCACTAGCAGCAGCAAATGATCTTGAAATAAAAGAATGCGATGCTCGAGAATCAAATAATCTGCGCGGGACGAGAATTAACAAGAAGTGTACCAATCACGACATCGGCGCCTCCCGAGCCTCCTCGGTGAAAGGTGGTTCACCCGACCACCGCCGCACCTCGGTCTTCGAATAATCTTACGTCGGCGGTGACCACTCCCGCCCGCGTCCTCCATTAGGGCGCAGGCTGCTCGCAACACTCGAGGGCGGTATTCGCATAATGGCCCTTGTTGTGGCAAATAAAACAAGTCACCTCGGCCGCGGATTGCGGAGACCGCTCTGCTCTGGATCGCGGCGCACGTGGCTGAAACACGCTGCGGTGGGCGAGCTGAGTGCGCAGATGGTCTCGCGCGGTGGAGCAAAAGAACGGGCCATGGTGCCGGCCGGCCGAGGACGAACGAGGTGGTGTGAGTAGACCGATCGCCTCCCATTTGCGCTGCGGGACTCGCCGCCTTTGCCTTATGCTCTGCAACAATGGCCTTATCTACCAAGGCTGAAAGTCCGAGAAGTCCACAATAGATAGCTTGTCCTGCAGCTCCTCGGACAAGCCATCCATAAACTTCTCTCTGCTTAGCCTCATCTCGAGGCCACCTCACCCGAGCATAACGAGCGGATGATTGAACTCGTAAGGTACTCCGTCACGATTTGCGCCCTTGCTTGCGCGAGGAACTCCTTTTCTTGACTTCATCAGGCCATCCGGGATGTGGGCCGACGTAAAAGTCGACGGAACTCCTCCCACGCGACCACATGGCCCGCGGTGCATGGCGAGATAGTTCTCCCACCATGAGAGTGCCGCCCTCAAGGTGGTGGGACGCGAAGAGCGCCTTGTCTCGCGCCGCATCGAGCTATGTTGAGCTTTCGCTCAACCATGCGCCAATCGTCCGCATCGAGAGGGTCCTCGAGCGGGAGAAAGTCGGCGTGGCGTGCGGAGGAACTCTGCAAGTCCCAGCGAGTCGGTGGCGCCACCACCGGCAGGAGTGGAGGTATTCCTAGCAATAACCTCTAAGATGCGCGTCTGGTCCATGCGGTTTCGCTCAATCTGAGCGAGAACCTCAGCCATGGTCGGAGGAGGGGGAAGCTCCTCATCATGACCAGCCTGCTGACTACCGCGTGTTCTCCCTGCCATCCTGTTTCACTAAGACAAGTTAGCAACAAATTTAAGAGCAAGAAAGCCCAAAATTCATGAAAGCAATCCAGAAACAAACACAAGGCAGGATAAAGTTCGACCAGCAAAAATCAGACACATAACTACTCCCTTTACATCTTACCCTTATGCTCCCACAAATTTTAATTAGACTGATTCTCTATGGTTCTCCCAAAGACTGATTCTACCGGTAGTAACTATCTTTTGAAAGGAAAGAGAGAAACCAAGTTTTAAACTCAAATTAGAGTAAGATGAGAGTAGAAGGCTAAGATAGGTAAGAGTAAAATCGAGAATCTGCCTAGGTTTTCATAAACCTTTTATAATTTGAAAATAAGACTGTCAAAATACCTAAGGACGACTATGCTTGGGTTACTACGGTCGAGAATGGCTCGATACCAACTTTGAGGACCCGATTTATTTGGCTTGTAATGTAACCAACCGCTGGTCTAGCATCACAAATCGAATAAAGCGATCCTAGAATCGTATACTTCGCAAAGCGATATACACACCTCGTTACAAAATTAGACATCAACTCCATTCAAAACATAGAGTCCAAACATTACACTACAAACGGAAGATAAACAAATAGTAAAGATATTATGGACAATGGCCGTCGCCACAAGATACACAAATAACAAAAGAAGACAATGAAGCAAAAGTGCCATAAGATGGCTATAAACAAAGCCAATCGGTGTGCCTTCAACCCACAAGGCATCGACAGGACCGCCAAGACTAGTCGTCACCCACGAAGCGACAAAGCCTGACTCACGAAGTGAGGCCCCGAGGCTCACCTTCTTCCTCTGCAACAAAACATTAAGCAAAGCACACGAGTACAAAGATTGTCTTTGTACCCGCAAGACCGACGTGTGAACTAGCAGGCACTGTTCATATGCTACATGCGGGCTTATTTGGTGGAGGTCATATGTTTCATTTGCATAAAGCCAACTTTCTTTGCAATAATGTAATATGTTTAAAGGCAAGTTTGCAATTCATTTTTTCTTGTTGAAATAATGCGAAATAAAGATAGATACAAGAAACCACCTAGAAGTGACTATCCCAATAGTCACCACAATATATACGAATCCCGGACTCGTACCACAGCAAGTTTTAATTTAAATGTTGTAGTCTAACTCT
Organism: Ampelocalamus luodianensis; assembly: GCA_036346255.1. Lineage (NCBI taxonomy): Eukaryota > Viridiplantae > Streptophyta > Magnoliopsida > Poales > Poaceae > Ampelocalamus > Ampelocalamus luodianensis. The sequence goes on from CM070621.1 coordinate 42,094,187, forward strand.
TGAAAAGCTACCCAAGCGTGTCCATCACCTAGGGACGAGGCTATTCGAATAGTTTTTAACCTGCAGGTGTACCATCGCACCACACCTCAGATCGCCTTTAAGCCAAAGCACACTTCCGAAGGTATGCAGTACACTAAGTCCTACGATCTTGTTTCCAATATTGTGTATCAACCCCGAGCCGCTCGTATGGGTAGAAACACCATACGCTTACATGGTAAAGCCGAAAGACAACTACCCACTCAGATAAAGCTTTTGGACAACTACCATGCTCCCACCTCCATCCCTCCTGCGACCTCCTGCGACCCGAGCCAATACACGCCAAAGTACTAGGTCAAGAGAGGTCCATATACTCTAGTGTGGTTAGCACGCCGAAATGCTGGATAAAAATTCACTCACAAGATGTTCGGTCCTTAATTGACCGGGCACCTTTCCATCACACCCAAAAGATCACACCAATCTTACCATTGTGCGCGTCCAAATCATTTTGTTTTCATTTTTAGTTTTGCAATTAAACATAGCAGATATGCTAAAACATACGATTGTAGTAAATTTTGTGTGATCAAGGTTACCGACTAAAGTCGATAACCACTTGATTCTACCGATAGCTAAGCATGTCTAAGCAAATTGACCCGGATCTACTAAGTGACAAGAGATCATCCAGCGACCTCTAATCACAGCAAATAACCTAGGCTCAGGTAGTAGAGATCAATATTTTGTCTACAGGATATGCAGCTACGGATTTAACTAATCAATTTAACACAAATTAAGCAATGCATACATACAGCTGAAACAAAATATTAATCTTTAAAATACTGGGATTAAACATGATCAAACTGCTTGCCTGGATGCTGTTGCTCAATAAGGTGCGGAGGATCGTCCTCAGGGTTGCCGCAAATATCGAAGCCTAACGATCGAACATAACAGCAAATAAGAACGAATAACACCGACAAAACTCAAACATACAACAGCACTAAAACAAGCTAAAACTCACACAGCAACCTAAGCAAGAAATGACAAAACTTTAGAAACAGAGAACAAATTATTTTAAGTTATTAATAATTTTCTATGAATTTTCTAAGTTAAAAACACAACAAGCCACTAGTTAGTTACTTAACAACTTTTCATAAACAGAAACAGTGTATAAAACCTATCCTAACAGTTAGTATACTGAAAATGAAATTTTACAAAACTGGTTCATTGAATTTGGACAATTATTGGAAAAGATATGCATTTTCTAATTTAGAAGATACATAAGACATCATTTTATTAGATAACAGATTTTTGCTACAGAGACATGGATGAAACTAATTTTAGTAAATAATACATTTAAAATGAAAAATAACAGCACTGGTTTCATGCAATTTGGATAAAAATTGAATTAGTTATGCATTTTACAAGTTTAAATGATTTAACGAAGGCAATGTAAAAGCATTTGAAATACTAAAGCACTTAATACTTTTTCTACCGCCACGAGAAGTCCCAACATCGACAATGGCCGCATGAACGACTGACGGACAAGCACCGCCCAAAGTGACGTCGGCGTATTCAAAGAATCGTCTTGGCTCACTAAGGTGCAAACCTAAAACACTCACACAGAGAAATACGCTTCCCATCGGAGAAAGCGATATAGCGTAACTACACAACCTAAGCGACAACATGGACCCACATGGCGTTGACTGAGAGAACAAATAACGGGCTGGATTAAAGGATTTCTAAATGCGATTACGAGAGGGCCCACAAATCGAGACTCAAAGAAGACATGATTAGAGTTAAACTAATCTTCACCGGCGGTTCCGGCGAGCACCACGCGGCGGTGCGGCGCGCAGTGATCTAGCAAACCGTTGAGTTTCAAGGCGAGTGAGTGGTACCGGGTTCGCAGGACCTCGCGAACTCGATAGACGGTGACGCGAGTCACGGGAATGCCGCGCGGCGGTGGCGCGCGAACGGAGGCGGAGAAGAAGATGCACGGTGCTCGCGGAGAAGACGCCACGGGCCGAAGACCGGAAGATGCGCCACGGCCCGCCTTGATCCTGTGGAACAATAAGCACAAGATGATGGCGGCGAAGGAGGTTCGAGGCGGCCGGAATCACCACGGCGACGAAACATCGAGCTCGGAGAAAAATCGGTCGCACGGCTTCCACGATGCACCAAAGACGAAACGAACCCACCGTGAGCATCGGTGGAGCATTGCGATCAAGTGGAACCAAGCCGAGGCTTGAGACTCACGTAACGCCAGCAAGCTCGCGGGGCGAGATCGCCGGAGGCGAGGGCAGCGATACCGCCTGGTGATCCATCGGACGCCAAGGACACGGAATAGGCAAATGGATGGCGCGGCGAGAGGAACACCGCGGCGCGTGCGCTCAAGGCGGCTCGAACGGCGGCGCTACGCTCGAGTTCTTCTCGGCGAGAGGAAAATTTGGGCGAGAAGGTGAGAGAGCGAAGGAAACGATGGACCGAATGAGTGCGGTGAGGTTATGAAGCTCGCGATGCTCCGCGGACGAACACGAGGCAAATAGGTGGCGGCGGCGAGGTGCGTGGCAAGCATGCGCGACGCGACGCGAACTCCGGTGAGGTGCGGAGAAGGCGAGTGGACTCGACGGTAGGGTCCACCGCCACCGACGGACGAAGCGGTGCGAACCGAGGTTTGGCTCGGTTCGTAACGCACCGTCGTTGGATCTCGAAATGGGCGGTGAGATTGATGTATGCATTCGGACAGTCGGTTGCCGCGCCAAGACGTGGATCGTTCGATTTGCATCGGACGGTCACGATCGATTGGACTCGCGGCAGTGCAGCTAGTTGACGCGGCCGAGTCAAGTGGCACGAGTCGGACTTGAGCTCGAGGTTGGGTCCGAGCCCGAGGAACGATGATTTCAGGATTTGATTTAAAAGACAGAGAAGGTTTGGGAATTTTTAGAGGTATCTCCTGAGCTCCAAAAATTCTGAAATTTTATAGTAGCTACTAGAGACAGAGGACAACCTCGCATAATTTTTCCAGAACTTTTATGCACTGCATTGTTCCAGAGAAAATTCACAAGCTGCTGTACAAGGAGTTTGACCAGATTTCAAACAGAGTTGACTTGGCCATTTGAAATAGCAAACAAAATCTAAAAATTGTGAAATAATTCAGGGAGGTAGATAGGATGATCAAGATGATAGGAAAAATAATTGCAGAGGATGATCACAAGTTTGAAGGCTAGAATCTGATAATCAACAATTTCCAATCACAAGAATTAAATTCTACAAATTGGAAATTGCTAGGGAAAATTGTAGAAACTTTCAAATGATTTGAAGAGACAACAAAAGTTTTTATTTCTCCTCAAAATTTTACATTTGAAATACAAACCCTAAGTTAGGGCTGTTACAGGGGGCCAACTGACCATCAATCTGTACTTATGGTTGATGCAGTGGCGAAGTTGTATGATTGTCTGTTAGTACTAGTACGAGATGATAGATGATGTATGCTTGAGAGGGAGACTAATGTGAGAGGTGGTAGTAGGTTTCATCGTATATATGAAAGGGAAGTGCTCTTGCCTTGACTATTGCTAATTAATCGGCCGATTCATTTCTTGTCAACTGGAGTATACACGTTGAATTTAGACCATATTTTCAGTGGAGTCTAGGCCGATGGATATCCCACATGATGATGTCTTTAAGAATCTCTCGGGCTTTCTCATGAATCAGGCGAAAACCTGCATTCTCTTCATGATGTGATCCTAACAACAAAATCCAATCCAATAGCAAAAGGCAAGTAGTGAACAGCCTGCATTGGGCTTCCAACATAACCCACAAAAGCCAACTCAAATGGCCCTCCTTTCCTATGCCTATGATGAATTAGGTTATTTTTGCTATATATTTGCAATTTGAGGTCTGCAGATTGAGTAATAAAGAACCTGATAGTCCAAAAGTCTAGGTGTCCATGTATTGTTGTCGATGTCACTTTGATTGATCGGATTTATGGGCCAAAAAATGCAGATGGCTGATAACGCTGAGTGGAACGACGAGAACACTAGGATAGTGTGTGAATTGTTTGTTGAACAAGTAGAGGCAGGCAATCGTCCGAATACCCATTTGAACAACGCAGGGTATACTCTAGTGATTGCAAAATTTGCAGAGAAGACTGGACTGCAATACAAAAAGATGCAATTGAAGAACAAATGGGATAAATTAAAAAACGATTATAACATTTGGAGAAATTTGCTATTTATGTTGTTGTGTTTTTTCAATGTTCATGTACAGATGTCGTCTTACGAAAGTGATAGTGATAGGAGTAATATATCAGATGAGGAACATGAGTGTGACGTGCAGATGATGCGTCTATGGAAAGACATGTCAAGTCACCTCGCTGCTACTGCAATTATCATGGAGAATTATCACTCCACCTACTTGGACAAGAATGAGCCTAGGACTTCACGGCTCAGTGGAATGGGTGGGTTAAGAGAAACTTTGACTACTCCGGGAGAAAGCTACCACATGTTTCGTATGAATGCTACAATTTTTCACAGTCTACATGATCTTTTGGTGAGTACATATGACTTGAAATCAACTACGCACACAAGTTCAATTGAAGCACTAGCTCTTTTTCTATACATATGTGGTGGCGGTGAATCTAACCGAAGAGCACATAATCGGATCAAGCATTCTGGTGAGACAATTAGCAGAAAGTTTGACGAGGTTTTGCAGTGTGTGGTCAGAATGTCTAAAGATTTTGTGAGGCCAAAGGATCCAAACTTCTCTACGGTTCACAGTAGAATTAGAAATGATCGTAGGATGTGGCCACATTTCAAAGACTATATTGGAGCTATCGATGGTACGCACTGTAACACCCTGGCTATCCGGAAGCCAAGATGTCACCTAAAACATCTAACATACATCCATAATGCGGAAGAACTTGAAACAAGTATATCAACTAAAGATAGCATTAAGATAAACAAGACATGGTGAAGGTATCCTTCCTTCACCTTCTAAGTTATTTAATACTGAACATCAATAAAGAAGGTTCACACGCAGTAATAAATCAACATCCAAGTGGAGAAGGTATCCTTCCTTCTCCAATTATAATTTAATTGTTACAGTTCATCGTTAACGAATGAAATATGGAACTAAAATTTAGACTTGAACATGAATTTGATGTTGTGAACAAGTAGTGCGTGTCTACTCCCTCCCAAGAGCCAACATCAGGGGTTACCTAAAATAAACAAACAACGCAAGAGTGAGACAATGACTCAGCAAGTACAGTTATCAATAAGATAATCATTCAATATGAATAAGACAAACTCATCATCAGGTTCGATCACATCACAACTGATTACAAATGAAAACATGATATGAATGCTCAAAATCAAAGGAATGGACTGCACACATGCATATACCGGTATAGCCAGTGAAACACCCGTCGGTGTTCACTCAAGCCCGCATCTTAACAAAAATGCGGGGATCCACTTCCCGTATGAAGAACGTTTCATACGGGTGTCCAACATTGCCCATCTTGGAGTTAATGGGTCTTACATGCCCATTCGGAATTAATGGGTCTTTCAAATCCACTCGTGGACGGGACATGACAATGTCCAACACGCCTACATTGGAATGGTGGGACTTGCAATCCACTTTCATGGATGAAACATGCATAATGAATGCATAGAATGAAATACGAATATTGAAAGACATGATAACAAAACATGGATTCAACACATATGAAAGAACATAGACAATCCATCTTCTCGTATCATACCAAATCACGCATGACCATATAAACATTCATCAATCACAATCATTAAGGGTGGCAATGTACTTGCCTTCCACGATGCACGCGTTAGTCGGCAAAGGTGATACTCCTAAACCCGAGGCTTCACCTCCTAAACAAGTAAAATAATTTCAATAAGGACATAATATACCCAACACTACTAATCGATGCTAAACATCGCTTCACGATGACTCTAGTCATTAATACAAAACTTAAAATGAAATCAACAATTTCTGACATAACTTAATTCTGGACAGCAGCACGGTAATTGACATATCTATTGGTCTGGAACTCGAAATGAGGTGAGACCAATTTCCATGGATTCTTAACTGACATATCTACAATACTCTGGTTGGGCAAAAGTTCAGATTTTGCTCTAATAAAATTTGGCCCACGGCTCAAATCTGTTGACTGAATTAATAGACAGAAATATCGGCTAAAATAAAATATCCATAACTTTTGTTGTACAACTCCAAATTGAACATTCTTTATCAATCTGAAAAGGTTATCGAATTATCTACAATAACTTAGTTGGCACGACATTCATATATTGTCTTTAACAAAAAGTGGCACACGGGTCAAAATTAAAGATAGAAACCGACATACAAACTGGACAGACTGACATACAATCTGGACAGTCACAAAGAAAAGTGCATAACTTTTGATCTATAACTCCAAATGAAGTGTTCTTTATCAATCCTGAAAGCTAGTGATATCACCTTCAAAATTTGTTATGGGCAAGACCTCTGAATCACCCTCTAACTAGGCCATAAATCAACCTATACAGAGACTGCTAATTCTCGTCAGGATTCTGGACAGCAGATAGTAAATCTATCATAACTTTTGACTCGAAAGTCGGAATTCAGTGTTCTTGGCGGCCACCGAAAGCTAAGATCAATATCTACAAAACTCTAGGAGATGGACAACCCAAATTCGGCCTCTAAGATCACGAAACAGGCCACGCAACATTCAGGACAGAACTGAAATTCTAACGGCAGCAATTCAATCCAATCAAACTAATCGAATTAGTGATCGAAACAACCTAAACAGCGAGGGAAATCGATCATTACCCTTGTAGAACCATCGAGATCGCTGATCAAATCCCACGAAGAAATTCTCCTTCAATCCTCTCTTCCTTCCTCTTCTTCTTCTTCCCACGGTCCGCCACAAGCAGCAGGAAAGATGGCGCCGGGAGAGGAGGAGCAGCAGCGGCGAGGCACCGTAGCACGCGCACTGTAGCACGGGGCTACTGTAGCACGGCGGCTACTGTAGCAAATGGGGCTAGGGTTTGGTCCCCTCCTCCCTTGCCTTCTAATGGGCTGCCGGCCCACTCATGGGCCTTAGGCCACTATGGTCTGGCTCCTCTTCTCGAATATGGGTTGGCGGCCCATACTTCTCCTAAAATTCTGAATTTTAACTTATTTCCTCTCTAATCTTACAGCATTCGATATCGAATAATCGGTATTACATTCTACCCTTAAATAGGATTCGACCGAATCCTCACACCACCTACGTGAAAGGTCGCCATAACTAAAAATTAATAACGAGTAACATGTACTCGATAAGAACAAATCTGAATAATGCTCGTGCATGCGAGCCTCCGCTCCTAAGTGGCCTCTTTCTGGATGAGGACACCACAACATCTTGACGCAAATCGACGTCGCGCTTAACACTCGTCCGACACTTCCAGCTATACTCATCGGACGAGACTCGAAGGTAAGATCCTACTCGATGGTCAACGTTGTTAACGAATAACAAACTCCGGATCTCCGGTACTCACTCCACACCAAATGAAACCAAAGTGAGTACAACGTGTAGGAATCGAGACGGTCTTAGCGAACGACGGACTATCGAAAACAACCCAATGAACTCGGGTTAACCTTCTCCTTGAAGTCGAACCACACAACAAGCACATAGAGCACGGAAATCTTGTTCCACCTCTCCATTGAACTCTTCACGAACAAGGATCACCCTCTTTTAACCGGAAACATACAATCGAATTCTTTTAAGCAAACTCTTTACGGCAAAACACATCTGAATAAGAAAAATTCACATCACAACTATACGTTACCAATCGAGTAATGAAGAGTAAAATCCGTAAATCGAATTTCATCAAGAAAACCTTTCCACTTTCCAAGTGGCAAATTGCGAATAAACGCCACGAAAGCCAAAGGAGATCACTTGAACGCTCAAACCAAAAACTTCTTTTGTTTTGCTGAATTGGAAAGAAGCAAACATGCCAACACAACACCAACTCACCATGCGAAGACACGACCAACAACATAAAGCTCAAATGAGTAACAAGAAAACGCTTCAATACCCAAGGTAACATCCTTTTTTTCAATTCTTCTTTAGGAATAAAATTTCTCTCGGATATTGGAATTGAATTCATCGCATACGACAGGCTCAAACCTCTTAATTTAACAACCTCAAATTAGGCTTAAACCGAAATACATCATCCACACCTTTGTGGAGAGACTCTATTGATTCCACCGAACACTCTGGACCACTCCTTCAATCGATGACATTAATTTGATAGAAGGCACCAAAGCCCTCAAAACCCATGCAATCTCATCACCTCCAACTTTCAAGAATATCACATCAAAATTTTCAAAGACACCCGCTCATGAACTACAACAAAAGGGTTCTATCGACAATCATTCCACTACTCAGAGTACTCAGCTTTTCTTTCTCCTCTACACACCAATCTTTGGGTGACCAAAAGTTTAGTATGAAAACGAAAGCCCAAATTTAACCTCCGAGACCTCTACAACGAATTCCTCTTATAACAAATAGTGAAATCATCGGATTAAATCTCTAACATCCCCACAAATCCGACATACTCACTCATTGACATCATCAGAATCACTCACACAACATCGCAATACTTTCCAATTGTTTTACTCTATAACATTGATTAAGGTTTCCATACATTTGATAATCCCCAACATTTCAACATGAACCAAAGTTCTGAACTACACTATACCATAGGTCCTACTTAGTCGAACAATATACGCTTTTCAAACCATACATCCCATCCGAATCAACTTCCTCCAAGAGGCTCAGTCAAAACCAACTCATCTTCTATTACTCCTCCAATAACTGGTAGCAAAATCTCACCCCTACAATCACTTAACCACCACCAAACCAATTAACAACTTACGATTTGTAAAACTTTCAAAGACAAAACAGTTGATCCTTTCTCAAAAGAAAGAGGCGAACAAGAACAAATTTCACCACACAGGAAAAAAAAATACTGCTGCTCACAGTGAGCACGAGACCAAAAGAAATAATCTGGTAAAGAAGATCTGGGAAAACAAAAAATTGAGTTCACGGCGGAGTGCACGCATCCCTCGAAAAGGGAATAGCAAATAACCACCAATAAGAGAAATGACATTGCGATTGAAACTCGACAACTCTTGAGTGTAAAGAGCAAAAGTTTATGAACAATTCAAATAACCACAAGTTACAAAACTTGACTCAAATTCTCAAATATTCCAACTGCACTCTTTCCTTTAACACTGAAATTAATTTTTTGACTAACATCGCTTTGCCACAACGTACAAGATAAGATCTTTAGTCCAAACCACAAGGACTAATTAAGAACCAATAAAAATTCTTCCATACGTTATATTTATTCGCAAGCAGTTCAACTACACAAGAAACATGAGATCCAAATAATCTCACCACCAAACTCAAACATTTCCAATTACAGATTTGCGAAAAGCAAGTAGATTATTCTCCTCTTAAAGGAACCAACATAACTTCTTTGGTTGCAACCTCGCGTTGCCAACTCAAACCAAAGAGCCTTTAGAGTTAAACCACACAAATCTCTTAAGAAGCAACAGACAATCCAATACCTTAATTTATTTAAAATAATTTCACTACTGATGATTCATGGGCTCAAAGAAAATATCACGAAAGCTAAACTTGAATTATTCTCATCCGAACGATATCAAGAAAGGCGATCAAATTACTATGGGTATTAACATCAATTTCACAACAACAATTAGAAAACACTTCAAAAGACCCACGTGAAAAGAATGAATTGATTCTTTCTCAAAAGAAGAGACAAATGGAAACGATTTTCACCAACTAGAAAACTCATCCACCACTCGTGACTGAACATGGTACCAAGAGAAGAAACCAATTAAGCAATGAACTCACGTAACATAAGTGGAGTCCATAGTTGAACGCATAAGCCTCACAAGAATAGAATATCTAACCTTAACAGTAAGAACAAATAAGTATTCAAAATCAAAGCACTTGCATCATCAAGAACCATGCAACTTTGTAACATATCGTTACTCGATAAACTTCATTTACCACATAAAGCCCGAACCCCAAAAGATCATGAATACAAATCTTGAAATTTGATCATTTAGAGAATATCACCATGGGTGATCAAATTACCACGAGAATTAACCTCATTCTCACATTTTGACGATTTAATAACATCGACAACATACACTAGTACCAAGAATCATCAAACTTTATTACTCCATCCTAAAACTTCCCAAAGGGAATACAAACCACAAGGTTGAAACAAATTTATTATAACCAGATTATGCTAAGCAATAACAATATCACAACGCACGCTATCAAAGACTACTTACGAAATTCATCTACTCAACTGTTGGTGTTGCTCAACACCTTCTTCAACGCTCATTAACAATTGATGATTGTACTAACCATGTGTATACATACGGTACTAATTCCATTTGCAATCACATAACCAAATATAAACATAGATTCACATTTCACCTTTATTCAGAAATCATTTCAAAACATGATTAAAGATTCACTAACATAATTTCCTATAAACAAGGTTTCATGAATCGATACACCAAAGACCCATCTGGTACTTTATACAAGTTTCAACAATTTTTGCATACCAGGAAATAGATAAATCTAGCTCTTATGTAAGATCTATAGGTTCTGAATGGATATGGACAATCTTTATTTAACATACACCAGGTATCAAATACAAGGACATTTCAAATTAATAAATTTCAATTTCATGGATGGTAGTTAAGAATAATTGATTTGCACCATGCTAAAAACCCAACTTGGTAACCCACATCATAGCAATTTATTCGTTTAGTTATAACTTCTCATTTTAAGCATGGCAAGTCATCACAAAAGGATTCTAACGTCTTACTTCAGCAAAAGAGAGACTTCAAATTTCAACGTTCGAAGTAATCCAAAAGAAACACATAAAGCAAAAGCTTTTCCATGCAAACGAACTTACAGCGGGAAACTCTCACTAACCAAGCTATCAAACGAGTAAATGAGTCATTTTTTTTTCAATGAGAAAGAAGGAGCAACCATGAAAACATCAATCTTGCCAATTGACAACGATCACAAGTAGTAAAAGCAACTCAACAAATAAAAGCAATAATTGTTTGAGAGAACCAAGAGGGATCTATTGAAAACCATAAACTATCATGAACCACAAACCCAGGAGAAATTCATCAACCACCACAGGACAAGAACTGCCAAAATTAGAATTGAAAGAAGAGAACAACTTTCTAAAGTAACTCATACTTAGTACCTGAAACGATGATACTCAGGGTAACTACTCCTCTAACCACGTACTGCGAACAGTGGTGTAACCTGGTGAATCCCAGAGTAACAACCACGACCTCCACTTCTTATCATCCGTTAACAACACGCTTCACCAAAATACTCAATTATGAATATGCAGGATCATCTCACGACAATCAAAGTATTAGTTCATAGATAATGAATATCATAGTAGATCATAGATTAACAACAAGAAAGATAATACAAAAGCAACTCAACAATTGCTCAACGAATGAAACATAACAATAGAAATGCGGAAGCAATAGATTCCCAACCCCACCCATCGTGTACAAAGGTGTCATTTTAATGTCTTCTATTAACCACGGACCTAAAGCCCGCTCGATACCAACCGTAACACCTCGGCTATCCGAAGCCAAGATGTCACCTAAAACATCTAACATACATCCATAATGCGGAAGAACTTGAAACAAGTATATCAACTAAAGATAGCATTAAGATAAACAAGACATGGTGAAGGTATCCTTCCTTCACCTTCTAAGTTATTTAATACTGAACATCAATAAAGAAGGTTCACACGCAGTAATAAATCAACATCCAAGTGGAGAAGGTATCCTTCCTTCTCCAATTATAATTTAATTGTTACAGTTCATCGTTAACGAATGAAATATGGAACTAAAATTTAGACTTGAACATGAATTTGATGTTGTGAACAAGTAGTGCGTGTCTACTCCTCCCAAGAGCCAACATCGGGGTTACCTAAAATAAACAAACAACGCAAGAGTGAGACAATGACTCAGCAAGTACGCTTATCAATAAGATAATCATTCAATATGAATAAGACAAACTCATCATCGTTCGATCACATCACAACCGACACAAATGAAAACATGATATGAATGCTCAAAATCAAAGGAATGGACTGCACACATGCATATATCGCAGTATAGCCGTGAAACACCGTCGGTGTTCACTCAAGCCCGCATCTTAACAAAAATGCGGGATCCACTTCCCGTATGAAGAACGTTTCATACGGGTGTCCAACATTGCCCATCTTGGAGTTAATGGGTCTTACATGCCCATTCCGAATTAATGGGTCTTTCAAATCCACTCCGTGGACGGACATGACAATGTCCAACACCGCCCACATTGGAATGGTGGGACTTGCAATCCACTTTCATGGATGAAACATGCATAATGAATGCATAGAATGAAATACGAATATTGAAAGACATGATAACAAAACATGGATTCAACACATATGAAAGAACATAGACAATCCATCTTCTCTCGTATCATACCAAATCACAGATGACCATATAAACATTCATCAATCACAATCATTAAGGGTGGCAATGTACTTGCCTTCCACGATGCGACGCGTTAGTCGGCAAAGGTGATACTCCTAAACCCGAGGCTTCACCTCCTAAACAAGTAAAATAATTTCAATAAGGACATAATATACCCAACACTACTAATCGATGCTAAACATCGCTTCTCGATGACTCTAGTCATTAATACAAAACTTAAAATGAAATCAACAATTTCTGACATAACTTAATTCTGGACAGCAGCACGGTAATTGACATATCTATTGGTCTGGAACTCGAAATGAGGTGAGACCAATTTCCATGGATTCTTAACTGACATATCTACAATACTCTGGTTGGGCAAAAGTTCAGATTTTGCTCTAATAAAATTTGGCCCACGGCTCAAATCTGTTGACTGAATTAATAGACAGAAATATCGGCTAAAATAAAATATCCATAACTTTTGTTGTACAACTCCAAATTGAACATTCTTTATCAATCTGAAAAGGTTATCGAATTATCTACAATAACTTAGTTGGCACGACATTCATATATTGTCTTTAACAAAAGTGGCACACGGTCAAAATTAAAGATAGAAACTGACATACAAACTGGACAGACTGACATACAATCTGGACAGTCACAAAGAAAAGTGCATAACTTTTGATCTATAACTCCAAATGAAGTGTTCTTTATCAATCCTGAAAGCTAGTGATATCACCTTCAAAATTTGTTATGGGCAAGACCTCTGAATCACCCTCTAACTAGGCCATAAATCAACCTATACAGAGACTGCTAATTCTCGTCAGGATTCTGGACAGCAGATAGTAAATCTATCATAACTTTTGACTCGAAAGTCGGAATTCAGTGTTCTTGGCGGCCACCGAAAGCTAAGATCAATATCTACAAAACTCTAGGAGATGGACAACCCAAATTCGGCCTCTAAGATCACGAAACAGGCCACGCAACATTCAGGACAGAACTGAAATTCTAACGGCAGCAATTCAATCCAATCAAACTAATCGACGCAGATCTCAAACAACCTAAACAGCGAGGGAAATCGATCATTACCCTTGTAGAACCATCGAGATCGCTGATCAAATCCCACGAAGAAATTCTCCTTCAATCCTCTCTTCCTTCCTCTTCTTCTTCTTCCCACGGTCGCCACAAGCAGCAGGAAAGATGGCGCCGGGAGAGGAGGAGCAGCAAGCGGCGAGGCATCGTAGCACGCCGCCATTGTAGCTGAGGCTACTGTAGCACGGCGGCTACTGTAGCAAATGGGGCTAGGTTTGGTCCCCTCCTCCCTTGCCTTCTAATGGGCTGCCGCCCACTCATGGGCCTTGGGCCACTATGGTCGGCTCCTCTTCTCGAATATGGGTTGGCGGCCCATACTTCTCCTAAAATTCTGAATTTTAACTTATTTCCTCTCTAATCTTACAGCATTCGATATCGAATAATCGGGTATTACACGCACATTCTTGCAACTGTTGCTCCAGAAGATCTAATTAGATATATTGGTAGATCAGGAAGTGCAACACAGAATGTCATGGCGGTATGTGATTTTGATATGCGCTTCACATACGCATCTATTGGACAACCAGGAGCTATGCACGATACTAGTGTTCTTTATCATGCATTGGATGTAGACAGGGAAGTCTTTCCATATCCTCCACAGGGTAATTTTCTTTGTTTTGTACCATTTACTAATATATTTAATTGTAATGTTCATGCATTGGATGTTGATATATATGATTTTGTCGTCTTATATTGTAGGAAAATATTATCTTGTTGATGCTGGTTATCCAAATAGGCCTGGGTACTTAGCGCCATACAAGGGGCAAAGGTACCATGTTCCAGAATTCCGGAGAGGTGTTGCTCCTAGTGGTGAGAAAGAGAAATTCAACCATTTGCACTCATGTGTTCGCAACGTAATTGAGAGGACCTTTGGTGTATGGAAGATGAAATGGAGAATTCGCTAAGATGCCGAGCTTTCACATGTCCAAACAAAAGATGATTGTTGCAAGAACCATGGGAATCCACAACTTCATACGTGAACATGCTTCGTCGATATGCATTTTCGTAGGTTCGATCGGGATCCTAATTATGTGCCCACAATACCATCAAGATATGCCAAATATGTCATTTCTCAGATGCATCGGATGCGCCAACGCCGCAAACGAAAGTGCTACATCCATGGATAGATTCCGTGATGACCTTGCAAGTGCAATTGCTCAAACAGGATGATGAACACAATACTTGTTAAATTTTGTGGTCTTTTGTTATCAATCATTTGACATTTCAATACATGTACGTAATAATATTTAATTATCATTTGAATACTTATACGATATGAATGCAATATCTCTAACTTCATGTATCGCAGATCAACAAAGACAAAATTTATGATACAAAATCAATGGTTGTGCGTCAATTCGTTATTTGCCAATAGTCGTACTTCGTCATGAAGTGTAAATGCAATGTAACCTGACATTGTGTATAAATACAACATATATACATTCATATGGTCTAACAAAATTTTAAAAAAAAATTCTATAATTTGTGTACAAATACATAGAACAAAGACACAAATACAATTGAAGTATTACAACCAGGGGTAACATGGTCTATTTGCCTCTAATCCTCCCTCAAATGGTTTTTGGAGCCAACCTACCAGCCAAACACTTTCAATGCATACTCCAAATTCTCACGTATGGATTCTCAGAGAATCAGGAGCAGAATCTGAAAAATAAGAATCTGGAGCTCTACCAAACAGGGTCTAAAGAAACATATGAGTATAAGGAGTATCAACTCGGACAATTTATATGGTTCTTGTTATTTCTCGAATTTGAAGACTGTTATTTTATTTCAATATTCTGTTCTACTCGAGTTTGGCTACTGATCGGGACACGGAAAGCCTCCTGGGCGAAGTCTCTCCTCTCTGCACGTGGTCCTGCCCACTAGAAGGAGCTTCCTAGTGACGGTCCTTTTCCTACAATCCTCGCTGCCAGTCGGATTTGAGCATGAGCACGTTTCGCGAGATATTTTACAAATCTTCAATTCTTGGGATTCGTTACGACCAGATACGGATAATTTATAAACAAATGTACTTATCTTTTCCTTTTTTGCATACATTTTTTTGTATTTTTTCTTATCATCAACACCAGTTTTGTTATGTCTTCCGACTACATGTAGTTTTTCACGGTGTTTCGATAATGGACATGATCTAAACTAGTCGAAATTATCAGCCGGTTCCGACCACATGATTTCCTAGTGTTCACTGGATCGCTATCATAAACATTATCAGCACTTCTACCATGGTCATTGTTATTACTCAATTTCTTGGTCTACTGCTTTTTTTTAGTAAGGTTCATCTACTAATACAAGTAGTCGGGGGCTAGGAGATACAAGAGTATTTAATAAACATCAATAAGACAAAACGGGGAACTTCATTGATGATAAAAGGTAAGTTTCATTTTACATAGTCTAAATATTACATCCATTTACTTAGGACCACGGTGATCGTGGTTGCGTGATGGAGATCCGACTTCCATTTCCTCAGCAACTTTCTCTCCGAGAGGTCTTACTTCCTCGAGAAGTTTTGTTGCTTCATTTTCAGAACAGTCAAAGTCTTCTTCAACAGCTCTAAGACTAATAGAGGGGTCAGAAGCCTTCAGTTTTGCTAAAGCAACACTAACTCCATTGGCAATAGCTTCCTTCATCGTCTGGGTATGGTTTTCCCTCATAGTTTTGAGCAGGCTTTTGAGATCTTCCAAAAGTTGGCCAAAATAGTTCATCTTTTCCGCTGGATCTCCTAAGGAAGGCAAGCTTGATCCTGATCCCATATCAAAGATCATTTTGTTAAGAGTCAAGATTTTTTCATCAAGGCCAAATACAAGGGCTGTCTTTTGGCCAT
Organism: Ampelocalamus luodianensis; assembly: GCA_036346255.1. NCBI lineage: Eukaryota > Viridiplantae > Streptophyta > Magnoliopsida > Poales > Poaceae > Ampelocalamus > Ampelocalamus luodianensis. Next base: position 42,110,694 of record CM070621.1, read on the forward strand.
GCTCAAACTCAAGAGTCTTTTCTGCTCGTTCAAGTGCTTACGTTTTTTCTGCACGAGTGGATAAAAAGAAGTTAACATACTCTTTTAAATTGGAGTCATGGAATACTGGTTAAGTCTACGACCAGTTACCTTTGATTTTCTTCTCACAAGAATCAAAAACCTCCTTTTGCCTGGTCATTGCATGCTCGATCGACCGGTCTTTACCTTGATTTTCTTCCCTGAGTTTTATTATTATGGCTTCCTTAGCCATGATCTCTTCTTTAATTTTCTCTAAATCTATCAAATATGATAGGAAGAAAAGGTTAAGTTATAAGGGAGAAACAAGATAATAAAGTTTAGGAGGTCAAAAAGAGAAATGTTCTTACTTCTCATATCGGAATGCTTCTGCTCCAAAGTTCTTATTCGCTGGGTCAGTCCTCCGACCACAGCATATTTCTCGACCATGTGCTACAAAAATAAAATTCCTTTCTTTAATAAGTTTTCAATGAAACTTCAAAAGAAAGAGTTGTAAGGATGGTTGTAGAACACTTACCTGAATTGCCATGTCATTGTATTCGGAAAAAATTGTATCTGGACCAATCTCAGCTTGACGGTCCGATATCTTCCCCCAGGCCTCATCAAGTTCCTTATCCTCGATAAATCGGGGGGGGGGAAGGAAACTTGTTAACCTGAGAGGGATTTCCAGGAGGAGGTGGAAACTGTTGAGGATCTTTGGAGATGACTACCTCCGGAGAAGGAGTAAGGATTACTAGAGGATCCTGAGCAGATGTTGAAACCTGCTCGGGGGCTTCTTTTACCACTTCATCCTCGACAGTCTTAGCTTTAGGAGTATCCTGATCAGGAACCTCCATGACGACCTCTTCCCCAGGAACCTTTTCCTGAGGGGCATTCTGGTCGGAGACGACCGAAATACCAAAAGATCTACGAAAGATTAACTTTCTATAGTTAAGAGGATGTTTTTTCCCTTTTCCATTCTTTTCATATCTTTAAGCCATTCATTCAGATCGGATAATGGGAATGTCGCTCATTTGGATTCTTTTTCTATCTGGATACCCACTAGAGAGGAAAATATCCAGATTCGACTTAACCTCATTCCTTATTACAAAGATATGAACAGAATGAAGCTTTATTTTGTTGAGATCAGAATATTACAAAAAGAAAACCCCTGGTTACATTCCTTCTACATCCTTCTAAGCAAAAATTCTTCGACTAGTTCTTCAAAGAATATCTTCAAACTGATCGAAGTTAATTTTCTGGCAGAATGAGACTGGAGATGTGTAACCAAGCAAGTGCTAGTTTCGCATCCTTCTCTTGACATAAACTTCGGTTTTGATCGGAGATCATACATCATAGATAATGTAGTATTCACTTGATCTTCAAAGGCCATATTCACCTTGAAAACAAAACTCATAGACCAAATTGACTTCTAGACCACCTCAAGGTCACTCTCCATGGATCTGAGTCCTGAAATGGTGGTCTAAAAGTCAATTTGTCCCATGATTTTTGTCTTATCGAAAGACATAAAGGTGTTATGAACTCTAGGATTTTGAATTCCATCTTTGAAAAGGTTCAAGAAGGAAACTCTCTAATACGGAGCGAAACTAAGAAAGCTGGGAATTTTTTCTGAGTCTTCTCTTCAAAGATCTACCTTCTGAGGGTTATTTATAGCCTTCAGATTGTGATAAGAATTAAAGAAGAATGTAAGAATAGAAGTACAACAGACACAAAACTCTTCCATTCCCAAAGCAAGTTCTCAACTTTAAAGTGAATACAAACCGCTTCAAATGCCTTTGCATTTAATAAACATCAGCCCGATACGACTTCATCGAAAGAAAAGTGTTCACTCGACCTATTCATTTAAAGTTCGGTGGCTAGCTGACGAGGATTAAAACCTCTATGTATTATTTTTAATACATAATAGACCATACGTCTTCATGGTCGTAACCCCTGAGGTGCACGACCTCACTGGTCGTCGAGATTCAAGAGGTTACATAATGTGTACCCTGGTCGGACGAAGGCCTAAGCCAAGCTCCCGACCAGGAGAACTGCTCGTAAAAGGTATGAACTGATTCCAAGTATATTCTTTACCGTATGACGAATGGAGCACGTGCATATTCCATACCATACGATGTTTCTTATCCGTAGCATCGACGAACAATTTTCCATGCGTTATATGTCTCACAGACATATAACCGCCGAACGGTTGATTCTTTATCAACCGTCACTTGACTCCGACCAGACGCAACACTTCACATCAGACGTCTTCTCCGGAAGTAACCGTCACCTCTTCAAGGGCTATTTAAAGATGGAGCCTGGACGGATCGAGAGGGGGAGATAGAGCCATCAGACTAAAGCACAAGCCTTAGATTCGCGTTGTAGGTCTGACATTGTAAAGGAACAAGCAGTGTTCTCAGAGCATACCCTGTAGAACCCAGTTCATATTAATAAAAGAGCAGCCCCATTATTTCCCTAGATTTTCCCACGTCACTTTCTTCTTTTCTTTTCGTAAGATCAACATCTTGATCGTCGACACTTTGTGTTGTCATTTGTTTGCTACTAACCATGACAGGTGACTCGTCTACTGAGAAAGAGTGTGTGTTAAAGGGAGAACTCCTGACGCTTTTGGATGAACAACTCGCTACCATTAATGAGGAGAAATCTACAGGCTACTACAACCACATTACAACACTCTATCAATGATAGTATTGCAACGCTTACTACACGCCTTGAATGAATGGTGAATCGGACAACTTACAATGGACGCGAGTATGATCACGATGCAGCCCAAGATCTTGAGGAGGGATATGATAATGAGAGGCAATACCATTGATGACTACGGAGGCCCGATCTTCCAATAGGTTCGATTGATTTCGTCGTGAGGACGTTGATGCTTTGAGGCTTCCAACCAGCAGATAGTCACCTCGCAATTCGCTACACTCGCACGACTGTCGTTATCGACCACGCTCGCACGTGATCGACCTTACCACGAGGGTTATGGTTCCTGCAAGCAATCTAAGCAACTCACAAGAACAAGATAGATGCAATCTAAATTGTATTGCGAATATGGATGAAGCTCACAATGTGGGGTTCCTCAAACCGATAAACGGCGAAACTGCAAAGTGGCAGAATAATCTAAGAAAAACCCAACCCTAAACTGTGGCGGCTACTGTTTATATATAGGGGGACGTGAGGAGGTCGGCCTAGGGTTATGCGGCCATGGGGAGAGGCGTACACAACCTGGGCTTTGACCTCGACACGCTTACAATGCCCAATTAGGCCAAAAACAGTGACGCAGCACCTTATTTCAACGACTCTGACTAACTCCCAACGTGGTCGTAGAGCGGTTACACCTAGTCGTGGAGCTTGTAGACCTAGTCGTAGATCACGGAGAACTGGTCGTAGGCCTCCTTCTGCAATCCAAAAATCGTTTCTCAGCGCAATCAGAGGGACTTCCTTTTCTTAGGCACAATCAGCGCAGATGACTAGGACTTGATGGATCCTTCCCTTTATTCCTAAGAACAAAAGATCACAACTATTAGGTAGTATACCATTCTGCATAGATAAATTGTTAGCACATAGAAACGAGCTCACCTCATAATTTAAGTGACGTGCACGAGCTCTCGTCATAGGACCTTGTAGTTTAGTAACCGGATCTGGAGGATTTTGCATAGTGCGTGTATCCAAAAGAGTGATGTCCTCATCAACCATGATGTCGGCGCTAACCAAGATGCATGTCAACGACATCGTCTACATCACAACTATCACAGTATGGGAGGTAATCATTTTCAGCACCTCAATGCTCGTGTTAATGATGACCCATTTGCTAAAATTAAATTTATCATACCATCTTTTGCGGGTGTTTATGATGCTGAAATTTATCTAGATTGGAAGATGACAGTTGAACAAAAATTTAGTGCCCATCTAGTTCCTGAAGTGCATAGAGTCAGACAAGCTACTAGTGAATTTAAAGATTTTTCTATCATTTGGTGGAATCAAGTAGTTAATTCTGGCTTAACACCTGATACATGGGATAGATTGAAGGTAGCTATGCATGCTAGATTTGCTCCTCCAGCTTTTAAACGTGATATTCATAAGAAATTACAGCGCTTAGACCAAGGTAATGAATCTGTCGAGGAATATTATCAAGAACTATAAATAGGCATGCTGCATTGTAATATTGTTGAGGATGAGGAGGATAAGATGGCTCGTTTTATGGAGGCTTAAGGTGTGAAATTCAGGACATATTAGATTACAAAGAGTATAATGATAATAATAGGTTGTTCCAGCTTACTTGTTTGGCAGAAAAGGAATTGTAGGGAAGACAACAAAAGACTCGAAGCAACTTTGGAAGTACGTCAACATCGAGATCGACGCTGGGGCAAGCTGACACAGCCCCATCTCCTGCTTCTCGGTCTGCTGCCCCCTCCATGAGTAGGGTGCGTTCAGCAGCACCGCCACCACCGTCGCGTGCACCCGAGGCAAGTAAATCTACTAGTGTGCAGGTACCAGCGTAGAGCTCTTCATCAGTTGCTTCCACATGTCGTACGACGGGGATTATGTGCCACCGTTGCAAAGGGATGGGCCACGTCATGAGAAATTGCCCAAGTCAGCGAGTATACATTGCGACAGAAGACGGTGGATATGTAAGTGCTAGTGATGTTGAGAATGAATATGCTCTTGCAGCTAACCTTGCAGGTAATGATGATGATCATGAGGCAGATAGCGATGGTGAGAAAATTTTAGGTGCCGATGCTACAAAGAATTATAGGACCCTAATTGTGCAGCGAGTATTGAGCACTCAAAGAGAGCACGCGGAGAAGCTACAGTGCCATAATTTGTTTCAGATGTTCCTCATCGTCAAGGATTGCTGTATTCGTGTCATAATTGATGGCGGGAGCTGTAATAACTTGGTGGATTCAGGTTTGGTCAAGAAGCTTGGCTTGACCACACGTGCGCATCCTCATCCATACCACATTCAATGGTTCGACAACAGTGGTAAGGTGAAGGTAACACAATCTGCGAGAGTGCACTTTTCCATTGGTTCCTATCATGATATTGCTGATTTCGACGTAGTGCCTATGCAGCCTATTCATTTTTATTAGGACATCCATGGGAATTTGATACCGATGCAACTCATCATGGTAGAAGTAATAAGTATTCTCTTATGCACAAAAGAAAGAAAATAACTTTGCTACCTTTGACACTTGCTGAAATTGTGAAATGTGAGCAAAAGATAGCTGAAAATGAGAGAAAAGAACTTGAACATGAATCTGAAAATCAGCAAGTAGTGAAGAACGTTTTCCCATATAAAAAAGCGAAGTTGGCACATAGTTCTAGGACTAAGGGAATTAAATTAAAGGGTTGTGTCATGCTTGCAACCAAATCTAATCTTGCTGAAAATTTTGATAATGATATGCCATGCGATGCTTTGAAATGCAAAGATGCTTCATTTTCACTTGATGATATATCTAGCTCTATGATGTCAGTTGTTACTAACCTTTTGTAGAAAAATGATGATTTGGAGACAACGATTGAGTCGAGGACGACTCAAATTCAAGAAAGGGAGGATGATGAGGACATTAACTCTAAGGATACAACCACTGCTTCGACTCGTTGCACGGCATCCTCTACTTCCACCACATCCTCTACGATGGGACTTTCGGCGACTGCACCGCCATATTCCCCAGTTGGACCGACCCACGTCCACTCATACGAGCCGAGCGTCATCTACATGCCATGGTTTGGCCCACAGGCTATGTAATATATTGGCCGACAACTTGGCCCATCTATTGGATGACCTGGCCCATCTGCTGATCGGCCACCCCTAGGCCCGTATTGTTCATGTGGGCACTATTCATGCACGAACAGTATCGTGAACAGTACCTCGGCCTAGGGTTCCACCTCATGGCAGCCCTCCTCATATAGGAGCCGTCACCCTTAGTTTTGCTGGGGTTTTTCTTTTAGAATTTTCTGCATAGCAGTTTTCGCCGTTCGTTCGGTTTGAGGAACCCCAACTTTGTGAACTTCATTTTTATTCGCAATAAAGATTGCATCTTCTACTCTCTTGCTTGTGTTCTCGATTCGCTTGCAGGAGATAGCCTTCTTGGCGAGGTCAACCGTGTTCGGCACAGTTGATAACCAACGGAGCAGTGGTGTAGTGATTGCGAGGGGTTCGATCTGTTTCGGTCGGAGCCTTTGGATCATCAACGTCATGTTCTCCACAATCGACTTATCAGTACCTTTCCGAAGATCGGGCCAACATCCACATCACACTGGTACTCTTTTTCGACTTGATTCACGACTAGTTGAGAGTCTCCTCCCATGAGTAGTCCGCGAATCGAGAGCGCTTTCACGGCTCGTATGCCAGCTAGCAAACCTTCGTACTCTGCCACGTTGTTAGAGGCCTGCAAGTTTAATTTTATGGCATACTTTAAGGTCTCTCCAGTAGGAGATTCTAGGACCAGCCCAGCCTCCGAGCCACTTAGAGTAAGTGACCCATCAAAGTACATCGTCCACTGGTTGTGGGAATCGTACTGGGGATCCTGAATAGGTTCAGGATTTGTCCATTCGGCGACAAAGTCTGCCAAGATCTAGGATTTAATGATCGTTTGGGACACGAAATGGATGTCGAACTCCCCAAGCTCGACTGACCATTTTGCCATGCGTCCCGCTGTTTCCCTATTTTGGAGGATCGCTCCCAAGGAAAACTCAGACGACACAGCTAGTTTGTGCGCCTAAAAATAATATCGTAGTTTCCTCGAAGACATGAGGAGGGCATATAGAAGTTTTTGGACCAGAGCGTAACACTCCTTAGGCCTGTGTAAAACTTCACTAACATAGTAAATCGGTCGTTGTATGTTTTCACGTTCTACGACTAGTACTGCGCTCACTACCTGTGGCGTGGTAGCTAGATAAATTAAGAGTGTCTCTCCTGGTTTCGGAGAAACCAGGACAGGAACACTCGTAAGATACCTCTTGACATCCTTAAAGGCAGCGTTAGCCTCTTCTGACCACTCGAAACCCTCATGCTTCCTTAGAAGTTTAAAGAAAGGTAGTCCTTTTTCTCCCAGGCGTGCGATGAAATGACTTAAAGCCGCCATGCATCCTGTGAATTTCTGAACTTCTTTTTTTGTGGTCGAGGGGCGCATTTGCATGATGGCCTTTATCTTTTTAGGATTTGCTTTGATTCCTTATGCAGAGACTAAGAATCCAAGCAATTTTCCTGAGGAGACTCCAAACAGACACTTCTCAGGATTGAATTTCAAGCGGTGCTTTCTAAGGTTGTCGAATGTTTCTTGCAGGTTTGTGATATGATTAAGTCGTTTGCTGCTTTTTACGACTAAATCATCAACATAGGCTTCCAAATTTTGGCCTAGTTGAGGTGAAAAAGTCATTTGCATCAAACGCTGAAAAGAAGCTCCATCGTTCTTTAAATCAAATGGCATTTTGACATAGCAAAATATTCCAAATGGTGTAATGAACGCGGTCTTTTCTTCATCTTCTCGACACATATTGATCTGGTGGTAACCAGAGTATGCATCTAGAAAACTTAACATTTCACAACCAGCAGTAGAATCAACCAACTGATCGATACGAGGTAAAGGAAAATCATCTTTTAGACAAGATTTATTAAGATCAGTGAAGTCTACGCACATACGCCATTTGCCGTTTGACTTCCTAACCATTACAGGGTTGGTCAACCACTCTGGGTGATTGACTTCTCTTATAAAGCCTGCCTTAAGCAGCTTGTCTAATTTTGATCTAATAGCATCTCGTCGATCAAGAGCAAATCTCCGTAACTTTTATTTTACGGGTACTTTATTAGGCCGTAAAGCTAGCCTGTACTCGATCACTTCCCTGGGGACTCCGGGCATGTCGGATGCTTGCCACGCGAAGACATCTGCGTTTGCTCAGAGGAAAGTGTGCGTCTTCCTATTTGGGGTCGGAAGAATCCCCGATGCGAACAGTCTTCGAGGGCTCCTTCGCGTCCAGAGGAACCTCCTTGACTTGGTCGTTTGGCTTTGGTGCAGCATTAGGCTTCGACTTGCTAGTCAAAGGCTAACGTTCGTCTCGAGCTGGTATCTGTCCAACCATCTTGAGGAACCGACGGTCGCAGGAATGCGTCATCTTCTTGTCACAACAAATTGTGATCACTCCTTTGGGACCTAGCATCTTAAGACATTGATACCCATAGTGAGTAGCTATTAACATTTTGCCAAAGTAGGTCGTCCGGGTATGGCGTTATATGCCATATCGAAATCGACCAGGTCAAAGGAGATCTTCTCTGTCCTAAAATTACTTGGTGAACCAAAAGCTAAAGGAAGAGAAACTTGGCCAATAGGTTTGGCCAAAGACCCCGGTATGATTCCATGAAAAGAGTATCGTACTGGCTTTAGATTTGTCCTGGGAACCTGCATCTCGTCCAGGGTACTCGTAAACAGCATGTTTAACGAGCTACCGCCATCAACCAATACTCAATTTACTCGACAATTTTTGATGGTGGGTTCGACCACAATCAAAAATCCACCTGGTCTAGTCGAAGGTATCGGGCAGTCACCCTTCTCAAAAGAGATGGTGACTTCCGACCACTTTGGCATCTTATTGACAAGAGGAGAGTCGATTGAGTTTACCTCGTGCTCGATAGCCTTAAGCTGTCGCCTTGAATCATATGCCGATGATCCCCCATAAATGTGATCGATGGTGTGCTATGCATCCTTAAACGACATCTCCTCGTCATCATCCAACTCCTTTCGACCACTTGTTTGACCTACCTGTTCAAAAGTAGGAAGCGGCTCTTTGCCAGAGTAATAGTCTTCGAGTTTTCGTAGAAAAACTCGGTAGTTACAAAGGTCATGTCCTTCCTTTTTTTTATGAAAATGACACCACCTCGGTCTATCATTCTTCCGTTCGGGATGCTTACGTTTGCCACAGTCAGAATTTTGTTTGGAGTTACGTGGCTCTTTGTCGCTTACGGCTAAAACCTCCTTAGAACCAGTGGATTGAGTTTTATGACCTTTCGCCTTGTTCTTGGATTTTTTTTAGCCTTTTTGTCCTTCTTCTTACCACCTTCGCCTACATCTTCAGGAACGTTGTCCTCTCGATCGATGGTGTTGTTCCACTCAACTGCTTCAGCGGGAGTCGCATATCTATCGGCCATCTCGAAGAGTTCGACGATAGTGGTAGGAGGATTCAAAGCAATGTCCTCCGTTATCCTTCTGCTGCGGACTCCCTGCTTAAAGGCTTTGATAACAGATGAGTCAGAAACCTTCGGAATGGAATTATGAACCTGACTAAAGCGTCTGATGAATTGACGTAGAGTTTCATGATCGTTTTGTCTCATTTGGTGCAGGTCGTCCTCCTTTCCAAGGTGGTTGTAGGTGCCCTGGAAGTTTGCCAACAGAAGGTCGCAAAAGTGTTGCCATGAGTAGATCGACTCAAGTGGCTGGTTTAGTAGCCATGATCGAGCAGACCCTTCCAACACAGTCGGAAGGTAATTCGCCATTATATGCTCTCCTCCACCTACTGCTCAGATAGTTGTTGTGTAGATCTAGAGGAATTCAATGGGATTTTGGGTTTCATCGAATTTCTCTATATTCGCTGGTCGGAAACGAGGTGGCCAGCGAACTGCTCGGGAGATCGGGTGAAAACGCCCGACATCCAGTGATAACTTCTTGGTGCCTTCTTTGCAGGAAAGAAGGGTTAACGTCACCAGGTGATCATACTCAACGATACCCAGTCACGGGTGGACTTGACCTATAGTAGGCCTCAGTCTTATGAGGGAAATACTCCTCATATTTCGTCTGCTGCCGCAGATTTTGTCCCTGGAGTGGTGAAAGATCACCTCTCCTGGGAGCTTGTCTATCTTTAGATGTTCGAGGAGCCTTCCTCAAGTCAGGAGAGCGACGTGATCGATAATCATGTCGATCTCCATGCAACGAGTTATTCGAGCGACTAGCGGATAATGGAGTCATACTTCCAGAATGATGTCGACGAGGACGCTCGATTTTTGCCATCTTGTTCCAAGCCTCCATGCGATCTCTTCAGTGAAGAGATTTAGCCTGGTGCTCGAGCGAGCTCTTGAGTTGGATTCTCAAGCAAGTCATTGATGTGCTAGAGCTCCTAAGCTTCCTTTGACTGATAATGAGTGTGCCCGGGGAGATTTTTCTGGGCCACTATTTTTCTCTGTTGAGTTGTCTCAGGATCACCCATATCGCACTTTGAGTTGGTTTCTGGAGTGCGAATGTTGAGGATTTCCGTGACGCCATCGTGGTATTCACCTGCTCATCACGGTGGTGCTCTTGCCATTGCCACGAGGAGACGTAGTGTGTGCCCGTCGGGGAGCATCGTCAATCCTGCTTTTGGGAGAATGATCCTTACCAGAGGGAATGACGAAGACCTCCTGTTGATGACCTCCACTTGCGCTCGAGGCCTCCGCGCTTGAGGAGTAGTCCAGAGACACCATCTGGCGACTTGGAGTAAACCCCTCCTGGAAGGGGAACTCTGGGTTATAATCGTCTCCGTCCGCAGGTGTGCCCTGCGATGGGATGGTCGAACTTGCAGGAAAAGCGTGTTTGATCCCCTCCTCTGCAGGATTAGCCAGAGAGAAAGTACCATCAGGTGCCAATGAAGCTCTGGAATGATGGCTTCCAGAACTTGTCTCGCCAGGTCGTACTACCTTAAGGGGACTCAAACACTCAGAGAAAAAACTCTCGTCGTGTTGTGAATCTGTCTTAGGGCAACCTTGTTTGTGGTCATTTTGACTGCAGAGAAAAGGTGGAATGCCTAAAGGTAATCGGAAATCGAATTTATCTTTAGGCTTTTTACAGTCGTAGAAGGACTTACGACTAGGAGATTTGTCGTAGAAATTTTTTTACGACTATGAGCTGGTCGTAGAAGAATTTACGACCAGCAGTGATCGTAGAAAGACTTACGATGGCTTTAGTAATGTTTTTTTTTCTGATTTTAACAGAAAGTTGGCATGGAAGACCGCCAAGACGACGCGGAGGTCGCATTGGTGGTTGTTGGTGCAGTAGCGCAAACGGAGCAAGCAAAAGCTCCTCCAGCCAAGAGGCGTCGACTTATGAGGGCTGCTGATAAGGACGCCACAAGCTCGAGCCCGGCTGTTCCAAGCAAACCTTTCGCACAATTTGCTACAGACATGGCTGTTGCAGATAGGGAAAGGGAGGCTAAGGCTGCCATAGCTCTCAAACGTAAAGTCTCTAAGGCTAAGGTACCCTTCTATTACGACAATAAGACTTTTGCAGTATCTACCTCTCGTGGCTTTATCAAGCAGCTAGAAAAGGAGATTTGGAAAAGCTTCATGTCTTTTGTGAAGGAAATTGCTGCTCCAGCAGAACCTGAGGTCGAGGGGAGCAGAGCCCTTGAGGTGGTCGAGACAGGTCTCGGTCATCCAGGGAGTTAGGATGCTCAAGAAGCTGTGACTCCTACTCCCTTGCTTGAATCCCGACCAGGAGTGGTCGAGAAGAAGTCGAAGAAATCTTCCGTCGGGAAGGTAGCTTCCAAATTCCTGGTTAAGTCCAGGATGTAGAGGTATGTGAAAAGACAAAAGTGTAAGAACAGCATTTACCTTTTTGTTTCTAACGATTTTAACGTGCTTTCTTTTCATGGTTCTAGCCCAAATCCCTCAGTCCACGAGGATACTTCTACTAAGAAGCCCGCTGCTACTTCTTCAGTAAATGAAGGAACATCAACGGTAGTGGCTGAAAGGCCAACCACGACTTCTTTGGTGGAAGAAGTCGTTGTCACAAGTCGCTACTTAACACCGATAAATATAGGATGGAGGTCAGAATATCCCAATTTAATTAATGGGATTTAGTATGCATATTATCAGCATGCTTGACTTTTTGGAATCATTTGCATAATATTTTGCACTTGGAAATTTATCAAACAAATTAAAATACTACGATAATTATCATGAATAAATATAATTTTTCCCAAATTTTTGAGACTATTTTAAACCCTAAGAAAATTCAAACACCATTAAAAGACCTAGACTAAGTTTGAATTTATTTTACTCAAATTATATTATGAACAGTGACTTTAATCATTTTTATAAATACTAGGTCATCCCAGGAGCACTCATGAATTAATTCAGAATTTATAGAATTTTATTTCTATATTTAAAGCCTCAGTCAAACCTGCTTCTTGTTGGTCAAATGTGAATTCAAAACTCGGACTCAACACTGTTGAACCGACCGAACCACAACCCAACTGTCTGCACCGCACCGCCTAGCTACACCGGGCGGAGCCGAAAGCTATCGACCGTCCGATTGAGATCATGTGTGTAACATCCCAAATTTTGGCTTGTGTTTCAAATGTAATAAAATTAGGGTAAATTAAAACTTTTCCTTCATCCTTTTACTTTTGAAACTTTTCTGAAATTCTTGTAAAAGAATTTTGGAAAATTAAAAATCAAAGGCCTCATTTCTCAAGTCAACAACCTCCTTGGTGAAATCTTGTTTCAAACCCTTGGAAATAATTTTCCCGGGTTCTAAGGTGGTTTGGTAACACCTCTGAATTATTTCATAATTTTGGGAAATTATTTGAAATATTTTAGAGGCAAGTCAAACCTGGTCAAACCTCTGCTTTAACCTTCTAGAATTTCTTGAGAAAATTCCAGTGCACAAAACCCTCTGGAAATTTTATGTAAGGTTAACCCAAGGTAAGCAAGCTCCAGTTAAAATTTCATAAATTTTGGAGTTGATTTGATGCCTCAATTAAATCCCCAAAGTTTCAGCTCAAAAATCAAATTCTAATGGGTTTGCATCGTTCTCTGGGCGCTGGTCGACTCGGCTCGAGCCAACCGACTTCGGCCGAGTCAACTAACTGCACCGGCGCTGTCGACGGGCGCGCGGCGCTCGACCGTTGATCTCAATCGGACGGCTCGTTCAGGTATGCATTCCGACAACTCCGCTGCCCTTTGGTGCTCACCGTTGATTTACCATGACGGTGGACGCCAGCGCGGCCGCGTCAACGCCGATCGCGTGATAGCCGTTGGATGCGATCGGACGGCTGGCCGCCGCCGCTTTCCTTCGCCGCGCGGCCGCGCCATGGCGAGCCGAGCGTGGTGCGCAGCGCCTTGTCCCATCCGGCGACCTCACAACGGGTGTCTGCAGCCAGACAAATGCCCGCTACCCACCGCCCCGCTTAGTCGCCGCCTCAATCGCTCCCGCCGCCGTCACGACCGTGAGAGGCGCCGCATCCGAGGCGCCAACGTGCCCCTTGCTCCCCTCGCTACTTAAGCCCCTTGCTCCTCCTTGACCTCCCTTTCACCTTTGCGCAACTCGAGCTAGTACTCTGTGTGTTTGAGCTCTAAAACCCAACCCGCCGCCGCCATTGCCGAGCTTCAAGCTCACGGTGAAGGCGGTACCACAGCTGGCTCTCCCTCTTTTTCTTGCTCCTCGCCTCCCTACTTACTCCCCGGCTTAACCTCAATTAATTTTGGGTTTATCGTCGCAGGAGGCTAATTTCTGAGTTCCCAATTCGCCGCGAGCGCCTCTTCGCCTCCGGTCGGTGAGTCCATCTCCTCAATTCTTTTCTCTGGGAGCACCAGGCAGGCACGTGGGACCTATTTTGATGATGCGGTCGCTCTAGTTGTCCCAGACTTCCTCGTTGTCGCCATTGTTGCCGCCGCGAGCTTTGTCGCCGAGCTACTCCGACCGCCTCGCACTTCGCGTCCGTGAGGTAGCCCTCGTAGTCCCTAGATGCTCGCACCGCTTGAATGGACCACGCGAGCTCTTTTTGCCGCTTATCGCCGTTGTCATTTTTACCGCCGCTCTCTCCGTCGCGTCGCCGCTCGTCCACCACCGCCGGCGTGAGTGGGCGCAGGGTGCGCAATGCTATTGCGCACTGCTAGCATCCTCTCGCGCCGCGTGCGTTTTGGTCGCCGGCGATTGGTCGGCCGGTTTTCGGTCGCGTTGTCGGACGCGCCGGCGCGCGCGACGTGGCCCAACGTGGCGCCGCCCATCCTTAGATTCGCGGTCGAGATTTCGTGTGTTCGTGCGGTGTGTGTGTAGCGTTGATTGTGAGCCGCCCATCTCACGATCGACGGTCCACACCAGCTGCGCCGCACGCGCTGCCAAACGCTGCCGCGTGGTTCAATCTGGATCGTTGGATCAAGATCAACGGCTGGATTGCGGGCGCATTCGCTCGGTCCAATGCCATCATCATTTGGACCGTTGGATATTGATCCAACGGTGAGCCACGGTGAGCGCTGTGTGTGTGCTGCGCGGCGCTGCGTGCGCGTGGGCCGTCCGATCTGTGATCGACGGTCCCTATTCACCACGCCAGAATAGCCTTTATGAGTTTCCAAAGCTTTATTTGCAAACCAAAAAGGTATTAAACTTCAAAATACATAGCTAATTCATATTAAACCCAAATCGTTGATTCAAATTTTGTTAGCTTTAGATTGAGTTGTACTTTAATTTAAAATGAATAGGAGTTTAGTTCGGCTCAGAAAACAGATTTTAAAATTTGTTTAGAAATAGGTTCTACTTATTATTCTAAAATTGGCAATTAACTTGTAAATTGCATAACTAATTCTCTGAAAATCAAATTTTAGTGAAACCAATTTTGTTAGCTTCCCCTAATACAGTACTAAATGATAAAATTTGTTTTAGGCCTGTTACTGTGTTTAACAAGATTTCACATGCAATTTAAATTGGTTCATTTTCATGACTTGAAAAATCATAGCTCTTTAAATATAACTCCAAATGACCTAAAATTTTATATGGGTTACCACTATACCAGTAGGTAGCCACCATAAAAGTTTTAGCTTCAAAATCTTTCTAGAAAATATTTTTGCACAAAGCTAATTATGGTAGAAAATAGGTTTTTAGGGAATATCTTTTGCACCACAAATCCAAATTAAGTTTTTCCAGTTTCTATGTCTAGGTATATCCGTATTCTACCTTGTGTATAAATTTTCACGATTTGGATAATTTTTGCTTGCTCTTTTGTTTAAGTGTTGCTCGCCTTATTCGTTGTTTTCGCTCTTTCGCTTAGGATTCGATATTTCATGTAACCCCGAGAACGACTCTCTGCAACAAGTTGAGCAACAGCAAGCGTGCAAGCGCTTGATCATTTCCCATTCAATCCCATTACTTTTAAAGTCTAATACTTTGTTTAAACTTTATGTATGCATTGCTATTTGGGTGTTAAATTGATTAGTTAATCCCTAGTTGCAAAATCTGTAGGTAAATCAATATCCTCTACTACCTAAGCCTAGGTTATTTGCTGTGATTAGAGTTCGTTGGATGAGCTCTTGTCACTTAATAGATTTTCGAATAAATATTGCTTAGCCATGCCTAGTATCGGTAGTATTGGGCGATCATCGACTTAGTCGGTGATCTTGATCACACAAATACTTATATTATTCCATTATGTCCAACCCTTGTGTTTTATCAATTTGCAAATCAAAAACTGAAAACAAAAATTATATCTTGGCTTGGGCACAATGGTATGTTGGTGTGATCTGTTGGGTGTGATTGGAATGGTGCCTAAGTCCCTAAGGACCGAGTTACTTGTGCCATTGATCCAAGCAATTATTGCGCAACTAACCACGAGGGGATATGGAACCTCTCTTGACTAAGTACTTTGGGAGGTGTTAATTATGAGCTGGTTGGTGGGTGTGTTCTGTGCGTGGTGTTTGGAGGGGAGCATTAGCGCACCGGTTAGGCTGTCTAATGTCCTTCTCCGTGGGTTGCGGCTCTTAATTAGCATCGCCCATTGGAAAGCGCCTTGTTAGACTTAGCCATGCCCTGCATACCAAAGGAAGTGTGCTAACCGTGGGTGGTGGAAAGGCGGCCTATCGTGTGGGTACATTGGTACACCCCGCAGGTTAAAACTATTCGAATAGCCTCGTCCCAGGTTATGGACACGCTTGGTTATTTCCCACAAGAACTAGACTACAACCTTTAAAAACTTAAACTTGATATGGGTGGTATGAAGGGTACTTCATACTATTGTTGTGGTGACTATGGGTTAGTCACTTCTAGGTTGGTGTTGTTCTCATATATTGTTATAATCTGTCTCGCTTTTATTTGAACAATAAAAGTTAATTGCAAACTTGCTTTGAATCTACTACCTTCTTGCAAATGAAAACTTGCTTTATGTGAAAATAAGTCCAGAGCCTCATCCACTTAAATAAAGCTTGCATGTAGTTAATTATAGTTCCGTTATCTCACACGTCATCTTATGAGTACAAAAACAAGTTTTGTACTCATCCGCTTGCTTAATATTAATTGTTGCAGAGGAAGAAGGTGAGCCCCAAGGGCCTCACTTTGTGAGTTGTGTTGCGCGCCTGTCTGGGACGACTAGCTTGGCGGTCCGGCTGGTTGCCTTGTGGGTGAAAGGCACACCGATTGGCTTTTGTTATTGCCATCTTATGGCCATTTTGCTTCCGCTGTATTTGCTTATTTGTATGACTTTTGGCCGGTCGGCCTCTCTTTTGTAATAACTCTCTTTATATTATCTATGTCTTTCAGTTGTTGCTTTTTGCTTCGGCTCTATGTGTATGAATGGAATTGATGCATGATTTTGTAACGGGGTGTGTATACTGCAATTCTGGGAAGTATACATATCTCGAGGCTTGGTTTATTTGATTTGTACTGTTAGGACCAAGTGGGTGGTTAAACAAAGATGTCTAATAAACCGGGGTCCTCACAAAGTTGGTATCAGAGCCATTCCGACCGTAGTAACCCAAGCTTGGTCGTCCTTAGGATATTTTGGAAACCTTATTTTCAAAGTATCAAATGAGTTATGAAATCTTAAGTAAATTCTCAGATTTTATTCCTTACCTATCTTAGCTTTCTCTTCTCATCTTGCTCTAAGTTGAGTTTTAAAACTTGTTTCCTCTTACCTTCCTCTAAAAGATAGTGTTGTCGTTTAAATTGGGTTTTGGGAACCAATGAGTTTGGCAAATTGAAGTGTTAGCTGCCCTCTACAAGGTTTTGAAGCTTCCAAAGTTGAAGATTTCAATCAGGAGGCTTGGATGCAAAATCTGGACAGCGATCGTTCAATTTCCGGACAGCAAGCTCAAAGGTTCTAAATAGGGTAGATAATGAGAGGTTAATCAACTAAAACTTGTGGGAATGAAAGGGTAAGATGTGATATTAGTTAGCTAAGTACCTAGCGTTTATTTCGCTGGTTTAACCTTGCTCTTAAGTAGTGTTAGAGTTGTGGTAAGGTGCTGAAATTCTTATCTTCTCACACCATTATTCGCTCATTCAATACGGTGGATGGCATTGAGAAGTTGAGATTTGGCTTGATGTTTCCCTATGGTTTGGAGCCTTTTGGAAGCAATTAAAGTTTGTTTACTTGCTGCTTTTGGCTTTCGGTTAGGGTGATATCTTATTCCCTAATCGTTAGCTTTTCGCCATCAACTTCTAGTCTTAGTGTTTTGGTTTCTAACCTAAATTTCTTGAACCGTGATGGTCGGGGTACTCGAGCGGTCGTGGTCAGCACTGTTTGATGAGGAGCTCGCCCCTCCAACCATGGTCGAGGTCCGCTCAGATAGAGCGCAACTGCTCGGAGGACAGAGGGTCCGCTGGATGTTATCGCGCGCAACACCTCCGCCTCTTTCCGTGCCTCGTGATCCGGGCAAGGGTGGACATCGCCTCGTGGGGTTTGGTGAGTTTCTTCGCACTCAACCCCACGTTTTCCGTGTCCGAGGACCCTTGGACGCGGATGACCGGCTGCGTCGAGTTGAGCGTAAGCTCGACATTGCTCGATGCTGGACCAGACAAGGCACTCTTTGCCTCCCATCGCCGATTGGTGGAGCAAAGACACTCTCTGGTGGGAGAACTTCTTGGCCATGCATCCGCCGGCCACACCGCTCTTGGGATGAGTTCCGGACGGCGCTCCGCCGAGCTCACATCCCCGCCGCTTGATGAAGTCAAGAAGAAGGAGTTTTCGCGCTCAAGCAAGGGCGTAAGTCGCTGATGGAGTATTCGACGAGTTCCACCACTTGGCTCGTTATGCTCCATCCGAGGTGGCCACCGATGAGGCCAAGCGGGAGAAGTTCATGGAGGGTTTGTCCGAGGAGCCGCAAGACAAGCTCTCCATTGTGGACTTTGTCGACTTTCGTGCCTTGGTGGACAAGGCCATTGTTGCCGAAGCACAAGGCGCTAAGGCTGGCGAGTCCCGCAAGCGCAAGTGGAGGCCCAATGTCCGCACAGTCGCCTCTCTCGCCCCGTGTCGAGCCTACCCGGGGGCCCGTTCGTGGCTTCACTACCACCGAGGCCGCCAAAGACCAGCCTCCCGCCTCGCGAGCCGTGCCCCGATCCACGTGCGCTGCGAACCAAACAGGTGGCTCTCCCGCAACCGGCCGTGCCGGGTCACTTGCACCGTGCAACGAGAAGGGGCATTATGCAAATACTTGCCCTAACAGATTGGAGCAGCCCTCGCCCTAATGGAGGACGCGGGCAGGAGGTGGTTCTCCCAGATCGAAGGTTGTCCCCGCTACCCAAGGCGTGGGTAGTGGTCGCGTCAACCTCATCTCCGCGAAGAGGCACAGGAGGCACCGACGTCGTGTTGGGTACCCTTTCGGTTAACTCTTTCCTCGCCATGCTTTGTTTGATTCAGCGCATCTCATTCATTTGTTTCGAGTCTTTTTGCTGCTGTGGGAGGTCTTCTTTTACTCCATTGTTGGTCCCGCTACTCATTCGCCTCCCGGTTCGGAGTTGAGAGCCGAGTCCGAGTGTAGGGATGTCCTGTCGAGATAGAAGGGGTAGGATTCTTGGCAAACCTTATCCTCCTTCGATCGGCGAAGTTTAGATGTAATCCTAGGCATGGATTGGTTGTCTCAAGACATGGGACAAATTGATTGCGCTAGGAGACTCATCTACCTCACTAGTCCTCCCGTGGCGCAGTTCGCTACCGGGCTGCAGGTCCGCATCTCTTCGCGCCGGAAGCCGCTCTGATATTAGTGAAGTCCCAGTGGTATGTGACTTTGTGGATGTCTTCCCGACGACCTTCCGTGGATGCCGCCATTCGAGACCTCGAGTTCGTCATTGAGTTGGTTCCCTGCATCGCCCGATCTCAAGAGGCCTTACCGATGGACCCGCTTGAGTTGGTGGAGTTGAAGAAGCGGTGGGTGAGCTGCAAGAGAAGGGTTTCATCCGCCTAGCTCATCTCCTTGGGGATGCTCAGCAATCTTTGTCCCAAAAGGACAAGACGCTGCGCATAAAGCGCTGATTACCGCCCACTTAATGAAGTAACGGTAAAGAACAAGTACCTTTGCCCGTGATCGATGACCTCTTCGATCAATTAACTGAGCTCGAGTCTTCCAAGATTGATTTGAGAGTGGGATATCATCAAGTTCGATTCGACCGAGGATATCCCAAAGACGGCTTTCTCTACTCGTTATGGCTTGTACGAGTATACCGTCATGTCATTCGGCTTAACCAATGCTCCGGCCTTGTTCATGAACCTCATGAATTCGGTGTTCATGGAGTATTTGGATAGGTTCGTTGTGGTCTTCATCGATGATATCCTTATCTACTCCAAGAGCGATGAGGAACACACCGAGCATTTGAGGCTTGTGTTGGGCAAGCTTCGTGAGCACCAACTGTATGCGAAGTTCAGCAAGTGTGCGTTCTGGTTGAAGGAAGTAGCCTTCTTAGGCCATATTCTTTCGGCAGGAGGTGTAGCTGTGGATCCTAGCAAGATCAGTGACGTGCTTTCTCGAGTCACCCACTTCGTCCACCGTTCGGAGTTTTCGGTTTAGCGGGATATTATCGCCGCTTATCGAGAATTTCTCCAAGATAGCGGCCGATGACGGAGTTACTCAAGAAGGACAAGAAGTTCTCGTGGTCCGCTGATTGCGAGGAAAGTTTCCAGCACTTAAGCGGCGATTGACCACCGCTCCCGCTCGTTCTCCCGATGTCCGCCGGCTTCGATATCTTTGTGACGCTTCGCCGAGGCCTCGGGTGTGTCCTTATGCAAGAAGGCAAGGTAGTGGCCTATGCATCAAGGCAATTGAGACCTCATGAACTCAACTACCCTACCCATGACTTGGAGTTGGCCGTGATCCATGCACTTAAGATTTGGCGACATTACCTAATCGTAATCGTTGTGAAGTGTATTCGATCACAAAAGCTTAAAGTATTTGTTCACCCAACCGATCTGAACCTCGTGCAAAGGAGATGGTTGGAGTTGATCAAGGACTATGACATGGGTATTCACTACCATCCGGCAAGGCTAATGTCGTTGCAGATGCGCCTAGTCGCAAAGCGCATTGCAATGCATTGTTGCTTCAAGAGCATCAGCCCCTTCTCGAGGAGTTCCATTGCCTCAACTTGGGTTTGGTTGAGCATGGTTCCTCGCCGCCTTGGTTGTACTGACCAACCTTGGTGGATCGTATCACGTCAGCTCGTGCGATGATGTTGGAATGAACCACATCGGGAAAATGTCGAATGGAACAAGCCAAGTGCTTCTCTCAGATGAGCTTGGTATTGTGAGGTTCGGCAACGCCGTGGTTCCAAAGGACAAGGAGTTGCGGGATTTGATCCTCCGAAGCCCACGATTCTCCTCGCCCATTCATCCGGGGGCACAAAGATGTATCATGATCTCCGCCAGAGATTTTGGTGGACCGGATGAAGAGGGAAGTCGCAAGGTTCGTTGTCGAATGCGACGCGGTGTCGCCGTGTCATGGCGAGCATCGGCGCCAGTGGATTGCTTCACCCTTGCCCATTCCGGAGTGGAAGTGGGATTCGGTCCGATGGATTTTATCACCGCCTACCAGTCACCGAGGCAATGATGCCATTTGGGTCATCATTGACCGCTGACAAAAGTGGCACACTTTCTTCCGCCAAGACCAAGATTCGCACGGTCACCTTGCGGAGCTCTATATCGCCAGGATCGTGAGCTTGCATGGGGTGCCGAAGACGATCATTTCTGATCGTGGTTCCATCTTCACTTCCCAGTTCTGGCATAGCTTGCAAGAAGCTATGGGAACTCGTCTTTCTTCAAAGACAAAGATATCACCCCCAAACAGATGGTCAGACCGAGAGGGTCAACCAAGTTTTGGAGGACATGCTGCGAGCTTGTGTCCTTTCCTATGGGAAGCATTGGGAGAAGTGCTTGCCATTCGCCGAGTTTTCTTATAACAACAGTTTCCAAGCCAGTCTCGGCATGGCACCATTTGAGGCCTTATACGGGAGGAAGTGTAGAACCCCGTTGAATTGGTCTGAAACCGGCGAAAGACCTTTCTTTGGCCCGGACTCGATTAATGAGGCCGAGGGTAAAGTCCAGCTCATTCGTGATCGCTTACGCACAGCTCAATCCAGGCAAAAGAGCTATGCGGATCGTCGTCGTTGTGAGTTGAGCTTTGAGCCCAATGACTTCGTTTATCTCAAGGTTTCTCCTCTGAAAGGTCACCAGCGCTTTGGTGTCAAAGGCAAGTTAGATCCTCGATATGTCGGTCCATACCGTATCATCGAGAAGAAGGGAGCTGTTGCCTACAAGTTGGAGTTGTCCTGCTGCACTTGCGGGGGTACATGATGTGTTCCATGTGTCCCACCAAGAAGTGCCTCCAGTGTTCCAACCGAGAAGCTCCGTTGGAAACTCTTGATGTTCAGGAGGATTTGACCTATCGCGAGCACCCTGTTCGCATCCTCGAAGAGGCTGAGCGAAGAACAAGGAACAAGACCATCAAGTTCCTTAAAGTTCAGTGGTCAAACCATTCCGAGAACGAGGCTACTTGGGAGCGAGAAGATCGTCTTCGTGCAGACTACCCCTCTTTCTTTTCCGAGTGAACCAAATCTCGGGACGAGATTTTTGTAAGGGGGGAGGTTTGTAACATCCCAAATTTTGGCTTGTGTTTCAAATGTAATAAAATGAGGGTAAATTAAAACTTTTCCTTCATCCTTTTACTTTTGAAACTTTTCTGAAATTCTTGTAAAAGAATTTTGGAAAATTAAAAATCAAAGGCCTCATTTATCAAGTCAACAACCTCCTTGGTGAAATCTTGTTTCAAACCCTTGGAAATAATTTTCCCGGGTTCTAAGGTGGCTTGGTAACACCTCTGAATTATTTCATAATTTTGGGAAATTATTTGAAATATTTTAGAGGCAAGTCAAACCTTGGTCAAACCTCTGTTTTAACCTTCTAGAATTTCTTGAGAAAATTCCAGTGCACAAAACCCTCTGGAAATTTTATGTAAGGTTAACCCAAGGTAAGCAAGCTCAGTTAAAATTTCATAAATTTTGGAGTTGATTTGATGCCTCAATTAAATCCCCAAAAGTTTCAGCTCAAAATCAAATTCTAATGGGTTTGCATCGTTCCTCGGCGCGGTCGACTCGGGCTCGAGCCAACCGACTCGGTCGAGTCAACTAAGCGCATCTGCGCGCGATCGATCGGCGCGCGCTCTGGACCGTTGATCTCAATCGGACGGCTCGGCGTTCGTGTATGCATTCGGACAACTCGGTTGCCCTTTGGTGCTCACCGTTGGATTTCCATCGGACGGTGGACGTTTGCGCGGCCGCGTCAACGCGATCGCGTGATAGCCGTTGGATGCGAATCGGACGGTGGCCGTCGTCGCCTTCCACTCGCCGCCGCGGCCGCGCCATGGCGAGCCGAGCGCGGTGCGCAGCGCCTTGTCCCATCCGGCGACACAACACAGGTGTCCGCAGCGCATTAAATGCCCGTCACTCCACCGCCCGCTTAGTCGCCGCCTCAATCGCTCCGCCGCCGTCACGACCGTGGCGCCGCATCCGAGGCGCCAACGTGCCCCTTGCTCCCCTCGCTACTTAAGCCCCTTGCTCCCTCCTTGACCTCCCTTTCACCTTTGCGCAACTCGAGCTAGTACTCTCTGTGTGTGTTTGAGCTCTAAAACCCCGAACCCGCTTCGGCCGCCATTGCCGAGCTTCAAGCTCACGGTGAAGGCGGTACCACAGTGGCTCTCCCTCTCTTTTTCTTGCTCCCTCAGCTCCCTACTTACTCCCTGAAGCTTAACCCTCAATTAATTTTGGGTTTATCGTCGCAGGGGAGGCTAATTTCGGAGTTCCCCCAATTCGGCCGCGAGCGCCCCTCTTCGTCTCCAGTGCCGGTGAGTCCATCTCCCCTCAATTCTTTTCTCTGGGAGCACCAGTGTGGCACGTGGGACCTATTTTGATGATGCGGTCGCTCTCTAGTTGTCGGGATGACTTCCCTCGTTCTTGCCATTGTTGCCGTCGCGGAGCTTTGTCGCCGGAGCTACTCCGACCGCCTCTGCACCCCCGCGTCCGTGAGGTAGCCCCCTGGTAGTCCCTAGATGCTCGGGCACCGCTTGAATGGACCGCTGCGGAGCTCTTTTGCTGCTTATCGTCGTTGTCATTTTTACCGCGCCGCCTCTCCGTCGCGTCGCGCTCGTCCACCACCGGCGTGAGTGGTGCGAGGGTGCGCAATGCTGTGCGCACCGCTGCTAGCATCCTCTCGCGCCGCCGTGCCTTTGGTCGCCGGCGATTGGTCGCGGCTTCGGTCGCGTTGTTCGACGCGTCGCCATGATGCGGCGCGACGTGGCCCAACGCGCCGCCCATCCTTAGATCTGCGGTCGAGATTTCGTGTGTTGCGGCGGTGTCTGTGTAGCGTTGATTGTGAGCCGCCCATCTCACGATCGACGGTCCACGCCCGCCGTTCCGCCGCCGCACGCGCGCGTTTTCAAACGCGTCGGCGTGGTTCAATCTGGATCGTTGGATCGAAGATCAACGGCTGGGATTGCGAAGGCATTCGTTCGGTCCGAATGCCATCATCATTTGGACCGTTGGATATTGATCCAACGGTGAGCCACGGTGAGCGCTGTGTGTGTGTGCTGTGCGCGCCGTGCGCGTGGGCCGTCCGATCCAGGATCGACGGTCCCTATTCAGCCACGTCGTAATAGCCTTTATGAGTTTCCCGAAAGCTTTATTTGCAAACTGAAAAAGGTATTAAACTTCAAAAATACATAGCTAATTCATATTAAACCCAAATCGGTTGATTCAAATTTTGTTAGCTTTAGATTGAGTTGTACTTTAATTTAAAAATGAATAGGAGTTTAGTTCGGCTCGTAAAGCAGATTTTAAAATTTGTTTAGAAATAGGTTCTACTTATTATTCTAAAATTGGCAATTAACTTGTAAATTGCATAACTAATTCTCTGAAAATCAAATTTTAGTGAAACCAATTTTGTTAGCTTCCCCTAATACAGTACTAAATGATAAAATTTGTTTTAGGCCTGTTACTGTGTTTAACAAGATTTCACATGCAATTTAAATTGGTTCATTTTCATGACTTGAAAAATCATAGCTCTTTAAATATAACTCCAAATGACCTGAAATTTTATATGGGTTACCACTATACCAGTAGGTAGCCACCATAAAAGTTTTAGCTTCAAAATCTGTGAGGACCCCAGTTTATTTGGTTTGTAATGCTTAACCAACCACCTGGTCCTAGCATCACAAATCAAATAAACTGATCCTCGAGATATGTATACTTCCCAGAAAGCAGTATACACACCCCGGTACAAAATTAGACATCAACTCCATTCCACACATAGAGTCCAAACACCACACTTCCAAGCGGAAGATAAACAAATAGTAACAATATTACGGACAATGGCCGATCGCCACAAGATACACAAATAACAACAAAAGACAATGGAAGCAAAAGCGCCATAAGATGGCTATAAACAAAGCCAATCGTGCCTTCAACCCACAAGGCATCCGAGGACCGCCAAGTCTAGTCGTCACCCACGGCGACAAAGACACTCACGAAGTGAGGCCCCCGAGGCTCACCTCCTTCCTCTGCAACAAAACATTAAGCAAAGCACACGAGTACAAAGATTGTCTTTGTACCCGCAAGACAGCGTGTGAACTAGCGGACTGTTCATATGCTACATGCGAGCTTTGTCGGTGGAGGTCATATGTTTCATTTGCATAAAGCCAACTTTATTTGCAATAATGTAATACAGTTTAAAGGCAAGTTTGCAATTCATTTTCTTGTTGAAATAAGCTGCGAAATAAAGATAGATACAAGTAACCACCTAGAAGTGACTATCCCAATAGTCACTACAACTTAGCACGAATCCCAGTTCGTACCACCCATCAAGTTTTAATTAAAATGTTGTAGTCTAGTTCTTACGGGCGTGTCAGCGTGTCCATAACCTGGGACGAGGCTATTCGAATAGTTTTAACCTGCAGGGTGTACCAATGTACCCACACTTTGCATCGCCTTTAAGCCAAAACACACTTCCTTAGGTATGTCGGCACGGCTAAGTCCTCTGAGACTTTTCCAATATTGTGTATTAACTACGAGCGCTCGTATGGATAGAAACCCATACGCTTACATGGTAAAGCCGAAAAGACAACTACCCACTCGGGATAAAGCTTTTGGACAACTACCATGCTCCCACCTCCGTC
Source organism: Ampelocalamus luodianensis (assembly GCA_036346255.1). Classification (NCBI taxonomy): domain Eukaryota; kingdom Viridiplantae; phylum Streptophyta; class Magnoliopsida; order Poales; family Poaceae; genus Ampelocalamus; species Ampelocalamus luodianensis. Next base: position 42,136,087 of record CM070621.1, read on the forward strand.
CCTCCTGCGACCTCCTGCGACCGGAGCCAATACACGCCAAAGTACTAGGTCAAGAGAGGCCCCATATACTCTAGTGTGGTTAGCACGCAAAATGCTCGAGACGGTGGCGCAAGTAACTCGGTCCTTAAGCGGCTGGGCACCTTTCCAGTCACACCCAACAGATCACACCGTCTTACCATTGTGCCCAAGTCTAAATCATTTTTGTTTTCATTTTTAATTTTGCAAATAACATAGCAAAAGTCTTGAAACATAAAGTTGTAGTAAATTTTGTGTGATCAAGGTTACCGACTAAAGTCGATAATCGCCAGATTCTACCGATACTAAGCATGTCTAAGCAATTGAAATCGTATCTACTAAGTGACAAGAAATCATCCGGCGATCTCTAATCACGACAAATAACCTAGGCTCGGTAGTAGAGATCAATATTTTGTCTACAGGATATGCAAACTCGGATTTAACTAATCAATTTAACACAAATTAAGCAATGCATACATACAATTGAAACAAAATATTAATCTTTAAAATACTGGGATTAAACATGATCAAAGCGCTTGCACGGATGTTGTTGCTCAATAAGGTGCGGAGGATCGTCCTCGTGGTTGCCGCAAATATCGAAGCCTAACGATCGAACAAAACAGCAAATAAGAGCGAATAACATCGACAAAAATCAGCAATTAAACCCAAATACCAAATTTCACACAAAGGCTATACTATCACAAGAAGAATGACAAAGGCACACAGAGATGCTCAAAAGACATGTTTTTAAGTGGTGATCTATCCTTTTACCTATTTGTCGGAGTTAACTACAAAAACAACCTCTTAAATGATTTAAACTTTTGGACAGACTTTGATGGTGATTGTGTGCACATCTATTATTCAATCATCAAGTTAATAAATCAACAACGACTAGCTTCTCTAACTCAACCATTACAAGTGATATTACGAGAACCTACAAAAGCTATTGACAATACTAACTAGTCGATTATCCAACTATGAGGTGCTAAACAAAATCTTCTATCAAAGATAGGATGTTAAAGATGCTCACTAACCAAACCCTAAGCATCACACCTAGATTTTGAAAGGCTAACAAGTTCCAAACATGCGGCTACTACACCAAATCTTATAACACCGACAATCTCAAAAGCAGAGACAAGTAAAATGAACAACTAACTATCCCTATGATCAAGCATGGCAAATGAAGCTTGAAACTTAAATATACTAACTACATGGATTCATGCTAACCATTTTAACACAAAGGAGGCAACAAACGACAAAACCTATTAGCAAGCATGATACAAATTTTGATTCGACAACGTAAAACGACAACGAGGAAATATACAGAGAACTAGAACTAGAATGCTTTCAAACCTCTAATACCAATATTGATCAAGCATGAGAGTGAACTAAAGAACAATCATAATCACGATTAGCGGCTAACTAATTGGTTTTGAAGAGTGGGCCCCATCGCCGCATGACGAGAGAGGAATAAGAAGAAACAGGAGGCTCGGACTGGATTCGACGCGGTGAAAGAGTGGCGGCGCGGTATGCGACGGTCAAAATGGGTCGCCAGAGGTTGCTTGAAGCTAAGGGTGGTCGCGGGTTCGCCGAGAAGAAGCGAGGTGGCGCGCGGCAGAGCACGGCGGCCGGCGGTGGGAGTGACAAAGTGCGGCTGCACGAGAGGTAAACAATGAAAGTTAGCGCGCGCATGAGCATCGGTGAGGCTTTAGGAACTCAGGAATGACGCGAGCTCAAGAGGTCGCGGAGATGGCCCGGCGACGAGAGCTGCGGCGGCGCAAGCGATCAGCGGTGACGAGGCACAGGGTGAGCGAGAGGGCGTGTGAGAGTGGAGTAGAAAGGTGGAGTCGGTGATGCTCACCGAGCAAGGAATCGAGTTGGAGCTCACGGAGAGGATGCGGTGGCGGAAGAGCGGTTTCGGCCGGACTTGGAGAAGAAAGGCCACGCGCAGCTCCACAGCGATGAAACCGAAATTCCTTGAGGGGTTTACGCCCCTGGAGTTGGAACACACCGTGACGCGGCCGGCGATGACCGAGCTCACCGAGCGGCGGAAGCGATCGGGCGTCACGGCGGCGCTCACGGCTCCTGGAGCTCGGTGGAGAAGAAAGGCAATGGAGGCAGCGAGGTAGGAAAACCCTCGTTGGCTTTTGTAGGGCCGGAGGCGGCGAGGTGAGGCAGTGGGCGGTGAAAAGACCGGTGGCGAGGTGGCGGCGTGCAGCGGCGGCGGCGAGAGCGCGAGCGGCGGCGTTGCTGGAGCCGGGCGAAACGGCGTGGCGAAATATCCTGCAGTGGGACCGCCATCGACGACGACGAAACAGTGCGAACCGGTGGTTTGACTCAATCTAAATCGCTCCGGCCGTTGGATCGAAATGGGCGGTTTGAGATTGGTGTATGCATTGGACGGTCGGTTGCATGCGCGCACGTGGATCGTTCGATTTGCATCGGACGGTCACGATCGATTAGACTTCGCGGCGGTGCAGCTAGTTGACGCGACCGAGTCAAGTGGCGCGGTCGGACTTGAGCACGAGGTTGGGTCCGAGCAGAGGAACGATGATTTGAGATTTGATTTAAAAGCGAGAGAAGGTTTGGGGAATTTTTAGAGGTAACTCCTGAGCTCCAAAAATTTCAGAAATTTTATGGTAGCTACTAGGGACAGAGGACAACCTTGTATAATTTTCCAGAACTTTTATGCACTGCATTGTTCTAGAGAAAATTCACAAGCTGCTGTACAGGAGTTTGACCAGATTTCAAACAGAGTTGACTTGGCCATTTGAAATAGCAAACAAAATCTAAAAATTGTGAAATAATTCAGGAGGTAGATAGGATGATCAAGATGACAGGAAAAATATTCCTAGAGGATGATCACAAGTTTGAAGGCTAAGAATGTCTGACAACAATTTCCATTCACAAGAATTTAATTCTAGAAAATGGAAATTGCTAGGAAAAAATGTAGAAACTTTCAAATGATTTTGAAGAGGCAACAAAAGTTTTATTTCTCCTCAAAATTTTACATTTGAAATACAAACCCTAAGTTAGGGCTGTTACAAATCTCCCCTTACGGGAATCTGCAGAGATTACGATCACTGGGAGAAGAAGGATGGGTGTCTGCGCGGAGGCGATCTTCCGCTCCCAAGTGGCTTCATCCTCGGAGTGGTTCGACCACCGAACTTTGAGAACTTGATCACACGGTTCCTCGCTGCGTTCGACTTCTTCGAGGATACGAGCGGGATGCTCGCGATAAGGCAGATCTTCACGCACATCGATATTTTCCAATGGTGTTTCCTCGGTTTGGAACACGGAGGCACTTCTTCAATTGTGACACATGGAAAACATCGTGCACTCCTTCAAGTGTAGTGGCAATTCTAGTTTGTATGCAACAGCTCCCACTTTATCGATGACGCGATATGGTCCAACATACCGAGGAGCCAACTTGCCCTTGACACCAAGCGGCGATGTCCCTTCAAAGGTGAGACTTTGAGATACACAAAGTCATTGGTGGAAACTCAACTCACGGCGCACGCCGACCGCATAGCTCTTACGCGCTGGATTGAGCTACGGCGCAAGTGCTCACGAATCAAGCGCACTTGACTTTCGGCCTCATTGATGGAATCGGGCCAAAGAAGCGCCTTTCACGGTCTCGACCGGTTCAGCGGTGTTCGCGGCGCCGTCCATACAAAGCCTCAAGCGGTGCCATACCAAGACTAGCACGAAAGTCGTTGTTGTAGGAGAACTCGGCAAGCGGTAGGCACTTCTCCCAATTCTTTCCATAGGAGAGAACACAAGCACTGAGCATGTCTTCAAGAACTTGGTTGATTAAGCTCGTCGACCATCGACCGAGGATGATAGGTGAAATAAAGAAAGAGCGGGTCCCCATGGCTTCTGCAGACTATGCCAAAACCGAGAGGTGAGCAGAGAACCACGATCGACACAATTGTTCGTGGCACACCATGAGACTCACAATGCGGGATATGTAAAGATCCGCTAGCCGATTCACATCAATCTTCGATCGCCTTTGGAAGGAAATGGGCCACCTTCACAATCGATCAATGATAACCCATAATGCATCCTTCCCTGCAGAGTGCGGGCGGACCGGTGATAAAATCCATGCCTCTGTAATCCCACTTCCATTCGGAATAGGTAAGGGTGAAGAAGACCACTGGGCGATGCTCGGCCTTGACGCGACAACATATGTCACATCGGCCACGTGCACGGCAATCTCGCGCTTCATGCGAGTCCACGAAATCTCGCGCGAGATCTTGGTACATTTTAGTAGCCGGGATGGATGGATAAAGGCGAATCATGGGCCTCTGCGAGAATCAAATCCCGCAACTCGGGGACCTTTGGGACCACAAGCGCTGCCCAAACCATACAACACCGTGTTCATCTTACGTGAAACACTTGGCTGAACCATCACGATGTTACGCTTGATTTTACCACGCCATCATCGATTGTTGTGCTTTGCCTTGATCGATCCACCAAGGTTGGTTGCACAACCAAGGCAACAAGGAACCATGCTCAACCAAACCCAAGTTGAGACGCTGAAATTGCGCAAGAAGTGCGAGTTCTTTGCTCTTGGATCATCAAAGTATTGCAATACACCTTTCGACTAAGTGCATCGGCAACCACATTGGCCTTGCCGGTGATACGAATACCCATGTCATAATCTTTGATCAATTCTAGCCATCTCTCTGCTCGAGGTTCAGATCTGTTGAGTGAACAAGTATTTCAAACTCTTGTGGTGAATACACCTCACATGGTTTCGATCAAATAATGCCGCCAAATCTTGAGTGCATGAACTCTGCGCAGCAAGCTCTAAATCATGGGTGGGATAATTGAGCTCATGAGGCCTCATTTGCCTAGATGCATAGGCAGCCGCCTTGCCTTCTGCATAAGAACACATCCGAGTCCCAGACGAGAGGCATCATAATAAATATCGAAGCTCTTGTGGATATCGGGAAGAGTAAGGACTGAGTGAAGTCAACCGCCGCTTGAGCTCACGAAAGCTCTCATCACAAGCGAGAGGACCATACAAACTTCTTGTCCTTCTTAAGCAATTCGGTCATCGGCTGCGATCTTGGAGAAGTTCTCGATAAAGCGGCGATAATAGCCGCTAAACCAAGAAAACTCGCACATCGGTGGTGACTTGGGCTGTCCCAAGATAGAACATCGTTGACCTTCTTTGGGATCCTGACTATGCCTCCATTGAAAGAACATGGCCCAAAATGCCACTTCCTTCAACGAACTCACATTTTTTGAACTTTGCATACGGTGATGCTCCGCAACTTGCCCAAAACAATCTTGAGATGCTCGGCATGCTCTGCTTGGTCTTGGAATAGATAAGAATGTCATCAATAAAAACCACCACAAATTTGTCCAAATACTCCATGAATACGGAATTCATAAGGTTCATGAACAACGCTGGAGCATTGGTCAAACCGAAAGACATGACGGTGTACTCATGCGAGCCATAACAGTAGTGAAAGCCGTCTTGAATATCCTCACACGATCCGGACTTGATGATAGCCCGATCTCGGATCAATCTTGGAGAACACCGAGCTCCGGACAAGCCGGTCAAAAGATCATCAATACAGGCGGAGGATATTTGTTCTTCACCGTCACTTCATTGAGAGGGCGGTAGTCAACACACATGCGCAAAGTCTTGTCCTTCTTCTTCACAAAGATCACAGGACAACCCCAAGGAGATGGCGGGACGGATGAAACCCTTTGCTTGGAGCTCACCAAGCTGCTTCTTCAATTCTTCTAGCTCATTGGGAGGCATCCGATACGGCGCCTTCGAAATCGGAGCGGTACCGGGCAACAACTCGATGACAAACTCCAGATCTCGAACCGGAGGCATCCCAGGCAAATCTTCAGGAAAGACATCCACAAAGTCAGATACTATGGCAACATCTTGAATTTGCAAGGCTGGCTTCGCCTCTAATGCACATAGATGTGGCCCCTGCAGCTGCGGCGAAAATCCGACCTGCTCGCCTGAAGGGCTGGTGAGATAGACAATCTTCCTGGCACAATCGATATGCCCCAAGTGTTGGGACAACCAATCCATGCCAAGAATCACATCGGACTCACATTGGAAAGCGGGGATAAGATTTGCTAAAAACTCACTCCTTGGACTATGATAGGAACATCCGACATCATAAATCGGCTCTCATTTCCGCCCGGAGAGCGGATGAGCAAAGGAACCCCAAAGGTACACGGTGAAGACTACTAGCAGCAGCAAATGATCTTGAAATAAAGAATGCGATGCTCGAGAATCAAATAATCTGCAGCGGGACGAGAATTAACAAGAAGTGTACCCATCACGACATCCGCGCCTCCCGAGCCTCCTCGGTGAAAGGTGGTTCACTCGACCATTGCCGCACCTGGGTCTTGAATAATCTTACGTCGGCGGGTGACCGCTCCTCGCCGCGTCCTCCATTAGGGCGAGGCGTACGCAACACTCGAGCGGCGTATTCGCATAATGGCCCTTGTTGTGGCGGCGAAAACAAGTCACCCGCCGGATTGCGAGAGCCGCTCTGCTCTGGATCGCGGCGCACGTGGTCAAACACGGCTGCGGTGGGCGAGGCCGTGCGAGATGGTCTCGGCGGCGGTGGAGCAAAAGAAGCGGGCCATCGGTGCTTTGGCCCGGCCGAGGACGAACGAGGTGGTGTGAGTGGCGATCGCCTCCCATTTGCGCTTGCGGGACTCGCCAGCGCCTTTGCCTTATGCTCTGCAACGATGGCCTTATCTACCAAGGCACGAAAGTGCGAGAAGTCCACAATGGATAGCTTGTCCTGCGGCTCCTCGGACAAGCCATCCATAAACTTCTCTGTAGCCTCATCGAGGCCACCTCACCCGAGCATAACGAGCCGATGATTGAACTCGTAAAGGTACTCCGTCACGGACTTGCGCCCTTGCTTGAGCGCGAGGAACTCCTTTTCTTGACTTCATCGGGCCATCCGGGATGTGGGCCGACGGACAGCTGATCGAACTCCTCCCACGCGACCACATGGCCCGCGGGTGCATGGCGAGATAGTTCTCCCACCATGAGAGTGCCGCCCTCAAGGCGGTGGGACGCGAAAAGTGCCTTGTCCCGCGCTGGCAGCGAGCTATGTTGAGTTTTCGCTCAACCATGCGCAGCCAATCGTCCGCATCGAGAGGTCCTCGAGGCGGGAGAAAGTCGGCGGTGTGTGCGGAGGAACTCGCAAGTCCCCGCGAGTGCGGTGGCGCCACCACGGCGAGTGGAGGTATTCCTAGCAATAACCTCCAAGATGCGCGTCGGTCCATGCGGTTCGCTCGATCGGCGAGAACCTCACCATGGTCGGAGGAGGAAGCTCCTCATCATGACCAGCTGCTTGGCGCCACGCGTTCTCGGCCATCTGTTTTACTAAGACAAGTTAGCAACAAATTTAAGAGCAAGAAAGCCAAAATTCATGAAAGCAGTCCGAGAAACAAACACAAGGCGGGATAAAGTTCGACCGGCAAAAATCGGACACATAACTACTCCCTTTACATCTTACCTATTATCCCCACAAGTTTTAGTTGGATTAAACTTCATGGTTCTCCCCAAACTAATTCCACATGGTAGTAACTATCTTTTGAAAGGTGAAGAGAGAAACCAAGTTTCAAAACTTAAATTAGAGTAAGATGAGTAGAAAGCTAAGATAGGTAAGGAATAAAATCGAGAATCACTAGGTTTTCATAAACCTTTTATAATTTGAAAATAAGACTTTCAAAATACCCTAAGGACGACTATGCTTGGGTTACTACGGTCGAATGGCTCGATACCAACTTTGTGAGGACCCAGTTTATTTGGCTTGTAATGCTTAACCAACCACCGGTCCTAGCATCACAAATCAAATAAAGCGATCCTCGAGATATGTATACTTCCGTAAAGCGATATACACACCCGGTACAAAATTAGACATCAACTCCATTCCACACATAGAGTCCAAACACCACACTTCCAAGCGGAAGATAAACAAATAGTAACAATATTACGGACAATGGCCGTCGCCACAAGATACACAAATAACAACAAAAAGACAGTGGAAGCAAAAGCGCCATAAGATGGCTATAAACAAAGCCAATCAGCGTGCCTTCAACCCACAAGGCATCGGCCGGACCGCCAAGTCTAGTCGTCACCCAGCGGCGACAAGACTCACGAAGTGAGGCCCACGAGGCTCACCTCCTTCCTCTGCAACAAAACATTAAGCAAAGCACACGAGTACAAAGATTGTCTTTGTACCGCAAGGCTGCGTGTGAACTAGCGGACTGTTCATATGCTACATGCGAGGCTTGTGCAGTGGAGGTCATATGTTTCATTTGCATAAAGCCAACTTTATTTGCAATAATGTAATACGGTTTAAAGGCAAGTTTGCAATTCATTTCTTGTTGAAATAATCATGAAATAAAGATAGATACAAGTAACCACCTAGAAGTGACTATCCCAATAGTCACTACAACTTAACACGAATCCCAGTTCGTACCACCCATCAAGTTTTAATTAAAATGTTGTAGTCTAGTTCTTACGGGCGTATCAGGCGTGTCCATAACCTAGGGCGAGGCTATTCGAATAGTTTTAACCTGCGGGGTGTACCAATGTACCCACACTTGGATCGCCTTTAAGCCAAAACACACTTCCGTAGGTATGTCGGCACCGCTAAGTCCTCGAGACTTTTTCCAATATTGTGTATTAACTACGAGCCGCTCGTATGGATAGAAACCCATACGCTTACATGGTAAAGCCGAAAAGACAACTACCCACTCAGGATAAAGCTTTTGGACAACTACCATGCTCCCACCTCCGTCCCTCCTGCGACCTCCTGCGACCGGAGCCAATACACGCCAAAGTACTAGGTCAAGAGAGGCCCCATATACTCTAGTGTGGTTAGCACGCAAAATGCTCGATCGGTGGCGCAAGTAACTCGGTCCTTAAGCGGCTCGGGCACCTTTCGATCACACCCAACAGATCACACAGTCTTACCATTGTGCCCAAGTCTAAATCATTTTTGTTTTCATTTTTAATTTTGCAAATAACATAGCAAAAGTGCTGAAACATAAAGTTGTAGTAAATTTTGTGTGATCAAGGTTCTGACTAAAGTCGATAACCGCTTGATTCTACCGATACTAAGCATGTCTAAGCGCTGAAATCGTATCTACTAAGTGACAAGAAATCATCCAGTGATCTCTAATCACAGCAAATAACCTAGGCTCGGTAGTAGAGATCAATATTTTGTCTACAGGATATGCGACTACGGATTTAACTAATCAATTTAACACAAATTAAGCAATGCATACATACAAATTGAAACAAAATATTAATCTTTAAAATCTTGGGATTAAACATGATCAAACTGCTTGCTGGATCTTTGTTGCTCAATAAGGTGCGGAGGATCGTCCTCGGGGTTGCGCAAATATCGAAGCCTAACGATCGAACAAAGCAGCAAATAAGAGCGAATAACATCGACAAAAATCAGCAATTAAACCCAAATACCAAATTTCACACAAAGGCTATACTATCACAAGAAGAATGACAAAGCACTTTCTGAGAGATGCTCAAAAGACATGTTTTTAAGTGGTGATCTATCCTTTTACCTATTTGTCAGGTTAACTACAAAAACAACCTCTTAAATGATTTAAACTTTTGGACAGACTTTGATGGTGATTGTGTGCACATCTATTATTCAATCATCAAGTTAATAAATCAACAACAGCTAGCTTCTCTAACTCAACCATTACAAGCTGATATTACAGAACCTACAAAAGCTATTGACAATACTAACTAGTCGATTATCCAACTATGAGGTGCTAAACAAAATCTTCTATCAAAGATAGGATGTTAAAGATGCTCAGCTAACCAAACCCCTAAGCATCACACCTAGATTTTGAAAGGTTAACAAGTTCCGACATGCGGCTACTACACCAAATCTTATAACACCGACAATCTCAAAAGTGCTGAGAGACAAGTAAAATGAACAACTAACTATCCCTATGATCAAGCATGGCAGAAGCTTGAAACTTAAATATACTAACTACATGGATTCATGCTAACCATTTTAACACAAAGGAGGCAACAAACGACAAAACCTATTAGCAAGCATGATACAAATTTTGATTCGACAGCGACGACAACGAGGAAATATACGAGAGAACTAGAACTAGAATGCTTTCAAACCTCTAATACCAATATTGATCAAGCATGAGAGTGAACTAAGAACAATCATAATCATGATTAGCAGCTAACTAATTGGTTTTGAAGGAGTGGGCCCCACTGTCAGACAGACAGAGAGGGGAATAACAGAAGAACAGGGAGGCTCTGGACCTGGATTCGACGCCGGTGAAAGAGTGGCGGCGCGGTGTGCGACGGTCAAAATGGGTCGCCCAGAGGTTGCTGAAGCTAAGGGTGGTCGCGGGTTCGCCGGAGAAGAACTGAGGTGGCGCGCGACAGAGCACGGCGGCCGGCAGTGGGAGTGACAAGGTGCGGCTGCACCAGAGAGGTAAACAATGAAAGTTAGCGCGCATGAGCATCGGTGAGGCTTTAGGAACTCACCGGAATGGCCTTGAGCTCAAGAGGTGCGGAGATGGCCCGGCGGCGAGCTGCGGCGGCGCAAAGCGATCAGCGGTGGCAGAGGCACCGGGTGAGCGAGAGGCGTGTGAGAGAGTGGAGTAGAAAGGTGGAGTCGGTGATGCTCACCGAGCAAGGAATCGAGTTGGAGCTCACGAGAGAGGATGCGGTGGCGGAAGAGGCGGTTTCGGCGGACTTGGAGAAGAAAGGCCACGCGCAGCTCCACAAAGCGATGAAACCCGAAATTCCTTGAGGGGTTTACGTCCCGAGGAGTTGGAACACACCGTGGCGCGATCGGCGATGGCCGAGCTCACCGGGCGGCGGAAGCGATCGGGCGTCACGGCGGCGCTCACGGCTCACAGAGCTCGGTGGAGAAGAAAGGCAATGGAGGCAGCGAGGTAGGAAAACCCTCGTTGGCTTTTGTAGGGCCGCGGAGGCGGCGAGTGGCGATGGGCGGTGAAAAGACCGGTGGCGAGTGGCGGCGTGCATGCAGCGCGAGCCGGCGAGCGCTGTGAGCGGCGTTGCGCTGGGCTGGCGAAGCGGCGTGGCGGAAATATCTGCGAGTGGGACCGCCACGCCGGCGACGGACGAAGCAGTGCGAACCGGTGGTTTGACTCGATCTAAATCGCTCGGCCGTTGGATGCGAAATGGGCGGTGAGATTGGTGTATGCATTGGACGGGTCGGTTGCATGCGCGCGACGTGGATCGTTCGATTTGCATCGGACGGTCACGATCGATTGGACTTCGCGCGGTGCAGCTAGTTGACGCGACCGAGTCAAGTGGCACGGTCGGACTTGAGCACGAGGTTGGGTCAGAGCGAGGAACGATGATTTCAGGATTTGATTTAAAAGACGAGAGAAGGTTTGGGGAATTTTTAGAGGTAACTCCTGAGCTCCAAAAATTTCGAAATTTTTATGGTAGCTACTAGGGACAGAGGACAACCTTGTATAATTTTTCCACAACTTTTTATGCACTGCATTGTTCTAGAGAAAATCCACAAGCTGCTGTACAGGGAGTTTGACCAGATTTCAAACAGAGTTGACTTGGCCATTTGAAATAGCAAACAAAATCTAAAAATTGTGAAATAATTCAGGGAGGTAGATAGGATGATCAAGATGACAGGAAAAATATTCCTAGAGGATGATCACAAGTTTGAAGGCTAAGAATGTGCTGACAACAATTTCCATTCACAAGAATTTAATTCTAGAAAATGGAAATTGCTAGGGAAAAATGTAGAAACTTTCAAATGATTTTGAAGAGGCAACAAAAGTTTTTATTTCTCCTCAAAATTTTACATTTGAAATACAAACCCTAAGTTAGGGCTGTTACAAAATCTTTCTAGAAAATATTTTTGCTACAGTGCTAATTATGGCCGAAAATAGGTTTTTAGGGAATATCTTTTGCACCACAAATCCAAATTAAGTTTTCCAGTTTCTATGTCTAGGTATATCCGGTATTCTACCTTGTGTATAAATTTCGTCGCATTTGGATAATTTTTGCTTGCTCTTTTGTTTAAGTGTTGCTCGTCTTATTGGTTGTTTTTCGCTCTTTAAGCTTAGGATTCGATATTTGCGGTAACCCCGAGAACGACCCTGCGCAACAAGTTGAGCAACGACAAGCGTGCAAGCGGTTTGATCATTTCCATTCAATCCCATTACTTTTAAAGTCTAATACTTTGTTTAAACTTTATGTATGCATTGCTATTTGGGTGTTAAATTGATTAGTTAATCCCTAGTTGCATAATCAGTAGGTAAATCAATATCCTCTACTACCTAAGCCTAGGTTATTTGCTGTGATTAGAGTTCGTTGGATGAGCTCTTGTCACTTAATAGATTTTCGAATAAATATTGCTTAGCCATGCCTAGTATCGGTAGTATTGGGCGATCATCGACTTAGTCGGTGATCTTGATCACTAAATACTTATATTATTCCATTATGTCCAACCCTTGTGTTTTATCAATTTGCAAATCAAAAGCGAAAACAAAAATTATATCTTGGCTTGGGCACAATGGTATGTTGGTGTGATCTGTTGGGTGTGATTGGAATGGTGCCTAAGTCCCTAAGGACCGAGTTACTTGTGCCATTGATCCAAGCAATTATTGTGTGCTAACCACACGAGGGGATATGGAACCTCTCTTGACTAAGTACTTTGGGAGGTGTTAATTATGAGCTGGTTGGTGGGTGTGTTCTTGTGCGTGGTGTTTGGAGGAGCATTAGCGAGCGGTTAGGGTTTGTCTAATGTGTCCTTCTCCGTGGGTTGCGGCTCTTAATTAGCATCGTCCATTGGAAAGCGTCTTGTTAGACTTAGCCATGCACGCATACCAAAGGAAGTGTGCTAACCGTGGTGGTGGAAAGGCGGTCTATCGTGTGGGTACATTGGTACACCTGCGAGTTAAAACTATTCGAATAGCCTCGCCCTAGGTTATGGACACGCTTGGTTATTTCCACAAGAACTAGACTACAACCTTTAAAAACTTAAACTTGACATGGGTGGTATGAAGGGTACTTCATACTATTGTTGTGGTGACTATGGGTTAGTCACTTCTAGGTTGGTGTTGTTCTCTATATATTGTTATAAGCTGTCTCGCTTTTATTTGAACAATAAAAGTTAATTGCAAACTTGCTTTGAATCTACTACCTTCTTGCAAATGAAAACTTGCTTTATGCTGAAAATAAGTCGAGCCTCATCCACTTAAATAAAGCTTGCATGTAGTTAATTATAGTTCTGTTATCTCACACGTCGGTCTTGAGTACAAAAACAAGTTTTGTACTCATACGCTTGCTTAATATTAATTATTGCAGAGGAAGAAGGTGAGCCCCAAGGGCCTCACTTTTGTGAGTTGTGTTGCTTGGCGCGTGCAGGGACGACTAGCTTGGCGGTCCGGTTGGTTGCCTTGTGGGTGAAAGGCACACCGATTGGCTTTTGTTATTGCCATCTTATGGCCATTTTGCTTCATTTGTGTATTTGCTTATTTGTATGACTTTTGGCGGTCGGCCTCTCTTTTGTAATAACTCTCTTTATATTATCTATGTCTTTCGATTGTTGCTTTGTGCTTGGCTCTATGTGTATGAATGGAATTGATGCATGATTTTGTAACAGGTGTGTATCTGCACAGGAAGTATACATATCTCGAGGCTTAGTTTATTTGATTTGTACTGTTAGGACCAAGTGGATGGTTAAACAGTACAAGCCGAATAAACCGGGGTCCTCACAATGTGGTCCACGCGGGCCGCCTGATCGGACAATCTGGATGTCCACCCAAGATCGGGCCGTCCATTCGAGGTCGTGCGGTCCAGACTCACCCAACCCTCTCGCCGCGTCCCCTTACCTCTGTGCCGCTGACGCGCCTGGCCCACCGGTCAGACCCGTCTCCTTCCTCGGGCAGGCGAGCCACAGAACGCGGGCGCCACGCGCCGCGGGAGCTCTGAGCTGCCCCCGTCACCCCCGTGACTCCACCGCCCTCTGCGACCTATCCCCGAGCGTCTCCACTCAACACCGTGCCCACCTCCGTCGTCCCCCAAACATAATACCCTTCGCACCACTCCCATTTCGGACATTCTCCCTCTCGGTGGCAGAGGGAGAAGAAGCTTTTCTTGCTTTTCTTCTCGGGTAAGCTCCTCTAATTGGCATCATTTCTCTTCTTCGTTCTTCGCCATGTCCTTTTTGCCTAACCTCAGCTTGTGTTTTGGTTTGTAGCTCTCGGAACGCCGCCGTGCTCTCGCTGTCTCAGAGCATGCCCCGAAGGCCATCCTTTTGGCTATCATCAACTCCAGTGAGTTTTCTTCTCAAATTTCTAGTGAGTTTTCTTCTCAAATTTGCGCATCATATTATGTGCCTGAGCATGACCACGAGTTCCCCTCAACCAATTTTGGTAATGCTCTACAGGAGTCATGGATTTCGAAGTTTCCCCTTGTAGGCCGTGGGAACCCCTCTTCTTCCTCAATGCCGGCACGGTGAGTCCACCTTCGATTCTACCCTCCGGAACCATCTCGTGGATGCCCTGGTTCTGTTCCCGCCTCTCATTTCTTTTCTTTCTCCCCAGAGCGTCCCCGCCACAGTGACCTCCACCTCGCCACCGCCGGCTCACGTCGCCGGACCACCCCGGTCACTCCCCGTCGCCTTCAAGAGCACGGTGAGCATCGCAAAGTCCCCCTGAGCATTTTGCACCTCTTCTTTTCAAGCTCTTTGCCTTACCGCGTGTTGTCGCCGTGCATGGTGCGCCGCCGCTATGTCTGGACCCCGTCGATACTGAAGAAGACGACCGTTAGTCCCCGCGCCGAGCCAGAGACGTCGCAGCGCCCTAGGAGCTCAGATCCAAGCGCCCCCTTGTGTTGAATCGGTTTGCGCGCGCACAGCGACCACACACCGCTGCCGCCTCCGCTCAACTCCGCCGGCCGCGCCGCCAGTGCCTCTCTGGCGGCGACACCATCGGAAGGTAGCCCTCCCTATTCTCTTCCCATTTTTGCCTCGGTCCATGTACCCTCCGGCCTTCCCTCGCCGCCGGTGAGCTCGGCAAGGTCACAGCTGCACCTCCTCTCCGTTGTCGGGCCCGTCCGACAAACAGTAGTGGTTAGATTAGGAGAAAATCCCGATTAGTTTAAGCTAATGGTTGATTTAGAAGGCTAATGTCTCTTTGACATGTGGGCCCGTTTAGCCAGTTAAGTGGATGTGTAGTTTGTTAGTACGTTTTTGCAAAGGAAAAACGTATTATTCGTAAACTTTGATCAGATTTACGTTTTCTGAATTAGGAGACGTATTCATGTGAGTACGCTTTCAGCATAGTGTGGCTGAGACCAAGTCATTGTTGACTGGGTCAACCCTTGACCTGGGGTCCCTCCTGTAAGCGTCTGCGGCTAGCGCAGTGTTCAGTAGAAAAAGTATTTAATACTTAATAAATTTCGGAATACAATTATTTGTACACTGAAAATTGTTGTAACTTCAAAAATCCATATCTAATTCAAATCGACTCCAAATTGAATGAAACCACTTCTGGTAATTTTTATTTTTAATGAACTTTATGTTAAAATTTGTTTCAACCTTGTCTCTATAGCAGAGAGTATTATTTTGGAAATTGACCCATTAACATTATTATTTTTACATTAGAAAAGGGCTGATAACTTTAAAAATTCATAAGTAATTCCTGGAAACTCCAAAAACAGTGAAATCAGTTTTGATAATTTCTATTTCAAATGAACTTAATTATAAAAGTGGTTTCAAACTTACCTCTATCACAGAAACTATAGTTTGAGGAAAATGATCCTAAAGGGTATTATTTTTACACTATTAATGCTGATAACTTTAGAAATCAATAACTAAATCATGAAAACTCCAATTGAAGCAAACTCAACTGTTTTGAACTTGTAATAATATTGCCTATTTATCTATGTAATCCATGTACTCACCACTGCTCTACAAATTTTCACCTGATAATTAAATTACTTGAATGAAGGCGTATTAAAATCTGAAATTCAAACCACCATAACTTTCACATACAAAATCCAAATGGGATGAATCTTTCACCATAATTCATATACAATCATAATCTACCTACTGTATGAATTTCATACATTTTTGAGCATGTTGAATTTCTGGCTTTATTTCATATTTATTGCAATGTCGTCTTTCGATTAGGTTTTCGACGATACCCTTATATTCGTGAGATCAAATTAAGTGTAACCTAAGAATGAACATGTGATACCAGCAAAGGTGCGAGCACCCTCCTCTTGATCATATTGCTCCCAGTGGTTTTTAAAAGTTTTGTGTGAGTTTTATTATCGCAATTGCATGCTATTTTGAAATGTATGTTTATGGGTAGAAGTAGTTAATCTCCTAATTGCTGCATTAGCCCTCCTTTGAATGTTGATTACCCTTTTGCCTTGAATGATTAAGGATATATGTTATATGGGTTGTTTACTAGTTTGTAGAACGATGCTTAGCCATGCTAGTAATCGTAGCCGAGAGCGGTTGATGGAGCTAGTCCATCGGCCAGTCAATTGAATTGAATCCTAATGAAATTTGAGGATTTTATGGATTAGATTATGTTGGACTTGAGGGATGTATCTAGATCTTCGTATTTGGGGTTTGTGGACTTGTTGGGCATGGGTTTTATGTTCTTAACTTGGACGGGTGTAGGGTGATCATGAAACTTTGTTGTTGTTGTTATGGAATTGTGTAGCCCCGTCTGAGTGTTTAAGGACCGGTCTGTGGTGTGATGAACCAAGTCTTACGTGCAACCACATGCCGGGATAATGGCGAAGGTTTGGCTTAATAATTTGTTGTGTGTTAGCTATCAAAACACAATGGGATTGGCAATTGTTATTTTTATGTATTTAATTGTTCTTTTGTCAATCTCGCGGGGGCATGTTAAGGGTCGCCTTACTTGTCTTTAAGGGTCTCTTGTTTGATGGGGACTTACTTACGTAACGAGGTTCACCTGTGGTTAGGAGGCATTTTGACTCCCACGGGGTTTCTGTTCCTCGGGTGGGTTGATAGTTAGGACATGACATTTATGCGGCCTCGTTATGCTACCTCACCACACTCCTATGGAAGAGTGCATTGGCCGACATTAAGAGGAATGCATATCGTGTGGGTAAAGCTGTACAACTCTGCAGAGTAACTAAAATCTATTCGAATAGCCTCGTCCTAGGTTATGGACAACACTTGTGGGAAAGCAGGCACAGTTAGCTTTTGGAAACTTAAGTTTGGGTTATGGTTGGAAATGTTGTGTCATTGTGATAGTTTGTTCAAAATTGAAATGATTTCATGAACGCGTAGTTCGCGCGTTAATCTTGTTGAGGAATGATTCGTGTCACGAATGAGATGTCCGTGTGTTGATTTTATTTGGAGGTTATACCTTTGTTGATCATTACTTACTGCTATAGAAATGTTTTCTAAATGTTTTACAAATGGCAAGTTAGAATCTTTAATGTTTATCTATATGCAAAACTTGCTTTATGCTAAAAATTGACTAGCTTAGTAGCCTTCCTTTGATACTTACATGCATCCTTAATTCTTTTGAAAGTCTCGCGAGTACAACTTTGTACTCTAACAGTGTCTATTTGTTCAGGTGAGAACGACGGGTGCAACGGCTTTAACTCCAGTTGGTTGCTTGTGGGATTGTGGGCATACCAACTCGGTTATTCCCTTTTTATTTTAAGTTTATCTTCCGCTGCAATTTATTTGTGTTAATTAGATTTGGCCGATCGGCCCTCTTATGCAACCTTGTACTATAAGGTTCTATTTAAATGATGTTGTAATTGATTCTTTTATTCTTGTACTTTGTGTATGGATGTGATTGCAATGATGTGTACTAGGATATGTGCATGTTAGCCACTGATCCTTGGGAGCTAGCATGTGACACATATCCGGGTCACTCGGAATCGTGTTCGTCTCACATTAAGTGTTGCGTTTACGGCGTAATCACTTAGCTTGATACGGATCCGGTCTCGGGGGTCCTCACAGAGGCTATACCCCTTACAGTCTTAAGGGGGAGGACAATCAGGTGGTCGTAAGTTCTTCTACGACCATCCCCTAGTCATAAGTCCTTCTACGACTACCAGGTGATCGTAAGTTCTTCTATGATCACCTCTGGTCGTAAGTCCTTCTACAACCAGCACCCAGTCGTAAGGTTTTCTACGACTACCCCCTAGACGTAAATCTTTCTATGACGAGCTCTGCCATGACTCCCTCATAGTTGATTAGGTCCACTCGCTTGTAGGCCCAATTAACTACGAGATCTGAGCAGCCAATATACACAGTTATTCTCTGGAGTAACTGCATGTAACGCACCATTATCTCTTATTGATAACCACTAGGCGACGTGGGGAGGTTACTACTCCGGTGATTACTACCATTATTATGGAATAATGGGGCGTCTTTTGACCTGGAACGACTACTTCTTTACTTACTATAAAAATGTTTCAGTCAGAGAGAAATGGGGAGGAGGAAAAAGAGGACAATCGATAGCGGCACAAGCTTAAGTCTTTTCCACTGATTGTAATGAGCATACACAATACAATACACATAGGATTAGGGTTGTTGTTCTCTTTGGAGAAGGCCCAAATCTGTATAAAAATCCATGTGTCTTTTCTGTCTACGTGATCAATTGTGGAGACCCCCCGAATCAAACAATCTTTATGTAAGCTCGGTTCTAAAACACTGACACATTGTTTGTTGATAAACAATCACATGCAAACCATCCTACTTGGGTGTGCACTTCTCCCTAATGAAACAACTAAAATATTTGTGTGGTTGTTTGAAACCTAGAAGCTAGCAATGAATGGGCAGCCCTCAATTTGTATAATGACAGATCAAGATAGAGTGATGAAAGCAGCGATAGCTCAGGTGTTCCCAGATGCCGTCCACAGATGTTGCAAATGGCATGTTATGCAAAAAGCTCAGGAGAAGCTTGCAAGGTTGATCTCAACTAAACATAGATTCTCTGATGATCTGCATACAAGTGTGAATCTATCTAAAACTGTTGAGGAATTTGAGAGTTCATGACAGGAGATGTTGCAAAAATACAACTTGCATGACAACCAATACTTGCAGAACATGTGGAACTCAAAGCACACATGGGCCTGGCGTATTTTAGGAAAAATTTCTTCCTATTCACTAGCATGACTGGCAAATCTGAAGGGTTGAATGCAATCTTCAATAAACTCATTCACCCTCAAGACTCGGTTTGGACATTCGTTAATCAGTATGAATACATCATGGATACTAGACTCAACAGAGAAGATGGTGATGGCTTCAAAGGGGAAACAACAAATTCACCAATGTGGTCTAGGTACCTCTTCTTTATAAAAAAAAAATCTGCTGGACCAATGCTTTGAGCTACTCTTATCTCTTGTGTTTGTGCAACATTGATGTTGTATCAACTGAATGTTTTAGCTACTCATATCTCTTGTGTGTACTATTTGATTGGTTATCAACTAAATATTTTCATGATAATCTAGCTTGCTTGTTGCAACATATTGATACTGTGGCTTGACAATTTATTTGCATATGTTTCATGATAATCTAGCTTGCTTGTTGATGAGGACATGACCTCTATGGATACAACCATATTTGCTATGTGGACTGTTCTAAGTACAAGAGCTCGTACACTTCACTTAAATTATGAGGTGAGCTTGTTTTTAGGAGTGTCTTTATATTATATGAACTATATGATGCTACCTAATGATGAAATATATATATGTGCAGCACGATGTCACTTTTGGTCCAAGACAAGCAAACAGTTCGAGTTGGGCCCGTTTTGGAATCCAATTCGGTCTCCGGAATCAGCCTGACAACACCAACTTAAAACAGACATAACTTTCACATACGGAGTCCGTTGGAGGTCCACGAGTACTTGATTGAAAGCTTATTTCGTCTTCTTTCCAACGGATCTGGCCTCACCTCCAAATTTCTTCTGGACTGATCGCAATCATCAAAAGAAGACGTCATATTACTTGTTTGGGCCAATCTGGGCTTTGTAATCATACTGAATTTGGCCCATCTGCCGACGACCCACCTAGAGGTGTGGTTACTGTTCATGTGAACAGTAACCCACGAGTTTAGTTCCTTCCCGCTAGTTCCTTTAGATTTGTGGCTCCTCGTTCCCTATTTAAGGAGGCCGCACCCCCTCTAGTTTTCTTGGATTTTGTTTAGTTAAAAGTTAGCCTTGTTGCAACTTCGTGTATTGGCTTATGTCGACTAGACCAACCATAATACCGCTTCAAAATCCCAACTCAATTCAATATTTCAATTCCTATTTGCAATTTCATATTGCTTTTTCTTTTTCTTGTGTGCTTCTTCGGTGTATGCAGGAATCGACCTTCGTGGTCAGGTCATCCGGGTATTCGTGCACGGTTGATAACGACTTGTCAAACAGTTCAGCGATTGCGTGGTTTCGAGCCTTGCGTGTTCGTAGCTAGGAACGTGAGAGTTGAGCGACGCCTACCGAACTTATCGTTCTCATCGAAAGATCGGGCCAACAATCGGACCTTCGGTTTCATCAGGTGGTATTAGAGCTACAGTTCATCGGTGAGATTTTTTTTCCTACAGTCCACATCGCCGAAAAAAACAAAAAAATTAGGGTTAGTTCATCGTCCAAACCAATTTGTGCCTTTGCAATTTTTTCTTTTTAGTTTGTGTTGTTGAATTGTCGTTGCATCGTCGAGTCGTAGTGCTGGTTTCCTGTCTAGATTAGTCTCGTTTTAGGGTTTCTTGTCGATCACCTAGTCTGTTCTCCCTCCCTGCCGCGATGCATCTTTAGGGTTCATCAGGGCTGCCGCCGTGAGGGTTGAACCAAAGAAAGAAAAATATAGCAGATCGGTTCATCATCGCCTCCGTTTCTGACGTCAATCGCATCGCGATTTGCCTCTGGTGTTTCATCCAACAAGTTAACCAAACCAGGCAGCAGACAACAAAAAATAGCATCTTGTTTTCTAATCAGGTCGCCACCACTTCGGCGGCAGCTGCACGGTGAGTGAGCAGCCGTGCGCCAGCTCCGCTGAGCTGCGAGCCAGCGCGCTCGGGAGCCACCACCGCATCGTGGAGCCGCCGCACACAAAGCCGCGCCGCCGGAGGGGAAAGCGGCCAGACGCAGCCACCGCCGAGTCCGAGCAGCCGCCGCCGATTCGCCGCCGACCGGGACACCGCCACCACCGCGACGGGCCGAGGCCGAGCCGCTGGCGCCATCCCGAGCCGCCACGCCTCCATCTGCGCCGAGTCGCTGCGCCCCGCCATCTCCCGGTCATGCACCCACCGACCCGCGCGCGCCGCGCGCTCTGCGAGCCCACACCGCGGCAAGCTCCATCGACTTCGCGCCGCCTCCGAGCCTCCGCCGTTTCGCGCGCTGCAGGCTCCACCGTCCGCGCTGCTTCCAGCACCTCCGCCTTCGGCCGCGCGCCCGCCTCCGCCGCCGCACACGTCAAACCGCCGCCGCACCGAGCTCTCGCCACACCCGCCGCCGCTCGCCTTGATCCGCCGTCACTGCCGCCTCTGTTGAGGAGAGCCTCACGGGAGAGAAGTTTCTTTGTTTGTTTTGCTTGAGTCCGATTCCAGTAGCTTTGAGGCCTTAAAACAAGAAAGAGCTGGAAAAAAAAAAGAAAAAAGAGCAAAAAAAAAAGAAAAAAGAAAGAAAGAAAGAGCCGAAAAAAAAGAAAGAAGAGAAGACCCGGTTTTTCACCATTGCTACAGTAAAAATTGTTTTTTGGTCACTGTAGGAGCCCGAAAAAAATCATATTTTCGGCTTCCAGTAGCTCCCTGAGGTAGAAAAAAAAGGAAAAGAAAGAGAAGAAAAGAAAGAAAAAAAAAAAGAGAAGAGAAGAGAAAAAAAAGGGATAAGAAGAAGGAAAAAAATCAGAGCTGCCTCTTTTCTTGACATTATTTCCTTGTTCAGTTGGGCATAATTCATCCATTGCTCGCTTGCATTGTTGGTTCTTGTACTAGGCCGCCGTTGTTGCTACTAGTCGTTGTTGTGAGTTGCTCTAGCTAGGCTTGGTTTAGACTAGGACCAGCACTTGTGACTAGTACCTTGAACTGCTTTTCAACTTTGCATACTGAATTGAATAATTACTATTCTTTTGCTACATACTAGCCTTCCGAGCTCCACTTCCTACTAACTCAGCAGGTGTCGTTCCTCGCAATCGTTGGGCTGATCGTAAGTGAGAGTATCACGAACCAGCCACCGGTTGTACCACTTCCTTGCTGCATTGGTAAGAACTTGTAAGAGGTATAAGCTTGAGTGTGAGTGACTTGGTTGAGGCTCCAGAACATAGTAGTTGATAGGGACATATACTTGTGATTTGTTTCCTTGTTTTCTACTAACTATGGCAGGTTCGTGGAATGATTGCAAGATATATCCACCTCTTCTTCGAACCGTTGGACGGGAGTGCAAGATAGTGAACGAGAAAGATGCACGCTTGAGACAAGCTTTTTCACCACGGGAGGTATATGATCGTGATAGTACGTCTCATAAAATTAAATTCACTATACCTTCTTTTGTTGGGAATTATGATCCTGATGCTTATCTCACATGGGAATTAGCTGTACAACAATTATTTGCATGCCATGAATTTCCTGATCATATAAAAGTTAGGGCTGCTACTAGTGAGTTTTATGATTTTGCATCTATTTGGTGGAGTGAATATTGTCGTACTAATCAGAACATACCTAGAACATGGAATGCTTTGAAGAGAGCAATGAGACGTAGATTTGTACCTTCATACTATTCTTGTGAATTGCTTAATAAATTACAATGCTTAAGACAAGGTAGTAGTTCTGTAGAGGATTATTATCAAGATTTGCAAACTGCTTTGTCTCGTTGTGGTTTAGAAGAAACTGAAGATGCGAAGATAACTAGATTCCTAGGAGGATTAAACCGTGAAATTCAGAATAAACTTTTTTATAAACCTCCCACTGTCACCAGTTTGTTTCGTCTTGCTTGCCAAGTTGAAAAAGAATCTGAGGATGACAATTCAAGACCGTTCGTGCTTTTTCGTCTACTTCCACTACACCTTCACGTGTACATGAAACAAATAAGCGCACGGTACAAACCTCCGCATCAAGATCATCTTCGGTTGCTTCTCCTTTTGCTGCATCTACCATGATTGCCGCCCCTGCTGTTGTGAGCGTTACTCTATCTCGCTGTCTTGCCCCCTTGGCTTGCTCATTGTTAATTGAGCTGGAGCAAGAAGAAGGAAAAGCTGTTGACTACTCACCAACTCCAGTACCAACATCATCTGAGTCGAGCCTACAAGGTAATACCAAAGGTACTGATTTGAACACTCAACCCAAGAACAATAACCATGATTTCATGCCTAGTATCATTGAGCAAAGGGAAAATCAGATTGTAGTAGAAACCACTACATCACATGAGGTGGATGAACCTAGTGCTGAGAAGGTAGAAATTCATTTCCTAGCTACAGAATCTGATATTATTAAGAATTTGCATGAATCCTGTGATAATTTGATTGATTTGCCAGCTGAGTTGAGTGCACCATGTGATAAACTTATTGATTTACCTGTTGACTTGAGTGCACCATGTGCTGAAATAATTGAATTGCCTGCTGTTTTGAATGATTCATGTGATGATTTAATCACATACAATGATCATGTGGAATTGGTTAGACATAAAGACGTTTTGACTAGAATTTCTCCTGCTGACTCTTTATGTTATATTATGTTGGATCCACCTATGAAATTGTCACATGCCTTGGAAAAAGTTTCTGTCATTGCATGTTCGAAATCCTTGTTTAGCGCCTACACCCCTAGATATAAGTTTAATTTGATTGGAGATTATGGTGTAGACAATCAATTCCTTATATATCGAATATGCATAACTTGTGATCACATAGATGAATTGAAGCATGTTGTTTCGAACAACAATTCTTGTGTGCTGAATCTTGTTCAATATGAGAGTCAAATAAAATTTAGTGCTCATCACATTCCTATGTGTTCACCTTTTATGGCACCATCTACTAAGGACAATCTGAATGAAGATGTTGAATTATGGAAGAACTTACAAATCTTTTCACCATTGCTAGATGAATTTGCTATTGCTCGTTTGGCATATGATTATATGGGTGAATTTTGTTTGATTCCAAAAGTTGTAGATTTGCCCATATATGCTACCACTGCAAATTTACAACTTCAGAGATTTGAATTGCATAAACGCTTCACTTACATTTGCAAAACTAGTTGCAATAATTGTTGTGTGAGAACTTTTGTTTTGATTATTCACATATATGTTTGCTGCTGTCTTCTAACATTAATTGTGCAACAACGAAGAACTGTTAAAAAAGATGACATAAACATATATCATGCATACACTTTGGCTTCTTTGTTACCCTATTTTCAGCTTATCAAAAGCCGAGGACAGCTTTGTTTTCAAGAAAGGGAGGATGATGAGGACATGACCTCTATGGATACAACCATATTTGCTATGTGGACTGTTGTAAGTACAAGAGCTCGTACGCTTCACTTAAATTATCAGGTGAGCTTGTTTTTAGGAGTGTCTTTATATTATATGAACTATATGATGCTACCTAATGATGAAATATATATATATGTGTAGCACGATGTCACTTTTGGTCCAAGACAAGCAAACAGTTCGAGTTGGGCCCGTTTTGGAATCCAATTCGGCCTCCAGAATCAGCCTGACAACATCAACTTAAAACAGACATAACTTTCACATACGGAGTCCGTTGGAGGTCCACGAGTACTTGATTGAAAGCTTATTTCATCCTCTTTCCAACGGATCCAGCCTCACCTCCAAATTCCTTCTAGACTGATTGCAATCATCAAAAGAAGACGTCATATTACTTGTTTGGGCCAATCTGGGCTTTGTAATCATACTGAACTTGGCCCATCTGCCGACGGCCCACCTAGAGGCATGGTACAGTTTATGTGAACAGTAACCCACGAGTTTAGTCCCTCCCCGCTAGTTCCTTTAGATTTGTTGCTCCTCGTTCCCTATTTAAGGAGGCCGCACCCCCTCTAGTTTTCTCGGATTTTGTTTAGTTAAAAGTTAGCTTTGTTGCAACTTCGTATATTGGCTTTTGTCGACTAGACCAACCATAATACCGCTTCAAAATCCCAACTCAATTCAATAATTCAATTCATATTTGCAATTTCATATTGCTTTATCTTTTTCTTGTGTGCTTCTTCGGTGTATGCAGGAATCGACCTTCGTGGTCAGGTCATCCGGGTATTCGTGCACGGTTGATAACGACTTGTCAATCGGGCTCCGATTGCGTGGTTTCGAGCCTTGCGTGTTCGTAGCCGTGATCGTGAGAGTTGAGCGACGCCTACCGAACTTATCGTTCTAATCGAAAGATCGGGCCAATAATCGGACCTTCGGTTTCATCACTTGTTGTGTTTTACTGCAACAATTTATTTGTATTGAGTCATGATAATCTGGCTTGACAATTTATTTGTGTATGTTGCATGAGAATTTGGCTTGCTTGTTGTGCTCGATACAACATAAAGCCATATTGTGTTGGAAAATCAATTTGATTGGTATCAAAACTGAATGTTAAATATTTGATTGGTTGTAACTAATTGTTTCATGTGAATTTGGCTTGCTAACTTTGCTGCAACAATTTATTTGTATGAGTGCAACATATATTGATACTTCGTGCAACATTATGTTTCATGAGAATATGGTTTGATAGAATTACATGAGAATCTGGCTTGCTTGTGTCATGAGAATTTGGCTTGACAATTTATTTGTATATGCAATATATATTGATTGCGCGCAACATAAAGCCATATTATGTTGGGACTTGGGAAATCAATTAGATTGATATCAAACTTAATGTTTCAGCTACTCATATGTCTTGTCTATAATATTTGATTGGTTGTATCAACTTAATGTTACATGAGAATTTGGCTTGCTTGTTGTGTAACTTACTGTTGGTGATATGCCCTAGAGGCAATCATAGAGATGATTGTATCACGTCTATGTTTATGAGTTCTTGAATAAATGTTATTCTGTTCCTTGAATGAATTGTTAGTTCTAAAGATCAACAAGTATGTGACTTGTTGGTGAAACTCTGCAACTTATATGATGTCGTTCTAAAAGTATCCCGGGTCGAATATCACTGATCGGAACACCAGTAACTCTACGACCAGCGCATGTATTGTTTGATGACCATGTTTCACCGATCATGGATATAGGGATATCGAATCAATAATATAAACACATGTTAGAGAACATGGGTTGGATTGACCCACCTTGAGACACTATTGAGATTGTTATGATTCTATGTGTCATTAGTTGGTCTCAAGCAATGATGATGTATAATCCTTAGACCTGAGATCAGCATGGTTCCCTACATGTGTAATAGCAATCTTAGGGGTTGTCAAATGCTACTCGTAACTGGGTAGTTATAAAGGTAGCTGTCGGGTATGCTATGAAACATGCCAAGGGATGTGACTGGTCAGACATGGGATTTGCCCCTCCTAACATAATGAGAGAGATGTCTCTGGGCCCCTCGAAGTAGTCGGATAAAGATAGTGCATGGCCATGCCACTAGTGGTCAAAGTGTTCGAACACGTAAGGTTATCCGACAACTCAATCGAGAAAGTATTGAACAGTCCATGGATGACACATTATCTCACCTAGAGTTCAACCAGATATCGTGAGGCAAAGGGAGAATACTAGATTAGGTCACTTAGTTCGATCAGGTCCAGACAAGTCGTATGGTGATACGAGCAAGTCGTAGACTGGTCGAACGAAATCACAGAGTAGTCGAAACCTAGTTGTAAGGAGTTACGAACTGGTCGTGACCGAATGCGAACTGGTCATATAGAGATAGGACCTGGTCGTAAGTGATGAGGATCTAGTCGTAGATCATATTGCATTAAGGTTCGTCCGATATAATTTGTGTGTATTCGGGAATCGTTATGTCCTGCTAGGTACCGCTACGACTCGTGGTGGAAGGGTTTCCAGTCACAACCGATTACACAAACCTAACGGGTCACACACTTAATGGGTTGGAACAAACCAGTACGAATACGATTCGTCAAACGTGTTCGGATAGGATCCGACACGGGGCACTATATAAGGAGATGCTTGAGGCTAGTGTGAGTGGCACATGAGTTTTTTTCACCGAAACCCTAGCCGCCATCTTCTTGAGAGAGCCTTCCTGTGTGACTTGATGCTAGCACACCGGCGTACGGTTGTTCCTTCTCTGGATGTGTGGATACCGTAGAGGCGCTACTGCAATCGCTGTTGCGCTAAGGACGATTCGCAATCTTCACAAGGAACTACAGAGATTGCTGGAGGAGACGATCAACTACGAGGATGTTGGACGATCATCTACGACCACTACATCGGCGCGTTCTTCGTCGGACTAGGCTGCTCCGACTCTACTTCTGCTGCACTACGCGTCTGGTGGTAATGATCTGTGATCATCTAACTTGCTTGGCTTCCTGGTTTACGTGGTAGAAATTTTGAATTGTTGCTAGCGTAGCATACCCGTATCCCTTCACTTACTGCAACAATTTATTTGTATGAGTGCAACATATATTGATATTGGGAAATCAATTTGGTAGGTACAATTTGGAGAAAGATGCATCCAAATTCTACATAAAAAAGTGTATTCTACAAGTTCCAGGAATAATTGTTGCAGACAACATCTTATAGTTGCACTATGCTTGAAGGGCATAGTCAGGTATTTGTACTGGCTGTGCCGGGTATGAACCTCGCATGTAACATCCCAATTTTCTGAGTTTTAAAAATCTTTTAAATAGTTAGTAGGGAAAAAGTCACCATTTGGATTTATCTGAATTTAAATTCAAAAGCTTAATATTGGACTTTACAATCAAAAACATTTAATGTGAATAATTCCAACTTGAACAATGGCCAAAATAATTTTATTTGGGCTCTATGTGCTCAAGTATATTTTTTATATTTTTCTAGAATTTTTCTGAGTTCATTTGCTATTTTCTATCGCTTATTTGAATTTCTGGTATTTTGCAAAATAGAAAAACTAATAAAAATCTCAGAAATTGCTTGGGCGAAACCAACGCCTGGCCCAACTCATGTGACCAGCTCGCCAGCGACGCCGCCCGTGCGACAGTGGACCCCACTGATCGGTCTCCGCCTCATCTCTCTTCCCTTCCGAACGCCCCGCTCACCTCCGCCGTTCGATCAAAGATGGACGGCTGGATGCGCGTGATCGATTCGTAAGTCGAATACCCTTTGATTTTGGGTCGCTCGATCTTAGATGGGACGGTCGATCCTCAAATCTGTTTCGCGACCACGCGCGCCCGCCTCCGTCTTTCGCCGACATGTGGGCGCAAGCTCTCGCCGTCCTCCTCGCGCCCGGCCGTCTTTCACGCGCGCGCGCGCGATCCGCCATGTTTTTGAGCTCAAGCCCCGTACGAAAAACGCATCTTTTCCAACCAAACCCCTTCTAGAAAACGCGCCAGATCTTATCCCCAATCTCCCCGCACCATCTCGGACAAGGTAGTCAGAGTCGAGATCCCGAGTCGGATCGATTTGCCTCCGGTAGGATCGAATCGTAGTATCGAATCGTAGAATCGGCGATTCTACGGATTTGTAAAAATACACATATTTACAATCTATATTATAAGTTTGTATGATTCTTATAAAGTTTACCACTTACTTATTACCAAAAAAGGGGCAAAACACTTCTTATCACAAAACAGAAAAGCATAATAGTTCTGACATGATAGGTGATATAGTTCTGAACTACAGGAGAACAACATTACCACACTGATATAATATTTTGCACGCTCCTTGTTTATTTATAGTTTCATTCTTAGAAATTAATATCAACAAATTTTTCTCTAAAACAAAATATCAGCAAAGCCTGGCCTCTAAAAAAAATTACCCTAAGTCTCTACGAGTAGGATCGATAAGCTGTCGTGGGTTCGTAGAACCGTAAGACTCTAAGAGTAGGATCGCGATCCTAACTACCTTGAGTAGAATCGGATCGACAGTGAGACTCGGATCGACAGGCTGTCGTGGGTTCGTAGAATCGTAAGACTCTAAGAGTAGGATCACGATCCTAACTACCATGATCTCGGATCAAAATCTTATCCCGATTTCATTTCTAAGTCCGTTTTTCCCCCGAGCTCATCTCGGACTCTTTTAGGGTTCACCGTCGCATGCCGCCCTAGCCCCTCCCGAACCCTATAAATAGGACCCCCGAGTTCGCCCTCTCAACCGCAACCCAGAGCTGCCACCCTCACCTCCTCCCGAGCTCTAGCGCAGCCGCAATCGGAGATTTAGGGTTTTTCGCCGCCAGTCGTTTTCTCCATTTTGTGCCGCCGCCGATGTCACTTTGCCCTCGTGGTCTGCACCGTGTGGTTCAGCGTCACCAGGGCTACCTCCAGGAGCCTTCGCCGTCACCGGAACCTCATCGGAGCCACCGTCCAACAAAACCCGAAGCAGCTCCGCCGCTCAACCCTCGCCGCTGGTCGCCTCCATCGTCCTCGACCACCCGGACCTACCTCAACAGGTTCGCAATAGCGAGAGCTACACGTTGGTACCACTCACCGCCGGTGAGGAGCCGCCGTTCGCCGTTGCCGTTGGTTCCCAAGCCGTCGTCGCCCTCTGTCTGACGTGGCAGTCCGCGTCAGCCTCCACCTCAGCCCGTGTGCGCACGTGTCGTCCCGTGTGGTGCAGCGTCAACATCCTCGTTAGCGCCACATGTGCGCCGCGTGGCAGTCCACCCCGCCCCAGAACCCGAGGCTCGGTAGACTTGGTCTACCGTGAGCCCTCTCACTGACATGTGGGTCCCACATGTCAGGATTTTCTTTTAAATTCTTTTATTCCCGAAATTCCGTGCTAGTGTCAGCATTGCGCAATAATCCGATTTTTCTGTTAAGAAATAATTCGGAAATTCTAGAAAATCCAATTTAGGGTTTTCTTTTAGATTTAAACTTCCAGAGCCCATAACTTTTGCATCCTAACTCCGATTTAGCCCATTCAAATTCCTGAATTTATCTAAATTCGAGCTCTATTTACCTGAGATTTTTATTTAATTTTTGGAGTTTGTTTTTCCTCTGTTAGTTATTTGTTTTCTTTATTTATCTCGTTTGCGAGTAGACGTCGATTCGTCGGGAAGTTTTGGAGAAGAAGGAGCACCCCAAGATCAAGAACAGTACATAGACCTTTTCCAAGGCAAGTCATACCTTTGATCATCTTGAACCCAGTTTTCAAATTACTTTGTTTCAAATATTGCATTCTATGTTAATTATTTATTTAAATGCTTTTGGGTATAGTTATCATCCAAATTGTTATCATCACCTTGGCCTTGTATGTCATATTTCCTTGTCACCTAGATTGGTTATTAGTTGGTAATATTGTAGCACCAACGTGGGTTGGTTAGATCAGTACAATTGCTTAGCCATGCTCTGAGTCTCACATCTCATGTAAGTTGCAAATATTAAATCGACTAAGTGACTATGGAACTTTGTGTAAAGCGTGTGCTATGTGTTATTACTTCGTGATAGCATGTGTTGCACTAAAACCAGCCCCAGGTGGGAAAGGATTTAGACTGAGGCAAGTGGTGGATTCTTTGTGATATGGTGGACTTTGTGAATGGGAACGATAATCTTTGTGATCTAGTTAGAACATGGAAGTCTTGCCTTGGTCGATTAAGGACTTAACTTTGTGCGCCATTGAATTGAGCCTTACTGTACGACCACATGTCTGGTATGGGACGGGCCTAACTTAGTAGGTTATGGATTCTTGGCATTGACCACTCAGGCGGTAGGTTAGGCTATGGGTGGAGGTGTGTACTACAAGGTAGTCGCATCACGGGGCGGTTCGCGTGTCCTCGTCTCGTGTGTGTTATGCCAAAGCGCTTCGTTAGGGTTGGCATAGCGGTTTGTAAGCACATCGGGAGTGTCAATGTTGAGATGAAGTATCTGAACCGTTTTGTTATGATTAGTGCTTGCTACACTAGTTGTATTGTGTGGGTAAAGTGTACAACCTCTGCAGAGTGTTAATCAATCTATTCGAATAGTCGCGTCCGCAGTCATGGACATGCTCGGGGATTTCACACGAGGGGTAGTTTTTCATAAAATGTTGGGATGAGAGCTATGTGGTCTAAGTCATGTGGCTATGTGAAATAATATGTTTAGCTTTGTGTATTTGTGAAAAGAACTGTTAAATTAATATTGTCTATTTGTTTTGAACTGCTTTTCAATCTATTATTGTATTCAATTGCAAATGTTGTATTTCTGCAAAAGAACCATACAAGTCTTTTCTTTTGGAATAAGCCTGCATCTATACATTGCATTCTGTGGTATGATTTGCGAGTACAGTTGTGTACTCACGCTTGTTGTAAAACTTGCCTACAGAAGAGGAGTCTATGCCTGCTTTCGAGGAGGAGTTCGCTGAAGGTTGCTGATCGTTAAGGTCTGGATCCCAGTCGTTTACCTATGGTGAATTGATGGGATCTACATTGAAGTTATTTCCGTTCCGCTGCTGTTTTATTCTCTGTTAGCCCTGCGTGGCTTAATAAGTGTAAACTCGACCATAAGATCAAAACCCTTATCTATTATTCAAACTAATCGTTTACTTTATTTATCGTTTGTGTGGATTGATATTCACCTATGTTGACACTGTGTACACTAGTGTGATCCTGGAATAGTGTAGTATACACAAAGGGTTCCAGAATCATAATTTTGGGTCCCGACAGAGGTGGTATCAGAGCCACACTGACTGTAGGTCTTGACCTTAGTTAGATTGGCCGTCTTTAGAGTGTCCAAATTATTTTCTACAGGAAAAATTAACTTGCAAGGTTAATTGATTGCTTAACTCCTCTCACATCTCTCTTGACTCAACTATTACTATAATCTTTTCTCTCCCCGCTGTTTTAAGTTGCTCTTACCCTCCCTTCGTCTATCTTGACAGATGCCTCGTCTCCAGAGCTATGGTGAGCGCACAGGAGGATACGCCGCTGAGCTTTGGAGGCTTTGATCGTCCGTTGTACGTCGGCAACAACTGGACGGTGAATGGGCAAAACTGTGGAGTGATCTGTCACCTGACGATCTACGCCCGGAGGAACGATAAGGCAAGCCAACCTTCGCACATCTCGTAAGGAAGATCACTTGGCCGAAGGCATCCAGAGTCGTCGCTGGCCATGCCAAGCCAGATCCGCAACATCTACGCACGTGAGCTCCAAGACACTATCTTCCGTTACCACCCCAGAGCTGCAGCCGTGGACTTGCCAGCACGCTACCCGTCTATAGAAGAAGAGAGCAACACGACAGTCGTGCACCTCGCCCAGTTTGCAGCTGCCCAGGAGGAAGCATTGGAGAGGACTATCACCGAGCTGGATCATGTCTATGAGGCGTTACAGAGAGCTGAAGAGAAGGTCGCTACTCTGCAAGAGATTCTCTACGACCAGATTGACGAAGGAGAGGAAGACCCCGAGGAGGATCCTGAAGAAGATCCAGAGGAAGGCCCAGTTGAGCCGGGAGAAGCCGCTGAGCTAGAAGAGCACCGAGCCGATTGACCTTTGAACGCTGCCTCGCCGCACAGCCTGTGGCACGGATCGGTTGCCAAGATGCCGGCTCACTTCTGAGTCTACAGCCGCCAGGAGCGTCGCCGCGGTTGTGGAGGCTGTCTTGAGTAGTTTGTTTTAGGTTTTAGTTTTTCAGGCTTAGCCAGTTTCAGCTCAGTGAGTCGCCCTTTAGGCGGTAGTTTTGTGTGCTTAGGTCGTTATTTCTTCTGCGTGCGAGTATGAGCTTCAAGGGCCCTTAGGCATTTGTTGCAGCCATGCTAAGACCCTAATTAATAAAAGTATTTCGTTTGAGTTTCTTGAGCTGTGTTTTGTTGGGTTTAACCTACCCCCTGCTTAGTTCTTAACTCATCTTGTGTTGGCTACCTTATCTAACCTATGGAGCTTCGCCAGATGGTTCAAACTCGTCAGACTGCTGCAAGTGGTTCCGGTACCCCAACGCCGAGAAGCAATGAGCAACCAGCCGCAGGAGCAGTTCCACCACAAGCACCCCCGATTGACTTGCAGAGCTTTGGAGCTTTCATGGCAGCACAGACTCAACTAATGAACACTATGATGAATCAGATGCAAGCTATGAGCAACCGGGCCAACAACAACAACAATCATCAGCTTGGAGCCCCAGCTGCTCAAGGTCACCATGGACCATCTAAACTTGCAGAGTTTATGAGGACTCGTCCACCAACATTCTCTGGACACGTCTCCCCAGTAGAAGAAGATGATTGGCTTCGGATCGTTGAAAGGAAGCTGCTGATCACCCAGTGCAGCGACCATGAAAAGGT
This sequence comes from Ampelocalamus luodianensis, assembly GCA_036346255.1. Classification (NCBI taxonomy): domain Eukaryota; kingdom Viridiplantae; phylum Streptophyta; class Magnoliopsida; order Poales; family Poaceae; genus Ampelocalamus; species Ampelocalamus luodianensis. The sequence goes on from CM070621.1 coordinate 42,169,441, forward strand.
TTCAGACGCCACGCGCAAATGGAAGGCATAGTCGCGAATGGTGGAAAACACGCGTCGCTCATGAGGCGCCACAGACATCACCGGGAAGAGTTTTCGTAGCATTTTGCCGATCATGTACCGAGAAGGCATCATTGATCCAAGAAGGATGAGTTCGCGCTCTCAAGCAAGGAGCTATGTCGTTGTGTCGACTATCTCAACAAGTTTTCCCAGCTAGCTCGCTACGCGCGAGAGGATGTCGCCACGGACAAGGCTCGCGAGTCGTTTCTGAAAGAAATTGAACATCGGATCGCAAGTTAGTTTAATTGCCCATACTTTCCCGATTTCCAAGAGCTGGTCAATAAAGCCTTTGTTCTATAGGAAAACGCAAGGAATCGGAGGACAACGCCAAACGCCGGATGGCTCGGCAAGGAAGCCATCAATCACAAAGCAGGGCAAGAACAGCCCATCACAGTTCAACCGGTTTCCACCCCGCACTTCGTTCGAGCACTGCACCAACTCTCAAAGACTCGCCCACCGCCGTAACTTTCGCAACCCCGCACCGCCAACCCCAATCCAGTGGAGTAACCACGCACGCATACCACGGGTATGTTACACTCGTCGCCGCCACCAGATATTTTTCTAACCAATGTCCACGTAGGGAACAATCACTCCAGTACGCTTCAACCTTGGAGCTACGCCATCTAAGACGCCAGCGCCAGGCATCAACCAAGGAGCTTCACAAGTTACCGGTCAAGACAGAGGAGCACCGCAGCCGGCGATCAGAGGCCGTGTCAACCACGTCACACTGGAAGGAGCCTAGGAAGCACCGGACGTCGTACTGGGTAAGTTTCTGGTTAACTCAATACCTGCATCAGTTTTATTTGATTCTGGAGCTTCGCATTCGTTTGTTTCTGGGATGTTTGCAACCAAGAATAATTTGAAAGTTATGCGTCTTAAGCATACTTTGCTAGTCCAGTCGCCTAGAGCAAAACTAAGCCCTAAAGTGGGATGTTTGGGAGCTAAGTTACTCATAGCTGGAGTTGAGTTTCTGGCCAACCTAATTGTTCTAGATACCCAGACCTTAGATGTCATTCTTGGCATGGATTGGTTATCCAAGCACAAGGCCGTGCTAAATTGTGTCGCAGAGTCAGAACGAATGAGGATACCAAGGGAAATAAGGTGGAATTTCTAGCCACCTCAGTTCGGGAGGAACATCTGTTAGTGAACAGCTTGAAGACCCTTTCCTTAGAAGAAGTACCAGTCACCAGTGAGTATCCAGATGTGTTTCCAGACGAATTACCAGGAATGCCACCGGACCGTGACATCGAGTTTGTCATCGATCTAGTGCCAGGGACAGCACCAATTTCAAAGATACCTTATCGGATGCCAGCCGATGAATTGGTAGAGATGAAGAAGCAGATAGAGGAACTTCTTGAGAAAGGTTTCGTGAGACCTAGCTCGTCGTCATGGGGAGCACCAGTGTTGTTCGTCAAGAAGAGAGATGGAAGTATGAGGATGTGTATTGATTACCGTTCCCTCAATGAAGTTACTATCAAGAACAAGTACCCACTACCCCGGATTGATGATCTGTTTGATCAGATGAAAGGAGCCAGAGTGTTCTCAAAGATCGACCTGCGATCAGGTTACCATCAACTGAAGATTTGTCATAAGGATATACCGAAGACCGCTTTCTTAACGCGGTATGGACATTATGAGTTCTTAGTTATGTCCTTTGGTCTGACTAACGCCCCCGCATACTTCATGAACATGATGAATAAAGTATTCATGGAATATTTGGACAAGTTCGTAGTTGTGTTCATTGATGATATTCTGGTTTACTCCAAATCAGAGGAAGAGCACACCGAACATTTAAGGATAGTCTTGGAAAAACTCAGAGAGCATCAGTTGTATGCCAAGTTCAGTAAGTGTGATTTTTGGAAGAAGGAAGTTGATTTCCTTGGTCATGTGATGACAAATGAGGAGTAGCAATTGACCCTGTAAAGTTAAAACAATGTTACATTGGGAGCAGCCCAAGATCTTCAATCTCGATTTAGCTTGGGAATGGCGTGTTATTACCGCTGCTTCATCGAAGGATTCTTATCGATTGCTAAGCCTCTTACGCAATTGTTGAAGAAGGAGAAAAAATTCACTTGGACTCCAGCCTGCGAGGAAAGTTTCCAAGAATTGAAGAAGCGTTTGACTTCAGCCCCAGTGCTGATTTTGCCAGATGTTCGCAAGGATTTCGATATCTATTGTGATGCTTCACGTCGAGGATTAGGATGCGTCCTGATGCAAGAAGGAAGAGCTGTCGCTTATGCGTCAAGGCAATTAAGACCTCACGAGGAAAATTACCATACTCCTGATTTGGAATTAGCTGCCGTAGTACATGCTTTAAAGATTTGACGTCATTATCTCATCGGTAATCGCTGTGAAGTCTACACGGACCATAAGAGCCTGAAGTACATCTTCACTCAATCAGATTTGAACATGAGACAGAGAAGATAGTTAGAATTGATCAAGGATTATAACCTTAGGATCCACTACCACCCCGGGAAAGCCAATGTAGTCGCAGATGCCTTGAGTCACAAGAGTTACTGCAACGCTTTGGAAGTAAAGGAAAGTTGCCCAGAACATTATGAAGAATTTCAGAAGCTAAGGCTAGAAGTTGTGTCCGAAGGATTTGTAGCCAATTTGGAGGTATAGTCTACCCTAGAGAAGCAGATTCGTGAAGCGCAACCAAAGGATCCCGTGTTGTCAGACATCAAGCTCAAAATGGCAGAAGGGAAATTCAAAGATTTCACCAAGGATGATCAAGACATACTCTGGATTAATGGTCGTATCTGTGTACTAGATATCAATGGTCTAAGACAGTTGATCCTGAAAGAAGCCCATGACTCAAAGTATTCGATTCACCCTGGAAGTACAAAGATGTACCAGGATATTAAGACTAAATTTTGGTGGCCCAACTTGAAGCGAGAAGTCGCAAAGTTCGTTGCCTTGTGCGACGTCTGTCAGAAAGTAAAGGCAGAACACCAGAGACCAGCAGGTTTGCTGCAACCACTGAAGATTCCAGAGTGGAAGTGGGAAGAGATCGGAATGGATTTCATTACCGGTTTACCCAAGACCCAATCGGGTTACGATTCGATCCGGGTAATAGTCGATCGCTTGACCAAGGTCGCCATTTCCGCCACCAAAACCACGCACTGTGGAGATCGCCATGGAGTTGTACATGGCCGTAATTGTCACCGCATGGTGTGCCCAAGAAGATAGTATCGGATCGAGGATCTCAATTCACCCTCGCTTTTGGCAAAGTTTGCATGAAGCATTGGGTACCCATCTAAATTTCAGTATGGCATATCATCCATAGACGGATGGACAGACTGAAAGAGTTAATCAGATATTGGAGGACATGCTGAGAGCTTGTGCTCTAGCTAATGCTGCCTGTTGGGATAAAAGTTTACCGTATGTGGAATTCTCGTACAACAACAGTTATCAAGCTAGTCTGCAGATGTCACCATTTGAAGCTTTGTATGGTCGTGCTTCGCAACCCCGTTGAATTGGTCGAAACACCAACATTCTGTATTCGTCCGACATCATTCAAGAAGCGTAAGAGCAAGTGGCCATGACCGAGAAAGATTGAAGATAGCTCGCCCGTGCGTAAGAGCTATGCTGATAATCGTCGTCATGATCTCAGTTTTGAACCCGAGGATTTCGTCTATCTTCGAGTTACTCCGCTCAAAGGTGTCAAAAGGTTTCATGCCAAGGGGAAGCTTGCCCCTAGGTATGTTGGTCCGTTCAAGATTTTGGAACGCTGGGGAGAAGTTGCTTATCAGTTGGAGCTACCGCAGTCGTTAGCAGGAGTGCATGATGTCTTCCATGTCTCGCAGATGAAGAAGTGCCTTCGTGGGCCAGAAGAGCAAGCCCCGCTAGAATCGATTGACTTGAAGGAGGATCTTACCTACAAGGAGCAGCCAGTCAAGATTTTGGATGTCGCAGAGCGCCACACAAGAAGCAAGACTGTTCATTTTTGCAAGGTACAGTGGACCAACCACTCGGAAGGAGAAGCAACGTGGGAACGTGAAGAAGAGTCAAAGCCGAAGTTTCCTAGCCTTTTCTCTAGCTTCTTTGAATCTCTGGTCGAGATTCCTTTAAGGGGGGAGGTTTGTAACATCCCAATTTTCTCAGTTTTAAAAATCTTTTAAATAGTTAGTAGGGAAAAAGTCACCATTTGGATTTATCTGAATTTAAATTCAAAAGCTTAATATTGGACTTTACAATCAAAAACATTTAATGTGAATAATTCCAACTTGAACAATGGCCAAAACTATTTTATTTGGGCTCTATGTGCTCAGATATATTTTCTAGATTTTTCTAGATTTTTTCTGAGTTCATTTGCTATTTTCTATCGCTTATTTGAATTTCTGGTATTTTGCAAAATAGAAAAACTAATAAAAATCTCAGAAATTGCTTCGGCCCGAAATCCAACGCCTCGCCTAACTCCATGCGCCATTTGGGCTGCCCACGCGCGCGCTTCGCTTCACGACAGTGTGGACCCCACCTGCCGCCTCCGCCTCATCTATCTTCCTTCCAACGCCCGCCACCTCCGCTGCTCGATCAAAGATGGACTACTGGATGCGCAGAATCGATTCGTAAGTCCGAATACCCTTTGATTTTGGGTTGTTCGATCTTAGATGGACGGCCGATCTCGTCTGCTTTCAGCGCGCGTTCCCGCCTCCGTGCCACTTACATGGGCCCCACGCTCTCGCTGCCCCCTCGCGCCGGCCGTTTTCACGCGGCGCGCCGATCGCCATGTTTTGAGCTCAAGCCCTGCATTTAAAACGCATATTTTCCAACCAAACCCCTTCTAGAAAACGCGCCAGATCTTATCCCCAATCTCCCACACCTTCTCGGATCAAAATCTTATCCCGATTTCGTTTCTAACTCCGTTTTTCCCGCGAGCTCATCTCGGACTCTTTTAGGGTTCACCACCGCACGCCGCCCTAGCCCCTCCCGAACCCTATAAATAGGACCCCCGGGTTCGCCCTCTCAACCGCAACCCAGAGTCGCCACCCTCACCTCCTCCCTAGCTCTAGCGCAGCCGCAATCGGAGATTTAGGGTTTTTCGCCGCCGGTCGTTTTCTCCGTTTTGCGCTGCCGCCATGTCGCTCTGCCCTCGTGGTCTGCACCGTCGGGTTCAGCGTCACCAGGGCTACCTCCAGGAGCCTTCGCCGTCGCTGGAACCTCATCGGTGCCACCGTCCGACAAAACCCGGCGCCCGCCTCAACCTCGCCGCCGGCCGCCTCGTCGTCTCGACCACCCGGACCTACCTCAACAGTTCGCATAGCAAGAGCTACACGCGGTACCACTCACCGCCGACGAGGAGCCGCTGTTCGCCGTTGCCGCTGGTTCTGAGCCGCCGCCGCCGTCGATGCCCGGCGTGGCGATCCGCGTCGCCTCCACCTCAACCCGTGTGCGCACGTGTCGCCCCGTGTGGTGCGCGTCGGCCGTCTCTCGCCTGCCGCGCCACGTGCGCGCGTGGCGATCCACCCGCCTGAATCTCCGAGGCTCTGTGAGACACGGTCTACCGTGAGTTTTCTCATCGACATGGGTCCCACATGTCAGGATTTTTTTTTAAATTCTTTTATTCCCGAAATTCCGTGTTGGCGTCAGCATTGCGCAATAATCCGATTTTTCTGTTAAGAAATAATTCGGAAATTCTGGAAAATCCAATTTAGGGTTTTCTTTTAGATTTAAACTTCCAGAGCCTATAACTTTTGCATCCTAACTCCGATTGAGCCCATTCAAATTCCTAAATTTATATAAATTCGAGCTCTATTTATCTATAATTTTGATTTAATTTTTGGAGTTTTTTTGCCTCTGTTATTTATTTGTTTTGTTTATTTATCTCGTTTGCGAGTAGACGTCGATTCGTCGGGAAGTTTTGGAGAAGAAGGAGCTCCCCAAGATCAAGACCAGTACATAGATCTTTTCCAAGGCAAGTCATACCTTTGATCATCTTGAACCCAGTTTTTAAATTACTTTGTTTCAAATATTGCATTCTATGTTAATTATTTATTTAAATGCTTTTGGGTATAGTTATGATCATCTTGGCCTTGTATGTCATATTTCCTTTTCACCCTAGATTGGTTATTAGTTGTTAATATTGTTGCACCAACGTGGGTTGGTTAGATGCGAGTACAATTGCTTAGCCATGCTATGAGTCTCACATCTCATGTAAGTTGCAAATATTAAATCTGACTAAGTGACTATGGAACTTTGTGTAAAACTGTGTGCTATGTGGTGGATACTTTGTGATATGGTGGACTTTGCGAATGGGAACGATAATCTTTGTGATCTAGTTAGAACATGGAAGTCTTGCCTTGGTCGATTAAGGACTTAACTTTGTGCGCCATTAAACTGAGCCTTACTGTACGACCACATGCCTGGTATGGGACGGGCCTAACTTAGTAGGTTATGGATTCTTGGCATTGACCACTCAGGTGGTAGGTTAGGCTATGGGTGTAGGTGTGTACTACAAGGTAGTCGCATCATGGGGTGGTTCGTCGTGTCCCTGTCTAGCGATGTGTGCTATGCCAAAGTGCTTCGTTAGGGTTGGCATAGCGGTTTGTAACCACATCGGGAGTGTCAATGTTGAGATGAAGTATCTGAACCGTTTTGTTATGATTAGTGCTTGCTACACTAGTTGTATCGTGTGGGTAAAGTGTATAACCTCTGTAGAGTGTTAATCAATCTATTCGAATAGCCGCGTCCGCGGTCATGGACATGCTCGGGGATTTCACACGAGGGTTAGTTTTTCATAAAATGTTGGGATGAGTGCTATGTGGTCTAAGTCATGTGGCTATGTGAAATAATCTGTTTAGCTTTGTGTCTTTGTGAAAAGAACTGTTAAATTAATATTGTCTATTTGTTTTGAATTGCTTTTCAATCTATTTTTGTATTCAATTGCAAATGTTGTATTTCTGCAAAAGAACCACAGAAGCCCATTCTTTTGGAATAAGCCTGCATTTATACATTGCATTCTGTGGCATGATTTGCAAGTACAGTTGTGTACTCACGCTTGTTGTAAAACTTGCGCCCAAACCTACAGAAGAGGAGGAGTCTACGCCTGCTTTCGAGGAGGAGTTCGTTGAAGGTTGCTGATCGTTAAGGTCTGGATCCCAGTCGGTTGCCTGTGGTGAATTGATGGGATCTACGCTGAAGTTATTTTCATTCCGCTGCTGTTTTATTCTCTGTTAGCCCTGCGTGGCTTAATAAGTGTAAACTCGACCATAAGGTCAAAACCCTTATCTATTATTCAAACTAATCGTTTATTTTATTTATCGTTTGTGTGGATTTATATTCACCTATGTTGACACTATGTGCACTAGTGTGATCCTGGACTAGTGCAGTATACACAGAGGGTTCCAAAATTGCAATTTTGGGTCCCGACACCGCAAGACCTTTAGAGTTTCAATTCATGAAGATACTTTTACATATATGTGTAGCTGCAACAAATTTGAGATGGACGAGCTTCTGTGTGCACACATCCTGAAAGTGATGATGTGTCTCAATTTGCAACAGATACCTCAACAATACTTGCTGAAAAGATGGTCTGAGCAAGCAACTCAAAAAATACTAGAACATCTTTTAGGTCAAGCCCCATCCTTTAGAGTATCCGCAACAAACAAGTTAAGGTATAACTCGCTGTGCAGAAAAATGACAGATCTAGCATCTAATGCATGTTTGAATGAAGAAACATACAAAATCGTATCGAATGCTATCAGTAGCCTGTCAGTTTTGTTGCTGCAATAAGCGATCCAACTAATTCTCAACAAGGTGATGCAGAAAACTATGCCTCTGGGTTGGTGCAAAACCCACCAAGGTCTATGCACAAAGGGCAGCCAACAGAGAAATCACAGCGGAAGAAATCGCCCATCGAGAAGGCAAATGATAAGAAGAAACAAAAAGCAAAGATCCATTGTTCATACTGCAATGAGGATACCCACAATGTGCAGAAGTGTCGTTACCTGGAGCTCGCCAAGATTTGTGATTCGTTTTTGGCAGATAAAGCACATCGTGATATGGAATTAAAGTTGTAGGTTTACTGATGCATTCGCCTACTGTAAAAAAAACCCTGGCTTAAAACATGTACTCATGCTGGTGACTTTTCTACTGAACCAATTGATTTTAGCTACTATTGACTCTTTGTGATTTATGTTGGGGTTGTCTGGGAGAATGTGGATCCATAGACGTTATGGTGATGTGTGTAACAAGTTGTAATACTATTTTGCAACATTGCGTAGTGAAAAAAATATTGCCACATTGTGAACCCATGTCTGCAACATATTCTAGTATTAGATTTTTCACAACAAACAAAAATATCAGTTTGATTAGTAGCTAGAAAAAATCCTTGTTTTCATATTTAAAACACATGGCCATTTTTATGACCATTTTTATGATGTTTGGTACGATGAGCAAGCAACAGTCTGTTTGATGAAAAATTCTTGTTGCTTTCATTGGTATGGTGATATCTGTTGACTCTTTGTGATTTCAGTTGGGGTTGTCTGGGAGAATGTGGATCCATAGATGTCATGGGACATTTGGACAATCACATGTGATGTTTTAAAATGTTGTATGAAAAAGGTGTTTCATGATAATCTGGAATAACTACAACAATTTGTTTGTGTGGATGCAACATATTATGGTGATGTGTGCAACATGTACTATTTTGCAAACATTGTGTAGTCAAAAAAATATTGCAACATTGTGAATAGTTTTGCAACAACAAAAAACATCAATTTGATTTATGTTTTCTTATTACCGATAGGAAACACAATTTGTTCTTACAGATTTGGAGTGAATTCAGTGGGAGAAAAGAAACCATGATGGCACATGAATCTATGCTGGAGATTCAAATGTGCGCAAGATTATTGTTCATTGATTAAACCTGAAGGAATTTTATGCTTGGCTGCTTTGTTGTTGTAGAAGTTCTGGAAAGACTGCAACAGTCTACTTACATTGGTATGGTGATAGGAGTTGCAACATTGCAAAAACATCAGTTTGGATTAGTCACCAAAAAAACAAAAAAAAAGGGAACATCTGGCAGACTGCAACAATTTTTTATAGGGGGATTTGATCATATACCACTACCAAAGATTGGTAATTGATTATTTGCCACTCATGTGTGGATGACATGTGGTCCCGGGGCTCAGATGTCATCCACACATGCAGTGGAAAATCATCAAATCCACTCTTTTGGAGTGGCAAATAATCAATTTTCCCTTTTTTATATGGCTCCAACATATGTTGATAGGAGTTGCAACAAATATTAACCATAAATGCAACACTAATAGTAATTGCTTACAACATGGGCTGAGAATCATATCTGGTGCAACCAGAATTCCTTGTTGCTATAGTCAAAATACAGCGTCAGTTCACAAACTTTCAGATAACCAAAAAAAACTAGTTAGCACTTATAATGAAATAGTAACATCTGTGTTTAAAAACACATTCACACTTGTGACCGCCAGCTCGGAAAAAGTTTGCTCCCAACCATATGTGTGATGTCATAGTTGCAAAAAACAAAGAGAACATCAAGCTTGTTTCCTCCCCTCCCCCAAAAGGTGTAAGTTCTTACATCTATGCCTGCACTCAATCTGACTTGTACCTCTGCATCTTCTCTTTTACCCTCTCCCTGTTCTTCCTTCCCACTGACCACAAAACTTGAGTCAATTACATTGAGTGGAGACTTTATCAACCTTGATGCAACAACCTTACGAAAGTCGGAGATGTTTTCTTGCATTTAAAAATTAAGCAAATACTGAAGGATCGCGAGAAGGCTACGATAGCACAAACAAAAAATTTTACCGCGCAACCAAGGAACCACCGCAAGTGATAGATCACGAGATTACCACTAGATGCGCCGACTCGTAGCAGAAGTAGAGTCGATGTAGCGAGTTGAAGCAGTCGTAGTCGTACTTGCCGCACGCCTTCTCCTCCTACTCCGATGAACGTCGTGAGTCGCGGATCGTCCTAGTGCTGATGCTTTGCAACAGCACCTCCAAGGTATCCACACATACGGGGCAGGGACACCACGCGCAGGAGTGCTAGCGCCGGCGGCGTGGTTGAGGAGAGCGTGGCTATTAGGGTTTCGGGATTTCTTCCAGAGAGATTTTCCGATCTCCTCACCCCATGCCACCACCTCTCTATATATAGGCATCCATAATGGGTCCGAACAGAAGGCCCATTAGGAACTCGTGGACTATAAGAATTCGGATCACCATCTAAATCAAATCCTAGCCCTTTAAGTGTGTGACCCTATAGGTTCGTGTGTAATCGGTTGTGACTCGGAAACTCTTTCTTGATCACGAGTCGTCACGGTACCTAGCAGCACATAACGATTCCCGAACACACACGTAAAAATATCGGACGAACCTTAATGCAATATGATCTACGACTGTGTCCTTATCACTTACGACCACTGCATTTAGTCACGACGATCAAGCATAATTAGTTACAACTAGTTCGTAACTCCTCACGACCAGATTAGTATCTAACTACGACCGTTTGTAACTCCTCACGACCGGCTGGTGATTATGTTCGAGTAGTCACGACAAGTTCGCATCTCCATACGACTTGACTATCACGACTACGAGAACTAAACGACCTGCTTGTGTATTCTCCCTTTGCCTCACGACATCTGGTTGAACTCTAGGTGAGATGTGGTGTCAACCATGGACTGTTCAATACTTTCTCGATCAAGTGTCGAATAACTTCATGTGGTCGACACGTCGACCACTAGTGGCATGGCCATGCACTTTCTTTATTCGACCACAACGAGGGGCCCAGAGATATCTCTCTCGTTATGTTAAGAGGGGCAAATCCCATATCCGACCAGTCACATTCCTCCACATGTTTCATAGCATACCCAAAAGCTACCTTTATAACTACCCAGTTACGGAGTAGCGTTTGGCAACCCCTAAGAGTGCTATTACACATGTAGGAAACCATGCTGATCTCAGGTCTAAGGATTATACATCATCATTGCTTGAGACCAACTAACGACACATAGAATCATAACAATCTCAATAGTGTCTCAAGGTGGGTCTTATCCAACACTATGTTCTCTAACATGTGTCAACATTTTTGATTCGATATCTCTATATCCATGACCGGAGAAACATGGTCATCAATCAATACATGTATCGAATGCGAGAGTCACCGTGTTTCGACCCGGTGACATTCGACTGAGGATGCTTTTATAACGACATCATATAAGATAAAGAGTTTCACCAACAAGTCACATACTCATTGATCTATATAACTGATGATTAATTCAAGGAACAAGATAACATATTATCAAATGTTGTGAACATAATGAAATATAATCATCTCTATGATTGCCTCTAGGGCATATATCCAACAAATACCTACATGTGAGTCACTGATAGTGAAAAGTGACATGATGAGAGTAACGATGTGCAAAATGAAAAACAGGTATTACCGGCAGAAATGGCTTCAATGTCTTCTCATCCCAATTCTCCATAAATGTCATCGTGTACACCCCGCAGTCAAAACTTTAAAAAAAAATTGGGGGGGAAGTAGTGAAACATATTTACATTACTATTGCAGTAAAAAAAATAAAAATAATGCAACATTTACATAAGTATGATGCAACAATTAAAAATAAAAATACTTAAACATGTAGTATTGACACATATTGATGAAAAAAATCATAGAACATACTAAAAAAAGTGAACAACAAACCGATATGTGCATTAGTTATTTTCATTGCATAATATAAAAAAAGCATTATGTGTTTAGTAAAAAAACATATACTGTTGCACACATATCATACAAATAAATTATTTCATTGCATAATATAAAAAAGCATTCACGGCAAACATATTATGTGTCAAGCCAGATCCTACAAAGTGAATTGCTAAAGTCACAAAGGGAACCGGATTCTAATGAAAAATTTGACAGATTCTCATGAAACATAATGTTGCACACATTATCAATATAGGTAGCACTCATACAAAAATAATGTTGCACACAGAATCAATATATGTTGCACCCATACAAAAATAATGTTACACACAGTATCAATATGCAAAGCCACAAGGAAGCCAGATGAAATATTTATTAATTGTCAAGCCAGAACTCATACAAAAGGAAACTAGATTCTGATGGAACATTTGATAGATTCTCATGAAACATAATGTTTGCACACATTATCAATATATGTTGCACTCATACAAATATAATATTGCACACATAATCAATATATGTTGCTATCATACAAATATAATGTTGCACACAGTATCAATATATGTTATCAATTGTCAAGCCAGAATAAATTGTTAAAGTCACAAGAAAGCCAGATTATGATGAAACATTCATTATTGCCATATTCTCATGAAACATAATGTTGCACTCATACAAAAAATAATGTTCCACACAGTATCAATATATGTTGCAATCATATAAATAAATTGTTACAAAGTCACAAAGGAAGCCAGATGAAACATGTATCAATTGTCAAGCCATAACTCACAAAAATAAATTGTTAAAGTCACAAGGAAGCCAGATTCATATACAAAAAATCATAACACATATTATAAAAAAAACTTCAAAATCAACAAGGCACATATTGGTTTCCTTGTGACTTTACTGTAATCAAGCCAATATAAGCATTAGTTATTTTGATTGTATAATATAAAAAAGCATTCACAACAAACTCAAAAATAGGATAATTGCTAGAAAACATTAAAAACATATAGGGTAGATTGTTGTGGGTACTCTGTTGGAGAGCATCGCTGAAACTTTGAGACATCTTTCTTCATGACTTTTGAGACGTTCACTCATACAAAAAAAAATGTTGCAGTAACAACAAGAAAGCCAAATTCTCATGAAACATTTACAAATAAATTGTTAAATTTGAATCCACCAATTCAATGAAAGGAGAACTACAAAAACAAGTAGGGCATTGATTTGATTGGGGACAAAGAAATAGTCTACAAAAACAAGCAGGGTGTTGATTTGATTAGGGACAAAGAAATAGTAGACAAAAAGAAAATGAAACAAACGAAACAATCAATTCAGGCTCTTGAAACAAATGTAAACATTGATTTTGATTGGGGACAAATAGACTACACATACTGCAACAAAAAAAGAATGAACAAAAATGATACTGCAACATTTATATTAAAAAACAAATAGACGAATAAATACTCACGGCACAACTCCCTTCTTAGCCTTCTTCACACATCGCGTGGATATATATTTTGCATATATATCCTCGGCCATTGGGTCCACCTTGAACTTCTTCAACTTGGTTTCGTCCTCTAATGTCTTCACTGCCCTCTTCTTCCTATTCTTCTTCTCATGTGTGCTTGGGCCGCTGCTTACATCAACATGTTTCTCACTGCTAGTTGCAACTCAATAGGACCCAAAAACTACATAAGTACTTGTTACTATGTATGTAGTAAAAAAACCATAAACAAAATGTGTGTGATAACAAGGTCAATAACTTACATGCATTTCCAAACAACTTGCTGGTGGGTGGGCTGGCATTGGTATGGATGCGAACTGGAACGCTAACAACAACAACGACATCCTCAGAAAAATGCAACTATGTGTTTGTTGGGCTGCTATGTGAGCCATCCTTACTGTCAAAGATATCAATGAAACCTGGCTCACCAACTTTGAATAAGTTAAAATCTGGATCCTCCCTGTAGTAAGAAGGCCATTGGCTTCTATCACTTCTACTAGGACTCATTCACTCCTCAACCCTCTCAGCTAGACTGACAACATCTTGCACATAGCTCTTGGAGTCTTGCATTGGGTTGCCAGGATGGTTCAAGCACAACTTCACCACCAGACGATCAATGTTTGGACTGGCGCATCCTCTATCATACATGGTTGGGCTGGCTAGGCGTCTATCAGACATGGTGGCCATGGGCTTCCCCCCGCTACCTACTCAACAATCTTTGCATCATCTAGGCGGTTGGGACTAATGTTGTTGTCTTCTAGTATCATAGGAACAAACATGGGACTCCTAGGGAGGGTACCATCCACTCTGTAAGCATCAACAACATCTGCCTTGGATTCACTTGCTTGGCTTCTTTGGAGATTTGTTGCAGCAATGCCAGCAGTACCTCCAACTGTGGAAACCCCACCTGCTTGAAGGAAAATATATCGCTAGGTTGTCCCCCATGTTCGGTGCTAATGCATCTATAACTTCTGCTATCATAGCCGTTGTTCGGTTGGTATGCATTGCTCTCATTGTTGCAACAACAGCTTCGAGGTCTTTTGCCCACAACTTGTCATGCTTTTCAACAATTTCTTGAATGTTTTTGGGAATCTGTAGGGAGGGAATTGCATGCTAAGAGGCATAGTATACGCTTGTGTAACATGAGGTGGGAAAAACACGTAGAACGCTAGGTAGCATATAAAAGATGCAACATTTGGTGATGCAACAAAAAAAATGATAGCTTTCATGAAACAAGTCATGTTAAATGTTGAAACATATTCATATTACTATTGTAGCAAAAAAAATGAAAGTGATGCAACATTTACATAAGTATGATGCAACAAGTAATAAATAACAATACTTTAACAAGTAGTACTGACACATATTAGTGAAAAATAAAATCTTAAAACAAATTTGTATGATGGTGATCATACAAATTGATATTTGGCATGTAACTATTAGTGATATGCCTGAGAGACAATCATAGAAATGATTATATCGCATCTATATTTATGAGTTATTGAATAAATATTATTATGTTCCTTGAATAAATCATCGGTTATAAAGATTAACAAGTATGTGACTTGTTGGTGAAGCTCTTTAACTTATATGATGTCGTTCTAAATGTATCCCTAGTCAGATGTCACTGGTCGGAACACCAGTGACTCAACGGCAAACACATGTATTGATTGATGACCATGTTTCACCGGTCATGGATATAGGGAAATCGAATGAATAGTGTGAACACATGTTAGAGAACATGGTGTTGGATAAACCCACCTTGACACACTATTGAGATTGTTATGATTCTATATGTCATTAGTTGGTCTCAAGCAATGATGATATATAATCCTTATACCTGAGATCAGTATGGTTTTCTACATATGTAATAGCACTCTTAGGGGTTGCCAAACGCTACTCCGTAACTAGGTAATTATAAAGGTAGCTTTTGGGTATGCTATGAAACATGCGGAGGGATGTGACTGGTTAGATATGGGATTTGCCCCTCCTAACATAACAGGAGAGATATCTTTGGGACCCTCGATGTGGTTAGATAAAGAAAGTACATGGCCATGCCACTGGTGGTCGAAGAGTTCGACCACATGAAGTTATCTGATAGTCGATCGAGAAAGTATTTAACAGTCCATGGGTGACATAATATCTCACCTGGAGTTCAACAAGATATCGTGAGGCAAAGGGAGAATACACGAGAAGGTCGTTAAGTTCGATCAGATGCGAACTAGTCGTATGGAGATACGAGCTGGTCGTAGACTGGTTGAACATACTCACTAAGTGGTCGAAACATGCTCATAAGGAGTTACGAACTGGTTGAGATTAATATGAACTAGTTATATAAAGATACGAGCTAGTTGTTAGTGATATGGACCTGGTCGTAGATTATATTGCATTAAGGTTCGTTCGATATAATTTGTGTGTATTCAAGAATCGTTATGTCCTGCTAGGAACCGCTACGACTCGTAGTCGGAAAGGTGTTTCCGAGTCACAACCGAATACACATTAACCTATAGGATCACACACTTAACAGGTTGGAACAAAACGTGTTTGGATAGGATCTGTCATGGGCACTATATAAGGAGATCCTTGAGGCTATTGGGAAACATATGAGACACGTGAGTTGCTCCACCGAAACCCTAGTCGCCATCTTCCCGAGAGCTCTACCGTGCGAGTTGTTGCTAGCACACCGGCGTACAGTGTTCCTTTCCTGGACGTGTGGATACCGTAGAGGCGCTACTGCGATTGTTGTTGTGCTGAAGGACGATCCACGACTTCGCAAGGATCACGACTGATTGTTGGAGGAGATGATCGGTACCGAGGACGATCAACTACGTTGGAAGTTTGACTACGCTGGACGATCAACTACGGTGGGCGATCTACTATGACCACTACATCGATGCGCTCTACATTGGATCAGACTACTCCAACTCTTCTTCCACTGCACTACGCGTCTGGTGGTAATGATCTTTGATCTTCTACTTGCATAGCTTCCTGGTTTACATGGTAAATTTTTTGAATTGCCAGCTTGTGTAGCCTACCCATATCCCTTCAGTAACAAGGCGTGTAAAATGTTGAAACATATTTACATTACTATTGTAGCAAAAAAAGAAAGTAATGCAATATTTACATAAGCAATATTAAAAAATAACAATACTTAAACACTGACACATATTGGTGAAAAATAAAATCATAAAAACAAAATTGTATAGTGGTGATGACACAAATTATTTACAATGCTATTGCAACATAAAAATGAACTTAATACAACATTTACATATGTACGATGCAACACACATTGATTTGATTGGGGACAAACAGATGGTAGACACATAAAAACTGAAACAAATCAAACAAGTCGTATTGAATGTTGAAACATATTGCATGCTAAGAGACACAGTATGCGACAAAAACCTGTGAGCATTGGCTGCTGGACTGAGACATCCACAACCAATCCTCCAAAGATGTCGAGTCAATTGATGCAACATTTCCCTTGCTTGGACCATTGTGATATAGAGTGCAAGCTAGCTCACGAAACTGTGTACATAGAAACACAAAAAAAAAACAATATACTTCATCATCATATCAAACAAAAAACAAAAAAAAGGACAAAAAAAATAACTGGCGAGGTGATGTACAGGACGGGATCCATAAGTCATGTTGTTCAAATTCAAATGGTTCTTGTCAGCCTTCTCAACAACCTTCTCAACAAACTCAAAGTCTTCATCGCATATGTGACAGATCCTAGGGCATAAATAGTTGATTGCATGCTCCTGTAGGGGTCCTGAAGGGAGGTCCAAATGATCCACATATATAATCTGCACATAAAAGGTATAAAGAACCTGATTCGCAACATTCAACACAAAAAAACATACAATCTACAAAAAAAAATGAATTGAACAAAAAAGGTTGGAATACATACGACAAGGAGAGGTAGACATCCCCCAATGAGGAAAGGGTTGAAACACTGCTCTGGTGTCAACTTCTGATACCTATCAACCTCCCTCATCAACACCTTAAGGATGTCATTGGCCCAGTCATATTCCCCCCAGCTCTGATATGTCAGCTAGGCTGAACAGGTAATCCAAGGAGACCATGTTTCTGTTGGTGATATGTCCTATAGACGATCATAGAGATGATTGTATTACATCTATGTTTATGGGTTATTGAATAAATGTTATTCTGTTCCTTTAATGAATCATTGGTTATAAAGATTAATAAGTATGTGACTTCTTAGTGAAGCTCTTTAACTTATATGATGTTGTTCTGAATTGTATCCCTGGTCAAATGTCACTAGTCGGAACACCAGTGACCCTACGATCAGCACATGTATTGATTGATGACCATGTTTCACCAGTCATGGATATAGAAATATCGAATCAATAATATGAACATATATTAGAGAATATGGGGTTGGATAGACCCACCTTGAGACACTATTGATATTGTTATAATTCTATGTGTCATTAGTTGGTCTCAAACAATAATGATGTATAATCCTTAGATCTGAGATCAGCATGGTTCCCTATATGTTTAATAGCACTCTTAGGGGTTGCCAAACGCTACTTGTAACTCGGTAGTTATAAAGGTAGCTTTCGGGTATGCTATGAAATATGCGGAGGGATATGACTGGTCGGATATGGGATTTACCCCTCCTAACATAACAGGAGAGATATCTCTGGGGGCCTCGAAGTGGTCGGATAAAGAATGTGTATGGCCATGCCACTGGTGATCAAAGAGTTCGACCATATAAGATTATCCGACACTCTATTGAGAAAGTATTGAACAGTCCATGGATAACAAATATCTCACCTGGAGTTCAACTAGATATCAAGAGGCAAAGGGAGAATGCATGAGTAGGTCGTTTAGTTCGATCAATTACATACTAGTCGTATGAAGATACGAGCTGGTCGTAGACTAGTCAAACGTAATCACAAAGTGGTCGAAACTTGGTCGTAAGGAGTTACGAACTGGTCGTGACCAAATATAAACTATAGAGATAGGACCTAGTCATAAGTGATGAGGACCTGGTCGTAGATCATATTGCATTAAGGTTTGTCCGATTTAATTTGTGTGTATTCAGGAATCGTTATGTCCTGCTAGGAACTGCTAACGACTCGTGGTCAGAAAAGGTTTCCGAGTCACAACCGACTACACATAAACCTAACAGGTCACACACTTAACGGGTTGGAACAAAACGTGTTCGGATAGGATCCATCATGGGCACTATATAAGGAGATGCTTAAGGCTATTGGGATACACACGATACACGTGATATACGAGTTGACGTGAGTTGCTCCACTGAAACCCTAGCTGTCATCTTCCTAAGAGCTCTGCCGTGCGACTTGGTGCTAGTACACCGGTGTATGGTTGTTCCTTACCTTGACATGTGGATACCATAGAGGCGCTACTGCGGTTGCTATTGCGCTTGAGGACAATCCGCAATCTTTACAAGGAACTGCAGAGCTTGCTGGAGGAGACGATCGACTCGCGAGGACGCTAGACAATCGACTACGACCACTACATAGACGCGCTCTATATTGGACCAGGCTGCTCCAACTCTTCTTCTACTGCACTGCGCGTCTGGTGGTGATAATCTGTGATCATCTTCTTGCTTGGCTTCTTGGTTTGCGTGGTAGTTTTTTGAATTACTGCTAGTGTAGCCTACCCGTATCCCTTCAGTTTCCAGTGCCAGGAGTTAGGACGGTTGCCAATGCAACAAGCATGAAGGATCTCATGAAAATATCCTCATCATCACTTCCAATCAACACTTCAATAGCCTTCGATATCGATGCCCTTATCCCAACTCTATACATATCTCGAAACTCATAGATATCTTTCAGCTTGCCCCCTATTTTCAAAGGCTTTTCTCTGGAAGGGATGCCTAGTACCTTCTGCACCATCCCCTTAGTGAAACAATAGCCTTGCCACGGTATCGAAACTCGCAAAGGAGTAGGCTGATCTTTCCCATTATCGACTCAAGTAGGTTGCTTAGTATATTGAAATTAGTGATTGATAGAAGATCACTGAACCCGTGCTTCACAACAAAACCCCGTTGTCTAGGAGTTAGCCTACTCGCAACTCTCTATAACCTCTTGGCACCAAAATGATGCTTGAAAAATGATTTGCTGCCTTCCTCATCCATGGTGAAGAATTAGCCTATGAAAATGCAACACCGCGCAACAGCATCAAACACAATGTTGAAACAAAAACATGCAACATCACGCGCACCCCAGGCAGCAGCAAAACTTTCCCATAACTTCGCCCAATCATGCTCGTTACCCAGGCCTCCAACATCAACAAAACCCCCATAAAACCCACACCTTATCTGACTCTAGAACCCCCATAAGCCCCTCTCTATTCAGCCGTCCATCTCGCGCTTGAACAAAACTCCTCCCAACACAAACATGCAACATCACAACACACCCCAATCAACAGCAAAAAAAATCCCAAATTCCCAACCCAAAATCCCCCATCCCACTCATGCCACTCACACCGTCACACATCTCCATTCCCAAATCCCACGTTCCCAACCCTAGCTGGCACTATACCTGACTCCGCCGCATCTCCTCCTAGACCCACACACCCACCCCCGCTAGTCACTGCCTCTCCTCCCACCCCGCTCGTCGCCCAAACCTCCTACATCAACAAAATCCCCTCTCCTCACCCCTCTTCCTACCCCCTCTCTCTTCTCCCCACCCATTCAACACAACAATCTCGCTCGTCGCTCAAGCCTTCGACATCAACAAAAAAAAGTCCCCCTCTCAAAACCCTAACGCGATAATATCACATTTCACATCAATTAACAACAAGCAGGTAGAAAATAACTCAACTACGACGTCACAGATCATCATCATCACCGAAAAAACAAGCTCGTCGTCGGTGGCGGGGGCGAGACGCTTCCCCGTCTCCTTCTCGCTGTGTTGAATGGGTGGGGGAAACTCTCTAGAAAGACGCTCGCTCTAAATGGATGGGGGACTCAGTCCGAATGGATGGGGAACTCTCTAGAAACACTTGGTCCAAATGGTCATAAAGTGGTAGGTCCGTCGGAGGCTCGGTCAACAAAGCACTTTTGGGATGCGTTACACGTGGACGGTGGATAGCAGCGTCTGACGCTAACCATTCGCTCCGGACGCCCTCATCCTATCATTTTTCAGAGAAAAAACATACATTTTATCCGCTTCGCCCTCATCCACTCATTTTTCCATGCTTCCCATGCCAACCTCCTCCTTATCTAGGTTTTGCCCAAGCACCTCTCTCTCTCTCTCTCTCTCTCTCTACTCACCTAAAGCACCGAAGTCTCATCCACTCATTTTTCCCTGCTTCCCATGCTTGCCTCCTCCTTATCCAGCTTCTGCCCAAGCACCTCTCTCTCTCTCTCTCTCTCTCTACTCACCTAAAGCACCGAAGTCTCTAGCTTGCACTCATCAACTGCCCAATACAAATGTATTGCCCCAACATGGCAAGAACCAATCAAAGCTCCAACCAGTGTGATGGCGTTGAGGGCTTCTTGAACTCCATGGTGAGGCGATAAGAGGAAGTGGAGTAGATGGGTCAACGACAGAGAGCGGCTCATGGGCTACTACCGCAGCGAAAGATGCCATGGCGACAGCGTCGGTGGCCTTGCGCGGTGCAAGCTGTCGCCTCCGAGCTACACAAACACCATTAGCCAGGTTATACTGCTCCTCTTTCTCTTCCTTCTTCGACAGTTGCAAGGAAAGAACGTCACAACGGATGGCGGTCAGGAGGGAATAGGGCTGGCCTTGCCCCTTCCCGATCTGGGTTGTCCCATTTTGTAATGCCCCGAAAGTGAGATAAGCAGATAGTCGGGAGAGACTAACTAATCGGGTGGGACTTAAATGGATTTACGGGAAGGACCAAGAAGCAATTGCTCAAATTAACAGTTAGAGAGGGGGGAAATCGCTGATTTAACCCAACTTGGGCCTGGGCCAAGGCCCATGTGGGTGGCCGGCCAAGGGAGGGGGGGCGCCTCATCCCCCAAACCCTAACCGCAGCCCCTCCCCCCACTCTCCCACGCCTCCACCCCTCTCCCTTTGTGTGGCCGCCACCTTCCTCCCCTCCCACGCTCCACCCTGGTTGCCTCCTCCCTTGCGCCCTCCCAAGCTCCCCTCCAAGGATTTTTCCCCCATTGCTGCCGGCCAAAGCAAGGAGAAGGAGCCCCATTGCAGCCGGCCAAAGAGGAAGAAGAAGAGGGAAGAAAGAAGGGAGAAGAGAAGGGAGCGGAATCGCCATCCGGGGTTTGCGATCTTCAGCTGCTTCAAGGGTAACGCGTCGTTTGTTGTTGGATAAGTAGTCGTAGAAGAGTAATCGGGTAGTTTTGGCTAGGTTGCAATCTGTCCGCTGTAATTGCAGATTTGTCCAGTAGCTTGCGTGGTCGATTACTTGTGGTTAGGGGCCGAATCAGGAGTTTTGGTCTCCTGGAGAGTTGTAGGTTATGTTCTTAGCTTTCAATGGCCGCCAAGAACGCCCAAATCCGATTAACAGTTAGAAAGTTATGAATTGTTTAGTGCCGCTGTCTGGTTAATCTGTCAACATCCTGACAGTCTGTAGAAAACTGAGTTAATATATTAGTTAAAGACGAAATCAGAGGATCTCAGTATAACGAAAAATGTAGGTAATTTCCATGCCTTTTCATAGAGATAAAGAACGCAAGATTTGGACTTTCGTAGCAAAAGTTATGATGGTTTTAGTGATCTGTCCAGAGAACCCGACGTGATATTTGTTGCTCTGTAGATTGGCTTGGTAGGGGCAGTAGTTGGCATAATCAAAAGGGCTCCCCAACTAAGTTTATTTAGGTAATTCAATTACCTTTTCAGAAAGCCTAAGAACATCTTAGTTGGACTCCTGAGCAGAAAGTTATGTATTTTAGAATTCGACTATCCCCTGTGAACACCAAAGCGATCGCTAGAAATTGGAAGATTTGAAAACGCTTGGGCGTTTAGCGAGTTCGTTTGTGTTGTTTTTATGCTTTTGGGTCCAGTATGTTGGTCTTAGATTGGGATATCTTTATATTCAGGTGGGAGCGTGATCCCAGGGGCAGCGCCCTCTTCGCGTCCTCCGTTCTCGCGCGGTTGAGGCAAGTATTCGGGTTATAGCATATTTATGCTTGTATGCTGAGAATGTTGTGTTTTGCTCGCAATAGCCATGTATGAATGTTAATGTGATGAGTTTCCATTTATCTTGATGAATGCAAGTTATGGTTAAGGTTGATGTTAGTGTGATGAGTTTCAATTTATCTTGATGAATGCAAGTTATGGTTAAGGTTGATGTTAGTGTGATGAGTTTCAATTTATCTTGGTGAATGCAAGAACCCTGATTAAGAGAATAATTGTGGATGTTTGATAGAGGGTGCTAGTATTTGATGTGTAATAATCATACAAGGTTGATAGTGTGAAATGTATGAATTAAGAATGGTGAATACTTGAGAAATGATTAAATGTTATTCATGAAGGATTGTTCATGTTTGCTTGTATAATGAATATATGTGCTATTCATGGATGATAGAATGCTATGAATGTCAATGGTGATGAATGCTAGAAGTATGAATAAGTTTATTCATGCATGTCGTTGTTGTGAATCCATAGGTATCATGGTTTAAAGTTTTGTTCATGTGCATCATGCAATTATGTTGGAGGTTTGGTCACGTGGTGACTATGCATGTTCGAGGTCCCCGTCATGTAGATGACGGGCTTGAGGTCCCCACATTCGTGGAATGTGGGCAATAAGTAAAGAGGTCTCCATCATTAAGATGATGGGCAAAGGTCCCTATACATGTGATGTATAGGCTCTTGTCCTCGTGCGGAGGGCATGAGCAAGGGTACACATCGACGGATGTATACCCGCGCGACACGGTGAAATGTGAAAAGAGATAAAGTTCAAAAGGAGCATTGCATGGGTTGCATTTCTTAAGTTTAAAGGCTATGTTTAGCATAATGTTGTTATGGATTATCGATGCTATGATTGAGTTCTGTTTATGGCCTTGTTGATACTT
This sequence comes from Ampelocalamus luodianensis, assembly GCA_036346255.1. Lineage (NCBI taxonomy): Eukaryota > Viridiplantae > Streptophyta > Magnoliopsida > Poales > Poaceae > Ampelocalamus > Ampelocalamus luodianensis. The sequence continues at coordinate 42,192,699 of CM070621.1, forward strand.
GCTGAGTCTTTGGGCTCACTCTTGCTTTAATCTGTTTTAGGTACTTATGGCAGGAACGACATGCATGGGAGGGAGTAGATGTTTGGATGCACGCACTACCACTCAACCTTAAGAATTACTTATGGATGGTTTGAGTTTCAGATTAATTGTAATAATGAGAATAGCAAACTTTGGTTATGTTTATGAGATTATCTTGCATGCTTGAATGAACTTGAATATGGAGTTTATTGTTAATTGCCATGACTAATTGTTAGAGCCTCGGTATAGTTGACTACACAAAGGAGGTTATGCCGAAAATTTGGAATTGGTCTTAGTTTAAGTAAATTTTAGTAGCATTCCAGGTTCAGTGTTGAGCTGGGGTGTTACAGTTGGTATCAGAGCGAGCTTTAGGTCCGTGGTTAATAAAAAAATATTAAATTGACACACTGTGCACAGTAGGTGGGGTTGGAAATTACATTGCTTCCGCATTATCTGTTGTTATGTTTCATTTGTTGAGCAATTGTTGAATTGCCTCTGTGTTATCCTTCTTGTTGTTAATCTATGATATGATAAGTTATGATAATCTATATCTATGAATCTATTTTATGATTGCCATGAGATGATCATGTATAATCATATTAGACTATATTGTTTATGCTTGTCGATTATGGTTGTTAAGAAGTGGAGGCCGTGGCTATGGCCTTGGACTTTGTCAGGTTATACCACCATTCGAGGTAGACGAATAGAGTAGTTACCCTGAATACCATAGTTGTAGGAGTTGAGCGTGAGCTGGTTTAGAAAGTTGTTTTCTTTCTTGACCCCAAGTCTTGGCAAATTCTTGTTCTGTAGTAGATGATGAATTTCTCTTGGGTTCGTGGTTCATAGTAGTTGTGGTGTTTCTTTGGTCTCTAATGGTTCTCTGAAACAATTATTGTTTTCCGACTGTTGAGTCGCTTTTGCGACTTGTGATCCTCGTCAATTGGCATTATGGATAACTCCATGGTTGTTCCTTCTTTCTCTTTGGCAAAGAATGACTCATTTATTCGTTTGATAGTTGGGTATTGAGAGTTTTACGTTGCAAGTTTGTTAGCATGAGAAAGCTTTGGCTCTATGTGTTCCTTTTGGATTACCGAGTGTTGAGGTTTAAGGCATCTTTTTTCTGTTGGAAATTGCTAAAATCCTTTTGTGATACCTTGTTATGGTTAAATCAGAGATTGTAATCAAATAACTTGATTTGGTTTGGGTATCAAGTTGAGTCATTGGTATGGTGCATAATTAATATTAATTAGTTATGGGAACTGTGTATAACCGGTTGAATGGATTGAATATCGGTGGACCTAGAATTTATGGGAGGAGTTCTATGTAGTTCTTCTATATAGAATGACGCGATGGATTTGGTTGTAGTGTTGTTGAGACTTTTGATCGATAGAAGATTTCGATTTTTGAAGTTTTAGTGTATTTTTGCCGAAATCCAAATCTGAGGAGGAACAGTTGAATATGTGTTTGTTAATATCCATGTGATTTGGGAATAAAAGTAGGTAGCAACTAGTTTTCATAATGAAGCCAATTGATAACAACAATGGTTGTAGTATAACTGTTGTGTGTTGAAGTTTGATATTGAGCATCGCTAGAAGTTGAATTAATATGAAACAATAGGTGGCTTATGCCCACCTGATTGTGAAGTAATCGGATGATAATGTGTCCTTAATGAAAGAGTTTTGATAGGAGCTTGTCAATTGGGTAAGTAGACCCCTTCTAAATTTAAGAGGTTGATGTAGTGAGGTAGTATGGTTTTGGTATACACTCGGTTTGAAGATGGGATGAAAAGATAGCATGAAAACAATTTGGTGAAACTTTGGGAGCTTTCTAATGGAATAGTTGATGACAAACTGTGAGGACCCCAATTTATTTGGCTTGTAATGCTTAACCAACCACCTGATCCTAGCATCACAAATCAAATAAATTGATCCTCGAGATATGTATACTTCCCTAAAGCAAGATACACACCCTGTTACAAAATTAGACATCAACTCCATTCCAAATATAGAGTCCAAACACCACACTACCAAACGGAAGATAAACAAATAGTAGAGTTATTACAGACAAAGGCCGACAGGCCACAAGGTACACAAATGAACAAGAACGACAGCGGAAGCAAAAGTGCCATAAGATGGCTATAAACAAAGCCAATCAGCGCATGCCTCCAACCCACAAGGCATCTGACCGGACCGCCAAGTCTAGTCGTCCACGAAACGGCAACACAGCTCACAGAAGTGAGGCCCTTGGGGCTCACCTTCTTCCTCTGCAATAAAAACATTAAGCAAAGCACCCGAGTACAAAGATTATCTTTGTACCCGCAAGACTGACGTGTGAACTAGCGCACTGCTCATATGCTACATGCAGGCTTGTTTAGTGGAGGCCATATGTTTCATTTGCATGAAGCTAATTTTCATTTGCAATAATATAATACAGTTCGAAGGCAAGTTTGCAATTCATTTTTAATGTTGAGATAACTACGAAATAAAAATAGATACAAGTAACCACCTAGAAGTGACTATCCCAATAGTCACCATTAACATAGCACTAATCCTCGATTCGTACCACCCGCAAGTTTTAATTTAAATGTTGTAGTCTAGTTCTTGGGGCGATCCGAGCGTGTCCATAACCTAGGACGAGGCTATTCGAATAGTTTTAACCCCGCAGGTGTACCAATGTACCCACACTTCATCGCCTTTGCCAAGCACACTTCCAAGGTATGTCGCACACACTAAGTCCTACGAGACTTTTTCCAATATTGTGTATTAACTACGAGCCGCTCGTATGGATAGAAATCCATACGCTTACATGGTAAAGCCGAAAAGACAACTACCCACTCAGATAAAGCTTTTGGACAACTACCATGCTCCCACCTCCATCCTCTCCGCGACCTCCCGCGACCCTGAGCCAATACACGCCAAAGTACTAGGTCAAGAGAGGTCCCATATACTCTAGTGTGGTTAGCACGCAAAATGCTCGCCTCGGTGGCGCAAGTAACTCGGTCCTTAATCGACTAGGGCACCTTTCCAAATACACCCAATGATCACACCGGCCTTACCATTGTGCCCAAGTCTAAATCATTTTTGTTTTCATTTTTAATTTTGCAATTAAACATAGCGAAAATGCTAAAGCATAAAGTTATAGTAAATTTTGTGTGATCAAGGTTACCGACTAAAGTCGATAACCGCCCGCTTCTACCGATAGCTAAGCATATCTAAGCAAGTTGACCCAGATCTACTAAGTGATAAGAGATCATCCAATGATCTCTAATCACAAAGAAATAACCTAGGCTCGTAGTAGAGATCAATATTTTGTCTACAGGATATGCACTACGGATTTAACTAATCAATTTAACACAAATTAAGCAATGCATACATACAATTGAAACAAAATATTAGACTTTAAAATACCGGGATTATCATGATCAAACCGCTTTTTCGGCCGTTGCTGCTCGTTGTTGCGAGGGTCGTTCTCGTGGTTGCCGCAAATATCGAAGCCAACGATTAAACAAAACAAATAATAAGAACGTAATAACACCGACAAAACTCAAATATGCAACAACAAACAAACATACCAAAATTCACACAGCAGCTAAAGCATGATATAACAAAATTTTAGAAACAGAGAACAATTCGTTTTAAGTGGTTATGAATTTTCTAAGAATTTTCCAAGCTAACAATACACATGAAAACACTAGTTAATTACTTAACAAATTTTCATGAGCAGAAACAATGTCTAAAACCTAACCTGATAATTAGCACACTAAAAATGAAAATTTACAGAGTTGGTTTTACTGGATTTGAACAATTATTGAAAAAGATATGAATTTTCTAATTTAGAAGATACATAAGACATCATTTTATTAGATAACAGATTTTGCTACAGAGACATGGATGAAACTAATTTTAGTAAATAGTACATTTAAAATGAAAATTAACAGCACTGGTTTCATGCAATTTGGATAAAAATTGAATTAGTTATGCATTTTCTAGGTTTAATTGAATTAACAGAGCAAATGTAAAAGCATTACAGATTTACTAAAGCATTTAATCCTTTTTCTACCCACACTATCTAGCCCCGGACATCGACAATGGGCCCAAATAAAGGTGCTGATCAGACAGATCGTCACGAAGGTGACGTCGGCGCGATTCTAAGAATACGTCTTCGCTTACCAAAGTGCAAACGACATACTCACAAAGAAATACGCTTCCCAACAGAGAAAACGCGATAACAGAGCTACACTTCTAATCGACAAAGATGGACCCACATGGCGTTGACTCGTAGAACAAATAACGGCCGGATTAAAGGATTTCTAAACGTGATTTAACAGAGAGGCCCACAAGTCAATGACCTAACGTAATCCGCTTTAGCGATAACTAAACTCGCCGGCTCACCAAGACGCGACGAGACGCGCGCAAGCGCAACGGTGATTAAGCAAACCAAAGAGTTTCGGGCGAGTGAGTGATACCAAAAGGTTTGGCGAAGATCTTGCGAACACGATGGCGTGACGCGAGCACGGGGACGCTTGCGTGGCGAGCGGCGAAACGAGGCGAGAAGAAGATGCGCTCGCGAGAGGAGGCGCACAAGCTTCTAGAAGACTCGGAAGGTGCGCGCCCAAGCCGCCCAACACCAGGAGTAAGAAGCACACAATAACGCCGACGAAGAAGGCCTGAGGTGGCCGGAATTTCCACGGCGGCGGAAAACCGAGCTTGAAGAAGAATTGGTCGCACGCCCGCAACGATGCACAAAAGGCAGAAACAAGTCCACCGTTAGATTCAGTGCATCAGTGCGATCCTAAGGGACTAGTTGGCGGAGCTAGAAACTCACCAGATCGCAAACGAGCTCGCGGGGCTGAGATCGCCGGAGGCGGAGACGACGATACCGCCCTTGGTGATCCACTGGACGCCAAGGACCCGGGTTGGGCAAAATGGAGGCGGCGTCGAGCGTGGATCACGGTGGCGTGGTTGCGTAATCAAAGGCGCGCTACTCCAAAAGCCGCTACTTTCGTTCTTCGCCGCCAAACAGAAGCGGCCGGAGAAAGTTAGAGAGCGAAGGAAACGATGAATGAATGAGTGCGGTGAGGTTATAAGGCTCTGGCGATGCTCCACGGACGGACACGAGGGCAAATAGGTGGCAGCGGCGAGGTACGTGGCAAGCATGCGCGCGACGCCGCGAACTCCGGTGAGGTGCGAGAAGACGAGGTGATATCGATGTAGGGTCCACCGCCGCCGACGACGGCGGCACGAACCGTGGTTTGACTCGATCGAAGAACGCACCACCAATGGATCCAAATGGACTACCGAGATTTGTGTATGCATTCGGACAGGTCGGTTGCGACGCAACGTGGATCGCTCGATTTGCATCGGACGGTCACGATCGATTGGACTCACGCGCTGTGCAGCCAGGCGGTGCGACCGAGTCAAGTGGTGCGGTTCGTTTGAGTCGGACTCGGTTCGAGCCCGACAAACAAAGTGATTTCGATTTTGAGTTTAAAAGTCGAGAGAGTTTTAGGAATTTTAGAGATAGCTCCTGAGCTCCAAAATTCCGAAATTTTTATGGAAGCTTACTGGAATAGAGGACAACTTTGTGAAATTTTTCCAGGAGTTTTCATGCACTAGATCTCTCCCAAGAAAATTCACAAGATGCTGACCAAGGGTTTGACCAGATTTGTAAACTGGTTTGACTTGGCCATTTGAAATAGCAAACAAAACCTAAAATTGTGAAATAATTCAGAGAGGTAGCTAGGATGGTCAAGATGATAGGAAAAACAATTTTAGAGGATGATCACAAGTTTGAAAGCTAAGAATTTAGTTGACAACAATTTCCATTCACAAGAATTTAATTCTAGAAAATGGAAATTGCTAGAGAAAATTTGAAAACTTCCAAATGATTTGATGAGACAACAAAAGTTTTTATTCCTCCTCAAAATTTTACATTGGAAATACAAACCCTAAGTTAGGGTTGTTACAAATCTCCCCTTACAGAATCTCGCCCGAGATTCTCGATCACCGGGAGAAGAAAGACTGTAGTCCGCTTTGAGGCGATCTTCCCGCCTCCCAAGTGGCTTCATCCTCTGAGTGGTTCGACCACCGAACTTTGAGGAACTTGATCACACGGTTCCTCGCTCGCTCAGCTTCTTCGAGGATACGAACGGACGCCACGATAAGACAGATCTTCTTGCACATCGATATTTTCCAATGGCGTTTCTCAACCTAACACTGAGGCACTTCTTCAATTGCGACACATGGAAAACATCATGCACCCTCAAGTGTAGTTGGCAACCTAATCGGTATGCAACGACTCCCACTTTCTTGATGACGCGATAAGGCCCGGACATACCGAGGAGCCAATTTGCCCTTGACACCAAAACGACGATGTCCCTTGAGAGGTGAGACTTTGAGATACACAAAGTCATTGGGCCGAAACTCAACTCACGGCGATGCCGACCGCATAGCTCTTCTCGCTCGACTGAAGCTACGCGCAAGTGCTCACGAATCAATCGACTTGGTTCTCGGCCTCATTAATTGAGTTCGCCAAAGAACCGCTTTCACCGCCACCAGTTCAACGGTGCTCGAGCGCCGCCATACAAAGCCTCAAATGGTGCCATACCGAGACTAGCTCGAAGTCGTTGTTGTAGGAGAACTCTGCAAGCGGTAGGCACTTCTCCCAATTCTTTCCATAGGAGAGAACACAAGCACGGAGCATGTCTTCAAGCACTGATTGACGCGCCCGCTCGACCATCACCCGAGGATGATAGGTCGAAATTTGAATGAAAGACGGGTCCCCATGGCTTCTGCAGACTATGCCAAAACCGAGAGGTGAACAGAGAACCACGACCGACACAATTGTTCGTGGTACACCATGCGCACTCACAATGCGGGATATGTAAAGATCCGCTAATCGATTCACATCAATCTTCGATCGCGACCGAAGGAAATGAGCCACCACAATCGATCGACGATAACCTATAATGCATCCTTCCTCGCAGGAGTACGCAGGCGGACGGTGATGAAGTCCATGCCTGCGTAATCCCACTTCCATTCTCGCATCGCAAAGGTCAAGAAGACCACGGACGTTGATGCTCGCCTTGATGCGACAACATATGTCACATCCGCCACTTAACCCGCAATCGCGCTTCATGCGAGTCCACCGTAATCTCTCGACGCAGATCTTGGTACATTTTGGTGGCCCGGATGGATGGACAAAGGCGAATCATGGGCCTCCTCGAGAATCAAATCCCGCAACTCGGGGACCTTTGGGACCACGAGACGCTGCCCAAACCATACAACACCGTGCTCATCTTCTCGTGAAACACTTGGTCGATCCATTCTTGATGTTCGCTAAGTGCGTGTTGTCGCTCTTGGATCATCAGTATTGCAATACACCTTTCGCTAAGTGCATCAAGAACTACATTGGCCTTGCTGTGGTGATATCGAATACCCATGTCATAATCTTTGATCAATTCCAACCATCTCTCTCGCTCGAGGTTCAGACCGCCGAGTGAACAAGTATTTCAAGCTCTTGTGATCGAATACACCTCACACGTTACCGATCGATAATGCCGCCAAATCTTGAGTGCATGCACCACACAGCCAATTCTAAATCATGGGTGGGATAATTGAGCTCGTGAGGTCTCAATCGCTCGATGCATAGGCAACCGCCTTGCCTTCCGCATAAGAACACATCCAAGTCCTCGACGAGAGGCATCGCAATAAATATCGAAGCTCTTGTGGATATCGAAGAGTGAGGATCAATGAAGTCAAACGCCGCTTGAGCTCCCGAAAGCTCCCATCACAAGCGCAGGACCACACAAACTTCTTGTCCTTCTTGAGCAATTCAGTCATCGCTTGGCGATGTTGGAGAAGTTCTCGATAAAGCGGTAGTAGCCCGCTAAACCGAAAACTCGCACATCGGTGATCGATTTGGCCGCCCCAAGATAGAACATCGCCGACCTTATCGATCCACGGCTATGCTCTCCAAATTGAAAGAACATGGCCCAAGAATGCCACCTCCTTCAACTAACTCACATTTGTCGAACTTCGTGATATAGCCGATGCTCCCGCAATTTGCCCAAAACAATCTTCGATGCTCAAAGATGCTCGCTTCAGTCTTGGAATAAATAAGAATATCATCAATGAAGACCACCACAAATTTGTCCAAAAACTCCATGAATATCGAATTCATTAAGTTCATAAACAAAGCCGAGCATTGGTTAAGCCAAAGGACATGACGGTGTACTCGCATGACCCATAACGAGTAGTGAAAGCCGTCTTCGAATATCCTCGATCCGATCCGACTGATGATACCCCATTCTCAAATCAATCTTTGAGAACACTGGCTCCACCAACCGATCAAACAGATCATCAATGCGGGCAGAGGATATTTGTTCTTCACCGTCACCTCATTGAGAGGACGGTAATCAACACACATGCGCAAAGTCTTGTCCTTCTTCTTCACAAAGATCACCGGACAACCCCAAGGAGATGAACTGGGCGGATGAAACCCTTTGCTTGGAGCTCACTAAGCCGCTTCTTCAATTCTTCTAGTTCATTGGGAGGCATCCATACGGCGCGCCGAGATAGGCGCATCGCGGGCAAAGAACTCAATGACAAACTCAAGGTCTCGAATCGAGGCATCCCGCAAATCTTCGTGAAAGACATCCACAAAGTCGATACTATGGGAACATCCCGACCGCAAGGTCAAGCCGCTTCTAATACATAGATGTGGCCCCGAGTCGCGCAAAATCCGACTGCTCGCTTAAAGGGTCAGTGAGATAGACAATCTTCCGGCACAATCGATTTGCCCCAAGTGTTGGGACAACCAATCCATGCCAAGAATCACATCCGTGCTCGCCTAACCGAAAGCGTAATAAGGTTTGCCAAAAATCCCACTCGACTACGATAGGAACATCCTAACATCAAGATCGCTCTCATTTCCAATTCCCGAGAGCGGATGAGCAAAGGAACTCCCAAAGGAACACAGTGAAGACCACTAGCAGCAGAAATGATCTTGAAATAAAAGAATGCGATGCTCCGTAATCAAATAATACCGCAGCAGGACGAGAATTAACAAGAAGTGTACCAATCACGACATCCGCGCCCGAGCCTCCTCACCGAAGGTGGTTGACTCGACCGCCGCTCACCCCGGTCTTCAATAATCTTCCGTCAAGTGGTGACCACTCTCGCCCGCGCCCTCCATTAGGACGAGGGCCGCAACACTCGAGGCGTGCATTCGCATAATGGCCCTTGTTGTGGCAATAAAACAAGTAACCTCGCCGCCGGATTGCGGAGGCCGCTCGCTTGGATCGCAGCGCACGTGGTCAAAACACGCCCGCGGTGGGCGAGGAGCTGGTGCAGATGGCCTCGGCGCCGGTGGAGCAAAAGAACGGCCATCGGTGCCGCCCACCGAGGACGCAGTGAGGTGGTGTGAGTAGACCGATGTGCCTCCCATTTGCGCTATGGACTCGCCGCGCTTTGCCTTATGCTCAAGAACAATGGCCTTATCTACCAAGGCACGAAAGTCGAGAAGTCCACAATAGATAGCTTGTCCCGCAGCCTCGACAAGCCATCCATAAACTTCTCCCGCTAGCCTCATCCGAGGCCACCTCCCGGAGCATAACGAGCCGTGATGATTGAACTCGCATAAGTACTCCATCACGATTTGCGCCCTTGCTTGAGCGCGAGGAATTCTTTCTTTTCGCTTCATCGTGCCATCCGGGATGTGGCCCGACGAAAGTCGACTGAACTCCTCCCAGCGACCACATGGCTCGCGGCCGCATGGCGAGATAGTTCTCCCACCATGAGTGCGGCGCCCTCAGCCGGTGGGACGCGAAGAGTGCCTTATCCCGTGCTCGGCATGGGCTATGTTGAGCTTCGCCAACCATGCGCAGCCAATCATCCGCATCGAGAGGGTCCTCGAGCGGAGAAAGTCGGTGGTCGCAGACGAGGAACTCCGCAAGTCCCCGCGAGTCGGTGGCCGCCACCACCGCAGGAGTGGAGGTATTCCTAGCAATAACCTCCAAGATGCGCGTCGGTCCATGCGGTTTCGCTCGATCTGAGCGAGCACCTCAGCCATGGTCGGAGAAGGGGGAAGCTCCTCATCATGACCAGCCTGCTGACTGCCGCGCGTTCTCCCGGCCATCCTGTTTCACTAAGACAAGTTAACAATAGCCGGAACACAAAGTCGACAATCCACTACAAATAACTTACTAACAGCACAAAACAAACACAAGACTTTTAAGTTACAAAACCAGTTGACAAAAATCAGACACTTAGCAAACTCATAGATATCTTACCCTTATACCCCCACAACTTTTAATTAGACTAATTCTCTATGGTTCTCCCAAAGACTGATCCTACCGGTAGTAACTATCTTTTGAAAGAAAAGAGAGAAACCAAGTTTTAAACTCAAATTAGAGTAAGGTGAGAGTAGAAGGCTAAGATAGGTAAGGAGTAAAATCTGAGAATCTGCCTAGGATTTCATAAACCCTTTTTATACTTTGAAATTAAGCTTTTTCAAAATATCCTAAGGAAGACTATGCTTGGGTTACTACGGTCAGAATGGCTCTGATACCAACTTTGTGAGGACCCCAATTTATTTGGCTTGTAATGCTTAACCAACCACCGATCCTAGCATCACAAATCAAATAAATTGATCTCTAGATATGTATACTTCAAAGCAAAGATACACACCTGCTACAAAATTAGACATCAACTCCATTCCAAATATAGAGTCCAAACACCACACTACCAAACGGAAGATAAACAAATAGTAGAGTTATTACGCATAAAGGCCGACGGTGCCACAAGGTACACAAATGAACAAGAACGACAATGAAGCAAAAGTGCCATAAGATGGCTATAAACAAAGCCAATCAACGTGCCTCCAACCCACAAGGCATCCGACCGACCGCCAAGTCTAGTCGCCCACTAAACGGCAACACGACTCACGTAAGTGAGGCCCTTGGGGCTCACCTTCTTCCTCTGCAATAAAAACATTAAGCAAAGCACCGAGTACAAAGATTGTCTTTGTACCCGCAAGACCGACGTGTGAACTAGCGCACTGCTCATATGCTACATGCAGCTTGTTTAGTGGAGGCCATATGTTTCATTTGCATGAAGCTAATTTTCATTTGCAATAATATAATACATTCAAGGCAAGTTTGCAATTCATTTTAATGTTGAGATAACTACGAAATAAAAATAGATACAAGTAACCACCTAGAAGTGACTATCCCAATAGTCACCATTAATACAGCACTAATCCCCGCATTCGTACCACCGCAAGTTTTAATTTAAATGTTGTAGTCTAGTTCTTGGGGCGATCCGAGCGTGTCCATAACCTAGGACGAGGCTATTCGAATAGTTTTAACTCGCAGGTGTACCAATGTACCCACACTTCGCATCGCCTTTAAGCCAAGCACACTTCAAGGTATGCTGCAAGACACTAAGTCCTACGAGACTTTTTCCAATATTGTGTATTAACTACGAGTCGCTCGTATGGATAGAAATCCATACGCTACATGGTAAAGCGAAAAGACAACTACCCACTCGTGATAAAGCTTTTCTGACAACTACCATGCTCCCACCTCCATCCCTCCTACGACCTCCCGCGACCCAGAGCCAATACACGCCAAAGTACTAGGTCAAGAGAGGTCCCATATACTCTAGTGTGGTTAGCACGCAAAATGCTCAAGACGGTGGCGCAAGTAACTCTGGTCCTTAATCGACTCGGGCACCTTTCCAACACACCCAACAGATCACACCGCCTTACCATTGTGCCCAAGTCTAAATCATTTTTGTTTTCATTTTTAATTTTGCAATTAAACATAGCGTAAATGCTAAAGCATAAAGTTATAGTAAATTTTGTGTGATCAAGGTTACCGACTAAAGTCGATAACCGCCTCAGCTTCTACCGATAGCTAAGCATATCTAAGCAAGTTGACCCAGATCTACTAAGTGATAAGAGATCATCCAATGATCTCTAATCACAAAGAAATAACCTAGGCTCAGTAGTAGAGATCAATATTTTGTCTACGTGATATGCAAACACGGATTTAACTAATCAATTTAACACAAATTAAGCAATGCATACATACAAATAAACAAAATATTAGACTTTAAAATACCGGGATTATCATGATCAAATCGCTTGTTCGGTCGCTGTTGCTCGTTGTTGTGAGGGTCGCTCTCGTGGTTGCCGCAAATATCGAAGCCAACGATTAAACAAAACAAATAATAAGAACGAATAACACCGACAAAACTCAAATATGCAACAACAAACAAACATACCAAAATTCACACAGCAGCTAAAGCATGATATAACAAAATTTTAGAAACAGAGAACAATTGTTTTAAGTGGTTATGAATTTTCTAAGAATTTTCCAGTTAACAATACACATGAAAACACTAGTTAATTACTTAACAAATTTTCATGAGCAGAAACAATGTCTAAAACCTAACCTGATAATTAGCACACTAAAAATGAAAATTTACAGAGTTGGTTTTATCTGGATTTGAACAATTATTGAAAAGATATGAATTTTCTAATTTAGAAGATACATAAGACATCATTTTATTAGATAATGATTTTGCTACAGAGACATGGATGAAACTAATTTTAGTAAATAGTACATTTAAAATGAAAATTAATAAAGACTGGTTTCATGCAATTTGGATAAAATTGAATTAGTTATGCATTTTCTAGGTTTAATTGAATTAACAGAGCAAATGTAAAAGCATTACAGATTTACTAAAGCATTTAATCCTTTTTCTACCCACAACTATCTAGCCCCGTACATCGACAATGGCCCAAATGAAGGTGTCGACCAGACAGATCGCTCACGAAGGTGACGTCGAAGGCGATTCTAAGAATACGCCTTCGCTTACCAAAGTGCAAACGACATACTCACAAAGAAATACGCTCCCACAGAGAAAACGCATAACCAGAGCTACACAACCTTAATCGACAAGATGGACCCACATGGCGTTGACTCGAGAACAAATAACGGCCGGATTAAAGGATTTCTAAACGTGATTTAACAGAGAGGCCCACAAGTCACGACCTAACAGAATCCGGGCTGAAGGATAACTAAACTTCGCCGCGGCTCACCGCAAGACGCGACGGAGACGGGCGCGCGCACGCGGTGATTACAGCAAACCAAAGAGTTTCGGGCGAGCGAGTGATACCAAAAGGTTTGCGAAGATCTTGCGAACACGATGGCGTGACGCGGAGCACGGGATGCCACGCGAAAATGGCGAACGGAGGCGAGAAGAAGATGCGCTCGCGAGAGGAGGCGACAAGCTTCTAGAAGACTCCGGAAGGTGCGCCCAAGCTTCGCCCCAACACCAGGAGTAAGAAGCACACAATAACGCCGACGAAGAAGGCCTGAGGTGGCCGGAATTTCCACGGCGGCGGAAAACCGAGCTTGAAGAAGAATTGGTCGCACGCCCGCAACGATGCACAAAAGGCAGAAACAAGTCCACCGTTAGATTCAGGGCATCGCATGCGATCCTAAGGGACTAGTTGGCGGAGCTAGAAACTCACCGATCGCAAACGAGCTCGCGGTCGAGATCGCCGAGGCGAGACGACGATACGCTTGGTGATCCACCGACGCCAAGGACCCGGTTGGGCAAAATGGAGGCGTCGAGCGTGGATCACGGTGGCGTGGTTGCAGAATCAAAGCGGCGCTATTTCAGCGCTACTTTCGTCCTCTTCGCCGCCAAAACAGAAGCGCCGAGAAAGTTAGAGAGCGAAGAAACGGCGAATGAATGAGTGCGTGAGGTTATAAGGCTCGCGATGCTCCACTGACGGACACGAGGGCAAATAGGTGGCGCGGCGAGGTACGTGGCAAGCATGCGCGCGACGCCGCGAACTCCGGTGAGGCGCGAGAAGACGAGGTGATATCGATGTAGGGTCCACGCCGCGACGACGGACGGCGGCACGAACCGGTGGTTTGACTCGACGAACGCATCGACCAATGGATCCAAATGGACGGCCGAGATTTGTGTATGCATTCGACCAGTCGGTTGCGACGCAACGTGGATCGCTCGATTTGCATCGGACGGTCACGATCGATTGGACTCACGCTGCGGTGCAGCAGGCGGTGCGACCGAGTCAAGTGGTGCGGTTCAGTTTGAGTCGGACTGGGTTCGAGCCCGACAAACAAAGGATTTCGATTTTGAGTTTAAAAGCTCGAGAGTTTTAGGAATTTTTAGAGATAGCTCCTGAGCTCCAAAAATTCCGAAATTTTTATGGAAGCTACTGGAATAGAGGACAACTTTGTGAAATTTTTCCAGGAGTTTTCATGCACTAGATCTCTCCCAAGAAAATTCACAAGATGCTGACCAAGGGTTTGACCAGATTTGTAAACTGGTTTGACTTGGCCATTTGAAATAGCAAACAAAACCTAAAAATTGTGAAATAATTCAGAGAGGTAGCTAGGATGGTCAAGATGATAGGAAAAACAATTTTAGAGGATGATCACAAGTTTGAAAGCTAAGAATTTGCTGACAACAATTTCCATTCACAAGAATTTAATTCTAGAAAATGGAAATTGCTAGAGAAAATTTGGAAAACTTCCAAATGATTTGATGAGACAACAAAAGTTTTTATTCCTCCTCAAAATTTTACATTGGAAATACAAACCCTAAGTTAGGGCTGTTACACAAACATTCGTGTTCAAAGTATTTTATTCTTGATGTTAGAAAGATTATCTGCAAGAGATTGTGACTTGTGCGTGTGGTGATGATTCTTTAAAAATAAAGTAATTTGATCGTCTTTCGTAATTTGGATTTTGTAAAAGTGTTTCGAGTTTTGCGATGGTGATCATTTGGACCTCTTGAGTTATGTGGTGATTGAGTTGCTTTGAGCAAAGTGACATGTTGAGAGATTTTATTGGTTTTTAAGTTGTTCCTATGAATTGGTCTTAAGAGCTTATCCTGTTTAAGCTGGCAAGGTGATGTAGTAATCACATAAAATAATTACCCTTGTTAAAGGAAGGAGAGAAGTTAAGTGTTTGAGATTTAAGTCGTTTCGCATCTTGCAGTTTATTTGAGAGTGCTTAAACCTTATGTAGTTGTTCCATAAGAGTTTATCAATTTTCAAAGGGCATTACCTTCTTCTCATTTGTGGTTTGGTATACGCTTTCAGTAGGGCTTGAGCCCTCGACTGTTGACTTTCCCTTATGTTTCCGAGTACTTTGCTTAAGTGACTATTTTCCTTGGTCCTGTGTTCACTACGGGTGGCACATGTTTTCCTAATTGGAAAAAAAATTGATTCCGTTCGCTCTTTCTTTTGAGGAAGAATCAACCTATTCGTTTCACCTAAGTCTTTTGAGGTGTTTAATAATTGTAGTTGTGAAACTGTGGGTTGTAAGTTATTCAATGAGCATTGGATGATGAAATAATTTCGTAATATAGTTCTTTGAGAGAAGTCTATCTCAATGGAAGATTGTCTTATGGGGTTAAACTGATTGCATTGTTACAGCTAGTAGAACCTATAGTGATGGTGATTCAAGATCTTTTGGTTCACTTCGGGTGGAACATTAGAATTACCGAAAGTATGGAAATCTTGATCAATTTTATAGAGTATCGCAATTTGGTAGTATTGCGAGGTTGTGAAGGGTTATTCTTGATGATGTGGTTTAATGAGAGTGGGATTACAAAGTAAACGAATCGTCATGTCAATTAATGGGATAATGAAAAATATTGAGTTAATGTCAAGAATGATTTGGCTTTAATGAGTAACCTTCTGAGAGTTATAATCTTTGTAGAGGTAAACAGGTCAAGAAAATATTTTTTTCCTGATGATGTTAATGAATGGGTATGTGGGAATTGTGGATTTTCACGGATTTAATGTGAGGATTTCTCTATCTTTTATATGAGAAGTTAGTGGCAAGAGTCTTAGATGTTAAATATGGGCTTTGCAATACTATGCTAGAACTTTGAGTCGCCCAAAGATTATGTTTAGAGGAAGTAGAATAAGGGTGGATTGCGAACAATGGGATGATCATTGATAACACCCTTCTGATGCAGTACAGGAGAGTGTGTGATGTGAAATCTGAGATGTTTGTTCTCAAAATGATTGAGGTGATATGATCGTGTGAGAGATCTAGTTTGGGGATACTTTCTGAGTGCCATCTGTCAAATGAATTCTGTCAGTAAAGGAAAATCAGTTAGAGAATGTTGTGTGTAATCATCAGAGTCCCTCTTCAAAGGTGTAGACAAGGTGTTTCGAATTGGGCTTGGTATTGAGATCGCCAAGTTAAGGGTAACAAGTTAGTGTGTTGTGCGATGATTGGGATTCCATAACTTGAGGGAAATGTTGGTCCTAAAAGAGAAACTGTTAAATTGAGGTTTCCTCAAGAAGTGAATCATTTTCCTGTTTCTCGTTTGAGTTCTGTGCTGTTGACCATTGTCTTTCGTAAGTTGAGCTCGGCATTTACGTTGGCGTGTGTGATTCTTTCCAGTTCAGATGGAATAAAAGAAATATTTGATTTGGGCATTTGAGTGATTTCTCATTTGGTTTTCGTGGCGTTTATTCGCAATCTGCCTCTTGGAAAATGGAAATGGTTTTCGAGATGAATTCCTATTTCTGGATCTGACTCTTCAGTACCGAGTTGGTGACGTTTGGTTGCGATGAGAGTCCTTTTTTTCAGTTGGGCTATGTCGGTAAAAGAGTGTGTTTAAAGCGAGTTCTGTTGTGTGTTTCCGATTAAAGGAGGTGATCCTTGCTTTAGAGAGGAGTTTATTTGAGAGGTGGAACACGAGTTCTGTGTTCTATGTGCATGTCGTGTGGTTAGGTATCTTTGGGAAGTTTAACCCAAGATACATTGGGTCGTTCTCGCTAGTTGGCGTATCGCCAGGACAGTCTCGAGTCCGTGCGCGGAGTACGTAACGTCTTGTATGTTCTGATGTTTAGTGGTATCTGGGAGATCCAGAGTTTAAGGTTTCGCGTGCGCTGTTGACCGTCGAGTGAGATCTCACCTTCGAGTCTTGTCCGATGAGTGTACCTGGAATGTTGGATCGAGTGTTAGATCGACACGCGTTTCACGTCATTGTGTTGTGGTCCTCAGCCCAAGAGAGAGGCCACTTGGGAAGTTGGAGTTTTGCGTGCGTGAGCTTTAACCGGTGTTGTTCACAACGGGTACGTAGTTACCGTTATTCGTTTTCAGTCGTGGTTGTTCTTTCGCTTAAGCGTGTTTAGATTCGGGGTCGAATCCTGTTAAGGGGGGTAGAATGTAATGCCCCGAAAGTGAGATAAACAGATAGTCGGGAGAGACTAACTAATCGGGTGGGACTTAAATGGATTTACGGGAAGGACCAAGAAGCAATTGCTCAAATTAACAGTTAGAGAGGGGGGAAATCGCTGATTTAACCCAACTTGGGCCTGGGCCAAGGCCCATGTGGGTGGCCGGCCAAGGGAGGGGGGCGCCTCATCCCCCAAACCCTAACCGCAGCCCCTCCCCCCACTCTCCCACGCCTCCACCCCTCTCCCCTTTGTGTGGCCGCCACCTTCCTCCCCTCCCACGCCCTCCACCCTGGTTGCCTCCTCCCTTGCGCCCTCCCAAGCTCCCCTCCAAGGATTTTTCCCCCATTGCTGCCGGCCAAAGCAAGGAGAAGGAGCCCCATTGCAGCCGGCCAAAGAGGAAGAAGAAGAGGGAAGAAAGAAGGGAGAAGAGAAGGGAGCGGAATCGCCATCCGGGGTTTGCGATCTTCAGCTGCTTCAAGGGTAACGCGTCGTTTGTTGTTGGCTAAGTAGTCGTAGAAGAGTAATCGGATAGTTTTAGCTAGGTTGCAATCTGCCCGCTGTAATTGCAGATTTGTCCAGTAGCTTGCGCGGTCGATTACTTGTGGTTAGGGGCCGAATCAGGAGTTTTGGTCTGCTGGAGAGTTGTAGGTTATGTTCTTAGCTTTCAATGTCCGCCAAGAACGCCCAAATCCGATTAACGGTTAAAAAGTTATGAATTGTTTAGTGCCGCTGTCTGGTTAATCTGTCAACATCCTGACAGTCTGTAGAAAACTGAGTTAATCTATTAGTTAAAGACAAAATCAGAGGATCTCAGTATAACGAAAAATGTAGGTAATTTCCATACCTTTTCATAGAGATAAAGAACGCAAGATTTGGACTTTCGTAGCAAACGTTATGATGGTTTTAGTGATCTGTCCAGAGAACCCGACGTGATATTTGTTGCTCTGTAGATTGGCTTGGTAGGGGCAGTAGTTGGCATAATCAAAAGGGCTCCCCAACTAAGTTTATTTAGGTAATTCAATTACCTTTTCAGAAAGCCTAAGAACATCTTAGTTGGACTCCTGAGTAGAAAGTTATGTATTTTAGAATTCGACTGTCCCCTGTGAACACCAAAGCGATCGCTAGAAATTGAAGATTTGAAAACGCCAGGCGCGAAGCAGTTCGTTTGTGTTGTTTTTATGCTTTTGGGTCCAGTATGTTGGTCTTAGATTGGGATATCTTTATATTCAGGTGGGAGCGTGATCCCAGGGGCAGCGCCCTCTTCGCGTCCTCCGTTCTCGCACGGTTGAGGCAAGTATTCAGGTTATAGCATATTTATGCTTGTATGCTGAGAATGTTGTGTTTTGCTCGCAATAACCATGTATGAATGTTAATGTGATGAGTTTCCATTTATCTTGATGAATGCAAGTTATGGTTGAGGTTGATGTTAGTGTGATGAGTTTCAATTTATCTTGATGAATGCAAGTTATGGTTAAGGTTGATGTTAGTGTGATGAGTTTCAATTTATCTTGGTGAATGCAAGAACCCTGATTAAGAGAATAATTGTGGATGTTTGATAGAGGGTGCTAGTACTTGATGTGTAATAATCATACAAGATTGATAGTGTGAAATGTATGAATTAAGAATGGTGAATACTTGAGAAATGATTAAATGTTATTCATGAAGGATTGTTCATGTTTGCTTGTATAATGAATATATGTGCTATTCATGGATGATAGAATGCTACGAATGTCAATGGTGATGAATGCTAGAAGTATGAATAAGTTTATTCATGCATGTCGTTGTTGTGAATCCATAGGTATGATGGTTTAAAGTTTTGTTCATGTGCATCATGCAATTATGTTGGAGGTTTGGTCACGTGGTGACTATGCATGTTCGAGTCCCCGTCATGTAGATGACAGGTTGAGGTCCCTACATTCGTGGAATGTGGGCAATAAAAAGAGGTCCCCATCATTAAGATGATGGGCAAAGATCCCATACATGTGGTGTATAGGTTCTTGGTCCCTCGTGCGGAGGGCACGTGCAAGGTACACATCGACAGATGTATACCCGCATGACACGAAAATACTAAAAGAGATAAAGTTCAAAAGGAGCATTGCATGAGTTGCATTTCTTAAGTTTAAAGGCTATGTTTAGCATAATGTTGTTATGGATTATCGATGCTATGATTGAGTTCTCATTTATGGCCTTGTTGATACTTGCTAAGTCTTTGGGCTCACTCTTGCTTTAACTGCTTTAGGTACTTATGGCAGAACGACATGCATGGGAGGGAGTAGATGTTTGGATGCACGCACTACCACTCAACCTTAAGAATTACTTATGGATGGTTTGAGTTTCAGATTAATTGTAATAATGAGAATAGCAAACTTTGGTTATGTTTATGAGATTATCTTGCATGCTTGAATGAACTTGAATATGGAGTTTATTGTTAATTGCCATGACTAATTGTTAGAGCCTCGGTATAGTTGACTATACAAAGGAGGTTATGCCGAAAATTTGTAATTGGTCTTAGTTTAAGTAAATTTTAGTAGCATTCCAGGTTCAGTGTTGAGCTGGGGTGTTACACATTTGTTGCAACGTTACTTTCTCAAATTCACGCAGCAAGTGTTTTTGTAGAAAAAAGATTTTTGTTGTAACCATTGTCGCCAATTGTTGCACACATGAAATCAAAATGTTTCATCTCAAATTCACGCAACAAGTGTTTTTGTAGGAAATGTTGCAACCATTGTCTCCGATTGTTGTACACATAAAATCAAAATATTTTATAAGTTAGTTTTAAATGTTGCAAATTTTTTGATGTTGCAGATGTTGCTTAAAATTTTTGCAATGTTGTCAGCTGTTTGTTGCAATGTTCGTATTCACATAGCAAGAGTTTTTGTAGGAAATGTTACAACCATTGTCGTCTATTGTTGCACACATGAAATCAAAATGTTTCATAAGTTAGTTTTAAATGTTACAAATTTCTTGATGTTGCAGATGTTGCTTAAAATGTTGTAATGTTTATTACGTTCGAGCGCTGGTTACGTCCGTATAAAAATGATGAAAATATAAGGGGAAATGATACAGACCTGACGTCCAATTAGAAGCAAACCGCTCGGACGTCTCGTCCTCTTTGATTAAACTAAGATTCGATTGGTTGCCCCGGCCGGGCAGCTGATAGCTAGCTAGCTAGCTTGTGCATGCACCAATTAATACTTGCATGCTACTACATTCTACACGATGGATGACCAACCGACACCAACATACACTGCAAAGCATTTGGTTGTATGATGCCTCAAAGTTCAAACTAGGCCGAGTCAAATCCTGGAGAAACAAAGTCATACTTGCTATTTATTAATGGGTAATGATACTGTACATACGTACGGCGTATTTACACGCTCTACCCGAGTGAGTCGCTAATAATAAAGCTATTACTCCATGATTTCTTCTGATGTTGCAACCATTGTCCGGTGATGTTACAACCGTTGTCTGGAGATGTTGTAACTATTGTCTTAGGATGTTGCAACCGTTGTCCGGGGATGTTGCAACCGTTGTTCGTGGATGTTGCAAAGTGTTGCATATGTAGAAAAAAAAGTGTTGCATCTGTAGAAAAAAAATATTGCATACTTTTCACGACGATGTTGCAATTTTTTCCAACGCGTTTTTTTTCTAGATGCTTTATTTTTTGATTTGTAATGTTGCAACCGTTGTCTGGGGATGTCGCAACTATTGTCCTAAGATGTTGCAACTGTTGTCTGAGGTTGTTGCAACCATTGTCCTATAATATTGCAATCGTTGTCCGAGAATATTGCAAGTGTTGCATCTGTAGAAAAAAATGTTACACCTGTAGAAAAAATGTTACATACTGTTCACGATGATGTTGTAATTTTTTTCAACATGGTTTTTTTGAGATGCTAAATCGATACTTTATTGTTCTTGCATGCAGCCCATAAGAATCACTAAATTTATTGATTTTTTTCTTTCTTCTTTGTTTGATGCTCATCAATGCGTTCCACGTCCTTGATCGAATGCAGCCCATGACGCGCACGGAGAAACCTCGAACCTGCCCCAGTACCAGTGGTGCGCGAAGACATACCCCATGGACTCGAGCGGCACGCCCACATAGAAAAATGAAACAACAAAACTACTTGCAGGGGCGAATCCATCGGGTAGGCCTCCACCGGCGCGCGACCCCAACCTCTGGCGCGCTGCCATGGTTGCGCCTGCGTGACCCGCGTCAAACAAGAAGCGAAGAACTGAAGAAGTCGAGAAGCAGCAGGACTGTAGGAGCAAGATCGCTTGAGAGCGTGTGGGCCTTGCGGCTTGTGTGCCCTTGCCGAAGCAGCGAGCCCAGGCCCAACTCACGTTCCCCATTTCCAATGTTCCCATGCTCGGTGTTTCCAAAATTCCCCAAATCAGCAAATCCCCAATCGCGTTTTCCCAATCAATTGAGCCGAGCAATAGCGAGGAGAAGCTCACTGCTTACCTGAGGGCAGCCAGAGGAGCTAGGAGGGGAGGGCAGCCACCGCGGTCCACGACGTCGCCGGTAGTCGGAGCCCGGAGTAGGCCGACTGGCCGAGGCAGGTAACCCGCAACCGGGTGGGGGAGGGGGAGGCGGAGGCGGCGACGAGGGGAGCTAGGCGGGGAGCCCGTGTCTAATTCTGATGGCTTGAGTTTCTGACAGACCGGAGGAGGAGAACTGGAGAAGGGCAGGACGGCGTGCCGCGTGCTTGTGCGTGAGGGAGGGGGAGCCGCCGAGCCGCTGACTTGTTGAGGGCCAGGGAGGTGAGTTGGGACTTGGGCGTGGCGCCATGGCCGAATGGGCATTGTCGCTAACTCGCTGAGGAGAGGACCAAGGAAGAGGAACTGGGGAAGTGAGTCAAGTGAGTGAGTGACCAAGTGAGGCGTGAGGTCTGTGAGGTCGTGAGGGCCTGAGCGAGTGAGCGCTGAGGCGCTGAGGTCATGTACTCCTATGGAATTGGGATTTGGGGGTGTGGACTGTGGTCATCTATAGATCTACTCAGCTCATCTGCTATTGAAGCTGAAGTATGAAGATTGATCTTTGAATTGTGAAGCCTCTGTCCTGTCTGACAGTCTGATTACACTGGTATACTACCAAATACTTAGATCTTATTCCTCGATTAGTCGATTAGCAATTTGTTAGAATATAGTGTGGTATTGTGGTATATACTCAATTAACAATTAATTTGTAGGTTTGTAATAATGGAAAAACGAATTTTGCGTAATTACTTCACAAGCAATTCAAGTAGTACTCCCTCAACCGATGAGAGTGCAACG
This sequence comes from Ampelocalamus luodianensis, assembly GCA_036346255.1. Classification (NCBI taxonomy): domain Eukaryota; kingdom Viridiplantae; phylum Streptophyta; class Magnoliopsida; order Poales; family Poaceae; genus Ampelocalamus; species Ampelocalamus luodianensis. The sequence goes on from CM070621.1 coordinate 42,215,241, forward strand.
CAACCAAAGAAACATTGACTAGAATTTAATCCGGATGAAATTATTGTCGATCCGACGCATCGCACAAGAATACAAGACTATGTTACAAATTAGTTTAGTCATTTGAGGCTTTGAGCTCACTCTCCTTTTTCATCCTAGATTCGCCACTGACTACATGGGAGGACCATACGGGTGGGATACGTTCGACTCTTAGTCCCACCCAAATATAAGAGAATAGGGAGTTCAGTATGTGTATAGTTTCAGGAAGGTAGAGGATACTGCCACAGTGGTATGCTGGTACAGCTTTTTTTCTTCTTTAAAGTAGGTATACTGGTGTAGCTCAATTCGCCCAATTTGTATTGTACTACAGTGGTACAATCTGTTCATGCGATACATTGAAAAATACATCAAACACACGCATTATCGTTCTCCACCTTGCTTTTCAAAATCTTATATCTCCTACTCTTTCTTTAGAGCATTTTTGAAACACAAGAATTTCGTAGGAGTATCGTGCACACGACACAAGAAATAGTTCAATTTCCGTAATAACCTGGAGAAATCTTATATCCATGGGAAATTCCTCCTTTTTTTGGGTGGAGTCCATGGAAAATTCCAGTGTTTTGTAGGATACCAATCCACCGGTCCGGTGCACAGACCACACTAAATCAGACGCCATCAGACGGCCCAGCAACAGCCCGCCCAAACACCTAGACGGCAGTAGCAGCCGACGGCGGCGGCGGCGGCGGCGGCTAAACTCTGAGGCCCACTCCGCGCCGTGCTGCGGACCGCAAAATCGCTCAGATGGAGTACGCGGATGGCGCAGAAGGTGCGGTTGGCGGCGGCCGAGAAGAGCCGCAGCCGCCCAAGACGCTGGTTGACTGGGCGCTGGAGATCCTCGACACGGCCGACCCCGACGAGAAGGCCCGCCTGGGGGACCTCGCCGCCACCCAGTGGTTCAGGGGCGCCATCCCGCTCCCCTACGATCCGTCCCAACCACCGCGCGCCCCGCCGGACCGCCCGGCCCGGAGCGAGGCGGTGCGGCTGCTCCCGCCCTCGCGGGCGCCGAAGCTGGGGAAGGGCGGAAGCGCGCAGAGCCGGCTTGCGCTGCTGCACTCGCTGGCGCACACCGAGAGCTGGGCCGTCGACCTCTCCTGGGACATCGTCGCCCGCTTCGGCGGGCAGCTGCGCATGCCCCGCGAATTCTTCGACGACTTCGCCCGCGTCGCACAGGACGAAGGCCGGCACTTCACCGTGCTCTCCGCGCGGCTGCAGGAGCTGGGGTCGCACTACGGCGCGCTCCCCGCGCACGACGGGCTCTGGGACTCGGCGATGCGCACGTCGCACTGCCTCCTCGCGCGCCTCGCCGTCGAGCACTGCGTCCACGAGGTGAGGAGCCTGCCTCTGTAGTCTGTCCTACCTTTATTTACTTCTAATTCATGGGCGTATCAGTATGAACTATGGAGACACTAATTAGCGTATCGTTGCCAAAATCGAGTCAATACGATTATTAGAGTGAGCTGCCTAGAGGTTATCTATATGCGACACAATTGTAAGCTTAAAGCCTTAAAGGCTTAGACAGCCAAAGCCTTGAAACAACATGCCTTTCTGGAAATTCTGGTGATAAACCACTCATCGTTTAATTTTCTTCATTTCTGGTTGGTTGCGGGTTTGCATTTTACGAAAAAAATATATTTCGAAGGCCAATGGTCTACTTGAAACCTGGAAGCTTGAATCGAATAGGCAGGAAAGCTTACTAGAGAACTATACTCTCTAACCTTCTTGTATCAGCACACTATCTTACTAGTAGGTCTAACTAATGTCTAACTAATATATGCTTTGTTGTGACTGGTCCAGTATAAGGATTATGAAACCTGTATATCTTGTTGTGATCTTAATGCAAGAAAATGAGCTACTTGCCATAATCCCATGGACCTCCTAATGGTTGGTCATGACTCTTCTGATATGCAAAACTTCCAGGCAAAAAGTTAGAATTGGGATGGCCGCAGATCTACCGAATTAATTTGCACCTTTTACTGTTTGGTATTCGGCGATTATGGTAGTATGAACGGAATTGAGTATTGAAATAGGTCAGCTGACTGTGGCTAATAACGAAAGATAAGAACTAATTGATGCACTTTTTTTTCTTTCTTTCTTTCTTTCTTATATTTCAATTCTGATTGGTTCACAAAGTATATATCAGGACATTTGCAATTTGACATGGTGTTTGAACTTTGGGCTATGGTATTGGGCGGATCTTATGACCTTCCAAATCAAGATTTTGGAATGTTAGTCTACACAACATCTACTCCAGGGAAACAAGAAAGTCTTGCAATGCAGTTTCTTCAGTAAACTTACAAATGATAGTCTCCAAGCTAAACATCTTGTCGTTTTTTTTTTTGCACTTGAGATGCTTTTTTTTTAACTGTCCATCAGATGTTACTTTCTATAATGTTAAGGTATCTGTTCTGTATGATATATCAATATCCCTCATTTCTTGCCTGTGATAAACTCTGATTAACCATACGTACATATTCATGACTGATAAATGCCTATCGGAATACAGGCTAGGGGATTAGATGTCCTTCCAACCACCATATCAAGATTCCGTGCTGGTGGGGATGAACAAACAGCCAAATTACTACAAGATGTTATTTATCCTGAAGAGATAACACACTGCGCGACTGGTGTTAGATGGTTCAGATACTTGTGCCTCCGGTCCCGCAATGATGATCCAATTGCACATCCAGTTCCTCAGTCTAAACCCCAATGCTCTGAGCTGCCAGAAGATGGTACTTGTGATGGTAAGATTTCTCAAATGGTGGAAGATGGATTGACAGACAAGCTGGCACAAGGCGTTAACGGTCATGATAAGGCAGTTCAACAGGTGGAGGATGGACTGGCAAAGTGCAAACTAGGCAACAACGGGGACGACGTTGAAGCAGCAGTCATCAGGACTTTCCACAGCGTCGTCAGAGAATATTTCCGAGGGCCCCTGAAGCCCCCCTTCAACACAGAGGCGAGGAAAGCCGCTGGCTTCGAGCCTGCCTGGTATGAACCCCTGGCAGTGAAGGAGGTAGAGAGAGAAACAATTGAGTGAAGTAATATTTGTGCTATTTACTTGGTAGGCTAGAAGCCACACAGTGGATATTACACATCTCTGTTGAACCTGGTTTTGGTTTCCTTTCGTTGGTACAGAGGCAGTTGTGAACTGGTGATCCTGTTTTGTTTACCATATCCAGACTGAATGGCCTATGGATGTGGACCAACCAAACCAAACCAAAGTAAGGAATGTTTTACGTAAACTTTGCATTTCATTACGCGAACTTCATTGCGATTTTTCATCATTTGAGTGGCTGTGGTGCATTGCAAGAATTATAATTATATATATATATATATATATATATATATATATATATATATATATATATATATAATTATATATATGAAAATGTACGCCTAGGCAGCTCATCGCACGTGATCTAAGCTAGGTATGACGTGTGCACACGTAATCCCATATGGTCGGCCCACCAACTGCAAAGGTAGCCCAGAAACATTAGCGCTTGTGAGGGTCTTGATCCGACGGTAAATATTATGTATTGTAACAGTAATACGTGTATCCTTTTAACTGTATGTTTCGGGGAAACGCGTTTTTTCTGAACACTTACGTCAGTTAGTAAAATTTAACGTCGTACACAGTAATCAGCTTCCCTTCTTTATCACTGTTTTTTTACAATCTCTTTTTTTTTCAACAGTAAAAAGTTATGTGTCGTGATAGTAAACCCTAGCTATCTTGTGAAATAATTGTGTTAGGGGTACCGAGTAGGTCCAATGAAATAAATAGGAGTTTGTAGAGCAGTAAACGGTTTCATCGTAGACAGTAAACGATTTCACAGTAGACGGTAAACATAAATTCAAATAAGATATATCGTGAAGGCAGTAATATAAAACATGTCACGCAGTAAACGGTTTCATCATAGACAGTAAATACAAATTCAACTGGGTTTTTTATTTTTGTATTTATATATGGTCAAACAGTGTGGCCAATCGTTTCTTACAGAGATTAAAAAAAGTAGAAATCTAAATAATCAAAAAAATTCTAGTGGCGGAGGTAGCCTGCTATCTCCATCTTCAAAACATTGTAGGCGACGTTCTCAACATCGGACGGTTTTGGATCAGCGAACGAAGCCCAAAATACGTCCACCCGCTGGCGCACTTATTCGAGTGTGGCACGAAGACGCTCCGACTGAAGAATCAAGTCGAATTGCGCCCATATGCTCTCTTCTCTTACTCGAAGGGGTCTCGGCAAGGTAGACAAAGTCGCCCGCCGCCTCGATGAAGTAGTTGAAGCGACGGTAATCCTCCAAGAGACATGCAACGTCGTTCTGGAGGACTACGTCAATGGTAAGGTTAGCTCGCCGGAAGCTGGATACCACCCGGAAGACGCGATGGAGGATGATGTCCAGACGGTAGAACATCACTAACATGTGCCCCGGCATAACCTCCAGTGGAGGAGGGAGGACATTGTTAGTACAGTGCCCCTCCGCAGCATCTGCCAGCACGCGGTCGAAGAGGTGCTTGTACATAATGGCTAGGTAGGCCATCAACGCCGGCGTTAGGGGAGCAGAGTGGGGAGCCATTTTCCTTAATTTTATTCATTTTTTATGGAGGGTGCGAAAGAGAGTAGAGTGATGTGATAATTCATCTTCCGGTGTTAGATGGTCATTTTTATAAACACAAGGAGTAATGTCGGTGCGTGAGACGAAGAGACGCACCGGGGAGCTGAAGCGGCATTGATGCGCTTAAGGCATCGTTTGGGCCACACTTAATAGAACCTAGTCGGACTTACACTAATTAAAAAACCGGATGGGTAATAACAAAGTTACTAGCACCATATAGTAATCGCATTCAACAATTGCAATAAAAGTTATATGGCAATAATATTAATGTAAGATGCATTAATTGATACTCGTGTTTTACTGTGTATAACCACTTAGGTTTTTTCTTTCTTTTTTTGAACGGGCGCGGAAGTCGCGTATATTACGTGCGTAGCTGCCACATCGTCCGGGTGATTCCCCGCACTATAGTAAATCGTATTTTCTCAACTCTCAAAGGAATAAAAAAACAAGATTCCCTGGCAAGCTCTACAGGCCCGCATTCCCGACAGGAGCAGAGGCAATCTTCGTTTTCAGCACCTTCTGAACCCCCCCCCCCCCCGCGCACCCCGCAAGGTTAGAGAATAATGCTATTTCTTTAGTTTGGAGTTCTTCCTCTCTCGCAAAGTTGATTTTTCTAGGGTTCTGCATGTTAATTTAACCCCAAATTATCATAATTTCTTGCTATACTTGGGTGATATTTTCCTCCCAAATTTTGGAGTGTTTTTGGTGTAGTTTTTCCTCTTCAGATTTTAAGTAAAACAACTCCTCACATGCAGTAATTCAGGATCCTCTTTTGTTTTTCTTCTTCGCTTGTATCCCCACTCCGATAGTAAATGAGTACATCCGGTGATGTACCCTTTAAGGTGAGGAAGATCACCATTGAGGGAAGTCAGTCGACGATGGAGATTTACTTGGACCCCTCCCAAGCCAAACCCATTGCCTCAAGAGCACTGGGCGCACCTGTCGCAGACGCTCGCATGGGTGCTTCTAGGAAGAAACAGCACAGCAAGAAGAGGAAGGCAACGGTGCCCGTGACAGAGGACGCTATCGCCTTGTCGCCTCGCGATGAGACCGCCCACAAGATTGCAACAGTAAGTTTGTGCACATATAGCAGTAAATGTGCGTCCCTTTTACAATAATTTGATAATATTGTAGAATGTTATCTTTTTTCACATCAACAATAAACATGAGTCGTGACTGCAGTAATTACTAAGCATATCGTCAGTAAAAATGATGTTACGTCGAATGCAGGCTCCGCGCGATAGGAGGAAGGGACCTTGGACGACGTGCATTAGGTGCGCTCCTGCCCTCGTCATCGCAACCATCGGCGAACTGATGTTAGAGCAAGAGAATGGGGTCAGGAGGATGGGATTCGGTGGTCTGCTAAAGTTCAACCTAGAGGGTTTGGAGAAGAGAGATATGATGTGCTTCCTAATGGACAGGATTAACGCGGTCGAGATGGTCATCAGCACCAGCGGTGGAAGGAGCATTCCAATCACACCTCACGCCGTTAAGTGCATCCTCGAGATCACTTGCGGCGGCGACGACGCGCCGATGGTGACCCAGGTCGTAGGGACCTCAGAGTTGGCCAAGCTAAAGCGTCTGCTCGGGGTACAACAGAACGCCAACATCAAGAACACGACACTGATCACACGGATTAAGACCGAAGGCACAGACGCTCTCACAATGAGGTGTTTCTTCCTCCTCGTCTTCAGGAAGCTCTTTTTCCCGACCAACAACATCAACATAACTCGCAAGGATGCTCTGCTGACGAAGGAACTGGACAAATTCGCCGACGTCAACTGGTGCAAGGCCATCATTGATGACCTTTGAGAGTCCATCCGCAACTAGAACAAGATAGCACCACCAAGTCTATCAGCGGATGCACCACCTTTGTGCTTGTAAGTTACTCAGTAAACTTATTCGCTGCATTTAGTATTTTACGCATCAATAAGCAGTAAAATGTGTAGAACAGGATCACAGTAATTATTAATCTTAGATTCTAATAAAATAGATTGCACACATCAGTAATTTTTATCGCACACAAAACGTAGTATATCACACGTAGTAACAATATGTTTTAACTTTAGTAAAATGAGCACTAACCAGTAATAGTGTCCCGCACGTATTGCATGCAGTAAACACAAACAACGTTTACTAATACGTATTTTAACAAGTAGTAAATTATACATGACAGATATACTACCTCGACATCCTAAGGCGCGTCCATAGCATCGACATCATCAAGACTCCACGCGCCGCATACTTCACATCCGCTCTCGTCAACAAGATAGTCGAGGCCGATAGGACGAAGGCACCAGATGGTGCCAACACATTCGGCAAGCTCAGTGTGAGTTACTTATGTTTGTCCGTAAGCAGCAAAATAAAATGTCTATTCTAGTAATGTGATTAATGTACAATAGTAATCCATTAATGTCGTTTGAATGACCAGTTTAGGAGCAGGGAGAGGACCTATTACTGGCACAGGGCGATGGCAATGCCACACCCATCGAAGTTACCCACACAACTAGTCGCGGGGCATTTCCCGAGCCTACGCGCGCTTCTAGGCGACGCTGTTGGATCGTTAGGCAAGGGGAAGCGGCGCCTGGCGATGGAGATGTTGGAGAAGTTCGACGATGAGGTCGAGAGGGCAATGAGGCAGATGGAGAAGGCCATGGCGCAGATACAGAGGGCGCGGTAGAAAATCAAGATGGCACAGACGAAGGTAGTCATGTCATCAAGAAGCTGCTTGGGGTGGTAGATGTGTTCGGATCAGCGTCCTAAGCAGACGGGGCTAAAAAGGCGAGGAGCGACAATAAGGCGTAGGCGTTGGAGCGTGTGGGCACAAACCCCACACATGCAGTGTTCCCAGACTCTTCGGCACAGCTAGCACAGGAGGAGACCGTAATACCGTCCGTAGGAGCGTCACTATAACATCCCAATTTTCTGAGTTTAAAAATCTTTTAAATAGTTAGTAGGGAAAAAATCACCATTTGGATTTATTTGAATTTAAATTCAAAAGCTTAATATTGGACTTTACAATCAAAAATATTTAATATGAATAATTCCAACTTGAACAATAGCCAAAACTATTTTATTTGGGGTTCTATGTGCTCAGATATATTTTCTAGATTTTTCTAGAATTTTTCTGAGTTCATTTGCTATTTTCTATTGCTTATTTGAATTTATGGTGTTTTCTAAAATAGAAAAGCTATTTAAAATCTCATATTTGCTTCGGGCCGAAATCCAAAACCCCACCAACTCCGCTACGCCCACCGCCAGCGCAGCGCTTCGCCTCCACGACAGTGGACCCCACCGTCGATCTCTCCGCCTCGTCTCTCTTTCCTTCCGAGTGCCCCGCTCACCTCCACCGTTCGATCAAGGATGGACGGCTGGATGCGCGTGATCTATTCGGAGGTCCGAATGTCCCTTTGATTTTGGGTCGTTTGATCAAATCCGACGGCCAACTCTTTGGCCCGATCGTGCGTCGCTGGCTTTCACTACAGTGCGCGCCGCGCCTCGTCGTCCTCCTCGCGCCCGGCTTCGTCTTCACGCGCGGCCGCGCCAGTCCGCCATGCTTTCGAGCTCAAGCCCCGTACGAAAACACATCTTTTCCAACTAAACCCCTTCTAGAAAACGTGTCAAATTCTATCTCTAACCTCTCCGCACCCGTTTCTGATAAAATCCTATCCCGAATCATATCCTATCCCTGGATTTCCGAAATTGGTTTCGTGTTCTTCACGGACTCGATTTGGGGATTTCTTATCCCGTGCCGCCCCGGCCCTATAAATAGGCCCTCGAGGTTCGCACTGTCCTCCGCAACCCAGAGTCGCCACCCACGTCGCCCCAAGAGCCCTAGCGCCGCCGCAATCGGAGTTTTAGGGTTTTTCGCCATCGATCGTTTTCTCCGTTTTGCGCCGCCGTCGCCGCCGCCTCGTGGTGCGCACCGTCGTCATCACCGCCGTGCAGGCTACCTCGTGAGCTTCGCCATTGCGTAACCTCACGGAACCTCCGTCCGACAAAAGCCGAACCTCTCCGCCGCTCAACTCTCCCCGCCGGCCATCTCCGTCGACCTTGAACACCCGGAGTTGATTCAACAGGTTCGCAATAACCTCAGCTACACGTGGTACCACTCACCGCCGGTGGATCGCCGCCGTTCGCCATTGTCATCGGTTCCCGAGCACCACCGCCTGTCGGTCTGACGTGTCACACCATGTGGCTCGCCACCTCAGCCGGTGCCGACGTGTCGTCTCGCGTAGCATCCCCGTCACCGCACGTACGCCCGAGTCGTCTCTCGGTCGCCAGCTGCCGCGACGTGTCGCGCCAAGACTAGTCCAGATCAGATCCACGTGGCAGTCCACGATCTCCAGATCCCGAGGCTCGGTGGGCTTAGTCCACCGTGAGCCGTGTCTCTGACATGTGGGTCCCACATGTCAGTGTTTTCTTTTAATTTCTGAAATTCAGTGCCGACGTCATGCTTGCGCAATAATCCGATTTTTCTGTTAAGAAATAATTCGAAAAATTCCAGAAAATCCAAATTAGGATTTCTTTAGATTTTCAATCTTCCAGAGCTCATAACTTTTGCATCCTAACTCCGATTGAGCCCATTCAAATTCCTAAATTTATCTATATTCGAGCTCTATTTATCTGAGATTTTTATTAAATTTTTGGAGCTTGTTTTGCCTCTATTATTTATTTGTTTTGTTTATTTGTTTCGTTTGCTAGTAGACGTCGATTTGTCGGGGAATTTTGTTGAAGAATGTGGGGACCCCGGAGTTATCTCCATAAGACCGAGACTAATCAAGGTCTTAGGGACATAACTCTAGATCTCCAAAGAATGGATTCCAACTTAACTCCATCTAAATGAGAGACTTAACTCAAACTAGAGCCCCGACGATCATGCGCGCCGCTCCTCTGCGAGCACTACATGATTGTCGGTTCTCCAACAAGTCAAGCGCTACACTTAGTGAGTTAAATAGGAAGCCATGAACAGCGAATATGACTTATATTGGCTTCCAAGATCAGCGACCAATATAAGCATACTCTCATCCAACGTTGATCACATCCATACAACATCCATACATAAATAGTTCAAAAGACATACAACATAGTTCCAATTTTACATCTAATACAAGTGGTCGACCGGCCAAATTTAAAGGAAAGTGTTAAGTAGCAGCGGAAATAAGGAAATAAACCAAAGGCCAGCAGTGGTATGCCACACAACCCATCGGCAACCAACGGGAACTAGATGATAGCAAACTACTCATCGGTGTCGCCTAAATCGACACCACAAGCTCGTCGATTTCAGATCGTCCTCACCGTAAAGCCAAGAAACATCCGGTGAGTACAAAGAGTACTCGCAAGTCTTACACAAATAAAAATAATTATGCATAAGGTCATTCAAAGGAAGGGCTCATATTGGCTTAGTTTTGCGAAGACGACGCAATCTTGAACAACCTACACATACTAGTTTTTCACGTGCCATTTCAAAATCAGGTTTGAAGTAGAAATAAAGCATGGAATAAGTAATGAATTCAATAACAAATGAATCATACCAACAACAAAGTGGCGGTCCACTTTGATACAACAATAAGCATGAACATCCCATTCATGACGATACCAAGTTATAACCACAATTTTAATTTCAAGTCTAACAATAAGCGACCACAAATTTCAAGCGGTCGTCCATAACCGTGGACACGGCTATTCGAATAGATTATACCCTGCAGGGGTGTACTACTTTACCCACACGACTTGATTAGCCCGTAAGCCTCCATATGCCTCCGAATATAGCATACTTCCTATGGTATGCCGGCCGGGTACATCAAGATACGGTCGTTTTTAGCAAGAAAATCCCATTGAGCCAAGTCCCTCAACCCATGGCTTCTAGGAAACACAAGACGTTAACGCCTCCATCCTATATATCCTAGGAAACACAAGACGTTAACGCCCCCATCCTATCGGCCCAAAAGGAACACGGGATTTCACGGTCCCGTGCCCTTACAATTTCACCAGCGTGGGACTCAACACAATAAAACCTTCCCCCTACTTAACCATACGGCACCCATATACCGCGCGTGAAAGCACGAGTTTTGCTTGAATCGCAACAACCCAAAGTTCGGTCCTTAATTGTCCAGACAAGTCAAACCACATACCCAATCTCGTGCACGAAGGCACCATCACTAACCAACACTTGTCCAGACCAAAAGCTCATTCAAAAAAAATGACAAAATCTCACTTATAAAATAGATACGAAGATCTGAAACAAAAGTATATAATGAGAGTTATGTTTGTCCCATAATTGGCGGGCTATTCCCGACAATCGAGCTACCGGTTCTAGACTTGCATGACTAAGCAAACTCGAACAACATTACTTCACTCATCCTACCATAGCATTTCAGTAATGGATTAATTCATGGATAGCCTCAATGACAAGATAATAGGATGTGTCTAATCATTCATAACAAAAATAGCGACAATATAAGACTATCATGCAAGCAATTATCATTGCATCTACCCTAACAAAATTGGGATCAAATATGATGCAAAAGAAAGTTCAAAGGATGCTTGCCTTGCTGGTAAAGCAATTGTTCGCTCTCGGTGGCGTAGGAGTCAATATCGATAAACTCGGAATCTAGATAAATACAATACCGAATAAACATCGAGAAATATTCCAAAAATCAAAATGCTCAAAAATGCATGATTTTTCTACAGTAGCTAAGTCATGATTTTAAATGATTTTTGGTCAAAGAATTATTTCATTTTAACTTAGTATGTGAAAGTTATGGTGGTTTGAATTTCAGGTTTCAATATGCCTTTACTTAAGCAATTTAATTATGAAGTGAAATTTTGTAGAGTAGTGGTGAATAAATGGATTACATGGATAAATAGGCAATATTATTACAAGTTCAAAACAGTTGAGTTTGCTTAATTTGGAGTTTTCATGATTTAGTTATGAATTTCTAAAGTTATCAGCATTTTCTTGTGTAAAGATAATAGCGTTAAAGGCTCTTTTTCCAAAGTAATGCTCTCTGTTACAGGAACATGTTTGAAACCAATTTTAATATAAAGTTCATTAAATATGAAAATTATCAGAAGTGGTTTCATTCATTTTGGAGTTAAAATGATTTAGTTATGTATTTTAGAAGGTATACACATTTTTCAGCTCACAAATAAATAGATTTCGAATTCTATAAGTCATCTTAACCTTTTCTTACCGAGCTACACGCTAGCCGAAGTGGCTGACATGCGGGCCCGGAGAATAGCGTATTTTCTAATTTAGCTCAGATTGACAATCGCTTCGACGCAGGGACCCGCTCGCCGAGACACGCCCAGTGGACTGGTTCCACGTTTCCAAGCGCTCGGTGCACGGGGTTTAAAGCCTAGGCCCACAGGTCAGTCACGTTTCGCACAGGTTTAACTCTCGGCGTTTTCTGTGCTCGGGCCCACGCGTAAGCGAGTGTAGCCGCTCACTTCCGACCGCGATTAAATGCTAATGATTGACACTTACACCTAATCATCGCACATGTGAGGCGGTCGGCATTGCGACAACGGAAAATCTCCCCGCGCGTTTGCTCGGCGGCTCGCCGGCGATTCCGACCACGGCGGCGCCAGACAAAGGCATGCATAGATGCAAAATAGCAAGGCGGTTCTAATGAGGGTAGTCTCAACGACGAGCCACCAGATCGCGCTAGCCGGAGTTGAGTGGCGGCGCCAAAACGGCAAGAAGACAAAACAATGTGAAGCTCCGCGTCAATCCAGAGTGCCCAAGGTGCTAGGGACTAATAGTGAGTTACCTGAGTTGAGAAGAGTGCTCTGAAGCTCGGTTAGTCTGGAGTTTGGTCGGCGCCGGAGAAGAAAATGGCGATGACACGGCTCGACGAAGAGATGAAGATCTGAGAAAAATGAAGCAAAGCGAATGCTTGGGTTAGCTCAAGGAGCTTAAGAGCAAGCCATAGGAGCAAGGAATAGGACAATGGCTTACCGGATCAAGGTGGGAGGCGAAAAGTTGCTTCACGGTTGGAAATGGTGCAAACTTCGATTCAACAAGATCCTATCGTGCATTACCAAAATTAGCTTAGGGGTTTCTCTCAGTGGACTATAGCATGTGAGGTGACGCGCAAAGTTGAGGATAATACCTCCGGGACACGAAGATGGCACGAAAGTGTCCTCGGGTGCGTGCTCTGGACGTGAACTAGAGCTTGAAGATGAACCGAGACCTACAAGGCAAGGTAGGAGCTGGGCTTAGCAAAAATGGAAACGGCATTGAAGGTAGAGTACAGGTAAACACCGGTGGAAGCTACCCGCAGAGCGAGAACAAGCTTCCTCTCCTCGGTCAAACAGAGGAGAAGTGAGGAAGAAGAGGGATGCCGAGGGGTATTATGCCCGGCGATGACAAAGATTGGAGGCGGCGTTACGCGGAACGCCCGGAGTGGCCAACGGCGGTGGATTGACGGCGCGGAATCCTCAACGGCACGCAGCGATCGCCTCGGCCGCGTGGAGCTCGGCTCTGCGCGAGGTCGTGGACGAAGCCGACAGCTTGGGCCCACGTCGTCGGTGAGACAAGGCGCGCGTCGCGAACGTGAGTAAAGTGATTCGATGCGCACCGTTGATCTCTACCGACTACCGAGATTAGCGGGACTTTTGACAGTCGGAGGATGCACGACCGGGCCGTTGATCTCCGATCCGAAGGCCTGCATGTCGCGGTGCGCTTAGTTGACTAGACCGAGTCAAGAGGCTTGGTCGGACTCGAGTCAAGGTGCGGTTCAGGCCCGAGAAACAGTGCTAGGGTTTGACTGATTGAATTTCTTTAGATTCTAGTTTGACTGAGGCCTTAAAAATATAAATAAAATTCCTAAAATCATGAAATAATTTATGGGGGTTCCTGGGATAGCCTAGTGTCCATAAAAATTATTGAACCCTACTGTTCACAATATATTTTGTAATATATAAATTCAAACTTAGATTAGGTCTTTTAATGGTGTTTGAATTTTCATAGGGTTAAGATCAGTGCCAAAAAATTGGGAAAAAACATATTAATTCAGGATAATTAATATAGTATTTGAATAAATTATTTCCAGAGATACTTCAGTAGCATTTATTTCGATTTTTGGTTTGGGGTTCAAATAAAAGGGTATGTTACAAGTGTGTTTTAAGGTTTTCCAAGTACATTATTTAATTAAAAAGTTTCAAAACATGTTGCATGCTAATGGAATGCATAATAAACCTCTTTATTAATTTGAGGATGTGACAAAGAAGGAGCACCCCAAGATCAAGACCAGTACATAGACCTTTTCCAAGGCAAGTCATACCTTTGATCATCTTGAACCCAGTTTTCAAATTACTTTGTTTCAAAGTATTGCATTCTACTTTAATTATCTATTTAAATGTTTTGGGTATAGTTATTATCCAAATTGTTATCACACCTTGGCCTTGTATGTCATAATACCTTGTCACCCTAGATTGGTTTATTAGTTGGTAATATTATAGAACCAACGTGGGTTGGTTAGATGCAAGTACAATTGCTTAACCATGCTACGAGTCTCACATCTCATGTAAGTTGCAAATATTCAATTTGACTAAGTGACTATGGAACTTTGTGTAAAACTGTGTGCTATGTGTTATTACTTCGTGATGGCATGTGTTGCACTAAAACCAATTGGGTGGTAAAGGATTTGGACTGAGGCAAGTGGTGGATACTTTGTGATATGGTGGACTTTGTGAATGGGAATGATAATCTTTGTGATCTAGTTAGAACATGGAAGTCTTGCCTTGGTCAATTAAGGACTTAACTTTGTGCGCCATTGAACTGGGCCTTACTGTACGACCACATGCCTGGTATGGGACGGGCCTAACTTATTAGGTTATGGATTCTTGGCATTGATTACTCAGGTGGTAGGTTAGGCTATGGGTGGAGGTGTGTACTACAAGGTAGTCGCATCACGGGGCGTTCATTGTATCCCCGCCCCGGTGTGTGTTATGCCAAAGCGCTTCGTTAGGGTTGGCATAGCGGTTTGTAAGCACATCGAGAGTGTCAATGTTGAGATGAAGTTTCTGAACCGTTTTGTTATGATTAGTGCTTGCTACACTAGTTGTATCGTGTGGGTAAAGTGTACAACCTCTGCAGAGTGTTAAATCAATCTATTCAAATAACCGCGTCCGCGGTCATGGACATGCTCGGAGATTTCACACGAGGGGTAGTTTTCATAAAATGTTTGGGATGGGAGCTATGTGACCTCAATCATATGGCTATGTGAAATAATCTGTTTAGTTTTGTGTCTTTGCGGAAATAACTGTTAAATTAATATTGTCTATTTGTTTTGAATTATGCTTTCAATCTATTATTCGTATTCAATTACAAAAGTTGCTTTTATGCAAAAGAACCACAGAAGCCTTTTCTTTTGGAATAAGCCTGCATCTATAAATTGTATTCTGTGGTATGATTTGCGAGTACGGTTGTGTACTCACGCTTGTTGTAAAACTTGCGCCCAAACCTACAGAAGAGGAGGAGTCTACGCCTGCTTTCGGGGAGGAGTTCGCCAAAGGTTGCTGATCGTTAAGGTCTGGATCCCAGTCGGTTGCCTGTGGTGAATTGATGGGATCTCCGCTGGAGTTATCTCTGTTCCGCTGCTGTTTATTCTCTGTTAGCCCTGCGTGGCTCAATAAGTGTAACCTCGACCATAAGGTCAAAACCCTTATTTGTTATTCAAACTAATCGTTTACTTTATTTATCGCTTGTGTGGATCGATATTTACCTATGTTAATCATGTGTGCACTAGCGTGATCCCGGACTAGTACAAGATATACGCATGGTTCCGAATCGTAATTTGGGTCCCGGCGGTCACCATCGTCGGTCGAGGTCACAGTAGCCGCCACGGCCGCTGATAATTTCTTTTGGGCAACAGCATCGCTATCCACCCTGGCTTTGGAGACGACAACCTCCACCCCAGCATGTACAAAATTTCCTATAACCCAAATGCGTGTTGAGCCTACCACCCCGTCCGCAACGGCGCTGGCACCAGCATCACCGCCTCCCTCGGTGCATCCAGGAGGTATCGTCTACGTCCCAGTGTCATCGCTGTTCCATCTAACTCAAGAAGTGGAGACAGATCTCAAGGTATGCACCACATAATAGTAAAATAATGTAATATATGGAGTAAATAGACACAGTACACATACTAAACAACAGTAAACACAGTAAACGTACAAAAGCAAACACAAGAGAGCGAGTAAAGTGTATGTAGTAATTTTGTGTTCACAATACAGTAATCATGGAAGAAGCACACTGTAATTTACTGATTAAGCGTATATGTTCTCGCACAGGCCAGGTGAGAAGGATACTTGAGCCCGCCACCCTAGCTGCAATGGTGTCGGCACTAGCTCCGCTTCGTCCCCCGGTGCATCCAAAAGGTTTCATCTATGTCCCAGTGTCGTCAATGTTCCATCCGACGCAAGAAGAGGGGGAGGGTGACAGACCTCAAGGTATGCACCACATCACAACAAAATATTGTAACATGAGCAGTAAATAGATACATTATACATAGTAATCTGACAAAGCGAACATAATAGATAGCGCAAGGTGCACACAGTAATTGTGTTTTTCTCAACACAGTAATCATTAAAGTAACACACAGTAGTTTACTAATTAAGTGTATTGTTCTCGTGCAAGCGACCTTGAGTCAAGCATCGACAACATAATAGACTCAATTGAAGCCGAAGCAATCCCAGGGTTACACCCCGCCGCATACACAACACATGCCCCAATCGTACCAGCAGTTGCGGCGGGCCACGGTCACGGCCCACCATCTTGGAGCAAACCGAGGTACCGAATGCAGTAAAATGTGTACGCGTGGTCAAGTAATATTGATCCTTCTTAAAGTAATTCATATATTTTTTTCTTTTTTAATTACAAGTGACAGCAAATGGGGGATCCATCGACATCCTGTCGGAGACCCCGATAGTAAAGGAGCACACGGAGGTAACGGCATAGTAAAACACAAGGGGGTAACGACACAGTAAAACACGAGGAGGAAAGAAGTAATTTTACTTACATTTGACTGTAACGCATTCCATTTTTAATTCCTTTTTGTAGGTGCCAGTAAAGGAGACCGAAACCGTCGCACCGGAGGGGCCTCTGCCAGTAAAGGAGGTAGAGGAGGCCCCTACTGCTGCGAGCAAAGTCAAGTAGGCTCAAGTGTCTAGCGTCAGCGCACCAAAGGTACATACTAGGGGGCCACTAACAGTAATATGCGTGAATTGGACACATGATAACAAAATAAGAGACACAAGTCTATTTTTCGCAGGACGCTGCCACCAAGCCAAAGCTCAAGATAAAACTCGCCAATCCCAGGCCAGTAAAGACGACAGGCACAGTGGCGACCAAAAAGAGGGTGTCTGTAGAAGACAACTGTAGGTAAGAGAGCCCCCCCCCTAGCCCAGAGCAACATCGGTGCATTGGGGAAGAGGCTCAAAAGCTCCCAACAAGCTGGTGTCGCCATTCAAGCCATACAAAAGGCGTGAAGTGCCCATGGCCACGGCCATGGAGGTGAGGAGCTGATATGAAATGACGAGTGCCTCAAAAGGTAGGGAGAATATTGTCACACATTTTTACCAATACGCGAATGTTTTGTTACTGCCCTGCCATTAGAGAGTTTACTAAATCAACCAACTTTTTGTTTTATTTTGAGGTTCCACTTATGTTTTTACCGAGGGTTCCCTTATGTTTTACTGCTAACGCGCACGACATTCTTACTGCAGCCTTGCTCTGCTCAAGTCCAATGATGGATTCATAGAGGCCACTGGAAAAGACATGGCGGGGTCATTCAAGGACGGGTAGATGACTAAAGACATGTTCATCTCTCAGTTCATCAAGTGTTTGTGCCAAGACAACGCTGACCTGAGGCCACAAAGAAATGGGTACAAGGCATTCCTCCCCATCGAACTGTCGGTAAGATGTTTTTTTGCAAAGCCATTTTTTATAGTAAATGGTCACTCGCGTAGCAGTAAATCGTATCATCGCCCTCCGTAAGTTTCACCTTACTGTGTTTTTGCCCGTCGACAAAAACTGCTAAACGTAGAGGAGTGCGTTAAAAATAGCTGTACAATAGTGAACATGATGCGCATAAAGCTGGTAAGTAATTTACTGTCTATCCAACGTGTATCTAGTAAATTATCTTTCATGATCCAGTAAATTATAGTGAAGCTGATAAGTAGTACTTTTTATGGGTTTTTATACTCATTTTGCGGCTCTTTCTCTCAGTTGTACACATAGTGAAGCTGATAAGTAGTACTTTTTATGGGTTTTTATACTCATTTTGCAGCTTTTCCTCTCAGTTTTACACAATCATCACTGGTTCATTTACTGCTTTAACATAGCACAAAAGCGCGTGAAAGTGCTGGACTCCAACGATTACAAGCAGAAGGGCGCAAAAGTAACTGACCATCATGACCAGTGAGGAAGAGGATCATCCCTCGCCTGTGCACAGCCTTGCAGGCCATGACCAATGTGAAATTCCTGATCGTCGTGAACTGGGGAGGGTGCACAACATGGCAACGCCGAAGCAAGTCCTAAAGAACGACTGCGCCTTCTTCATTATGAAGTACTTTGGAGTTCTAGGACGGTGAAAGCTTGATGCCAGCAACATCGCTAGAGCCAGTAAGAATTTCTCACCACCCGCAACATGCAATATTTTTTAGCACAGCACAACATCTAACACGCGGCCTTATTTTACCACGTGTATGCAGGAGAAGGGGAACGAATACAGGGCCCAGATGATGTTCTATCTGTTGTTCCACAAGGTCAACAGTGTCAAGCCCCCCCCCCCCTGAAGCATTGGAGTAGTATAAAGTGCTTAGCAAACCAAAGTAGTTTTTTTTGTGTGTTTTAGTCTAATATCAAGTAATTATTTTTTGTAAATGACAATAATATATAATACATTTTTATAGTAAAACATATGATCACCGGAAGAACCTGCGTAACATTAAGTAAATACATGTTTCCAGTGGAGTATACCAGTAATGTTGTTCTAAAACAGCAACAAAATGTTATCAATCTCATAGTAACTACCAAAAAACACAAAGTGCAACCGATTTTAGTAACATGACATGCTTTCGAAGTAATAATAAATATCATTTATGGTAAACGATAACATTTATTGGATCAACAACGTGTCATTACATTTACCGAATCAGCAACGTGTC
Source organism: Ampelocalamus luodianensis (assembly GCA_036346255.1). NCBI lineage: Eukaryota > Viridiplantae > Streptophyta > Magnoliopsida > Poales > Poaceae > Ampelocalamus > Ampelocalamus luodianensis. Next base: position 42,234,074 of record CM070621.1, read on the forward strand.
ATTATTTTTCCATAGTAAAACCGAGCACCCTGAATATCATGGTCCCATCTTCCTAACCTAAACGATAGTAAAACAAATGCGTGATCATACTATTGACAAATTCCCATTGCCATTTTTACCGTCAATTTAGAATGGCACTGAGCAACTTTTTACTAACAAACGTCCGCGCGTTTTACTGCTGAACTCGAGTGGGGTGTTGGCGCATGTGAGGGTTTTATTGCCGTATTGACGCACACGGGAGGGTTTTCTCGGCGCCCGGGGGGAGGGTACTGTCGAACTCGACCATGCGCTGGCGCATGTGAGGGTTTTACTGCCGTTTTGACGCGTACAGGAGGGTTTACTACCGATCTCAAGCGGGAGGGACGGTGAAAGCTCGACGCCGGCAACATCGCTAGAGCCAGTAAGAATTTCTCACCACCCACAACATGCAACATTTTTTACTGCTGCACAGCGTCTAACATGCGGCCTTATTTTATCATGTGTATGCAGGAGAAGGGGAACGGATACAGGGCCCAGATGATGTTCTATCTGTTGTTCCACAAGGTCAACAGTGTCAAGCCCCTCCCTGAAGCACTAGAAAAGTATAAAGCGCTTAGCAAATCAAAGTAGTTTTTTTGTGTGTTTTAGTCTAATATCAAGTAATTCTTTTTGTAAATGGCAATAATATATAATACATTTTTATAGTAAAATGTATGATCACCGGAAGAACCTGTGTAACATTAAGTAAATACATGTTTCCAGTGGAGTATACCAGTAATGTTGTTCTAAAACAGCAGCAAAATGTTGTCAAACTCATAGTAACTACCAAAAAACACAAAGTGCAACCGATTTTAGTAACATGACATGCTTTCGAAGTAATAATAAATATCATTTATGGTAAACGATAACATTTATCGGATCAACAACGTGTCATTACATTTACCGAATCAGCAACGTGTCATTATTTTTCCATAGTAAAACCCAGCACCCTGAATATCATGGTCCCATCTTCCTAACCTAAACGATAGTAAAACAAATGCGTGATCATACTATTGACAAATTCCCACTGCCATTTTTACCGTCAATTTAGAATGGCACCGAGCAACTTTTTACTGACAAACGCCTGCGCGTTTTACTGCCGAACTCGAGTGGGGTGTTGGCACATGTGAGGGTTTTATTGCCGTTTTGACGCACACAGGAGGGTTTTCTCGGCGCCCGGGGGGAGGGTACTGTCGAACTCGACCATGTGCTGGCGCCTGTGAGGGTTTTACTGCCGTTTTGACGCGCATAGGAGGGTTTACTACCGATCTCAAGCGGGAGGGATGGTGAAAGCTCGACGCCGGCAACATCGCTAGAGCCAGTAAGAATTTCTCACCACCCACAACATGCAATATTTTTTACTGCTGCACAGCGTCTAACATGCGGCCTTATTTTATCATGTGTATGCAGGAGAAGGGGAACGAATATAGGGCCCAGATGATGTTCTATCTGTTGTTCCACAAGGTCAACAGTGTCAAGCCCCTCCCTGAAGCACTAGAAAAGTATAAAGCGCTTAGCAAATCAAAGTACTTTTTTGTGTGTTTTAGTCTAATATCAAGTAATTTTTTTTGTAACTGACAATAATATATAATACATTTTTATAGTAAAACGTATGATCACCGGAAGAACCTGCGTAACATTAAGTAAATACATGTTTCCAGTGGAGTATACTAATAATGTTGTTCTAAAACAGCAGTAAAATGTTATCAAACTCATAGTAACTATCAAAAAACACAAAGTGCAACCGATTTTAGTAACATGACATGCTTTCGAAGTAATAATAAATATCATTTATGGTAAACGATAACATTTATCGGATCAACAACGTGTCATTACATTTACCGAATCAGCAACGTGTCATTATTTTTCCATAGTAAAACACAGCACCCCGAATATCATGGTCCCATCTTCCTTACCTAAACGATAGTAAAACAAATGTGTGATCATACTATTGACAAATTCCCACTGCCATTTTTACCGTCAATTTAGAATGGCACCGAGCAACTTTTTATTAACAAACGCCTGCACGTTTTACTGCCGAACTCGAGTGGGGTGTTGGCGCATGTGAGGGTTTTATTGCCGTTTTAACGCACACGGGAGGGTTTTCTCGGCGTCCGCGCGGGGGGGGGGGTACTGCCGAACTCAACCATGCGCTGGCACATGTGAGGCTTTTACTGCCGTTTTGACGCGCGCAGGAGGGTTTACTGCCGATCTCAAGCGGGAGGCGCGAGTGCTGGCGCACCGCGCGTAGCAGCGCGGCCTAAGTTTTGGTGCACGCACAGAATAAGCTATTCAGCATGCGAGCGCTGAATAGCACTACCGTGTGTGTCTCTTTCTATTGCAGTGAAGAATATATTGTTTGGTTCCTGTAACACAGTAATTTTTTTTAGAGGAACAGTCTGTAAGACTGTAACACAGTAAAGAGCCTTCCAGTTGCTAGCCGTGTTGTCATGGGCTGAAGATAGTCATACCTAAACGGGCCGCCGGTGCTTGACGGTGGGCCATTTAGTCTGCCCGCAATTAGCAGGCCGTTGTCAAGGCAGGGCTAGCTTGTCGTTGGCAAGGGAGGGAGGGGGATAAGCGAGGTTGAACCAGACAGCAACAAGAAGAGGATGCTGCTGCTGCGGGCCGCCAGGGTGTCGGCGGCGGCCGCCGCCGTCAGGAGGAATCACACCCGACTCACCGCCATCGCCGGCTTCTCCTCCTCGTCGTCATCATCGGGTGGGAGGAGGAGAAAGGGCCAGCGGCGGGGCGAGGCCAAGCCCCAGCCCCAGCCCCAACCCCGGCACGGCGAGATCCCGAGCAAGAAGAAGCCCAGCGCGAGGCCGGCCGAGGACAAGAAGGATCGCGTTGTGGAGGCACAAGGGTCTCAGAGGCAGGAGAGTGAGGCGAGGAAGAAGCAGCAGCAGGAGAAGCCGAAGCGGGTGGTGCGGTGGAAGTGCGCGAGCGGGTGCGGCGCGTGCTGCAAGCTGGACAAGGGCCCTGATTTCCCCACCCCCGAGGAGATCTTCGCTGACCACCCCAACCACCTCCAGGTAGCGATAGCGGCGTCATTTGGCAATAACCAACAAAGGAATCAGTTCTTGTTCATATATGCAAAACTTCGGTTAATATAACCTAGCATTTTTTTACTGTAAAAAAATGCGAGCAACGGAACGATTCTCACGGCCTCGCAATACTGTTACGCGTAAATCAAGCAACCGATGTTCATGATGATTCATGCCTGCAGCTGTACAAGAGCATGATTGGCTCTGATGGATGGTGCACCAACTATGACAAGTCCACCCGAACCTGCAACACCTACCAAGGTAGTCGCAAACTCAGGAATCCTCTTTTACTCTCTGCGCAATGCACATTTAACTTGACGCCATTCTGGCTGGTTTGTGGCGATTATAGACCGGCCATTCTTCTGCAGGGTGGAACCGAAGGTTTTTGATGAGTTCTTTGGTGTGCCACGCAGCAGATTCGACAGGGAAGCTTGCAGGTTTGCTCTCCTATCTTGGTCCATGCATCTGCAGGTTAGTTCTTCAAGGAGGTGATTTGATTTGTTTGCCTATTGTTTCCAGTGCTTGTGTGGATAACATCAAGATGGTGTATGGTGAGGACTCTGCAGAGCTCAGTAACTTCAAGCGTGTCATAAGGGAGGAAAGTAATAAGTAGGAATCAAGCAAGAACCAAGATAAATTGTTGGACACCTAGCTCCTGGTAAGGATTTGCAATATTTTCTCCCAAGTATTTGCCATTGCATCTGTAAGTCAGATTCTGCTTAATTATGTCACTTGTACCACTACTCTCTGAAGTCTCTACCATTGCTAACTCTGCCAAAGTGCCAACGGAATCCAATTAGCTCTACCCGTTTGTCAGTCTGACAAAATCTTTGTCTGAAACATGAACAACCAGTAAGGTGTAATCATGTCCTTTAAAGTGATTGTTGCTAAGAACTTAACATGGAATAGTCGATCTTTTGCTAATCAGAAAGTTGCAGCAGAACACAGAGTTGCAATTCCTTTATAGATTATTTTGCAAAAAACGTCACTGAAGTTTACTTTAAATAATAAATTGAAGGTAGATTTTCTTACTGATTTGTGGGGCGACCTGATTTCTGAAGTATGTTTAATTGAATATAATTAGTACTTTACTTTTTGGATTAAACCAGGCCCCCTCCATTTTGTAGTTCCAACTTTGTTTGTGTATGTTCAATGACTAATTGGAAAGAATCTATCTCATTTTCATTCCATTTGCGGACTCCTTTTTTATGGATCTGTTCTCATCTTTAGACCCCAAAAGTGGATATTGATAGTAACCTAATAAAATAAAAGAAAAACCAAGCAAAGCAAACACCCTGGCAAACCTTAGCGAAGTTGCCCTGGCAAACCTTAGCGAAGTTGCCCTGATCTGGCACCATTTTTGCAGCGAAGCTGGGCTTAGCATTGTAGGCACAGTAGCAAATTGGGTCCAGCACAGCCTAGCACAAAAATGGCATGTCATCCTGGTTGGTGTATCCTGCAATGACCTGGTATGGCTGGCCTGACTAGGTGTTCAGGTCTATGCCAGGCCCGATAAGATCAACCTGAAAGAAATGGGCATTTCAGGCAGCCTGGCCTGGCACAGCAAGTACCCAGACATAGCAATTGGGTAGATGATTCCTTTCAAGACATTAGTAGTTAAATGAGCTACTCAGTCATCAATATTGAATTTTCATTGGTTTTGTGTCTCGTGAACATTACTCTTCTAGTAGTGGTATATACAGCATGATGATGTAGAATTGTAGATAGTTTTTTTGGGATTTATTACTTGTATGCCCCTAGCCCCTAGAGTTCATAAAACTGAAAATTGTGTGTGTCAGGGCCAGTGGCTAACGTCCTTGTTAACTTGAACATAGCCTTGAAGATAATTTTTGCAGACTCCACATCATGTTTAGCCTTTTCATGACATCTTTGCTGATGTTTGTAGGTTTTGTTTTCAGGTAAAACTGAGAGAAGCTAACTATGTTCTTATGTAAAGGCCCGCAGATTTATGGTACCTAATTTATTGCGTGATGCGCGCCTGAGCTGGTGCTATGGCAATTCTGACCAATGAATGTATACTCCAGTTCAGAAGGATGTACAAGATACTTCAGTTTAGAAGCCTATTCGGTTCAGAGTTGGTGGTATTCTATATTTAATGAGAAGGTTTGCCACAGCACAGCAACGTGGGCTGATTCGGTGTGAATCTGTCAGCCAATTCTGATGATAGCATCTTAATGTCACCCAGATTTGGTTCTGCCCTGTTTCTTTTGGGATTCTCCTTGAGAAACGCTTGTTATTTAAGATACAAATGTCTCACTCTTCATACCCCTTACTAGTTTATTGGAGTCAGTGTTCCCCTATGCATCTGCCTAGACGTTAGGCGCAGCTCTCCCGCCTAGCCACCTAGCCAATTTATCTCGCCTAGGCAGCCGTCTAAACGGCGATTAGACGCTAAGCGTTGGTCTGTTGCCCGACTAGCGCCCAGGAAACACTGATTGGAGTACTAGAGATGACAGTTCTATGGTGCTCCTCGCCATTCTCGTTCTAAATCCGCCACTAGCCACCACCAATCTTAACAGAGATTTGGACATTCCGGCTTCCAGGACATGAACCATGCTGTTCCTATATCCTCTGTTACTTTCACCCAAGTTGTTAATTCTAGCTTGCCCAATTGCCCCCATTTAGTCAACTGTAATCGCCCGTAAGTCCATGTGTCGTCTCCCGCCTAGGGCAAGAAAAGCTCGCAGCTTTCCTTCTCTTGCATTTCTTTTCATCTCCGTTTATCCCATCTTATACCGGCAAATCATGTCGAAACATTCCAAACTGTCTGTCTTCCACCCGGCCGGCATATTCAACATATAAAGCAACATAGGTATATTTCGATCGATCACAGTAAAAAAAAAAAAAGCTTCCCTTAGCTTGGGCCCCTTGTGTTGTTCAGTTCAGGGCTCTGCCTCTGATTCTAACAAAGCTTCAAGCGCGACAACACCGGCCTGAATCTAAATCAAGTATGCATTACTAATGGAGGAGCAATCGACGACAGTAGAGAAAACCAAGCGTGTCCAACTTTCTGCATTCACGAGCTCTGCAGCATCGGTTCCTATTTAGGCTATCATCCTCTTGTTTGGACCGTCATATTAATGATATACAAAATTACAAACCACAGGGGCAACCAACGGATGTAATAAAAAGCATCGAGTAGACAACATACAGACAGCAACGCACGATAGCAAGATTTATATATATAAAGTATGATATGGGTTGGCCATGTCAGATAACTTTTCTTAGAAGTTAAAACTGTAAGAGGGGAATATCCAGAATTTCAATTGGACAAACAAATAACTTGGACTCACGTGACGAACTAAATGATAATAAGACTATCATGACCAGTTAAAGATCGATCGTACCCGTAACAAATAGAAAGAAAAAGAAAATTGAAGACGGCAACTCAGATTAGTTTCCAGTAGAATCAATTTATATATAAATTAAATGAACAACGACTCACACATGGATATGTTACAATGCTCTGTCCCATTGTTCCAACAACTCACAACAAATATGTGCTAATCTTCAAATTGAGCTTCCAGATTGTTCAGGGAACTCTTCCATCCAGCAAGGTGTGTATGGGAAAGCTGCACCTATTCCTGCTGCTTGGCTGGCAATTTCATAGTAATCTTTTGGGCATAAGTTGCCAAGTCCTGAAACCTCGAGTTATTCCAATGATAGGCCACTGCTCTACTCAATGATACACTCAAGAAGACATTTTCTTTGTAAGGATGAAATCCAAGGGCATATACATATCCATAGTAGCCATCTTCAACCTTATCTTCAATGTCAAGAGCATTATCATTGTTATGGAGTTCCATTCATATTTCTCTTCCACTGTTGCTTCCTGGTTATCATCTTTACACTAATATTTGTAATGGTTACAATCCTGAATGATCCAGGGTCCGCCAAATTGTTGATCATAGTTCTCAAGTGCATGCAAGATTAACGTAATGCTTCAACATCCACTCCATTTGACTGGATGATTCATGAAGGAACCAAACCTAAAGTTATTGCACCATACACCCCTTTCTCTGATCGTCCTAGGTCAAGGTTTGGATATCCCTTCAATTGGTCAATACCTTTAGGCGATTTAATTACTCGGTACTTGTCATTTGACAACAATATTCTGTAAAAATCAAATCATTGCAAAACATATCAATAAATCATATAACTGAACCATTGTTAAGAAGAAAAAAATTATCCAAATGACGATTAAAGAGTACCTACCTCATAACAAAATCATTTGACAATGGATGTAAAGCGCTCCTCGCCAGTAGACGGTGTGGAGCATGGATGACCATGGACTCGATCCCATGTTGGCGATGATCCCCACAGCCTCCCCTTCCCGAACAAATGTCTTCTCCTCCCACTGCTCCGTCGTCGACGAGAAAACGTGCAGCACGCATGACGCCGGTGGCCATTCCGATGCCACCACCATGGGATCTAATTTAACCTCGGGCTGGTAAGGGACGAAGGGGATAAGAAACACCTCCTAGTGTGGCGACGCGGTGGGGTCGAACACAAGGTACACGGCCTGGTCAAAGGCCTTCCCCATGTGCGGCGATGAGCGTGGGGGCAAGCGCGCCCACCGCCGCGTCGCGGGGTTGACGACGTACGTGTGCTCCCAATCCTCTAAAAGCAAGAGTGTGACGCCCCGTGTCATTACCCAGGGGTAATAACACTTAGGCACACGAATTACTATTCGTTTACTCAGTAGAACACTGCTCCAACGAATAGTAAGCCTTCACCAGAGTTACGCAGCAGAACAATAAGATAGAAACTGTCATTTATTTCAACAGCTAGCCACGCAGGGCTAAGATCTTAATACAAGTTTTATACAAATACCCAAAAGAACTTCCCCGCTTCTCTTGTCTGCCCTGAAGTACCAGCCGTCTATTCGTCCCACAAGCCAAAATAGCTCTCAACTCACCCCGAGTCCTCTTAATCAAGGCCTCCTCCTCCAGCTGTTGCTTCTGTACCTGCAAGTCCTTCGTCCCACACGGGATAGTCCCCGGCCGGACTAGGATCTACAAAGGAGAATACTAACAAGGTTGAGTACACGAATGTACTCAGCAAGCATTAATAACAAAAGATGCACAGGATGCACTATCTCTATTCTTTATCACAATTTCTAAATCATCTCACTTTAGAAAATAAATCTCGACAAAAAGTGGCAAGTTTTAATACTGAAAAACTCTACTAGTCACTCGGAGAGACGAAAGACCCCGTGGTTCCGTGAGACTCCAACTCGAGACCGGCATGAATTCATGATTTGTTTAGCAATCGCGAGGCTTTGTACCACTTTACCCATAGCTATTCCGAACTCTCTGTGAACAGGGTCCACCGCATTGCCTTAGATGCGGGTTCGAGATCAGAATACAGAACGTTTTCCAGGTTACGTGATTAATTTCTCCACCCATCACCTTCCGCCGGTGCAGATCAAGTCACGCTGCTGACCTCATCATCCACCGAGTTCTGGTGAGGTTGGTTGAGGCAGCTTCTATCCTGCACTCAACACTCCACCTTAGCGCATATAGCGCCTTGGATACCCCACTTCCGGACTATTCCCCACCGGTCCTGGGTTCCTCCATATCACTCACACACACACCTATTACTTACCCGATGTGGAGAGCATAATCACGTAACAAGGTAGCATTTTCTGCCCGCCGAAACGGGAAAATGGTTGGCACTGAATTACGGCATCTGACCGAGCAAGAGTTTGTTGGTCCTTATATTATAGCCATATGTAAAAAGGGGTCCACCTCTTACCTCAACATCATCGTCGCGTTTCCCCAGCCAGGGCCCCCTTTTACCCTCCTAATAAGTCTCATTCTTTCTTAATCATCTTATCTTATCTCAATCATTTTCTTTGGGTTTTGGAAAACCATTTTGATGCAATACATATAATAGTGCAAGATAGGGTATATTTTTAAAGTAACTATATTAATGTTCAAGAGGACCGCTTGCCTTTGTAGTAGTAAAACTGGTCGGTGCTGATGAGATCAGTAGCAGGTACTCCGGGCTGCATGGTTCGTCTTCTGTAGCAAAGCGATAGCACGAATAATAATATAATTAAATATATAGCTGATTTGAGTGATAATATGGCTACATAAGTTAGTGGGTTCTACAAGTTAGCACAATTTAATTTAGATAAAACCTTTCGAGATCTCTGCTGAGTTAGCACTCCCCAAACCAGCCAATCTATTGACTAGGCAAGCTAATGTCGCAAACCCGAGGTCCCCACGCAAATAGATAAATTAACAGGATTAAACCGCTAATAACGCCCGACTACACACCAACGACGCACAACAAGTTAGTCTATCGACAACACAAATAACGGCTACCCAACTTATCTAGCAATTTAGCCCACAGATTGATTTTAAGGTGATTAATGCTACAGGATCCCACTTAAGTTATTTAGCCGCGAGAATAAACAGCTAACAAAAACCACTGAAGGGACAAGAATCGCAACACGCAAATGGAATCTACCAATAATCCTAATAATCTCCCTAATCCTAAAGTCCTAAATCTAATTTCTAATCCTATCCCTAATCTACCCTAACCTTCTCTCTCTCTCTCTCTCTCTCTCTCTCTCCACCCCTCTCGGCCGGCCTCAAGACCCACACACGCACCCAACTCACACTACACAGCCCCTCTCACCTTATCCCCTCCTCCCAATCCCTAAATCCCCCTCTTCACCTCTCTCATTCTCTCCCTTCTTGGCGCCGTCGCTCGGCTTCCTGCCTCTCCTCCGGCCGCCGGCTCCGGTTCCCGGCGTCACTCCGCCTCCCCACGGCGCCGCCCTCTCCCCCAGGTCCCTACGCCGCGCCTGCCTCCAGCTCCCTGGCGACCGCCTCTCCCTTCCGGCGCTAGCGGGCACGCCGGGGCTTGGCCTGACGGCCGCGCGTGCCTCGGCTCGTGCACCGCGCCTCAGGTCCGCCCTCGGCCCCGGCCACCCTTCTGCGCGTGGCCTCCGGCCGCGCGGCTCGGCCCCTGCTCCTCCTCACCAGGCCGCCCTCTCTGGACCTCCCTCTCCTGCTCCCTGCCGCCACCGGTGCTCCCGACTCGGCTCGGCTCCTCCTCGGTCGCCGCTCGGCTCCCTAGCACCCCCTCTCTGGTCTCCTCGGCGCGGCCTGGGGCCAGTGCCGCCTTGGCTTCTCCTGGCTCTAAGCACTACACTACCCTTATTTCTCCTCTCTAGAATTCTAGGTTAGCAACTACTTGATTACTTCAATACTGATGTGCTATGCTTATGGGTTCACTTTCAGATTTAAATGCGTTGATGCTTGGTTGATGCACCAGGATGGTAATGGTGGCTCGGCTGTGGTTAGCACTGAGGTATCACCCCCTTTCCTCTCTACTCCCTGATCCCTTGCTCTGTGATGCGGTGAACTGAGAGCTACCTGTTGATGCTACCATGAGATCTAGTGATGTCTGTGAATGATGTGGATGTGTAGCATGCCGGGGTGAAACTGAGGTTACCTCTTGTTGGCTTTTGGGATGGGGGGCAAGTGGATGGTAGCGCCGGCCTGTGTTGGTGCTCTCCTCCTACTCCCTTGCTGTGGGTGGTTTGTAGGCTGTGATGATATAAAGTCTGAGCTTGGCCCTCCTCCTGGCTGCTTGATGTCTGGTGACGCCGGTGGTTATTGACAGATTTGAAGCCGTCGCCGACGCCGTTCTTGCTCCTGGCTTCCCCTTCACCTAAGCTCCTCTCCTCCTTCTACTACCCTTCCTCCTCCTTGCTCCCTTCCTGAGATGGTCTCAGGCTTCTTGTGGATGGTGGTGATGGTGTGATGCTTGGCTAGGTCATTGGGATGGCAGTGGGAGAGCAGTGTTTTGGCTTGGCTAATCCTTGGCTTGGGTGGATTGCTCTGGTGGTGCTGGTGGCTTCACTGGCTTGTTTGTGAGTTAGGAAGGGGCTTGTGGATGTGAATGGCTTATCAGGGGAATGCATTCGGCTGTGGCTTGCCTTGTGTTGTTAATGACCACTATGCCCCTTGCCCTTATCCTGATGGCTTTCACAGTGCAAGATTTTTGTTGGGGTCCTTTTGGTCCAAGATTTGAAAGTCATTATACGTGGGTGCCCGATTAAATTAAATACCGAGTGATGAGACCCACGGAAGTGACAGGTACCGATTGGCTTCGGGTGGTCTGGATATCTTGACGATCAAGGACCGACTAACTCCGGTTATTCTGGATACTTGATGGTCTAGGGACCGACTGCCCAAGCTGTTCTGGGTATTCTACTGCACTTCGGGAAATCTGACGGTCACTCCCTCCATTCTATTGCTCACAAAGGGAAGCTGCTCTCGGTGGTACTAATCGCTTTTCTTTGTTTTGGTGGTCTACGGAGGTGAAGATCTGGACAGACGGGAGGTGATTGGATGAAAGGCAAGGAGGGCTTCGGCGGAATGCATGTAAAGGTCAGGCTTTGACTGAGTTGGGATTGTGCTGCCCGCTATGCATAGAAGTAAATGCCAAGATGCATATGGTGTTGTCTAAGCCCAAGATGTAATATGCTTGCAAACTAATTGATGTAAAATGCTCTTGTAACAATGTTATTATAGACTTATTTATCTCGAGAAGGAAAATGCAACTTAGCTATGACCTTGATTCTCACATTGTAATTGGTGAATGCAAATGATTATTGTATTAAAAGATGAGATTGAATGAATGATGCAATGATGGTTCTACTGACTATTTATGAAATGCTCGCGAAACGAAACCCAACTAGCTCAACGGGCTAACGACGAATTAGTTGCTCAACAACGATCTTAACACTACCGTTAGTTTACTGCTAAGCCGAGATTAATTATCGCTAAATACCGATTACTGCCACGCGATTAGGTCTAAAAAAATGCGGGTCCTCACAAAGAGGCCGTTGCAGTGATCGATGGCCTTCACACCCTTGCTGGGCAAGAAGTCGAGCTTGCCGCAGATCGCAGGGCCCGTCGAGGGGCGGGAGAAGAACTCTGAGCAGTATAGCGTTGTGTAGTTGATGAAGATGCCACCCACCGAGTGCGAGAGGACGTCGGGACGCAGCAGCCGGCAGGCGTCGACGATGTCGCGCCACTCCTTGCAGAGGCACCGGGACGCGGCGAGGCCGCGCGGCGCGAAGCGACGGAGGACGTCCTCAGGAGCTCCCGACCTAGGGCCATCTTGCTTCCATAAAATGGCATCATCCTTAAATGGGAGAAAAGGCGCCACCAGCGCTCGGACATATGATCCAAACACTAGTATCGTACGTCCGATCACAACAACGTTATACGCTAGACACAACAAAATTCAGAACGTGCGCAACATATTAAAAATTCATATGCATCATTTCAAGAACATCACCGCGAGCGGTAACATCATCTCAAAGAATATCACCGTGAACATTATATAAGCTCAGAATCAAAACAAAACATCTGAAGAAAAAAAAACACGTTGAAAAATCTTGCAACATCGTCGTAAATAGTATACAACATTTTTTTTCTACAGATACAATATTTTTTTTCTACAGATGCAACATTTTTCCTACGGGATGCAACATCTCAAATAACAGAATGCGACATTTTTTTAACGGATCACAATTTTTTTTTCAACGGGCTGCAACATCGTAACCAGAAACAACAACAACAATTCCAAGAGCCAAAACTAAACAAAGAAGAACCGAGAGAAGAGAAGGGAAGACGATAGTAGAGGAGAGGATGACGAAGAAGAAGCAATGGCGGACATAACGCTGCTGGTGGTGGAGGAGTTTAAGCGGACGGCCAAGGGGAAGCAACAGCGGGGCGCGCGGGGGCCAAGAGCTACCTGCCGCTTCCGCCACCGCCTCCAAGGCGAGCGAGTGGGGCTCTTGGGCGGCGGCGGTGCTGAAGGAGGTGGCGGCGGCGGGGCCCACGGTGGCGGGGCCCACGGTGGCGCTGGGGGGTGGCCGCCGTCGACGACTTCTTCTCCGCTTGATTTTCGTTGGCTCTGTTTGATCTTTCTTTTCTTTTCTTTTCTTCAAGAGGAGTTTGGTGAAGCGTGCAGCATCTGTTTCTAAAGGAGGGGAAGGGGAAAGATGGGAGCTTTGGGGGAAGAGAACAGGGGGTATAGAGAGACGAGTTAGAGAGGCGTGGGGAAAAAGCTATTGGGGAGAATAAATGAGTGGTTAGAGGGTGCTCGTGAGAAAAAAGTGAAATGAATACAAGCGAAGCATCCGTTTGCTTCGTACGTATGTGTATTATCATTTCCCGAGAGAAAAAGGAGGGGACTGATCAGGGCGTCACTTTAAGGACGAGGTCGGGACTTGGGACACATCCTCTCACCTCCCTACTGCTCTCAACCCTCTCCTTTTTCTCCCCCTGCCACCAAAGCTTGCCACCAGCGGCGGCGGCGAGAAAGCGGTGTAGAGAGGGGGCAACAGAGGCACAGGGATACACCGGCAGCGTCACGGGAAAGGAGAATGCGGTGTGGAGAGGGGAGGTGGCAGCGTCGTGTGGAGAGGAGGAGGCAACGGCGCGGGGAGGGTAGGCGGCAGCGTCACAGGGAGATAATCTAGCGACAGCGTCGCAGAGAGAGAATCTGACGACAGCGAGGGGCTCGAGGATGGGAGGGGGCATCGGGTGGGAGGAGGCGAGGGGCTCGAGGATGAGAGAGGGTACCGGGTGGGAGGAGGAGAGGGGAGTGGGGAACGGGAGGTGCATGACGCGGCGGTGGAGGAGCATCACGGCGAGGTAGGCACGGACGGTGGTGGTGACGAAGGATAGGGATGCGGCGAAGGTGTGGCCCAGGCTCCAGTGAAAGGAGCCAACAATGGGGTGCTCGACCAGCAGCCACTGGGCGTGGCACAACAGCGTGGCGGCTATTAGGCTAGAGGAGGAAGAAGGGAGGAGAATATCCTGTTTAAACTTTAGAGAATTAAATGTATTAGGAAGAAAATTAAATAGAACTAAAAGAGAAAATTCAAAATTGAGAGGGGGAAATAGAACCTAGGCCGAAGGTCAGCTGTAAGATCGAGTAGGTCGACTAGAGGGGGGTGAATAGGCGTTTTAAAACTTTTATGCGCTAAAACCGATTTCTAATGCGGAAGTTAATACAAATACGGTTTTACACAATTAAGACCTAAAACCTCTAGTCTTGACTAAGTGCACCAACAATACAAGTCTAATGATAATAATCAATTGAGCATGAACTTGTAAGCAATTCAATTTAGGCAATGTAAATAGCACATAGTATGGCAATCATTCATACATAATAAAAGAGCAACTTAATTATATGAATATAAATTGCAATAAGGTAAAGCTCAAGAATGCAAACCACAATAAGACACGTCGATGTTTTACCGTGGTGCTCGGAGACTTGCCGGTCTCCCCTAATCCACGTTGAGGGAAACCCAAACCAATTGGGCCGACTCCACGTATTAAGCCTTCCTCCGAGGTATCAACCACCTCGCTCCACTAGGGTTGCTCTTACTCCACTCCGGAGATGGCGAGCACCAAGCCACTCACAAACCCTCGGGTCTTCTCACAAGCTTCACTTGAGAAGATCACCGACGCACGACGCCTCCACGCCGTCTAGGTGTCGGCAAACACCAAGAGTAACAAGTCTCCAACTTTCACTTGAACCAATCAAGTGTCAAAGCTCTCATGGATACTAAATCCACCACCTAATGCAACACATGCAATAGGAGTTGCGTCTCAAATCTCAACAAGTGCAACACATGCACAAATGGGAGTAGAGGGCTTGCTCTTAGCTCAAAGGAACTCAATGGGGCACCAGCTATATTTTTTCACACAACCAAGGTGGGTATTTATAGCCCACACACAAAAACTAGCCATTGGGAAAAGATTCCAGAGAATCTGGACAAAACCGGTCTGACCGCCAACAATTGGCCGGTCGGACCACCCAAGCGCCAACGGCTATAAAACTAGCCGTTAGACTCACAATCGGTCTGACCGCCAACCAATGGCCGGTCAGACCGCTCAGACCGGTCAGACCGCCAGAGAGGCCGGTCAGACCGCTCGACTGAGCAACCGATCAAACCAGAAAATATCTCCTCTGGAAAATACGTACCGCCATACAAATATCGGTACTACCGCACTCCGGTAGTATCGTTTCTTACGGCCGGTACTCACGAAGATCGGTCAGACCGCCCACACCATGGCGGTCAGACCGCTACCACCGGTCAGACCGCTACCAGAGGCGGTCAGACCGCCAATCAGTCACTAAGACTGAGATCAAACTTTGTACATTTGCTTCAACTCAATTTGCAAAACGTATTTGCCAATTGTTGCAACATGTACACAAGAGATGAAAGCTAGATTCTTAACAAGTTGCAAAACACATTTGCCAACTTTTAGAATCAACGCCACAAGGAATAAGGTACATGGACTTAAACCGTTTGCAAAACACATTCGCAAACTAAAATCACATGCTACAAGGAATAACCATGAGCCACAACTATTTGCAAAACGCATTCGCAAATATCGGCAACATGTTAAGTTGAGCTAGAGCAAACACAATGAGCTATCAACACATGACTAACTCAAGTTACTAATTAAGACCCCTCTTAATAGTACGGCAACCTATACTAGCAATCCGGTCTCCCAACCAAACACCGAGACCGGTAAAAGACTAGGAACAAATCCTTAGCCCTAGCTAGTCATACCTTTTCCTTGCTCAACCACTTGAAGCTTGATGACGCATATCCTTGCTTCAAGTCCGGGTTAGAGACTTAATGCTCATCAACTTATGATGACGTCTTTCATCCCAAGTCTTGACATACATCAACTCATGATGCACTCTTCACTAGACCTCCATCAACACATGATGGATTCTTCTTGTCTTGATGATCAACTCATGATCATCTCCTTTACTCCAAGCTCTTCACTTCGGGATCTCGACTCAAACATCATCAACAAATGATGATTTCCATTTCCCCGATCTTTGACTCGATGACAATCAACACATGATATCATCCGAAGTTTTTCAATCACATGGAACATAACCTATTTCACCAACTCATAGAAAAATGTTAGTTCCACAAGGTGATTGTCATTAATTACCACAACAAACCATTAACCAATAATGGTGGGACAAGATACAACAATCTTTCCCTCTTAGGTAATTGATGAAAACCAACACAATTACACATAATTGAATGTAATTGGTATGAGTATATATAAACTACAAAGGTTATGTATACTCAAAAGATATATGAGCATATATGAACTACGCAAGTCTCATATGCTCATATGAATATATACGGATTACACAAGTTGTATATATTCAAGGATATGAGTATATATAGACTTACACAAGTTACATATACTCATATGAATATATTGACTACACAAGTTAAATATATTCAAGGATATATTTCAAAGTAAAGATCCTAAGTATATGTGGACAAGAATATGGATCAATACTAATGAAACCACAAAATATAGTGTGAACTCCCCCTAAGTGTGTGCATACACAAATGTGTAATAAAGACATATGCACATATTCAAATTAACCTTTTGGTGAAGTTCAACCTACATTTTGAGTCCGAGGAATGCAACAAGATATAATAAAATGATGTCGAAAGCATACCTCTTTGATCTTTAAATCCAACTGAGACTAAGCAATTTGTATGACAATAGAAGTGTTAGTCTTTATAAAGATTTGTCATTTGGAAAACATACCTCATTTGATTTTTACCTCTTTATCCATTTGAGACTAAATAGTAGATATAGCAAAAGGAGTGTTAGTCTTATAAAAGCATTTGTCATTAATAACCAAAACTCCATTAACACATAATGGCGGTTCTAGATTCTTCATCAGCCCAGGGTGTTCCTCGGCCCAAGGGGGACGGTCGGCCCCTTAAATGGTGTCAAGGGGCGGAAACCCCCAAACCCTAAGCCACCGCCCCTACCCCTTGCCTTGCCGCCTCCTTCCCCCTGTGCACACCGCCCTCCCTGCCCAACGTTGATCCTTATTGCCTCCTCCTTGCTGACGCCCCTCTGTTGGGCCCCCTCCTACGCCTCCCCTGGTAGGCACCTTTGCAAGCTGCCGCCTCCTCCCCTGCTACCACCTTGCTGGTGGCTGTTGCTGCTGGGTGATCAAGAGGAAGGAAAAGAGAGGGAAGAAAGGAAGGAAAGGGGGAAGGATCAAAGGCAACACATTCTTCATCGATTTTTTTTCCAGGGGTAACGATCTAATTGCCTTTAGTTGGCCCTAAATTAATCATTGTTCATATTGTAGATCGTTTGGATCTTGGGAAGTGTAGTTTTCGGGGAAATCTAGTTCATTGAACTACGCTGCAGAACCTTGCAGGGGCAATTAAGGGCATTTACGTTCAGATTCAGGGTTTTAGCTAGTTAGAAAAATTGTGGAGAATTTCACTAGCTTTCCAGGAAGGTCTAGAGCACTAAATTTGGAGTTGTGAGCAAAAGTTATGGCCTCGGGAAGGTTGCTGTCTAGAAAACGGTCGTCAACAGCAGTTGTTGCGTAGATGGGTTAATTACACATGGTAGATGGAGTAATTTAATTATTGTCATAACTTTAATAAGTTAGGTAATTCTTATTAGTTTCCAGAACTACCATTGTTTATTACTTTTCAAGTTATAGAAAATGGATATTAAAAGTGAAGTAAACTGTTCTGGCATATTCTGGTTTGATCTTCGAGGTGAAACGGGGAACTAAACAGCGAATTCAGAGGTTTTGCATCACTAGAAAATTGTAGATAATTTTGTGGGGTTTTCAGAAAATATATACTTATCTATGTTTGGAATTCAGAGGAGAAAGTTAGAGTCACTTTACTACTAGGGCAATGGGTAGTGCGTCCGATAAAGTAAGTTAAAGGCGTCGATTTTGCGTATAGGTTCGATGGTGATTAGTTTGATGTTTTGGTATTGTGATGGGATGTTTTTTTAGTGTATTTTAATTATTTATCCAGGGAGTGTTGCTTGAAGAACTTTGCCACCATCTCGCTACTCGGCTCTTAGAAGATAAGAGGCAAGTGCATAGTAGAACGGTGATCAATGGTTTGGTTGTTGTTTTCTTTATTATTCATTGCCATGATGTTATTTATACCGTACATTGCTTAATTATACCTTCTTGAGAATGACTATGGTATCGTTATTGATGATGAGGACATGGAATGTTGATAATGGAATATTTGATGAGTTTAAATTGAATTATTGCATCATGTGCATCATTGCATAAAAGAGATGTGATCATGCTGATCACATATCTACCTCATTGGTAAAGACTCCACGGGAGTGGAGAGGTCCCTGGTCCTTTTGAGGATGGGCTTGATGAAAGAGTGAACACTAACGTGGGTGTTCACTCATGCTATACCGGTATAAGCGATGGAATGAGTATGTGAGCATGTAGCATAGAGTTTCATTATGACGAGGATCTAATAATGCTCAATTAATTAAATCATTTATTTGTAATATTTATTATAGATAATAATATCTTTATATAACTATCAGAGGTACCCTTTATCATTAACTTATAATGATAAGGGAATATTACAATTACCTAGTGCTCGTAAGCTCTCCTACGACCATCATATGGTCGTAATACTTTCTATGACCAAGATCAATCATGATCACCCCTATGGTTGATAAAATCCACAGCCATGTGGACCCAATCGACTAGAGAATCATGCACTTCGTTCATCTATACGTTGTAGTTATACATGTGTTATTATTCTGACATAACTGCACGTAATATGCACTTAGTTATACATGTGTCGTTATTCTCTGACATAATTGCACGTAATCATCTCTATCTTTAGCATAACTGCACGACAAACGTGGGGGAGAATGTTTCTATGACAATAACCATCATCAAATGTGCACAATTAATTAACCATTGAGGTGCCTCCTACAACAACTGCCACCCTCTCAGAAGTTTTATAAGGGATAACGCCGGTGGATAAAGAGGAGGAGGACGAGAGACATAAGTCATTAGCCTTAGTTTTCGGTGACTTATTTCTTATTGTAAACACAATCAATACAAGAATACAGGAGTATGGTTATTATTCTCTCCGGAGAAGATCTGAACCTGTCTAAAAATTTCTTATGCCTTCTCTTGCATAGTCTTGATCAAGGAGCCCCCAGTATTCATTTCATAATATCGATATTAAAACATCAACACATTGCATTAAAAGAAAAGTGGATGATATGATAATTGAGCATGAGCATGAAGAGAAACAAGTGGATGTTGTTGATGATGATATTGATAATGGTTATTAAATTATTGTTCAGTGTTTTATTATGTTCTTGGTGAGTCTTGGACTCACTCTTGCTCTATTATTGCTACAGGTGGACGTTGACGACATCTCGCGTGAGAAGGGATAGCTCACATGAATCACTTACAATCACCACAATCATTTGATTTATATTGCCATGAAATCTTTCAATCTAATGTGACGATATTTATCTTAGGATTCATTAGACTTGATAAATTTTGGATGACTAGCTTGGGACTTGATTTATTTATTCATTAGACTGGTTTTGGATTGTTTAATATTTATTGGTGGTTTTGGACTGTTTAATATTTATTGGTTGATTATTCAGTGTTGTCATCTAGTGTGTTCATCATTAAACTAGTTGTGTCGCGTTTAATGTTTTTATTGTGACTCGTGGACGGGTTTTAATCTTTATATATTTGCTGAAAATTATTATAATATATTGTTTAAATTAGTAGTTAGTGTAATTTAGTGGTATTCCGGGCTCAGTGTTGAGTCAGGGTGTTACACACAACAAAGAAATACATTTTTGTAGTGTCTTTCGGTAAAGACACAGAATCTAGATATCCCATAGCTAACGTTATGGAATTGTAGTGTCCTGTAACCAATTTTACCATAATATAACATGAGTAAACTAAAGATACATGTGGTAGGTCACCAGCCGGGAGGTATCTAAGGTTGTGCCAAGCTGTTACTGTAGCCGGTCCTCCCGCGCCGGCTAACCCCTCCTGTGTAACCACCGCCATGCGCCCATGCGTGAACAGCGATCGTGGTCGGAGAGGAAGAGTCCTCTCTTTTTTTTTTTCTGGTAAAATAGTAAGTGATGTCTGCAATGGTGCCTTTTTGCCAGGTTGCTTTGCCGGCAAACCCCGTTGCGTTCCGGCCAGCGCTAGCTTGCGACATGTCACTTCAAGGCGACGTGTATATATCTAGCAATTCCTTTCGTTCTTGTCCTCTTTACTCTTATGGTCTTTTGCCGGCCATGATACGGCTTTGTACTTTTTACTTTGCTTCCATATTGCTGCAATTCACTGACTGATGGAACGGATCGGAAATGCTGTCGGAACTCGTGATCGTCCATCTCAAATGTATCTCTAATAGTAAGAAATAATCTTATATCTAACATATATTATATTATTTTTAGAGATAATATTTTTAATAGATGGTCTGTAGTACACTCTTTAACATATATATTTTATGATTTTTTTTTCAAACGAGCCTACGTGTCATCTAGAATAGATTAATGTATCATATCTTGTTTCGCGTACACGACAGTCCTTTCAGGAAGAGATGATCTCTCCTTCACATAAAATTTTATTAGCGTGGTATAGTTAAGAGATGACAATAAATACAGTATTAAAGATGCTCTAGATCAGCAAGGATGGCTAGGAACTTATTGTGATGCTGCCTCTCCTTTGAAAGAGGTGAGCAGCGGAAATAGTTGCTACGTATGTACGTGAGCCTATCTGTCTAGCTGCGTGCGTACCACGTATATGCTCCCTTAGTTGAATTTGATAAGACGCGGTTTAACTTAGTACTGTCTTATTAATTAAACTTTAACTTAGTTCTGCCTTATTAATTAAACTTTGGCTGTTAGTTTTTCTTACGCACGATACATTACTAATGACCATAAAATCATGATCATATAAAAGCACTTTCAAATACGAATCTAATGATACTGCTTTATACCACTAAACCATGTACTCAATTTAAAATATCCGCATTTTTAAGCATATCTTAAGTAACAATTTAGTGGATAATTAACAAATCAATAATTAATAAAAAAAAAAGAAAAATAATTTGCTTACACATAAAAAATTCATACGAATGAATGTAGTACTCACATATGTCCAATTATACAAAATGGTATATGATTCCACAGTACAAATATGCAATGACAATATTTAAACTATATTACAATTATCAGATATATTAAAATAATACCGAGGTACAAAACAATGTCTATTTGTACAACAGAATTAACTGTGTTGCATTGCATTTCCCACCCTTTACTAGTAATCCCAAGTCAACAGAGGAAGGGAAATAAACTAATATCCATACCAATTAGAACCACCAGTTGGCTGCATAAACAGGGGATAGAAAAGGATAAGAAGACATAATGGTAGCACAACACTTTCCCATTCGTATTCCCTTCTGTCTCCTCTCACACCACATCTGAGCAAAGGCAAAAACCAGGAAATCCAAAACCCTTCTTCAGTCCATTCTCCATTCACCGAGCTAGCGATTGAAGCCAAGATGGTGACGCGAAGAATCTCCATTGCCAGCCATAGAGTGAGGAGAGGAGGAGACGAGGAGGACGCGAGCCGATGATAAGGTTGTCGACGATCAAGACGTCGATCTTACGAAAAGAAAAGGAGAAAGTGACGTGGGAAATCTAAGGAAATAATGAAACTGCTCTTTTATTAATATGAACTGGGTTTTACAGAGTATGCTCTGAGAACACTGCTTGTTCCCTTACAATCTCAGACCTACTACACGAATCTACTGTTTGTGCTTTAGTCTGATGGCTCTATCTTGTCTTCCTCTCCCTCGATCCGTCCAGATTCCATCTTTAAATAGCCCTCGAAGAGGTGGCAGTTACTTCCGGAGAAGACGTCTGATGTAAAGCGTTGCGTCTGGTCGGAGTCAAGTGACGGTTGATAAAGGATCAACCGTTCGACGGTTATATGTCTATGAGACATATAACCGCATGGAGGTTGTTTGTCAGTGTGTCTGAATAAGAAACGTCGTATGGTATGGAATATGCACATGCTCCATTTGTCATACGGTAAAGAATATACTTCAAAATCAGTTTCAAGTATCAGTTCATACCTTTTACGAGCAGTTCTCCTGGTCGGGAGTTAGGCTTAGGCCTTCGTCCGACCAGGGTACCTATTATGTAACCTCTGGAATCTCTACGACCAGTGAGGTCGTGTACCTCAGGGGTTACGACCACGAAGACGTATGATCTTCTATATATTAAAAATAATATATAGAGGTTTTAATCCTCGTCAAAGGTGAGCACGTGGGAGCAGGCTATAACAAAAAGAACACTTTTATCAAATAAAGGTGTTTCCCCATGCCACTATTTCTTTCTTTGTTCGTGCCATATCGAGCTGGCCCGTTGTACTAGTGGTGCAGCCTAAGCATGACACGAGCCGTGCGCACCGGTCTATAAACGGTCAAGGCGTGTCGGTGTCCGGGCGGACCAATAGTTTCGTGCCTCGGGCTGGCCCGGCAGCACGGCCAATCTACCACCTCTAATGCTAGTGGGTCACATATTTTCGGTTGCACAATCTTTTGTATTTTTTGAAACGCCTCATCTTTTCATTTTTTTTATACGGTAACATATAAGTGGAATCACCTTTTCGGGTGCAGTCATGCAATAATTTTCGGTTTAGGTACTAAACCAACATAAAAAAAATCGATGAAAATTATAGATGCATTTATTTGTATAAAATTTCAAGCTCAAATTTGTTTTATATTAAGAATAGCAAAATTAAGAAAATTCTGATAAATGATAAATCAAAAGAAAGAAAAGAAAATTGTTACTATTCAAAACAAACTAACCTTTTTGGTTTCTCGTAAGACATTTAAAATTTTAAGGGATGCTACAACACTCCAACGGCTAAGTTACAAAATTCGCTATAAAACCCCGCAAATCGTGATCCGGGTTCGTCGAATCAGAACCGATTTAGGGTAC
Organism: Ampelocalamus luodianensis; assembly: GCA_036346255.1. Taxonomy (NCBI): domain Eukaryota; kingdom Viridiplantae; phylum Streptophyta; class Magnoliopsida; order Poales; family Poaceae; genus Ampelocalamus; species Ampelocalamus luodianensis. Next base: position 42,257,064 of record CM070621.1, read on the forward strand.
GGGGTTCGTGTTCGCAATGAAAAATTGGAAGAAAAAGTGGCAAACTACGAACCTGAATCACGTATCGCGACTGAGACGAACCGCGTTTCTGATAACTATGGGCTATATCATTAAAAAAAATTGGATTTTTTAATGTTAATTTGGTGTCTAAACCGAAAATTGATTGCCTGATTGAACAGCAAGACGTGGTTGACTTGATAATGATACGTTGTCATTTTATACAACTAGTATTACCTTTATCGATGCAAAGCATTTTTAGTATAGTATTATCTTTTCATATTTTTAGGTAGACATAGACATTTTTTTCAAAACCCTCTTCGTCCTTAATAAAGTGTTGGTTCAGAACTCATGAAGTAAATATTGTATGTATTTGACAATTATTGTTAATATATTAACATGGAAATTCGTGGTCAGGTTATATATTGATGATCATGTCAAACTGTTTTGTGATATATCTGGGAACAAAGGGTCAAATATTGTATGAGCTGCTCTTCCATATAAACTTTACACAAATCTCAAGGCAAACATAATTAGCAATTAAGTTATTTTGAATCCAAAAGGCAAGCTCAAAACGCATAACACTCATAACTTTCCATTATATTTTTTCTCAAGAAGAACAGAATGGTGCTTTATTGCTTAATAATCTGGAGGAACATGGTACATATTCTGCATATCCTTAACCTACAGAGTACACTACACACTACAGGGAAGCATGGGGAGAACAAAAAAGGAAAGCAAAAAGAAGAAAAAAACAGAGGTTAAATTGCTCTATGCTGCCCTGCCACTGGTGAAAATGGAGACAGGAGGCGGCGAAGGGCGCAGTTGAAGTGGGAAGAAGAGAGGAATGGGTATATCATTTCTATTGATCCTTATCTTCTAGAATTTAGTGAGTCCTGAATCTCCTCGAGTGTTCTTCCTTTAGTTTCAGGTACTAGCCTCGCTACGAACAGTATAGTCACCAAGCTCGCCGCAGAGAACATGAAGAATGTCCCTGTATGTACACGACGACAAGGAAAACAAATGTAAGAAAGCTACATATCGTGCATTTTTCTGTTTTAATATGAAAATCTGCTTCTGACGTGCCTATTTTTCATATTTGACGAGGAAAGCGTAACTGCTGAATTTGGTGGTTTTATCCAAGTTAGTGTGAATTGTTAACTTTTCGATATAGCTAAAAAGACTAACCACTGATCTTTTCTTTTCACACACACAAAAAAACAAAGAAGTGGTGAAAGTGAAACACATTCAACAAATAGCTAAACAATGTCGGGCTACTATTCCATTCCTATCTTTTTGGAGGTAAAAGATTCGTGTTTGTAAAGTGAAAACTGGAAGTGATGAACTGCAGTGATGTGTTAGTGGCATTACCTGCAGAGCTCCAGTCCATGAGGAAGCTAAACGAGTAAGAAATCGCGAAGGAACCTAACCAACTAACAAGGGTCACCAAGCTTCCACCGATTGCTTTCATGTTAATTGAGAATATCTGCAGGCAATTGTTTCACGAAAAGGTCAGTCGCTTATGTAGTTTTCACACAGATTGTCAAGCATACCATAGAATCATCCAAAACTAACTCTGATTATTCTTCATACCTCAGACATGACAACCCAAGGGACAGGACCCATTCCAATTGAGTATGCCCCTATGTACACCTATTTCAGAAGCAGCATCAGTAGACATAATCAACACTCAGAAAATAGAATTTCCGAAACTCATAGGGCCATGGCCCATAGTTATGCGGCAATATATATCTCTCACAATTTGCTACAGTACTAGACATAGCTTTTTCAGTGACTTTCTGACATAAGACTAAGAATGCATACAACTTTACAGTCCTCAAGAATTTTATACTGCAACAAAATATAATGCATGTACAGGGATAGCAAATTCCTTACCAATATGCCGGAAAGAGCCAATACAGGGACCCATTCTGGGAATAGTCCATGTGCCTAACAGATCAATAAGCATTCACTATTATATACAGAAAAAAAGAATCTTCCTTACCAGTTATTTTCTTATTAGCATGAGTGGAAAGTTTTCCCAGTATATTCGCAAGTGATTGCCATTAAGATAACTTATGATAGTCCCATGTGTTCTAAGTTTCATAAGTAACTTTTTCACATACCGCGGATAAGAATAATGTAATTACCTTTAGGTAGAAGGATATTCCTGTCGGAAAGCAGCCCAAGAATGTTCCAGATGCAGAGACCTAAATAACAAAAGGATCTCACAAAAAAATCTACCTGGCATTCTTTCTTTGCATACATAAACTTGGCTTTGTAGTGTCTATACCATTAGAAGAACCCTTCTTCCACTCCTATCCATGAGGATGGCCCCAAACAACGTAACGGGAATCTGAAATGATCACGGTTATAAACAAAATGTTCCAATTAGTAACTTTCACTAACTAAAAGCAGGCTATCTCAAACCTAAATAATGGCAATCAAGATGATTCCAAGTTTTTCAGAAAATTATGAAGTTGTGATAAAATCAACATATTTCATACAGATCTGTTAGAAAAGGATAACATAATGATCACGATATTTGCGTACCTGCAGAAGTAAAGATATAGCTTGCATAGAATCCTACACCATTTATCCCTCCCAATTGCTGAAAGATCATCAAGCCAACACCCACCTGTGCATAAAAGATCCATAAATGATGTATGATTAATATTTATGAAACTTTTGATCAAATTCCCAATTCAGTGAACAAAAAAAAGAATGATATTTTTACATGTAGTCAAAGTGATTTCTTACAATGATTGCATATATATTTTTGCTCAGAAACAAGTCTTGAACCCTGGCCTTTGGGAAGCTACGGAGTGATTCCATATACTCCTAAATAAAATGATCATTTTGAACATAGTCTTCTTCACATTAAAATCTAATATATGTAAGCTATTAGGATAGAAGCTAACTTTAATCTCAATGGCCTCTTCAAATATGTCAGCATTCTCTCCTCGCAGCTTTTGCAATGAGGTGTGAAATTCTTTTTCCCTTCCAACATTAGCCTGTAATTAAAATGCAGTGAGACTCGGTACAAAAAAACGTACGATGAAATGACTGAAATCAAATTTTCATATTACTTTATTTGTATCATTATGTAGTTCGAAGTTTGGTTTTTACCGTGGTCAATGATTTGCATGCTTGATTTTTCTAAGAAAAGAAGGAGGTTGCATGGTAATTTTGTAAATCCCACTAACCCTACCATTATTTAAAGCAAGAAAACCATTGGGCAAACGGATCATTTTCTCCCCTGACAAATTCAAAACCCTAATGTTTCACTGAACATTAGCCTAAAGTAGATGTGCCTTACCAGCCATCTTGGCGACTCTGGAATGAAGAGAAGCCCTGCCAACAGGAGAACACATGGCACTATACCTGCACAAAAAATAAATGTATTTATCTCCATCCAACATGAATGTGAAGCATAGCCAAGTTAATTATATGCATGTGAAGACAAATTACCAACAAATACTAAATCGCGCCATGCAACCAGTGCCCCTATTATGTAAGTAGCTGAACTCCCAGAACAGATCAACAACTGCACATGCAACACACAGCTGGTTAACACTATTAAAACTTACTAAACTAAATGTGCATTGTGGGGCTTTCTTCCTCTTCGTTTACAAACCTGGTTTGAAGTTGCAAGGCCCCCTCTAAGATTCTTTGGTGCTATTTCAGCTATGAACACAGGCACCTGCCACATCCAGCGCAACATCAGCACACTAAAACATGAAGGTGATCAAGGGGAAAAGGTGAACTTTACAACTGATTCAAGATGGGAAGACAGAAGAGAATCAGCAGTGAATTAAGAGATACATACCACATATGAAAGAACTCCAGTACTAAAGCCCAGCAAGGTTCTTCCAAAGTAGAGCATAAGAGCACCCTTTACATCAGAATTCCAAGGTAAGATATCGATAGGAAATGCATAAGAATTCAGATCAGATCACTTTACCAAATAACAAACCTTAGCAAAATGTATAGAAAGCCAACCAAAAATGCAAATAGTAGCTGATATCCGCATGGTCTGTGACAAATAAAAAAAGAAGACACAATTAGAAGATGAATCTGAAGTAAAACAATATATATACACAATTAGCCCAATTGATAATTGAGCCATTTTACCATTTTACGTCCAAGAAAGTCTGCTAAGCGCCCGCTACTAACAGCACCAATCATCGCCCCAATCGTCAATATAGATCCAAAAATTGCAAACTACAAGGTTAAAATAAGCTGCTAATACAGATCACGGTTACTGAGGAGAAGAGTAGAGCCGGAGAAAGGGTCCTGCACAAGTCATCTAGTAAACGAAATTCATGACGCTGGAAAAGAAAGCCTGTTCATGTTACAAACCTCAGAGATTGATAGTCCGGCTTCATCCACTATTCCTGACTGAGTGGGTGCAGAATACCCAACCTGCAAATTAACATGGCTGAGTAAATAGATCATATTTGACACTTAAAAACAGTATGCATTTTCAGTCAGTACATTCCGGTGGATCATAGATAGTACTACATGTCGGAATGACATAATTGGAAAAGGAAATCTTGTACTCTAGCTGGCAAAAGACATTAGCACAGGCACTTTTCTTAGATAGATCCAAATCTGACGAACTGCCCATGTCACAATTCTTTGTGTTTTGCAAATCCATCCTCGTATCTTTGCAATTTCTTACTTTGTCTACGCTATAACTAATGCTGACGAAGGAGGGTAAAAAGACAGAGTACTCGCGTCCTTCATCATAGGCGCATTTGCCTCCTTTTTACCTCCCCATTAGTGAGTTATGATGCTAACAAATACTAAGGCAAACAATATAAAGCGTATGACATAAAGGAAACTATAAAGACGGCTTTGACAAAATACTAAAAGTACCGTGGTCGTTTGGTCCGTAGCTAAACAAAGTAGCCCAAGTTTTGGCAAAACCTTTTTTTAAAACATTGGGCTAGGAGCACTGGTATTCTCAAAGGGGTGAGCACCCCGGTGAATCATAGATTCTACCCCTGACGGGGGAGGGGACGACGCCCACTCTTTCCCAACCGAGCTACGCTTGGTTCTCCTTAATTTTGGCAAAACCTTTAACAACGGTTAAAAGTTTTGGCAAGATTGCGTCTGGGTACTTCACTACCCAGCCAAAATTATATCGTCAATGCATGCCTTGTCAGGCCACGCAAACGGAGAAGCAAGATGAAGGGGACAAGGGAGGGAGGGAGGCTTACACAGGTGCCGAACTCGAAGGAGCCGCACACGGCCACCGCGGTGGACAACAGGACCATCCGCAGGGACCCTCCATCTCCCTGACCGCCTCCGCACGACGCCGTCTCCTGGATCTTGGACTCCGCCGCCGCCTCCTCATCTTCCTCCTTGTGATGCCGGAGAAGCGGCGCCGTCACCTCGCCGCCGCCGCCTGCCCCCACCACCCCGCTCTCCACATCATCGGCGGCCCTCACTATCCCCATCCTAACAACCAACCAAGGACCGACGCAAAACAAGAAGAACAATGGCCAAGATTGGCACGGGAAGGGAGGCCGGAGTGTTCTTCGGGCCCGGGCGCGACGCGGAGTGCTGCAGCGAGGATGGGAAGCGCGCGCAGTATTTATACGCGGCGCGGATGACAAGGGAGATGGGGCCATGTGGATGTGGGGGAGGTGGTCGCAGGGCGGGGCGAGCGCCTAGCGAACCAACTCTCGAGGAAACGAGAAAATATCTCCGGCTCACGGTGATTTAGTCGTCGTTTAAGTGGGACGCGGTGATCTCATCTCAGCTCTGACGATAAGTATAAAAATCTTGGAGATGAGAGGAGTCGGCGATCTGCGAGAGGGGGAGGATCCTGATTTGCAGATTTGGCTGCTGAGACGGCTGACAGCAAATATACTGTCATATAATCATATTATTATATTAGAAAAAGTCTACTTTTTCAACTATGAACTTTTCGAAAAGTTAAACCACAAAACTGGACATTCTACACCCGTAACTATCAAAACCGTTCATTTTACCCCCTCAATCCAAACAAGAACGGTTTTAGGTGACGTATTACTGACGTGTCAGTGGTTCTGACACAGAGCAACACATTGCAATGGAAACAGAGGAGGACGGCAGAGCTTGGGCGGCGCCGGCGGGAGGGTCGATGCCAGCAGATGAGCACGGGCAAAATGGACTGGGGTGGCCGAGGCAAGCTCATGGGCAGCAGTGGCACAACACGAGGTAGCCGGTGGTGGGTTGGGGGTGATTCGTGGCAGTCGACCATGGGGGAGAAAAGGGGGCGCCAGAGCTCCGGTAGGAGAGGGACGGAAATAGGGAGAGCACGAGCTTCAGCATTATGAAGGGGACTCACTGGAGCCGGTGGTGGAGGCGGAGGAGGTCTACGGCGCCCCCGTCATGACGGGGGCGGCATGACAGGAGCGCCGTGGGGGCGATGCTCCGGTGGGGGAGAGCTCGGACCGGAGGTGGGGAGCCATGGGGGAGGCCATGGGTTGCTCCATCCGCGAGTAATTGAGCCGGAGGTCCATGGATGGGGCATGGCGGTTCAGGCGGCGGTTTTGGCTGACGGGGGAGAAGACGAAGCAGCCGGTGAATACTTGTGATGAACAAAGAAATTAGTTTGGAGGAAAAGGAGCGGGGGCTCGGGGACGCATGCTGACGCGCTCGGCCATGGATGAATATCGCCAGTGTGGTCGGGACGATGAAGGGACGCGGCGGCCGGGCAGCTTGCGACCGCGAATGGGTCCTGAGCTCTCTGGGCTCCTTGATTTTTGGTGGGGGAAAAGATGAGGAGAGGGAAGAAGCTGCTGAAAGAAGGAGCTCTGTGCGTGGCTTAAGCAGGGGAGGCGATGCTTTAAAGGCGACGAACGGAGCCGGGAGGGCGAGGCCGCGCCAACCTCTGCCTGGAGCACATCATGCAGCTCGCATCTCTGGATGCGCCCCATACGTTGCAGCGCCTCGCCGCTGTCTTCACTGACACATAGTCGACTTGTCCGGCCCGGCCGCCAACTCGGTGCAGTGGATCGCGCTCTTCCACGCCTTCCGCGGCTACCACGACGGTCCCCACACCTACGAATCACCGCCGTCCACGACAGCAAGGACTTCCTCGCCATCATGTCCGCTGTGCTCGCCAAGGAGGCCGAGGCATTCGACATACCGTTCCAGTTCAACGTCGTTGAGGTGAAGCTCGACGAACTGGACTTCGACGCCCTCGAGGGAGGCGGAGGAGGCGGCTCGAGGGATGCATGGAGAGGAAGGGAGGAGGAGGCGGCGGGGCGACGCTGTGGAGAGGGAGACAGGGAGGAAGGGGGCACTATGGAGGCACGAAGAGGGGAGAGAGAGAAAAAGAGGAAGAAAGAAAAGTAGGACTGACATGTGGACCCTATGTCAGCGAAAATCACCACAATTTGGGTTGAGGGGGCAAAATGAACGGTTTTGATAGTTAAGGGTGTAGGATGTCCGGTTTTAAAGTTAGAGGTTGATTTTAGACTTTTCGAAAAGTTCAGGATTGAAAAGTAGACTTTTTCCTATTATATACGTATATGTACAGCATATGCCGCGAGAACCATGCCGACCGACTCGTGTTTGTGTCTATCTACAAGTAGATTAATGTGGCGCATGTTCAGTGATGCCTAAATGATCATACGACCATCCCGCTGTGCTCTCGATGGAGACTGTTGATTCTCACAGCTATTGCAAATCGGCCCCTTACGGGAGGTATCGCTCCTGATCCCGAGGGTTTGTTTGGGTAGGGATATATTAGACATATTTTTTTTTAATTGAATGTGATTTTAGTTTAAATTCTTTGTCAATCTGAAAAGATTAGATCATATCTCGGTGTTTCCAAACAAGCCCCGAAGGAGAATGGGGCAATTGGAGAGAAATGCTTTCCTCCTGTCTCAACAAAGAAAGAAAGCTGGCCAGCTGTGATTCGGGTTAAAATTTTCGGCCATTTTCACTGAAAATCGGTTATAATCGGACCCCCGCTAAAATTTCAAACTAGTCTCGAAAAAAATTACATAAATTTTGTTAAATATAGAAGAATTTTTTTGTCAAAATTTATTTTAAAAAATTATGGCCGATATTTTCAACCAATTTCGACCGATTTTCAGCTTTTTTTTTTTTAAAAAAAATTGATTTAAATTTTTTGGCCGAAATCAACCGGATTTTTTTGATAATCGGCCATATTGGTTGTACCAACCCTTAAAAATTGGAAACCGATTATCAAAACCTTGGCTGTGAGACTCTGGGATAGGATCATGATTCCTGCGTCGGCTAGTCTGTTTTCCAGTGGAGAAATTTTAGTGGTACGCTGGTGCCCCTGCCCTGCATGGCTGCATGAATGATGAGCGAGTGCCTCGCTGTGGCAGGATATGAGCAAATTGTTCAAGGCCTCGCGCTCAGATCCTGTATTGACGAGCCGATTAGGCTGCTGCTCAGTGGTCACCAATTAACACTCGATCGCCTAGAAGAGTAGGAAGGCTGTAGAACAAACTCAGGAGTCAGGCGGCCTTAACAACCACGAATAGCGGCCAGGCTCCCGAGAACAAACGCTCTTGCTAAGCAATGAGCTTCTTCATTTGAATCCCTACCTTCATGACAAAATCTGACCTCCTGGATCAACTTCGACCTTGAGCAAGTTTCCTGCAGGATCACGCTGTAATTACACAGGCTGGGCTGCTTGGTATTCTCGATCATTTGCAGGCACTATCACGGCAAACCACCGCAACTGCTCCCTACTCCACAACTTGGCCACAGCAGCATCAACATTCAGGGGTGTTTGGGATGGTTTCAACTTCCGCTTTTCGCCGTGACAACATGCAGAAGCCGGCAGCGAGGAACTTCCCGCTGCTTCCTCAGGTCTTCCTTCCAAACTTGCCTCTTAAGTTCGGTGTTTATTATCTGCCTCGTACCAAGTATAAAACCTCGGAGGGCTTCCCAAATCCCCCGTTCCCCACTCCACTCACCCAGGCTGCGCACTTGGGCCCCAACCCTAGCGCCCTGCACGGCGACTGTGCCCTGTGCCACCGCAGCCCGCCCCGTTGCCCTCCCGCACGCCCGCGCCTCCGGCCTACCTCGTCCCCGCACTCTGCACCTGTCCGGGCACGCCACTTCCTTCGACCGGGACCACGCGCCGCCTCCCTCCTCTGACCGGGCCAACCCCCCGAGTGCTCGCCCGCGCCTTCAGACACCTTCGCCCGACCGGATCTATCCTCCTCGCTGCCCCCGATCGCTCACCTGTGCCTCCGGCCACCTGAAAGATATGGTGTCATGACAATCAATCTAGCCGAGGTGTACAATTGGGTCATAGGTGGCGACAGGTGTTTCCCTTTGATTGGTATTACAGAGGCAATTCTACGCGGTACCATAAATTACTTTGTTGACAGAAGCAACAACGTGTCGCTCGACATAGCAAATGACATAGTACTTTACTCCTCCATAATCACCAAGTATATAGAGGAGAAAAGCAAGAAGGGTGAGATGCACCGAGCATTCAAGATGTGCATAAGGGAGTTTTGCTTCGAGATAATATGCAGGGATAAAGAACGCCGCGGGAACCGCAAGTGGATCACTCACGAGTGCACACTATGTCGCGTTAGTTGCGTATGCATTTGCAACAAGCCCCTTCTTCTACATAGGTCATACTCTCATATCATGACCGCATATTCGACAGTGGCGTAACATCCCGACTAGTATCTCTCTAACTATTTCAACAAGGAGAAGGTGATGCAAACCTGGAGTGCAGAAATATATGGCTGCACCGTGGTTGGCCATTTCACTGGCCATCCGACCTGGAAGCAACCTATTTGGGTCGTGGATATTGATAGACTGAAGGGAAAGGTTCGTCGGCGACAGGTACAGCGCATCAGGAATAACATAGACGAAGCAGAAACCGAGCGTCGAACGAAGAAGTGCTCTATTTTTAGGAAGTCTGGGCATACCTTCAAGAAATACCCTGCGAGAAATCCACACGATGAAGGAGACATCGGCAGTCTAGACGTTGCCGTGGGGACCTCATCCATCGCCCCACTCGAGGCGGTCCACATGACGGACGTTGAGGTCGCGGTCACAGAAAGGTTCATCCTGCTGTAATATGTGGTGTCTAATAATTTGTAATATTATTTTAATTTGTCAAAAAACTAGATAATGATGACGTTGTTGTGAATGGGTTGCAATGTCAGTGTGATTTGTCCACAAAGTATGTGACGACATTGTGCTTAATTTTATGTAATGTCATTGTGAATTGTCGACAAAATATGTGAAAACGTTGCGTTGAATGTTATGTAAGGTTATTGTGATTTGTCGACAAAAGATGTTATGACGTTGTGCAGAATGTTATGTAACGTCAGTGTGATTTATCGACAAAATACATGCTCGAAAATAGTCAATAAAAAATATGTGCTCAAAAATAGTCAATTAAAAATACAGTACCGAGAGCTCCCTATCGCCAATGCACAGGTCCCTGTTGCCAATTGAAATGGCGACAGACTGCTGTCGTCATTCCAATTGGCGATAGGTGTCTAGTTTTGTAATTTTATTTTTGACTATTTATTTTTGTAATGATCTTTTAAATTAATATTATTTAAAAAAAAAAGCGCTTATCAACGACATGCATTTATCTTCTTGCAAGAGAGAGTTCAACGAAAGATAAGTTTATGGGGTTAGTGAAATATGAGTTTATGGAACACATAAGAGATTGATGGCTGCATTCAATTCAATTTAATTTAGAAATACTTATTGCAGTTTTAATGCAATGCTTACACTGCGACCACACTAGCAACCTAGAAGGTGCAGGAATACGAATTTATGCTTTCCTAAACAAATGATTTTGTGATAGAACATTTCTCACATGTTTTTCTTTGGAAGAACACTCAACATCCAGGTGTAGTTAGGAGCAGATTGTCCCTGAAAACATTATAAGTTATAACTGCTCTTCACAAATCTTATCTGCCTTCACACATTTGTCTACAGCCGTTCGACCCAAATCATAGACAGCACATGAAATGAATTTACTTGTGGTATGAAATCCTTGAATATGAGCATGATCTGCTCCAGAGCTCATGCAGAAAACTGGTCAACAACACCCAACTTCAATAGTGATGGTGTATGTCAATTACTGGTTATTAGATAAACAGTTCTAAACAGCAACCAATAATAATTCACTCAAGAATAGAGCCCTCATAACCTTTGACAGTGAAGAACTCTAATTGGCTTTTCATTTGTGGACACTCAAAATTCTCTACTAAACTTGAGTTGAGTAAAGGAGGGCAGGGGCATGATAGCTATCGTGGCATACAGGTTGCAACTTGCAAAGCATGCTACATATGCTGCACACTTGCACTGACAGAAACTCTGAGCCTTGTTCATAATTCTGATTTTTGAATGATGGCCGAATATTTTTGTGTCGTCATGAAATTTCTGGAGAGTGAAATTAGTGAAGCTACAACACTTGACAAGCTCCAAAACAATCACAAGGATGAGCACAATCTCCTCCAAGGATTTACTGGAACAACAGAAGGCAGAGTCACAAATTAAATATGAACCAAAGGTTAGCAGCAACCTCAAGACCTCGATCATCAAAATCTTCTATGGAAGGCATTTGAGTACTCTCTCGGACAGCACCAACAAAAATACTGTCGTGGTGGAGGCATCAAGGGAACATTTCTATGATTTGCAAAACAACCGAATGCTACTAATCGCTCACCAAAATATCCTCCAACTCATGAGAGTAAGATACACTGTCTGTGCATAGCTTATCAACAAGTATAGTACAAGCCAAACTGCTTAAGTCAAATCCAATTTTGAACATTGTATTTAGGACCAGCAGTGCATCATCCACTCGTCCAGAGGTGGTCAGACACTCCACCAAAGAATTGAACGTCTGTTCCTGAGGTTTCAGATTGTTCTTCAACATGCCTGCCAACCATGCCATGCCATCCTCAGCCCTCCTGACCTTACAGAACCCATTTATGACACTATCATTGCTCCTCACCAACGGTTCCAAGTCCTTAGCCTGCATCAACCTAAGCAATTCAACTGCGCCATCCACCCGTCCTTCTTCACACATGGTGTCAATGAGCGGCGTGAAGGTTGATACACTTGGCTCCAAACCAGATGACAGTAGCCGCTCATACGTCCCTATCGCCTCAGCCAACCTCCCAACTTTGCATAGGCCCTGAATCAATGTGTTATAAGTGATCACATCATGCTCAATCCCTTTGTAACCATTTCCTCAAACACCCGAATGCTTCGTCCACCCTCCCATGGACACAAAACCCTGTGATGATAATGTTACAGCTGACGGTACTCTCCTTGAATCCCTTCCCAAGCATTTCGTCATACACCTTGCAAGCCATCACGAAATCACCTGCTTTACAGTAGTAATCGATGAAAGAGCAATAGGCATACTCATTGGGCTCCATTCCTTTGTCCAGCATCTCATCCCACATCTGCCAAGCGTCGGCTATGCGGCCCACTTTGCACAAACCATTGATGACCGTCGTGTACGTGATTGCGTCTATGTAGTAACCACGCAGCTTGATCTCGTTGAAGATGCGCAGGGCCTCGCTGCCCATCCCATGCACAAAGAGCCCGTGCATGATGCACTGGTAGACGACCGTGTCTGGCAAGCATCCCGCGGCGATCATGAGGTGGAGCGTCTCGGACACCTTCGCGAAGTTGCCGGCGGCCGCGAAGGCCGCGACGAGGTCGGCGGCGGCGACAGGTGAGGGAGGGGAGCCGCGTCGCGCGGCGTCGCGGAGGAGGCGTAGGCCATCGAGCGGACGGCCGTCGGTGGCGCAGGCGCGCGCGAGACAGGCGACGGTGGCGGCGTCGCCTGGGAAGGCCGGGGAGGAGGAGAAGGTGGAGAAGAGGCGGAAGACGAGGTCGGGGCGCGCGGCGCGGAGGGCGGCACGAGATGCGGCGTTGAGGGCGGGGAGGGAGGGGTGGAGGCCGAGGTGGGAGGCGAGGAGCGCGGCGGCATCGGCGGCGAGAGGGGGCGGGAGCCGGAGGAGGAAGGCGTCGAGGCCATGGAGTGGCGGCGAGGGATCGGGCGTGGCGTCGGGGGCGGGGAGGTGGGAGGAGAGGAAGAGGAGGAAGCGGAGGGAGGGGACGGGGGAGTGGAGGAGGCGGGAGAGGGTGAGGCGGACGCAGCTCGGGTGGAAGAGGAGGGCCCGGGGGAGGAGCGACAGGATGCGGGACTCGAAGCGCGGGGCGCGGAGCACGGCGGTCGCCGCGAGGGAGGCAGCGGCGGAGACGGCGGCCGGCGTTGGGGTTGGCTCGGAGGCGGAGCTGGAGCAGATGTGTTTGACGAAATGGCGCGGCGGCGGGGGCATGGTTGTGGTCTGCGGCGAGCGGCGGCGGCGGGAGGAGAGTGCGATGCTATGTTTTGTGCGCATGGGGAGGGGAGGGTGGTCAGATTCGGTCGCGACTAGCGAGGTTTGGACTTTGGAAGCGGGTTGATTGGGCCCTGGCCCATGAGGCCCTCGTGTTCTCAAGTTAAAAGCACTGTGTGGTATGAGGAGGCCACTTGTGCCATCTCTTTCCCTCGGGAAAATATCCAAATCCCAGAGAAACCCTAAACAAGGCCACGGTTGCTCTCAAGCGCGGCGCCTCCGCGACGATGGCCGGGTACCACAGCCGCAGCCGGAGCCGGAGCCAGAGCTACAGCCCGCGCCGGCGGTACAGCCGGAGCCCTCCCCGGCGCAAGCGCTACGACAACCCGCGCGACCGCTACCGCGGGGGTGGCGGCGGCGGAGGTGGAGCCCGCCGCGGGTATGGCGGGCCGTCTGCGCCGTCTGGCCTCCTCATCCGAAACATCTCCTCACCGCCAGGTGCGCTCTCGTCTCCCGCTAGGCCTGGATTTTTGGTTCGTCTGACCTAGGTAGGGTTCGTAGCCACAGCGCTATCTGGTTCGGTTGATGCGTTTAAACCGTTAATCATAGCCTCTCAGGCGAAGTGTGTATGTGAATCTGTATATTGTTTCGTACTTGCTGCATGAAGTACATTTTCTCGATGACTCGGTTGTATGATTCTATGCGTATCGGTCTTATGTATTACTTGACGGTTTCTATGTACAGAACAAAACAAAAAAAAAGTTTGTTTTCAAAGTGTAACTGGTTCAAAATCCAAATGTGATGATGAGTTGTTTGGTGGTTTATATGTGTTGTAGATACAAGAGACGGTAGATTTGTAGGCACCTCCGGGGATGCATAAGCGGGAAATGAAGTGTAAGCGAAACAAAGATTTAACTTCAATTGTATTGCTCAAGTGTGAAATGATGTACAAGTGACCTCCTCCTCCTCCTCCCATGTTACAATGGGTCCTATTTATAGGATGGGACGGGGGAGGAGGTGAAATTACATAAATGACCCTAATTCTAGGGCAACCCTAGGGGTGGTGTCCTCCTTTCCGCTCAGGTGGGGCCGCCTAGGTCGGGCCCACCGGTTGGCGTCACGTCCTTCGGCTGTGTAGAGAGACCTGATTACGAAATTAAGGTCACGTTTCGTGCCGTCGGTTCGCGTAGTTGTCATGCTTCGTTGTTGGTCCTTCGCTGATGCTGGTTGATCCTTGACTGACACGGACGTCGACCCGGGGGGGCGTGGGGACCCTCCCGCAACAATATGCCAACAAATTCTTGCTGGAAAATTCACGGTAGTGGGCTGTTTCACAATTGGTGATTTGATGTTTGACTGGAAAGCGTATGCACGGATAACAAATGTGGCCAAATTATAGTACCGAGAATGTGCTAGGAGAGAATTAGATCCATTTTTAACAACAAATTCGTGTAAGCAATTCACTAAATAAGGTTGAGCTTGATGATATGATGAGCGACATCCATATTCCATAATCCTCAAGAACGAGTTTGCATTTTCATATCAGACGCACTTTGTCCCAGACCTGTTTTGGCAATTGTCTTCAACAACTCTAGGTTCAGATGAGATGTTTCAAAAAATCTTTTGGAGTTTTCTGTACATTTGAGGAGCTAAGACTCTTGATTGTTAGTACTGTGATGGCCGAGAAAGCAAATGGCTGTACTGCTGTGTTCTTTCACATGCTCATAGATATAATAATATGAGCCTTTTAGCTTTGTTCTGTTATCACAACCATTGACTTATGAACCATACAGGTTATCCTATTACTGCTTATGTGTCTGAAAATTACATAGCAGTTGCAAATAATATTCTTCAAGCAGATTGAACTCTGGAGGTTACCATATCTATAAGTTATTGGTCGCGACCTTTCATAATTCAGATATAAAGCTTGATGAACCAAGATCATTCTTACCTAGTAAATGCCTCCATTTGCAAAAAAATGTGTTTATTAAGTAGACATCATACTACTGTTGTAGCTATATATTTTTGGTGTTTTGGGATGGCTATCTGGATCTTGTGTTTCACATTTTGCTACTGTGCAGTGTTCCCCTAGGCACCCGCCTAGGCCGTCTAGGCGCTAGGTGCAGCCCTCCCGCCTAGCCCGCCTAGGCGGTGATTAAGCTAGTGTTCCCCTAGGTGCTAGGCGCTAATTGGGCGGCAGACCAATGCCTAATCGCTGCCTAGGTGGCGGCGTAGGTGGGATAAATCGGCTAGGCAGGAGGGCTGCGCCTAGCGCCTAGGCGGCCTAGGCGGGCGCCTAGGGGAACACTGGATTAAGCGCTAGACGCTGGTCTGCTGCCCAACTAGCGCCTAGGGGATTACTGGTACTGTGTCAATGAAATGTGGTAGTAAACTAGTAGTCACTGTAAAGTAATCATTCTTATATACAACGTACTACATACACACAATGCAGTCTCTTTTTTCTTTATGTGGACGACCTTACACTAGCTAACTGATTATGTTCAATCGTGTTTGATTTTTCATCTGTTGTAGGCCAGAAGACATTCGTGTTCCATTTGAGCAATTTGGCCCTGTAAAGGATGTCTACCTTCCAAGGAATTTCCACACAAGGTGACCATAGCTTATCTTAAGTTTCGTTGCATTTGTGTACTTACTATATTAAAATTTTAGTTCCATCTCATGTCAAGCACATAGCAGATGAGCAAGCCTTTGAACAGTATGAAAAGTAGATGAATTAAGTGAAGAACTAAAGATATCGAATAATTCATGCTAGAAAGCTGATACACTATGTTGCTTTAGTGATAATTTACAAACTGCATTCTTAGACTTTATATTGGTGTGATTCATGTGGAAATAAGTGATAATGTAATCTCAACAGACTGGAGTTGTCACTGAAAAGTCATTGTTCCTTTGGCAATAAAGGTCATGTATGATTTCATGGCATATCTTGATTAACTATCTAATTTTGTATGACTCATTATGAGCATATGTGCAGAATTTTAAGGCAGTTGTATGCTTTCAGTTATATGTGTTGAATTGAATCAAATTAGGATCATGTATTCTTCTCAAAAGTAGGGTTCGTGAGTGCTTGTGCCTTAGGGTTCGTGAGTGCTTGTGCCTTGTTGCGTATTATCTGCTGTTGATTAACAATTCTTTTATGTGTCTTTAACAATTGTGCATTTTTAAATAGTGATTGTTAAAAGCCAACTGTTGGAACATGAATTATCTTTGAGCTGTTGATTTTTTACTGAATCACAATAAGTTCCTTGATCATTGGTTAAATTGGTCGATTTTTTCAGGGAACTACGTGGTTTTGGGTTCGTGAAATTCCGTTACCCCGAGGACGCTGCAGTGGCCAAGCAAGAAATGAATCATCAAGTGATAGCTGGTCGAGAGATCTCAATAGTTTTTGCTGAGGAGAATAGAAAAACCCCACAAGAAATGCGCACGAGAACAAGACCAAGGTACATAAATTCTTTGTTTTGTTTTTTAATTGGGCATTAGGAATATGGTAGTAAATTTCAAAATTTGAAGTAACCAAAAGAAATATTTTGTGCTTCTATTGATGTAGCGGTAGGCACGTGGATGGAAGCTACAGAAGGCGGTCACTATCAAGATCCCCGAGGTCTCGTTTCCACTGTAAGTGTAAAGCAGTTCGTTTAATTCATATCTTATAGTCTTTCATCTCATTATTAAATAAAATCTCTTTCCTGGCAGCTTATTCACCCTCACCTTCCCCAGTTAGGCGTCACTCCAGGTTTGATCTCGATTGTTTTTAATAGACATTATTAATATGTTGCGTGTCCTTCGCTCCTATTCGTTATTGTTTCATATTGCTTCCATTTGAACACCTCTGGATCTTTTCTTTTTTTTGTATTTGCGCTTTTGGCATATCCGGAGTCACAGTTGGCATTTATGCTTTATTAGTTTCTTGTTTTGGCATTTGAGGTGAATATATTGTTGTGATGACCAAAGTTGGAGGATTATATGCTGCACTATCTACAGTGCTCCAACTAATTTGTTTGAGTAGATCTAGCTTTGTTCATTTTTTAGAATGTCCATCATCAGCTCAGCTCTGCTGAGACGAAGACAGAAGGGAAAGGAATGAAGTAAATATACTTGACTTTACCTTGTCTTGAAGTTTTAGTTTTGAGGTGAACAAAAGGCATATGGTTGAACGCCATTAATCCCATTCATCGTCATTGTGATTATTATATCCTCTTGAATGCTAGGTAAAGGAAAAGGAAAAGAATGAGAGTTAATATTAATCTCCAAAATATATCTATTGTCTTTTTTCCCACCCCTTCTATGGTCTAAAAACAATCAGGATCAAGTGGATTTCTTTCTGTCCTTTTTTTTCTTTTTTGCTTAAATCAATGAGAAACAAGTTGTTTTTTTCTTCATCAAACTATAAATCAGCTTCCTAAACTCCTCATAAAGTGTCACTGTCATAGAATTCATCTTGATTTGATGGCTAAAAATCCTTGCTTGATTGAGTGGTTATTTTCATTTTCATTAGCTCCTTAGTCAGCCTGGGGGAAGTAACTTTCAAGAGGATTCATAATTTATAATTTTGTTGCACAAGCAGATTGGTAAATTCATTTTTAGCGAACAAAGTGCAGTAAATATTAATAAGAAAATGGCCAAAGGATCTTTCCTGTGTTTAGACTTGGATGTGCATGCCACAAGCCCCACACATCCCTAATATCTAACATTAGCAACATGGTTCTGTTTGACTATTTGATATTTTCTGTTTGACTATTTGATTTTTTTTTTTTGTTGAATTGCTATTACCTATTTTCTTCTTGAAGTAAGGATATTAAATTTTGCTCTAAATTGTGTTGATTTGGTTTTGTATATTATCCAGTCAACAACGAATCTAGAGTCTAAAAGCCCAAAAGAGAATCATGATGTTTGGAGAATAAAGACCCAAGTGAAAGTATCATGACCTCCAGAGTTGGAGCATGTGAAAGGCATTACTGTTAAAGATAAAGCGGTACTATCACTCAGAGTTTAAAGATAATCTTGGCTAGGAAACCTGAGGAAAAGAGTTGTTTTTCAAGTGAGCTGATGCTGTTGAGCCAGCAGTCGCAATACCTTAGTGCATTGCACATTTCATGTTTGGATCAAAGTGGGTAACTTTTATTGAGATGAAACAGGTAAAATTGATATCTCACATTTCAATTCAGTTGGCTTGGGGATAGGCACGCCCAGCCAATGGTGCTATAGCTGCTCTAGACAAGTTTGCAGTTCCCTAAAATTTAGTTTGCTGATGATGCTACTTGTCAGTTATCGTATGTTTTTTATTGTATTGCTCCTTGCATCTTGTGTGATATTCATACTCGGGAAATTAAAATATATGATTATTTGCAGGGACAGGGATCACCGTGATAAATACTCCCCACATGCTCAGGACAAGAGGCACTACAGGTCCAATGGTCGATCTCCTAGCCTAGATGGAGAGCGTCGGGTATCACCATCCAATAATGGACATGGTCCACCAGTTGACGGGAGGAGCCCATCTAGATCTCGCTCCTAAAGGTTGCTGGCTTAATTTGGTGTTTTATACATTTCCTCTGATATAATTGTATATTTATGTGCTGACTGTTTCCTTCATATGCAGTCCGAGAGAACAAATTTCAGTTTGGGATTCCTGGACGGGGAGCTGGGAGCATGAAAACTACACCACTGCGTAATGTGCTGTGGCAATGCTTTCTTTTCTGCTATGTTTTCTACAATAGATCAGTAGGTTTTGTAGTGAACACACGTTTGTATTACAGAGGCAGTTGTCAAGTATTGATACAGTAGTAGGCACCCAGCTTCTTTTTTAAAAACTGTTTTAATGCTTTTCTAACTGATTTGTCTAGTTTGTTGGCACCATTTGTGACATCTTGTGGATTCCGTTTGCTTATGTTCCATTGATCGTTTGTGTGTTCCAGGCTTCTACTAGTTTTTTTTTTGTTCTGTTTTTGGAAGGGCATATTTCGTTAGGTTGTTGAATACATAATTCATCTATTCCTCTTAGCAAAATGCAGGGTGCTAACATGCTATCTGGATGACATATTTGTTGAGCGGGATTTGAATGGAAAATCTTGGTATTTTCTTTTGAGTTGCGTGCTTCTGTTTGGAAAATTGACATAGAAATGTGCTGGGATCACAAATGCAGTCGTAATGCCCATTAACATTACTGCTGTCAGCCTGTTGGCTGATGATGAAATGCTTTGGCAACAGTCCAGCAGATTGCTGCGTAGTTGGGCTTCGATTTGCCTTTAACGTACTGCAGTTTGGCAGGATTCATCCAGCACAATGCCCACATGTAGCATGATGATTTCCGACGAATGCTACTGATTTATTGGAATTTTTTTAAATAATATTATTTTAAAAGATATTTACAAAAATAAATAGTTGCTCTCAAAAATTACAAAATATGTCGCTGTCGCCAGTTGAACTGGCGATATATATCTCAGCCTTAGCCAGTTTTTGATTGTCCCTATTCCACTTAGCCAGTTTGTGATTTTCATAAATTTTAAATGGTACGAAATCTGTTAGATTCGCAATAACATTTTATTATCGTCTTATGTTATTCTACTACGGTTAATTTTTGGAGAATTTAGCGAGGATGTTTGAGGTATGAACGATTCTTAAAGGGGAAGGTAAGTGATATTGCGATTCGTCCAGGAATTCATACACACTGATATTACAGAACTTGCAGCAGAGCGTCATAACACTTAATTGAAATGATAATTCACAACATTGATAATAATATATTACTACTGTCTGTTTTTTTCTCGTGGTCGCGACCTCAGCGTCTCCCATGTGGACTGCCTCTAGTCAGGACCGGATGAGGTCCTCGCGGCGACGTTCGGAATGTCGATGTCTCCTTGGTCCTGAGTATTTCGTGTGAAGCATGTCTTGAAGGTGTGTCCAGACTCCCTGCAAATGGAGCACTTCTTCGCGACGTCCAGCTTATGCCTCGTCCATATCGTTCTGCGCGCGTGCACACGCCGCCGGTCAACCTTTCCTTGAGCCTAGCAATGTCCGCGCCCCATTAGTTGCTCCCAGGTGGGATGGCTAGTGAAATGGCCAACAACGATGTAACCATACATCTCTCCACTCCATGTTTGCATCACCGCCTCCTTGGTGAAATAGTGAGAGATGTACTGCCCGGGATGCTGCGCCACCGTCGAACAGGCGGCCATGACATGGGAGCAGGGCTTATGCAGAAGAATGAGCTTGTTACAAGTGCATACGCAACTATCGTGGTGGAGCGTGCACTCATGGGTGATCCTGTCGCGGTTAGTCCCGCGACGTCCTTTATCACTGCACATTATCTTGAAACGAAGCTCCCTCGTGCCCATCTTGAATGCCCGGTGCATCTCACCTTTCTTACTCTTCTCCTCCATGTATGCGGTGATCATGGCGGAGTAGAGTACTCTGTCATTTGCCATGACGAGCGACGCATTGCTGCATCTGTTAACAAAGTAGTTTGTGGTACCGCGGAGAATTGCCTCTACAATACCAACCAAAGGGAGGCACCTGACGCCGCACATGACCCAGTTGTAGACCTCAGCTAGGTTGGTTGTCATGATACCATATCGAGCACCACCCCTGTCATGTAGCAGCGACCACTTCTCCTTAGGCTCATGTTCAATGCAGTCTGAGAAGCATTTGACCTATGCCCCTATCTTCCTCATGACACTAGGACTATCTGTGGGTAGCTGTGGCAATGCTTCGGAGGCCTGGTCAGCGCTTGGGCCGGCCCTTCTCGTTGCCTCCCTTCTGTGGGATTGGGTCCGATCATCCAGAATCTTCCAGAGTGTTTCGAACTTCTGCTGCTGGTTCTGGTTGCACAAGCGCTTGAATAGATTCATCAAGTCCTTGTTGCGGAACTGCTTATAGAAGTTTGCACCCAAGTGCCTCATGCACCACCTGCTCTGTAGATCCGGCCATGGAAGTGGTACGTTCTCTTCTCGTTGTAACTGAGTTATTGCACGCAACAGGCTTGCGTGCCGATCATGTATGAGGCATACGTTGGGACGGTCCTGCATAACAGAAATCCCCACATTCTTCAGGAACCACAACCAGCTATCCGTGTTTCGCTTTCAACGAAAGCGAATGCTACGGAAAGAACTTGATTGTTTCCGTCCGTCGCTATTGCAGTCAGTATCTGGCCCTTGTACCTTCCAGTCAGGAATGTGCCATCGATGCACAAGATTGGACGGCAGTGCCGGAATGCATTGATGCATGAACCAAAGGCGAAGAATACTCACTGTAGTACCCTCTTATTAGGCCACTTCGGACGCGTGGCGTCTTGAATGTCAACATGAGTGCCGAGATTCCTGTCTTGTATGACTCGGAGTTGCCTAGCAAGGTTGTGGTAGGAATCCTCGAACGTGTCGAACCTTAATTCCAATGCCTTCTGTTTTGCCCTCCAAACCTTTGCATAGTTGATAGTGTACTGGAACCTTGCCTCAATGGCCCGAATGATGGATTGTGGCTCAAAATCTAGGTTATCCACGATCTCACCGTACATGAGATTGGCGATGAAGCCTGATGACAGGTTCCGGTGGGACTGCATTGACTCAGCGACGACGCATGTGTGAGGGGCCACTATGGAGCACTTCCAGTAGGTGTCCCATTTGGGCTGAAATGCGTGCATGCGCCAAGGGCATCCCTCTATACCGTACTTCACGTCGTAGCATCTTGGGGTAGACTTGACGACGGTGAATGTGCGCCGCACCGACAATGCCCAGAATTTGACCGCATCCTGCACGGCCTCCTTGCATTTGTAAATAGCTCCTAGTCTGACCTCGCTCTGGTCGTACTTCCACGGTACACGGGAGGCTTCGTTGACAACAAGGTTCTCGAACTGGTATGTGTTCCACTCGGATGGAACCGCCTGCTGGTCCGCATCATCATCGTCATCAGAACCTTCATCTTCGGACAATGTCATGTAGTCCTGGTCTTCGAGATCCATCCTTTGCACTAGGTCTTCCAGCTCCTCCCCCTCGTCAGCAAGCCCACTAGCTTGTCTCACTGAAGGAGGTACTTCGGCATAGTATTCATCGACGGCATCAGCAACCCCTTGTCCTTAGCCATTGTGTGCGCCACGCTGGAGTCACCGATTTCTTCCTCGGTGTCAGCAACTCCTACTTGTTCAGACCCCGATGCTGTAGTGGGTTTGGCATAAGCCTGGACCAGAAGGACCAATTTCCATCCCCTCTCCCTCGCCATGCTTAAATACGACCGCCATGAATTTGTTCCCTTTAGTTGCGCTAACTCCTAATACGTGGGCTGTCCTGCCCGGGGGGCAAGGCAACTCAATGTCAGGTCGTACACATCACGGTCCACTTGGAACGTGTGGAACAACCACCACATCACAGCGCCGAATGTACGTTGCTCAGGTCTTGGTAGGGGCACGTCCGTTGACTGAAAATAACTCAAATCAATTCCCTTGAGACCCTCCATAAGAGTCCCTCGCCTATAGTAAATTTTAAAATTAGCGACGTCGGACATATTTTACGCATTGCAGTGTCAAGAACATTTACACGATGAACTACATATCTAGAACTAAATAGCTCACAAAAAAGTATGTAAAACGGACTTCACTACGTAACCGTACATTACCCGAGAGGTGGGCAACTGGACGAACAGCGCTTCGCTAGCTTTTCTCCTCCTCTCTCTTGTGTCTTTCTCTTTTTTCTGAATAAAACTGAGTCCTGTGTGGAATTTTGAGGGTTCCAAGAGGGTTTTATAGGGGTCAGGGCTTGTCGCCAGTTGAAACGGCGATAGTTTCTGTCGCTTGATTGAAGCGCTACTGAGGATCTCAACCGCGCATGAGGATTTATTTTTGTAATTTATTGCGGCGGCTATTTATTGTTGTAAATATGTTTTTACAATATGTCCTGTATTGTTGTACTAAGGAGAATTTTGTAAGATTTTTTTGAGGACGATTGATGTATTAATGATTCGTAAGTACGAAGGCAAATGATATTACAATGCGTCTGGGATTTCATGCACAACTCCCTTGGAGAACTTCCGGGAAATGACGCAACGATAAGAACACGACATTTCATCGGAGAAAGGGGTTACATGGCATGTAGGACAATGAACCGAGGACAGTACATGCATGCCTTTAAGGAATTGGAAATACATGGGATATGTGGACGAATAGGGTAGAACTACTGAGTGGAACGTGGCCATTTGCCCTTGCGGCCCAGCTCGATGTTGTACTCCTCGCCTTGCGCCTTAGCTCTTGCCGCGATGGCCCTCTTCCGCTCCCTCTCAGCCTCCCGTCGCCTCGCATACTCACGCTCCTGCTCCTCGCGCTGCCTATCCCGCCTACCTTGCTCGGCCTGCTCAGCTTTTAACTCTTTGAGGCGCTTTTCACGGGTCTCGATGTCCTCCCTGGCCCAACTCATCCGTCTCAGCAACCATCACATGTCATAGGGGTGGATCTTGTCGTCGATCCACTGGCGGAAGTGGCACAAGGGTGGCGGACACTGCGGTGGGTAAAGAGAGTTCGTTACGCCGTTACGGGAAGAAAAATAGCATTGTACCTGAAAATAAGGTTTCATTATCGGCTGCCTGTCGGTGTAGTCCACGGCGTAGTTTGGGCAGCACCAATAGCGCTACCCAATGGTCCACTCATCGGTTGATTTGACGCACTTGCAGACGTCCCGACACCAGCATAGGGGTGGCGCCACCCCTATCGGGGGACCTTCCGGAGGGCGTTCCGCGGGCATAGGTGGGGGGCCGCGGCTCGACCCAGAATCATTGGACGTACTACGAGGCAGCTTCCTCAGATCCACCAGTTTCAGAAAAGTTTGGTGTGTGAAAGGCTGCTGACTAGCGGCATGATGGCGAGCGGTGGTCTCATGGGGACACACACAGTCCTTCAAAAGCTTACGGATTTTCTCCCACTCCTTCTCATTGTCCATGTTTTGTACTTGGTGGTGCTGCTGTGGAGATGTTGGATGAGTTACGCTGTATTTATAGCTAGAGCGGATGGAGCCGTAGCCAGGGCTCTCGTCTTGGTAAAACGTGCCTCATCGGGTCACGTCCTTAGAAAAAACTGCCTCATCGGGTCACATCGTGCAGAAAAGCTATCTCGTTTGGTCACGTCCTCAGAAAAAGCTGGCTCATCGGGTCACATCATCCTAAAAAGCTAGCTCGATTGGTCACGTTCTCAGAAAAAGCTGGCTCATCGGGTCACATCGTCCTAAAAAGGTAGCTGGTTTGGTCACGTCCTCAGAAAAAGCTGGCTCATCGGGTCACATCGTGCAGAAAAGCTAGCTCGTGTGGTCACGTCCTCAGAAATAGCTAGCTCATCGGGTCTCATCGTCCTAAAAAGCTAGCTCGTCTGATCACGTCCTCAGAAAAAGCTAGCTCATCGGGTCACATCGTCCTAAAAAGTTAGCTCGTTTGCCGACATCGTTGGGTCACATGGTCGAAAAATTGTGAAATCAAAACTCGAGAATACCATTAAAATAGTTGCACACAGAATAAAAATTGCATAACTACCATTACAGAAATCAATATCTAGTGGCGTCCCCTCTTGGGGCGCACCCCGCGTATCCCCCCGGGCCTCGCCCGTCGTTGGTGCGAATCGCGTCGGTCAGCGTTGCTCGACTACCCGACCCACGCGAGTAGACTGCGGTGGTGTCACCAGGGGCTGCTCCTGCGTCGGCTGGGTCGAACTCGCGCGCCGTCACGGTGAAAGCCTCACGAGAAGCGCGTGTCACGCGGGTCGCCGAAGAAGTCCTCGATGGGTGCCGATAGGTCTGCATCGTCTGGCGACAATGCATCGTCCTCCCAAGCAGTTCCTGTAAAGAATTACGTTACAAACGTAATCATGGCGAAAAGGAAGTTACGCAAGCAAGGTGAACTTACCTGTTGGCGAAGATGTGCTTGAATAACGCGACATACTCCTGGCCTGCGTACGGGTGGAGCTGAGGACCTGTAACAGAAGATCGTCGTTACTAACTTTTGAGGTTCGAAATGAAGAAGCGATGTGAGCGTGTCGTACTAACCTCCTATATGTCCCGAGGTGCTCCCCCCACCCTGCCACGACGACGAGCCCGCCACGTGCGCGGCAGGAGGTTGTGTCCACACTGGATGAGGTCGTCGTGCACGCCACTCCAACCCTCAGCCCAAGGGGCCATCCTGTCTAACCAGGACATCGTGCCATGAACTCCCTTCCTAATGTACCTGTGGACGACAAGAAAATTATTTAGTGGGGATGTAACACACATTGTACGAAAGAAGTAAAAAGTGAACTTACGCGTGTACGTGCGCCGACACCCGCCTCCCCCCCAAGGGGCTAGGACCTCCTATCGCAGACCGAACTGGCGCATGACCCGCTGCACCTGGTACTCCTCCACGAAGATATCATGCACCATGGCACTCCGTGTGTACCAGTACACGTAGTCTCGCATGCACATCACCGATAGTCCTCCGGGGGCGCGCGCGGTCACCCTCTCGTCAGTGTACGGTCTCCAGATGACGCGGTTATCGGTCAGCTGATCAAACATCGCCACGTACTACGGGTAGGACCCCTGCGAGGTGATCGGCGTGAAGGTGACCTGTGCAATAGAAACACCGCAAACTAAGCACACGAAATAATGATTACAATACGAAAAAAATAAATGAATATGAAACTAACCCGTCGACGGCACCACACAGTGCCCATGGTCGGCCGGTCCAGGTCTTCCTGTGGGATGTACAAGCTCTCCTCGTACGCTCCCAAGTCCAGCTGTGGCCGTCCGATTTGGAAATGCTCCAACGACCACAACTGCAGTAGAAGCGGGCATCCGGAGAGGATGGAGCTATCATGCGCATGCTGGCACGCGTCGCACAGTGCGCGGTACGTCGCGCACAGCACGGCCGGACCCCACGCGTACTGCGGGATCTCGTCGATCGGCGAGTCCGCTACCTCACGCGCGTACCAGATGTAGTGCTTGTCGACGCTGTCGCCGTGGGAGCCCAGGAACATGACCCACCTGAACAACGACAGCAGGTAGGCCTCCAAGTGCCTCCTAACAACGACGTTCCCTGCGTTCTGCGCCATACGCTCGGGCTGCAAGAAGACACGTACACGCCAGCAAGGTTCACATACAAATTATTGCGAGAGGACAATAGTTACGAAGACTTACGTAGAACTGGCAGATCCACTTCAGCGTCGGCCCGTGCGGGCTGCTGAACTCCACGTACCCGCTACCTAGCGACAGCACATCGTGAAACCTGGCTAGGAGGTCCGTGCGCCACGTGACCGGGACATCGTGTGCCACCATCGGAGTGCCTGCGCAGGGCAACCCAGTCAGGTAGCTCACGTCCTGCCGCGTCGGCGCCATCTCCCCGCACGGGAGGTGGAACGTGTGGGTCTCTGGCCTCTAGCGGTCAACTAGCGCCGTCAGCAGGGCCCAATCGTATGGAAAATGCCTAGACGTACGACCGGCACGCTGGTCCTGATCATCCTCCCACGTCGCCTCCACCATCCTCGCTAGTGGAAGGAGGCCTGCCGCTCTCAACCTGCGTTGAAACGATTAAGAACAAACGTGAGTCCACGCAAAATAATCAGACCGCGATTGAGTGCATGAAGGTCAGAATTGCACGTACCTCGGAAGCCAGTCTCGGTGCAGCCTCCATGCTCTGATGGGCGTGCGTAGCCGAAACGCCCCAAGCTCTATCGGCGCCTCGCCCTCCAGGGGGAGCACGGTACTGAGGCGGCTATGGTGACGCGCGTCAATCACCGGGTCAAGCAACTCGTAGTGACTCGCGTCTGCCATACCTGAAAATACAGCAATAAACAAAGTTTATATTTTTTTATGCATCTTTACATAGCCTATGTAGCAACTACGAATTTTCTTTACAAATTTAATACATGTCATGCTATTTTTTTAGTTTAAATGGTATTTTCGGCACTAACATGATATTTACCACGCTCTAACACAATAATAACCGCGCACTAACAAAATAATAACCGTGTACAAATATTCTCATTACTCTTTCGACCTACTCAGCTACTCCGAATTTTCTTTACAATTTTAAAATGTATCATACAATTCTTCTAGTTTAAAAGAGAATTCCTGCATTAATAATATAACTACAGCGGTCAACCAGCGCCATACTCAATTCTATGTCGCTACACAACTCAAAATATGTACTACACAATTTGACTACATTTATCTAACCTACTCAATTCTATGTCGTCATTCTATGTTGTTACACAACTCAAAATATATACTACATAATTTGACTACATTTATCTAACCTACTCAATTCTATGTCGCCATTCTATGTCGTTACACAACTCAAAATATGTACTACACAATTTGACTACATTTATCTAACCTACTCAATTCTATGTCGTTATTTTTGTTTGCTAACATACAAGGTTTTGACATATAACGTATACGATTTGAGAAAAATATACCGCAAGATGATCGATCAAAGCGATGCTCTATCAATCTTTCTCCTCCATGACGAACCGCGAGCTTCGCTACTTTTTCTCTCCTCTCGAACTCTCTTTCGTTTTTTTACGGAATTAAAATGAATGCGGACTGATTTTTGAGGACTGCCCAACTTCACATCGCCGATTCAAGCTGGCGATAGGTAGTTGGACCGACGATAGGGTGGCGGCGAAGTCCTGTCGCGATTCAATGGCGATATGTTCAAGCTGCGGGGACATATTTTTGTAATTTTGAGGACGACTATTTACTTTTGTAAATATCTTTTAAAATAATAATATTTTTTTAAAAATTCGATTTATTGAGAAGTACAAAAACAAGGTGATAGCAATGGCAGCGCCATAGCTTGATAACAATCAATTGCATTGTCACAACTTACAGATGTTAACACAAAAGTGACGATGGTCCTGACTCCTGAGTATGGTAAGCTGGCTGGAATCAAATGACGGTTTCGTTGTAGATCCATTCATAGTAGGATTGTCAATGACATAGTCTT
This sequence comes from Ampelocalamus luodianensis, assembly GCA_036346255.1. Taxonomy (NCBI): domain Eukaryota; kingdom Viridiplantae; phylum Streptophyta; class Magnoliopsida; order Poales; family Poaceae; genus Ampelocalamus; species Ampelocalamus luodianensis. Next base: position 42,285,347 of record CM070621.1, read on the forward strand.
TCGCTGCTTCGCAGTATGAAGACGAAGGCAAGAATCGAAGTATGCGCTTGGAAATTTGCCAGGTCCATCTACTGTAGTAAACAAACCAAGGATACTGCATACTTGCGATTTTCATTTGCAGGCTCAGCTTTGTTCAGGCTCAATTCAAAAAGGAAAATAACCCGAGTTTGGGTCCAATTTTATCGTGTTTGGTTTAACATGTGAATTTGAGCCAAAGTTAGTTTTCTATTTTTAGTTGCGCTTGGCTCGATTAGAATGAAGAAAATTATCTCAAGAAGTCTCAAATTGATGTTTTTTTTTTAAAAAAATCTTGACTTATGTCCTTACGAAAAAATTGATATAAATAAAAAATAAATGTTTCTAGCTCCATGAAAACTATGCTATTAGACTAATTGTTAAGGGATTAAATTCTAATATTATTGTCAACTACAATACTAGACAACATACCTTTCATTTTATCTACTGCTTAAAAATTAGAGTCGATGGTCGTGCGTCCTCTCCATCCTTTCACCCATGTCTCTCTCTGACATGTGGACCACGTTATCAGCAAACTATTTTCTCGCATCGTGCGCTCCCTGCTCCTCCTCTCCCGACATCGCCTACGACGCCACCTACACTTCATCGTCCTCTCCACCCTCGCCTCCACCCCCACTCTTCTACTCTTGTCTGCGCGCCTCCGCACCGTCGCCCGTCGCTGCTTCCATCGGTCGGGTCTAGACGGGTCTCACTTCCCTCTCTCCGTCCACGCTCTTCTGCTCTGCTCCCTTCGACGAATTGAGATATATTAGATCTACTTAATTGATAAATGATTGCATTCGTAAGATGTTTCGTAGTAACACATGAACACTTGACTAATAAGAGAAAAAAAATCAGGATTTGAATTTGTAACCCCAACCACTGAGCTACACGTGTACCCTCTACTCCACGAGCTAATAATAGTGTGATTTGGAACAACCTTTTGGGCGTTCGTGGGAATCCGATTTCACCCAACATGGGTTAATTTTTGGTACCTATTACACAAAAGTGTGTGCTATGTTTCGTAAAGTCGTAGATTTATCCTTAGCTTCCGCTATTCTAGTCATTTGCTAAGGGGCACACTCATTTTGGTGCGTGTGGTTTGTGTCCAACTTGTAATCTAAAAAAAAAAAAACAATGTCACCTTGTGTAGTTTCTTGCAATATATGGTATACTTCATCACCTTTCTTTGCTCACAGAGGTTGCCTGTTTGGGACCAAGGAATTGCATAGGAATTTCCTATATTCAAAACATGCCTTCAATTTTGCACATCTATAATGATTTTGCATCATAGATTTATTTTGATTAAAAAAAAACACCCCGCAAAATAAGTATATTTTTACCAAAATTTTACTGATGAGATTGATTTTGCATCTCAATATTTTCTCACGCTTGGGTTGTGCACTTGGTCTTCCATCGCCCGCTTTTGCTTTTCATTTGTCATTCTTCGACCTAATTTGTATCACCATGCATCTCTCATCTTTGTATACCCTAACTTATTTAATTATTAATATACTTTCCTAAAAAATAATAATTATAAGTAGAAGTATTGTGGATTTACCACTATAAACAGTTAAATAGGTGCATTTGAATATTACTTCTCCATGTCTCCCTAACATGCAAGTCTTGGGATCACATATTAATAATACATTGATAGATAAATTCTCAAATATATCTATCTCATAATAATAAATTCTTAAATCCCGTTATAAATTGTTAATTAATATACTTATAACAATGTAATTTACTTATCTCAAAATGAGCCATGGAAATAAGTAATTTTTCCTCAAAGGGACCACGACTCGCTTTGTTTCCTCCGAAGTCCGGACCCCGAAGCAGTCCTTTGACTCGATCAATCCAAACTAGTCCTGGGAGGGATCGGTGGAGAGCCGACGCGGCGGAGGATCGTCGTGGTCGGGATGGATGTGCCGTGGCTGCTGGTGGCGCACGGGTCGGTGACGGCGCTGGTGGTGGTGTCGTTCCTTTGCGGGCAGTGGCCCATCTTCGAGGGCACCTTCGTCCAGCGCATCAACCACTTCCTCACCTTCGGCGCCTACCACCACTTCCTGTGCGCACGCCCCGCCTCCCCCTTCCTCCCTACCTCCTGCTCCTCTCCTAGCGATGATGGCTTCTAGTTCTCCTGATGAGCTGTTTGAGGTTTTGCGCAGGCGGCTCGTGCAGGCGGTGTGTGGCACCGGAGCCAGGATCTCGTCCTCGGCGTCGAGCAGTACTGCTGCGACCGCCCCAACCCAATCCTGCAGGTACTTGTTTTCTGGTGTTTATAACGAAAAGGAATATTATGAAAATTTAGGTTGTTTGGTTGATGCTATGTGATGCGAGATGGTAGCCAATTGTTGCCTGGGATTGGCAGGTAGGTGATTGCTATCTGATGCTGAGTTGAATCAGCAAAGGTGGAACTTTTACGGAATCGGAATGTGGTGGATCTAATTTACGAGGTTTGGGGTTCTGGATGACTGATTTGGTGGTTGGTTGGTTACGCACGGCTATGAGTTATGCTGCATTGTGTAAATCTACCGCATTTTCAGAATAATGGACATGTAGCTAAAAGTTGCCGGTTGAGAGAGGGGTATTGAGTTGTGCCAATTGAGTGAAATTGTAAATTGTTCTGTGCTAGCAACTTCTTTGCTGGTGTAGCTGTGACATGTATGGTGTATTGTTTTATTTGGGTGTTGGTTTGTAGTGAATTAGAGGTAATTGAAGAATGTTATAAGACCATACTTGTTTGGATTTTACTATCTGATGCATGCAAGCTACGTGTGGATGGGTGCATGGTATTGGTGGGCATGAAGCCTCATGAGTCATGATTGGTACATTAGAGTGAACGGAAGGCGTTTCAGACCTGGAGTTGCATGAGCGTGCAAACTGTGGAAAAGTGGGGGAAGAGGGAGAAAGTAGGGAGGGAAGAAAACAAGAGAGAGGGGGAAGAGAGACCCATAGTAGGAAGAGGGAGGGAAGACCGGGAGTATACAATGATGGAAAACAGAGACGTGTAGCTTGCTGGCGTCACTTAAAATGGTGAAATCTCATGGTTGAGTAGTCAAGCTGACTTTCGATTCTTTGCATTGAATAGGGCAGATCAGTGGCTGCTATTATGAAGTTATGATACAGACATATAATGCATATTAGCCTAGCCATGCCTTTTACAGTTATATCCCTGTGTGTAATAAGGAATTTTGGCTAAACAACTTTTCTCTAATACCCTTCAACACATAAACCGACATAAAACACATGGTATGGCAAATCAATAAATCACAGATCAAATACGGAGCCTACTCTCGTTGTGCAAGTCCTACTGAGCCATCGACAGCTATATGCTCTGAGTTTCTCCTCCTAATTATGTTAGCTTACTGTTTCGAAAAGTTAGACCTGCCCTTTATTTATGTTGATTTTCTTTATAGGACACGATACTGCCCTATTTTCGAACCCTCTGCCAAGCTCTTTATTTTTCTTTGTACCTGACTTACATTCCCTTTTTCATTTAATCCATGTACTTTATTTATTATCTCTTTGGAGTCTGATGACCATTAGATTGTTTAATTAGAAAATCACTTATTTATTCAACACAAATTCTTACTTGTGATTTTGTTTCTTCTCTCAACTGCAGGTTTTTTATGTTGCCATAATTGGGTTAACATATTTTATAATAGTGCAGACATCTTTCAAGTACATTCCTGGGTATTACGTGAGTGGATTGCACAGGTAGCTTGTGAGCATCAACCAATTTGGGAGACATTCCGTTTTCCACTTCTGACAATGGGCTCTTTCTCATGCAGATACTTTAGCATTGTAGCTGTTGCTATTGGTGCTATACTCTTCATGCTCACTAGCTTTTCTGATCCTGGAGCAATTACTACTGAGAATGTTTTCCAATATATATCTGCCTATCCATATGACAACGTTATTTATGTGGAGAAAGAATGTTCTACTTGCAAGATTACCAGGTACAGTTTGCTAGTAATTTTGGTATGCTTGAAAGTTAAAACATGTAAAATATAATCTAATGGTAATTCAGTAATTGTGCAAGTATCCGTACACAGTTTCATAAACTAGTTAGCTATGAGTAATCCAGCACAAGTGTAATAGACAAAACTATTATTTTGAAGTTCTTGTGATTGTGAGCTACTGTTAACAATGTAGGATAAATATATACTGTTCTCTTTAATGAATGCTCTTCCTATCGGTCAGCTTTATTTCATGCCCTAAGAATGGCTCATTGATGTGCAGACCAGCCAGGGCAAAGCACTGTAGAATATGTGATAAATGTGTTGCTCGATTTGATCACCATTGTGGATGGATGGTACTTGTACTTGCTACCTGATTGTATTGCTTTTACTTTGTTTGTACCTGAATTTTTCTGTGCTAATACAGAATAATTGCATTGGGGAGAAAAATACTCGCTATTTTGTGGCCTTTTTAGTTTGGTGAGTTCTACCCAGGTTTCTTCTTGTCTTATCTTCTTTTATATTTTTCTGGCCTAAATAGATAGTCCCAACTGTCAATGTAGCTTCTCCTAGATAATTTCTTTGTGCTACTGCAAAATGCAACATGTACATATACTATCGTAGTCCTCCAAAGTGCCTCAAGATTCGTGCAGGGATATTGCAATGATTAGAAGATGGGATGGTAGTTTGAATTTTGAAAGTTTGCATCAATCTGGAGGCACATTTGATGGTGTGATAGTACATGTACCCACATGTACATGTGGAAAAACAATATTCGTGCTGTTAATACGTTTTTTTTTTTGTCTTTCTTTGCTTCATCATTACTGTACAATAGTACCCCAGGCTCCTGAATTTTTATTTAACTCTCAGTAGTCAATATCACCCCAACTACAAACACCAACCATGAGGACATTGATAATTGTGACAAGTCCACCAGTCATCTCAAAATAGATATGTGTAGCTGACAACTTGTTGGGAGCTAAAACATCACAGCAGGAAACGTTTTGCATTGAGGATATTGACTTATCTTCTAGATTGGCGTTTTAGAATTTCATAGCATATTTTATGATATATATTGTCCAAATGCAGTTGTTTAGATATAGTATTTAATGGACTATGCTCTGGTGGTGCTACCAATTATTCTATTTACTAGCTGACTGCGGTCTTGGGATTTGGCCATAGTTCATTTTAATTTTGTATTACCAGATTGGTCTGCTACTCTTATAAAACCTAGTCTAATGCTAGCCTTTTGTTATATTACTTCACTATGTCTGGAATATAAGTAGCAACATAATGAATCTGAGGTAGCTATTGGGTAGCTCACAGATCCAAAATAACAATATATGGTTTTGTTATGGTACTCTTTTCATTTACATCGTTCCCTTGATTTTTTTTCTTGCCTTGATGAAACATTATTTATCTTCTCCTCCCTTGTTCGTGACAGGCATTTTCTTTTATGTGTGTATGGAGCAATTCTCCTCGGCTTCATTGTTGCTGGTGAATTAAAAGAGAGGAAAGTTGTCTACACACTGACAGGTTATTCAGTGCCCTTTTTACTTGGGAGTATTAAATCCTTTTGTTCCATCGTTACATGAGAAGTTAGAACTATACAGGAAATTCATCAACTTGCTGAATTTCATTTCTTATTTGAATATGATCAACTTGAATACACTTGGAGGAGAAATCATGTAAACTATGGCATATAAATAATGAAACAACTTTATATGTTTTTTCCATTTCATTTTCCAGCACTACATAATATATATGCCCCTTCATAAAATCGGCATATATTTTCCCATTTCTAATGAACTGTCCTTTGAATTTGACAGTTTATTATGGCATCGATAATACATTTTCTGGCTTATTTCCACATGTCGCCCAGGTATGATACAGGAAGGCATTGAGTCTCCAAATTCAATCAGCAATTCAGCACTCTATTAAATATCTGTTTGAACTCATTTCATGGTCACTTTTGCAGTGGTTGCTTGCTGTGCATAACACACAGATACTGTTGGCTGTATTTTTGGCTATAATAGCATTGCTCCTTGGTGGGTTTTGTGCTTACCATGCACATCTTTGCTTAACAAATACGACAACCAACGAGGTAAGACTTTAACTACACGCCTAAACGTAATAGCATGGACCTTAGATAACCATGTGAGATTTGTCCAAGATTTGTTACTCATCATTTATGTTTGGACTTTATTGAGGATATACTTTGTTTGAATAAAGTGGTCCTGTTTGATGAAAGTTCTATTATTGCATTGATATAGTCATAAAATGTTTTGATCAAAGCACCTCCCCTTAGTATCTGGAAAGGATTTTTGGTAGATAATGGGAAAAAAGAAATAAATATTTTCTAGGTGAAACATCGTGACAATGTAGGTTGATTTCATAATGAATATACCATGCCTCTCTTAAATAGAGACAAATTGCGAGACTAGGTAGAGTAATGAAATCAGTGATTCCGGAGAAAATAAACCAAACTTCAAGCATGTTACTAATACCAAAATTCCTCCTTGGATCTTATTTCCAAATTTCATCTTGTGAAAATTCTGCAGACATTCAAATGGCAAGACTACATCTCGTGGAGGAAAAAGGAGAATGCGGCAAAAGCTAGTGCAGCTGCACTGAAGGCCAGCGTCAGCACAGCTAACGGTGAAGTGCGCCAATCACCACCAAGCAAATGGAAGGCATTCTTCTCTAGGTCCCGAACCCCAGCTGAGGAACCTGTTGTGAAAATTAACATATATGACAGAGGCATAATCAGAAACCTGTGCGAGGTGATCACCCTTTATCAGAGCGGAGGTCATTTTCCGCAGGAAGTCTGATTGAACTGAATGTTGTTGCAACTGTTGTATATCCGTGTAGAATTTTGGAAACTTCTTTCCCCATACTAGAGACGAAATCGTCTTAGGATCATCGTGATCAGGAGTAAAGCATCAAATATAGACCAGAAACTCTGAAGTCGTTTTTGCGTATGCCCTTCCAGAAACAATAGTCTCGAATGCCGCATCTAGCTACTACATGAATCCATGGTCGCTCGCTCAGGCTAGAACTGTAACGATGGTTCCGATAAAGAGCTCTACATCTGCACTCCATGGCAGAGGCTGTCAGCCATCGCAAAGTTCATTTCTTTCCTAAGTGGACAGAGCAAGAGTATGTTGGCATGGCAGAGGTAAACAGTATTGTACCATTGTCTCATTCGGTAACCGTTTGATTGGAAAACTGTCAAAATCAGTAGATACAGTGATCTGCCGGAGCTGCAGCTGCTAAGGCAGTAGCTAGTACCCAACTTCAATCCCATGCCGACGTGGTATTTTCGTATCCAACGGCTGACAATGGAAATGGTAGACTGTAGGAGGATGCATATTGGTTGGATTATACTTGCTACGTTCATGCCGACGTGGTATTTTCGTATCCAACGGTTGACAATGGAAATGGTAGACTGTAGGTGGATGCATATTGGTTGGATTATACTTGCTACGTTCGTGCCGACTTCAGAACAAGAGGAACCAGTGTAGCAGAGCACCGACACCTTCATGAGTATGAAGCAACTTAATTATACTAGGTGAGCCTCCGCGCGTTGCCGCGGGCGTCGATCAGTTATGTAATTTGATGCCGCATGAAAATAAATAGTTGCGTATGTAAACGTCTCGAGAGAAAAATCTAAGCATCTAAGACGGTAAATAAGCAGACAGTAAGTAAACTAAACTGCATTAAAGGAGACATCATAGGGAAATATATGTATGGACAGCAAATTGGTAGCTAAATGAACATGTTTTGTTTTGGTGGGCAGCAGCTGGAAATTTCAAACCGTCTTTGACGTTTGCTGTGGGTAATTAGCTAAAAATAAGCTTGCAGGAGCTAAATTAGATTGTAGGCAAATCAATAATGTACCCACAAACCTCTAATTCGAGTAGCACTATCGGTAAAATTATTCGGATTATAAATTGTAGTATCTCGAATCAAGTATATAGAATGAGGTAGCCTCCCAAATTTTCGCTATCATGAGTACAGATGGCATTTTCCAGTTTCAGCACATATTGTACACTCATCAACATGACCTTCAACGTGTCTCGGGCATTACTTGATGTGATCATTCATAACATTCTGAAAAAAAAAAGCTTCCTTTACTGACTCTAGACTCTTCATTCATAAGAAGAAAAAAAAAAGGCTTCTTCATCAATCTTTTTTTTACAGAAAAGTTTAACATTTCTTTGCAGAAAGTTAAAGTGAAAGCAATTTAGAAAATCATAAAAGGACGATAGTTGTAGTGGATTTAGAAAATCATAAAAGGACAAAAAGTTGTAGTGGGTCTATTTATCGATGAAAATTCACTATCCTTTTTCATAAAAGAACAATGCAGTTTCAGACTATTAGGGCGACGCTGCCCAAGGCCCTGGTGCCATTCTACCCCCTCGCAGGACGCCTCGTTGTGGACGGCGACGGCAGGCCCGAGATCGACTGCTGCGCGGAGGGCGCGATCTGAGCTCACCGTCGACGGCGTCCGCGAGCTCGAGCCGTCTCAGAGAAGAGGAGGCTATTTGTTCCCGCATCGACTGCCGAACCTCGGTGCCTCATGCTCGCCGTTCAGGTCCGTTCTGTCATTCTTGTGCCACGTAATCAGGCACGTACGTACGTACACACTAAAAATCCTCACGCGATCGAGCGCACCTGTACACGAAACAATCATGGGATTGAGAACTTTTTTTTTATTATTTAATCATTTTTTAAATTAATTTTAAAGTTAACCCCTTGCAAACGTTATTTCCAATTCTAACCCCTTTGATCACGCCACCACCCGTGGCGTGACCAAATAACACTATCACGTCACAGGATAAGTTCCTAAAATCGTATTTTTTGTCACACCACTGGTGGTGGCGTGACCAAACAATACTGTCACGATACCACCAGTGGCGTGACAAGATTTTGATCAGAAATGGGCTAGCGTGACAGTGTTATTTGGTCACGCCACGGGTGGTGGCGTGACCAAAGAGGTCAAAATTGAAAATAAGGTTTGCGAGAGGTTAACTTTAAAATTTAATTAAAAAAATGATTAAATAATAATAAAAATTCTAGGATCGACTATCCATCGTTCGAATGATTTTGTTTTGACCATTGGTTCTAGATCCAACCAACAACCCCCGGGACCCCAGAACCTTTCCTCCAGCTCTTGCCCTCTCGACTCCCGATTTGTGAGCGACCGTAGGGAGTTTATTCATTTTAATTTGTCTCCTGGGAGTTTGGATACATCAATAGTTGCATTTTGTGAGCGACCGTAGATTGATCTGTACATGTATCCATGCAGGTGACCTTCCTCAAGTGCGGTGGAGCGGTGGTAGGTACAGCGCTGCACCACGTCGCCGTTGACGCCCCAAGCGACAAGCACTTCCTGCGGACGTGGTCCAACACCTCCAGCGCCGGCACCACGGCCGTCGAGCTCCCCTGCCACGACCGCGCCCGCTCCCAGCCAGCCGTCGACGCCGGCATCCTCTCGGTGTTCTCCCCGAAGATGACTCGCTGCGAAGTGGCCGGGCCGGTCTCCATCAAATTCTTTGACATCTCCAGGGAACAGGTGGCCGTGTTGGTCCAGCCACCCGATGAGAACTCACACAAGGCTTCCTCTAGCTGGAACACACACACTTTCACGGAGGAGAAGATGAACACACAGAAACACACGACGTGCTCTCAACCTGCGCCATTTTTCTGCTCTATGTTATTCAACTCGCTCAACTGAACTAAACAGAGTTTGAAACACATGCACATCATCAGTGCGCAGACTCAACTCACGCCACTAGCCCCTGAACGATTCTCACGCCACTAACTGGCTACTACTCCGGCCGATCCGCCGTCTGACTAGCTAGCTGCATGCTACGGCGCTACATACCTGGCTCTCGTTGTGATCGACTAGCTAGTACTAAACGTGAACATGCACACGTAAACATGCTATGTGACAACACAAGTAAAACAACAAGATTAATATATCTTACAGGCCGCCCTCAAGCGCCTCTACGGCGGGGCGAGCGCGGGGATCACCACCTTCCGCGCCCTCGCCGCCCACGCGTGGCGGTGCGCGTGCGCCGCGCGCGGCCTCCACTTTCTCGTCAGCGTCCGGCGCCACATCCAGTGGCGGAGCCAGGAATTTTGTGATGGGGTGCACACTTCAAGGATTAAAAAAAATCTTGTACGACATATAAGTAATTTTACAAGTTCAACACAATTACATAAAAGTTCAAAATTAGTTAATAGTGCAATACAAATAGTTCAAATAAAATCTTACATGAATAAAAAAAATCCTAAATAGCTAATGGAAATCACAATACCATACCACGCGATCTCATTCCTTGAAAATACTTTATTATATCATCTCTTGCTATTTTCAAGAACAAAAGTCAGAAGATAGGAGACATTCAAGATCAGACAGATTGATGGCATAATGACATTTAATGACATTTAGATAATTAGATTGGCTATGTATAAACTACAAAAGTTGTTACGAACTTCGATAAAATGCAATCTGACTTTACTTCATCCATTGCTATTTTCTGTAGTGTTAGTGTATCAGTATAAAACAAGGCCACAAGGGTTCTGCTCTTAGTTTCCTAATTCTCTTCATCTCTTGCTCTTGCCTTTCGGGCCATGGGGTAATCGAAATGGAGCCACCAACGGCTTGGGCGCTGGCTCTCGGTCCCTCCCGCATGCGCGCGCACTCGGCGGCTTGGCCTCTGGCCGCCGGCCTTCGCTGGCCGGTGTCGCTCGCGCCTCCTCCTCTGCGGCCTAGCGCCTAGCCCACTGCGCGCCCCCTCCCCAAAATCAAATATCAATCCGGATCCCAGAAGAGCGTCCACGGCGGCGGGTTGGCGGAGGTCCTACCGTCCGGGCGGAGGAGGAGGTCAAGAAGAGAAGTAAGGAGGCCTTTGCGGCGCCCTACCTTGGTAGCGGTGTTGCCGTGTTGGTGGCCTAGTGGGAACCGTCGGCGCCATGCGATGCTGAAGGCAAAGCCGAGGCCGAGCAATGGCCTCTTGACTCAGCGGCATCTCGGCGGTGGTGGCGGAGCCACGGAGGAGGTCCAGGAGGAGGCGGTGTCGCGGCGGCGAAGGGGGAAGCAGGAGGTGGCGTCCTCGGCGGCGGCGGATGGCGGAGGAGGATCGGGAGGAGGCGGTGTGCGGCGGCGGCGGAGGAGAAGCAAGGAGGCGGCGCGGTGGCGGAGGGCGGAGAAGGATCGGGAGGAGAAGCAAGGAGGAGGCGGCGGCGTCGGTAGGAGGAGAAGCAAGCTCCAGGACTCCTCTCCATGAGACCACGACCTAGAGATGGGCGTGTTGTTGGTGGGCTGAATTGGGATTAGGCGAAATTGGTGTCAACTATTGATACATATACATAATCAAAAAAATTGCAATTTTTTTGGGGTGCCGTGCACCAGGCACCCAACGCCGCCCAGCCACATCGGTGTGGCGTTAGTGTTATTACCTAGGAGTAATAACACTTAGGCATCTGATTACTATTCGTTTACTCGGTAGAATCTTGCTCAGCGAATAGTAAACCTTCACCGATTCGCAGTGAGAACAATAAGATAGAAACTGTCCTTTATTTCATGATTAGCCACGAGGCTAAGATCTTAATACAAGTTTTATACAAATATCCAAGAGAACTTTCCGCTTCTCTTATGCCTGAAATCACTGTGACCTATTCGTCCCACAAGCCAAAATAGCTCCCAACTCACCCGGGTCCTCTTAGTCAAAGCCTTCTCCTCCATTTGTTGTACGTGCACTGCAAGTCCTTCGTCCCACACGGGATAGTTCCCAGCCGGACTAGAATCTACAAAGGAGAATACTAACAAGGTTGAGTATACGAATGTACTCAGCAAGCATTAATAGCAAAAGATGCACAGGATGCACTATCTCTGTTCATTTTCACAATTTCTAAATTATTTCACTTTAGAAAATAGATCCCAACAATTAGGTGGCAAGTTTTATCTGAAAACTCTACTAGTCACTCGGAGAGCGATGGACCCCTGTGGTTCCGTAGACTCAATCACGGGGCGGCATGAATTCATGATTTAGTTTAGCACTGCGCAGGCTTTGTACCACTTTACCCATAGCTATTCTGAACTTTCTGAAAACAGGGATCACCGCATTGCCTTTGATGCGGATTCAAGATCAGAATTCAGAACATTTTCTAGGTTACGTGAATTAATTTCTCCACCCATCACCTTCCGTCGGTGCAGATTTAGTCACGGTGCTGACCTCGTCATCCACCGAGTTCTGGTGAGGTTGGTTGAGGCAGCTTCTATCCTGCACTCAACACTCCACCTTAGCGCTATAGCGCATTGGATCCCCCACTTCCGGACTTTCCCCCACCGGTCCTGGGTTCCTCCGTATCACTCACTCACACCTATTACTTACCCGATGTGGAGAGCATAGTCACGTAACAAGGTAGCATTTTCTGCCCGCCGAAACGGGAAAATAGTTGGCACTAAATTTACGGCATCTGACCGAGCAAGAGTTTGTTGATCCTTATATTATAACCATATGTAAAAAGGGGCCCACTACTTACCTCATCGTCATCATCGTCGCTTTTCCCCCAGCCAGGGCCCCCTTTTACCCTCCTAGTAAGTCTCATTTCTTTCTCAATCATCTTATCTCAATCATTTTCTTTAGGTTTTGGTAAACCATTTTGATACAATACTTATAATAGTGCAAGATAGGGTATATTTTTAAAGTAACTATATTCATCTTCAAGAGTATCACTTGCCTTCGTAGAAGTAGGAAAGGTTGGTGTCAACGAATTACGATCATTGCTCCGTCGGTGTTGGTTCGTATATCAAAGACAAAACAACACGAATAATAATATAAGTAAATACATATTTGATTTGTGTGATAATAGGAATACGTAAGTTAGTGGCGACTACAAGTTAGCACATTTTAATTACTAAAACTTTTTCGAGACCTAAGCGAAGTTAGCACTTCCCGAAATAGCCATTCTATTGACTACTCACTCTAAGATCGAACACCCAAGGTTCACGCTTAACTAATTAGTCGCATGCATTTAGCGGCTGACAATTAATTTACTAGCAACTACCGCTGAGAAGACAGTAATCTACAACAAATAAATAGAATCTACCTAATCCTAATGCTAACCCTAAATCTAAAATCTTACATTTACTCCTAAACTCAACCTAACTCAACCCTAATTCTAACCTAACCCTAGACACACACACGCACACACACACACCCACTCTACACTCATCTCTCCCTTCGGCTACCTCCCCCTTAACCCACACACGCACGCACGAACACACACACAACCACTCCCCCTCTCTAACCCAAATCTCACCCTCTACTACCTCTACTCGGCCGGCTCTACTCCACACAAGCACACAGCCCCCACACTTCCCCTCTCCCGATTTCCCCTTCCTCCCTTCTGCTTCCAAGCGCCGTCGCCCTTGCTCTCCTCGCGCCAGGGCCCTGGGGCGCCGCCAGCACCGCCGCTCCAGATCGAGTCCCGCGCCGCTTCCCTCGGGCTCGGCCCGACTCCGGTCGCCGCCTCCTCCTCCATTGACTCTACCGACCTCTCAGCTCTCTCTCTGCCACCGCCGCGGCTTGGCACCACCAGCGGCGCCGCGGCGCCATCTTCCCGGCGCACCAGGCTCGGCCGGCCTAAGCTGCCGTCGGGCTGACCTCCGGCTCGGTTCGGCCGACTCCCCTCGGCTCGGCTCCCCCGGTGCGGCGGAGGCAGGCCCGCTGCGCTCGCCTCCCCTCGGCTCGGTCCACTCCGACCCGAGGCTGCCTCCCTGGCTACCTCCTCAACCAGCGCCGCTAGAAGCCCTACCGTCGCCACTCGGGTCCTCCCCCTCCTCTACATCGATCTACGGTCCAGGAGACTTCGTCCCGGCCGGCTCGGTCTCTCGGCCGCCGGCGCCATGGTACAGAGCCCTCTCCCTACTCACCACTCTACACTCTAGCTAAGATGCATCTCCTACACATGCACATGCGGCTTAAAGTGCTGATGGTTGACCATGATGCTTGAATGCAGGGATGGATGGTAGATCTGGGGTGGAGGTGGCTACTGGAGGAAGGAGAAGGCTGCTACAAAGGTATGAACTCACCTAGAGCTAAAAAGAAAATGCCTTTACCTGATGATTGGAGATTGAGATGATTTTGGGGGTCAATGGTCAGGGATGAGGGTCGGTGGTGCTCAGGATGCTGATGCCGGCGATGAGGATGGTGTTGCCGGTCGTCCTTCTTGCCGCCTTGGTGTCGCTGTGCTCCTGGGCTCCTTGGGGCTTCGATGGCTTGCTCCTGCGCCCTGGGGCTGAGAAGAAGGGATGGGGAAATGGGGTGAGGAGGTGTATGGAATACTGGGAAATGCATGTGAAAGTTTTCACGAGGAGGATGAATCGGGTGGGAAGGATAAGAATGCCTTTGTTAAACATGAATGAAGCGGGGAGATGGATGTGTATGCCTTGTGATGCTTGCTCTGCTCTTGCTATGCAAGCAGAAAAAGGAAGAGAGAGGAATGCGGGGATCTTTGCCCAATTGAAGGATGAACTATGCTCTTAGGCGATTGATGTAAAGCGTACTAATGCAAGCAATGCAAATGCTGATTTATTTATCTAATGCAATGACAATGCATTTTAATTACCGACTGATTCTATTATGGTGCTGAATGATTAGATTGTACGAATGATGCAATATGCTTTAGCTAATTAAGAACGATCTAATACTATCGTTAACTCACCACTAAGACGAGGCTAACCGTTGCTAATTACCGATTACTGCTACGAGGTTAGGGCTAAAAACGCGGGTCCTTACATCCTACCCCACTTGAAAACAAACTTCGCCCCCGAAGTTTAGAATCTTGCTTGAACAGGTTGGGGGGTGGACTTCGCGCAGTTCTTCCTCCTTCTCCCTTGAAGCTTCTCGCATAGAGTAATTCTTCGATAGCACATTGCAGAAGCAGATCATCCTTGATGGAGGCGGGGTGCCCGATCTTTCGATGAGATTGATAACTATCGATTTTGGTGGAGATAACTCTCGCGATCCGACTACAACCGTACGACGACGCTTGCGCCTTAGCAATCATTGAACCAACTCCGCGACGTTATTGGCCGTCTTCGGAAACGCGATCAACACGACCACGAAGGCCTATTCACGCATGCAATCGAAGAACACGCAAGAACAAGATAAAACACAATCTGAAATTGCAAATATGGATTGAAATATTTATAAGTTGGGATTTGAATCTTGTCTTGACGGTAGTCGTCGACACTGGCGAAGAAGCAGTTTGCACAATGGCTAAACCTTAACTCAACGAAATCAGAGTTACGGCCAAGGCAGCGGCTCCTATATGGGAATACGACCGGGGATGGCGGCCGGAAGTGGGCCTACGCCCCTAGGGTTACAAGGCCCATGGGCCCAAGAGGAGGTGGCGCGACACCTTTTTGGCTTGGACAAAAAAGCAGACGTGAATTATTTTATTTATTGTGGCGGCTCGATTGGAATTTGAAGGCGAGGTTGGATCCATTAAAAGTAGACTTGATAAGATTTCAATGAAGTCCAAGAACGTCCCAAATGGAGTCCGTATGAAGAAGTTACGTCCGTTTGGACTTAGTCTTTATTGCAGTTAGTCCGAACTCGAATCCAGCCACGAGCCCAACTCAAATTCTTGCTTGGCTCGGACCCAAAGTGACGTGATGACCTCTATTATGCCTCCTATGCTTGTCCATGACTCCACATACCTCTCCTTGGTCCTTTCCCATATTCCTAAGCACAATTAAATCACTTGCATTAGGTAGCGATCTATTCTCGTAATATATAAACCTATGAGCGAATTCACACGGTGATTAAGTTGGCGAGCACGAGCTCGAGTAATTGGTCCTTGTAACATTTGTTGTGGATCGGTGTGTGTGTGTAGACGCGGTTGTATCCAAGTTGGGATGTCCTCATCATCCTCCTCTTCTTGCATTTGAGTCGTCCTCGACTCAAGCTCATCCTCTGCTCCCAAGTATGGCTTCAAATCAGTAATGTTAAATGTGGAACTAACCCCAAAATCTGCAGGCGAGTCAAGTTTGTATGCATTATCATTAACCTTTTCTAACACTTTAAAGGACCATCATTTCGAGGCATCAATTTTGACTTTCTCAATTCGGGAACCTATCTTTCTCAAGTGCAACCAAACAAGATCTCACGGTTCAAAAGTTAAATGTTTTCTCCTGACTACAAACAAATTTATATTTAGCATTCATGCGCTCTATATTCTCCTTAGTTGTCTCATGCATTTTTAAAATCAATTCAGCACGTTGTTTAGCATCAAAGTTCAATTTATCTAAAGATGGAATAGGCATTAAATCAATAGGGGTATGAGGAACAAAACCATAAACAACTTCAAAAGGGCACATCTTTGTAGTAGAATGCAATGAACGATTATAAGCAAACTCAATATGAGGCAAGCATTCTTCCCATATTTTTAAATTCTTTTTTAACACAACCCTACGCATTGTAGATAAAGTTCTATTCACAACTTCAGTTTGTCCATCAGTTTGGGGATGACAAGTAGTAGAAAATAGCAGCTTAGTCCCCAATTTAGCCCATAAAGTTCTCCAAAATGGCTAAGGAATTTAGCATCACGATCTGAAACTATAGTATTAGGCACACCATGCAATCGAACAACTTCACGAAAAAATAAATCAGCAATATTGGCAGCATCATTGCTCTTATGACATGGTATAAAGTGAGCCATCTTAGAAAATCTATCAACAACCACGAATATATTATTGCTCCTTCTTTGTTCTAGGCAATCCTAAAACAAAATCCATCGAAATATCTTCACACTAACAACGAGGCGGTAGAGGCATGTATAAACCATGAGGATTAAGTCGTGACTTAGCTCTTTGACATGTAGTGCGGCGAGCAGCGTAGCGCTCGGCGTCTCGTCTCATCTTTGGCCAAAGAAATGATCGCAAGTATATCCTCCGTTTTCTTCACGCCAAAGTGTCCCATCAGCCCGCCTCCATGCGCTTCCTGTAACAACAACAAACGAACGGAGCTAGCTGGAATGCATAGCTTGTTAGCTCTAAACACAAACCCATCATTAATAACAAATTTGTTCCACGTTTTCCCTTCTTTACAATTCAACAATATATCTGTAAAATCAGCATCATGTACATATTGCTCTTTAATAGTCTCAATCCAAAATTTTGAAGTCAAGTTGTGAAAGCATGGTATATCTCTAGACAAAGCATCGGCTATAATGTTCTCCTTTTCCTTCTTGTGTTTTATGACATAAGGAAAAGACTCAATAAATTCAACCCACTTTGCATGTCTACGGTTCAATTTACTTTGACTTCGAATATGCTTTAAAGATTTGTGATCAGAATGTATAACAAATTCTTTGGGCCATAAATAATGTTGCCAAGTTTCCAAAGTTCGAAATAGTGCATATAATTCCTTATCATAAGTAGAATAGTTCAAACTAGGCCCACTTAATTTCTCACTGAAGTATGCTATAGGTTTACCTTCTTGTAGCAATACACCACCTAAACCAATTCCACTCGCATCACATTCTAGTTCAAAAGTCTTATTAAAGTCAGGGAGTTGAAGTAGTGGTGTATGTGTTAACTTATCTTTCAATGTGGTGAAGGCATTCTCCGTATGGCGCTCCAAACAAATATACGCCCTTCTTGGTGAGCTCATTCAATGGTGCGCGATGGTGCTAAAATCCTTCACGAAGCGGCGGTAGAATCCAGCAAGTCCTAAAAAGCTTCGTACCTGTGTGACCGTGTTAGGAGTCGGCCAACTCTGTATTGCTTCAACCTTGGCTTGATCAACTTCAATTCCCTGTGGAGTAACAACATAGCCAAGAAACGCGACTCGATCGGTGCAAAATGTGCACTTCTCAAGGTTACCAAATAAACGTGCATCACGTAAGACATTAAAAACAGCACGCAAATGGTCAAGATGTTCATCTAAGGATTTGTTGTATATCAATATGTCATCAAAATAAACCACCACAAATCTACCAATGAAAGCACGCAAAACCTCGTTTATTAGTCTCATGAAGGTGCTAGGTGCATTAGTTAATCCAAAAGGCATTACTAACCACTCATATAACCCGAACTTAGTTTTAAATGTTGTTTTCCATTCATCGCCTAATTTCATGCGAATTTGGTGATATCCACTCATAAATCAACCTTAGAGAAAACAATAGAGCCACTCAATTCATCAAGCATATCATCTAACCTAGGAATAGGATGACGATACCTAATGGTGATATTATTAATTGCTCTACAATCTACACACATGCGCCATGATCCATCTTTCTTAGGCACTAAAATGACCGGAATAGCACAAGGACTAAGAGATTCACGTACATACCCTTTAGAAAGCAATTCTTGAACTTGGCGCTGAATTTCTTTAGTTTCTTCTGGATTGGTCCTATATGGTGCGCGGTTGGGCAGTGATGCGTCGGGAATTAAATCAATTTGATGCTCAATCCCTCGAAGCGGTGGCAACCCCGACGGTATGTCTTTCGGAAAGACATCATTGTACTCCTGCAAAATGTTAGTGATAGCAGGAGGCAAAGAAGAAGATGTATCCTCAGACGAAAACAAAGCTTCTTTGCAAAACTAATGCATAACAAACAGAATTACTAGCATCCAATTCAGTCATATCAGATTTGGTAGCAAGAAAACTAGCACCTTTCAATTTAATTTCTTTATTCTTCACATGAGTAGATTTAGGTTCTTTCTTTTATGTTGCTCAAGTTCTTTTGCTACAATCTGATTTTCGCTCTAGCATTCTTCGATTCTTCTCTCTACTAGCTCTAGCAAGTTCATCCTTAACAATTTGTTCAGAGTCATAGGATGCATCACAATTTTCTTTCCCTTGAACATGAGAGAGTATTGATTATTCCTACCATGATGCACACAATCAATATCGTATTGCCAAGGTCGCCCTAATAACAATGAACAAGCTTGCATAGGAACAACATCGCAATCAACATAATCATGGTATGAACCCATAGAAAAGTTTACTCTCACCATTCGTGTTACCTTCAACTTACCTTTGTTGTTGAACCATTGAATATGGTATGGGTGGGGATGAGGTTGGTCGACAAAGCAAGCTTCTCCACCATATCCATACTCGCCAAATTGTTGCAACTCCACCATCAATAATTATGCGAATCGAGCGTTCTTTGACAACGCCTTGATTTGAAACAAATTATGGCGCTGATTTTGCTCGGCACAAGAAACTTGTGCACTTAGTGCAGCGTTGCACTATAATGCTTAAATACTTGTCGGCATCTTCGCGCCAACATGTTCCTCCTCATGATCGATTCATCATCAAGTCTGCAGGTCGATTACAAGCATCATATGTTTCATCATCAAAATCACTAGCGGAGGAATACCCGCCATCATCGCGTATGATCGATGCAGCGCTTGTTTGGACAATCCCGCATCATGTGTCCATAGCCTTTGCACCGATGGCATTGAATATCCTTAGTTCGTCTGTCGAAGCAAGCGAAGAGGAGGTTTTTGCGGGCGCTTGTGGTGCTGATTTGGTTGCTTCGAAACTTCGTGGTCTTTGGATTTGAAGTAGCGCGCGGCTTGTTGAAGGGTGGAGGTGGGGTGCAGCGATGGTGGGACGAAGAGGTGCGTGGTGTCCATGAGTTTGTGCGACTGCGAGAAGAGTTAGATCGTGTCCTCGTCGGCGTCCCCGCACTTCACGTTCGACTTTGCAAGCAAGATGAAACAATCTAGTAATGGAGTTGTATTCTTTATAATCAAGGATGTCTTGAATTTCTCGATTCAACCCTCCCAAAAACCTAGCCATTGATGCCTCCTCATTCTCATCTAAACCACAACGCAACATACCAATTTGTAATTCTTGATAGTAGTATTCCACGGACTTTGTAACTTGTCTTAAGCGTTGTAATTAATTTAACAAATCACGAGCATAATATGAGGAACAAATCGATGCGCATAAGCAATTTTAAAGCCTCCCAAGTGTTAGGTATGTTATTGGGATGGTGGCGGCAATGTTCTTTCCACCAAATAGAAGCAAAATCGATAAATTCACTAGTAGCACCCTAACTCGTCTAATCGAGGAACTTCATGGCAAGCAAATTTTTGATCAACGACTAGTTCCCAATTAAGATAACCATCAGGATCATATTTACCATTAAAAGAGAGAATAGTGAATTTAACCTTAGCAAAAGAATCATCATGGTCACGTACCTCACGTCGTGGGGCATCTCGTCGCATACTTTGTCGGTTAAAATGCAACTGTCGATGAGCTCGATCGTTGTTATTATTACCCATGTCATTGGCCTCGGTATCAGTCACATAGTCGAATTCATCTTGTCCCTCTACCACCGGGGCAGCAGGGGGAACAACAGTGGATGCATGGGCCATCTCGTCAAGACGCGCCATAATACCTGCCAAAGAAGTGTTAGTGACGCCTTGCGCTCTCTCCATCACGGTGAGCGTGGCGTTTGTCTCAATTTGGGCACCCTCAAGTTGAGCAAGTCGCTCATTTGTGACCTTGACATCTTCCTCAAGACCCTCCGTCTGAAGGTTCATGAGGCGCGAAAATGTTGTGCGATTCCTTAAATGCGAGGAGTATGAGATGTATCCTCATCCGAATGCTCTGCAGAACACGCCATTGTTAGCAAATCACAAGTATATGTCCCTAACAACTACTAGGATGTGGTGGTTCAAAGTCGCTCACACTCAAGCTTTCTATCAATTCTTACCAATTCTTACCAAGCAAGCAGGGTTATCGGCAACAGCGGTGTCAATGTATCTCAGAAGATTGGATGGAGCGATTGCAGTGAAGTTCGGCTGTGCGGTTGTAGAAAAGGTGTAGGTGGGAAGGCTCAAGTATGGTAGCAATGGATTAGCAACTATCAAATCGGAGAAAGCAAGTGAAAAATCGTTCAACGCCGGTTAGCGCTGGTCCTAGACTAGACCGTACTGGAGACACGAGCCTAGAACACAAACGAAAGCACGATGCGGCAGAAGCTCGAAAAAGGATGCCGTCTTCACGGGGAACCTTAGAATCACTTACAAAAGGGCTCTGTCAATTTTATGCAAATTTTGAGAAACTTTTTTTTTGTTTTTTTTGCTCCTTTTTTTTTTTGCAAATGTGCACCTCACTCAAAACTCTTCAAAGTCCTCTTCCAGGCCTAGGGAGGTATATGGGTCACAAACTTTTTCTAAAAAGTAGGGGTACAAAGGTAATTAAAAGATACTCTCTCTCCCTCTCTCTCTAAACTTTAATTTTTTTTATCGCGTTGCCGAAGTCAGATGAAACTTATGTTTACTTTTGGCAGCACGAAAACAACCTCTCTTTTTTTCTTTTTTTCTTTTTCTCTCTTTTTTTCTCTGTCACAAACCGAAACAAACTTTTGTTCTTGGTTAGGGTTTCCCTTGGTGTGGCGGTGGCAGGAGGATGGTGGCTTGCCGCGGCAGGAGGATGGTGGCTACGGTAGGGCGCGACAAGGGATGGTGGCGTGGCGGTGGTCGCGACAGCGGCTCGGTGGTCGTGGCGGCGTGAAGGCAAAACGGCAGACGGCTCTGCCGCGCGGCAAGGCAGCAGCGATGGAGTGGCGCAGATTGAACCCAAGCGCAACGGTGCGACCAAGCGTGGCGAACTCGAAACTCTAAAGGAACTAGACACTAAGACCGGCAAAAGACACGACGATGCACTCGAAAGTTCAACAATGCAATGCGAAAAGAAAGATGCAATGGCGCAATTAGTCTTGGGCGGATAGATGATCTAATCCTATAATTTTTTGGGCTTTTTCGGACTTTCGAATTAAGCAACCTAACTACGAAAAGCAGTAAATTCTCACCGAGCAACCTTGAGCTCTGATACCACCTGATGGAGGCGGGGTGCCCGATCTTTCGATGAGATTGATAACTATCGATTTTGGTGGAGGTGACTCTCGCGATCCGACTACAACCGTACGACGACGCTTGCGCCTTAGCAATCGTTGAACCAACTCCGCGACGTTATTGACCATGTTGGAAACGCGATCAACCTAACCACGAAGGCCTATTCCTGCATGCAATCGAAGAACACGCAAGAACAAGATAAAACACAATCTGAAATTGCAAATATGGATTGAAATATTTATAAGTTGGGATTTCAAAGTGTCTTGGTGGTGGTCGTCCGACACAAGCGAGAAACAGTTTGCACAATGGCTAAAGCAACTCAGCGAAATCCGAGTTCGGCCAAGGCAGCGGCTCCTATATGGGAATACGACCGGGGTGGCGGCGGGAAGTGGGCCTACGCCCCTAGGGTTACAAGGCCCATGGGCCCAAGAGGAGGTGGCGCACACCCTTTTTGGCTCGGACAAAAAGCAGAGCGTGAATTGTTTTGTTTATTGTGGCGGCTCGATTGGAATTTGGAGCTGAGGTTGGATCCATTAAAAAGTAGACTTGACAAGATTTCAATGAAGTCCAAGAACGTCCCAAACGGAGTCCGTATGAAGAAGTGTAACACCCCAACCCCACACGAGCCTGGAATGCTACTAAGGTAACCTTACACAAATATAAGCTAAGACAATTTACTAAATTTCGGAAGAATCTTCTTTATATTTCTAACTTCACAGGGGTTTCAATAGATAAAAGGGTTTTATAACTAAATATTGCAACATTCAAAATCATCAATAAGTGAACAGGAACTTGCTAATCAACTAAACAAATCCTCAAGCATCCAACTATGCTACTCATCATTATTACAAATAAATCAAAGCGGAAACATAATCATGAAGAATCCTTTAAGTAGTTGCTAAATTATTAAGGCATAGTCTGAGAATTAAGGTTCATGCCAGTGTGCGTGAGATCATAATGCTATTCCCTCCCATGCATGCTTTTCTTGCTCTGGGTACCTAAAACAACAAAGAAAGCAAGAGTGAGTCCACGATTCGGCAAGTACATATAAAAGAACATAATTCAAATCACCACATCAGCATCCATTTTGAAACACGACATTAAATCATTCCACATGCATATGCAATGCTCAAGGATTCCTTCTCTTTATCTCTTTTGCATTTTACAGGTAATGCAAAGTATGCAACCATCATTGCATACCCATGCTGTGCTCATAGCGCAAGGACCAATTGCCCAATACTCCGCAAGTATTGGGACCTTAACCCACACTCCATAGGTGTGGGGACCTCAAGCCCGTCACATATATGACGGGGACCTCAAGATGTGCATGCTTGGTCATCACAAGACCAGGCCTCATCATGATATCAATATGCATATGCACCATCTCTATTCAGCATCAAAGTACCAAGGGCAATAACAACATTCATGAATAAAGCATAGCCATACTTTGAACATTCACCACTCTTATTATGCACACTTTCCAACAACCATACGACAGTAACATGCATCAAACACGCATTCTTGTCCAAGCAATCACAAACAAGGTAACAACGATGCACTTGCCTCAACCGTGCGGGAACGAAGGACGCGAAGAGGGTACCGCCTCCGGAACCAGTCCCCCACCTAAATTCGTTTAAGATAATGCTAAGACAACATTAATGGACCAAACAAACTATAAGAGTAAACACGAACTCGCAATAGTTCCTTTAGCGCAAACCCAACTCCAATTCCTAAATATTGTTCTGTCCCCTCTATGGACAGTCACGTTCTAAAATTCATAACTTTTAGTACAGGAGTCCAAATGAGATGTTCTTAGACTTCATTGAAAGGTTATCAAATTCTCCAACTAAACCTGATTGGTGGGCCTTCCTGATTCGGCCATCTAATATCCCTTTTATGTTGATTAACAAAATATCGATTTCACGTCAAGTTCTCTGGAAAGTACACTAAAACGACCATAACTTTCAGCTCGTTGGTCCAAATTTCATGTTCTTGTACTTCCCTGAAAGCTACCACAATTATGTACAACTTTCGTTATACTAATATCCTCTAATTCTCCATTTAACTGATCTCTCAAGTCAGATTACTAAAACCTGTCAAAATACTGACAGATTTGCAGAACAGTCGCACTAATAAATTCATAACTTTTGCTACAGAGGTCCAAATAATACGATCTAGCACTTCATCGAAAGATATTGACGTCCTCTACAACTCTCTAGGAGAAGCCCAAGACTGAATCCATACTTAACTACATCAAAACGTCTGTCTAACACGATCTGTCCTGAGAAGACAGAAATACCGACATTGATTAATTATCCAAAAACGCATCGGATCAAAGGGGAATTGAGGTTACCCTTGAAGAATCGCAGGGAGATGACGAACCACCCCTACGAAGAAGATCCTCTCCCTCTTCCCCTTCCTCTTCTTCTTCTTTTTCTTGGTCGGCAGCACCCGAAGGAGACGACGCAAGGAGGCGGGGGCGATGCATTCACGGTATCATGCTTGATGGCGGATCTTGTAGCATGCCGTGCTACAGTACCACCCTAGGGTTCCCCCCTCTTTTTATTGGTGGTCGGCCCCTCCTGGGCCTCTTGGGCCCAAAGCCTGAGGCCCAGGTTGTCGAATAATTGTAGAAACCCCCTCTAATCCTCTATTAATTCTATTTTTTTCTAGTTGGTTCTTCTCTCTAATTCTTTCTTTTCACTTAAATAGACTTGGGGTATTACAAGAAGTTACGTCCGTTTGAATTTAGTGTTGTTGCAAAGATCAGAACTCGAATCGGCCAAAGAGCCCAACTCGAATTCTTGCTTGGCTCGGACCCAAAGTGACGTGATGACCTCCATTATGCCTCCTATGCTTGTCCATGACTCCACATACCTCTCCTTGGTCCTTTCCCATATTCCTAAGCATAATTAAATCACTTGCATTAGGTAGCGATCTATTCTCAGTAATATATAAACCTATGAACAGATTCACCTGGTGATTAAGTTGGCGAGCACGAGCTCGAGTAATTGGTCCTTGTAACATTTGTTGTGGATCAGCTGTGTGTGTAGACGCGGTTGTATCCAAGTTAGGGATGTCCTCATCAATCCTGTTCCTTAACTGTCGGTCTTCTGTCGCTAGAGTTTTCACTGGGCGCTCTTCGTAGGTCAAATCATCTTGCAGGGTTATGTCGAGACTGGTAACACGCTGCGAGGGTTCTCTTAGATATCTTCGAAGTTGAGAGACATAAAATACGTCATGAATCCGCGACAGCTGGGTTGGTAATTCCAGTTTATATGTTAGGGTGCCTTTACGCTCCAGAATCCGAAAGGGTCCCACGTAACGCGAACTTAGTTTCCTTTTAAGCCGAATCGACGTACTCCACGCATAGGTGATATCTTTATGTACACATAATCTCCAACTTCGAACTGGAGGTCTTTCCTATGCTTATCAGCATAGTTCTTTTGCCTACTCTGGGAAATCTTGAGGCGCTCTCAAATTAGTTGAATCTTCTCGTCGTTCTCCCGTACCAGTTCAGGTCCTAGTAGCGGTCTTTCTCTGACTTTATACCAACAGATTGGTGATATACACTTCCTACTGTAGAGAGCTTCGTACGGGTCCATTTGAATACTAGACGGATAGCTGTTATTGTATGCGAACTCCGCTAGGGCTAGACATTTTTCCCATGATTCCTCCAAGTTTAGCACACCTGCTCTTAACATATCTTCTAGAATTTGATTCACCCGTTTAGTCTGCCCATCAGTTTGTGGATGATAGACCGTGCTGAAATTGACGGTGGTGCCCAAGGCAGTATGTAAGCTTTTTCCATCAACCAGATACAAAAACTGATCCTCTATCTGATGTGATGGTCTTCGGTGCTCCGGGTAAAGTAACTTTTCTTTCGATATAAATCTCAGCAAGTTTATTGGTGTATTTCTGATTTGTGGCAATGAAGTGCGCTGATTTTGTAAGACGATCCACGATAACCCCAAATGGCATCCTTCTTTTTGGATAGTGAGAGGAAAATTTGTTATGAGGTCCATACAGATATCCTCCCATTTCCATTCAGGTATTTCCAGTGTTTTTAGCAGTCCTGCTGGATGTTGGTGTTTGGCTTTGATCTTTTGGCAGGTGTCGCATTGGCCTACATATTCTGCTATGGCTCGCTTCATGCTTGGCCACCAAAAGTTTCCTTCAAGTCTCGATACGTTTTCGCGCTGCCTGAATGTATAGTGTACTGAGTATCATGAGCTTCACGTAGGACTGTCTCCTTTAATTTTGGGTTGGTCGGGAACGCAGATTCTAGTTTGTTGCCATAAGATTCCGGAGTCACCTATCTGGAACTCAGAGGGTTGGCCTGACTTGATGCGTTGGATTTCTTCGGTGATGAAGGGATCTGAAAGTTGGTGTTCCTGGATTTGACCACGGAGAATGGGATGGAATACCGTAGCGGTAATGTATGAGTAACGGTATAAGGGTGACTTGAAGGTAAGTTACTAACTTATGAGGAGGTCAATCTGCAAACTGGGAGTGTTGCTTAGTGGCAGACGACGGCATGGCCCGTGCCACCTTGGGTGTTTTGTGGCTGCTCAAAGCAGGATGTCGCTTGAAGCCCGCTTTCTAATTGACTTGTGCTGCTTCCAACAAAACCTGATCTTAATCATAGCAACAAATTGATCATGTGCATCAACTATCATCATTCACATATTCATTTAACCCAAGTCTCCACCAACTTTTACTTGTTTTCTGAGTTAAATCGTGGCTAAGATTTATATGGTCAAAACAATACCATAGCCTCATTTAAATTGTAATTGAACCTTTGGCTAACGTCCCCAATTTCAATATTGGTGTCACTGCTAAGATCAGTAGGCCAAGCTTTTATATTAGAATCATACTTTCCAGTCAATCTATTCTGCCAATTTATCTACCACATCATTGCTTATATTAGTCCACCGACAACTACGACTCAATCAAGCACTATTATTCGATTTAACTCTACTGATTTCATCAATTCTTTATAATCCAAACTATGCACCCAAATTCCAATCATAACTTACTATACTAATCCAATCCTCCTTTATTCATTTTCTAAACCCGGTCAGATTATTAATACTAGATCTCACACGATCACTAGCAATATATCTACATCCCATTCCATTATCCAATTAAATCCAACAATTCCGACATAACCCAATTATCCAATTCATTCCACAGAGTTTACTCATATATTAAGATTACACTAGTTCACCAAAAATTACCCTCAGTTATTGGTATGAAGATCCAACGGCTTCGCCTTTCAATCACTGCCTTTACTGGATCAATTCCTCAGTACTAACTCTCCAATAGTGACTAAAATCCATTTAAATCTGCCAAGATATGTTTATATAATCAGATCAAGATTTATTCCTATATTCCCACAAAGATATACTGCTATAATCCAACCTTAACACATTCTAGTATCCAACAAGAGTATTTCTATAATCCAACGATATTATATTTCTAATAATCCAATCATATGATATAATACTATGATCCTATAATTAATGAACTCCAATAATCCAACTCCAACGATTATGTAATCCTGCAATCCGATTTTCAGCAATAATCTATCCCATAATTCAGTATCCCTAACTCCCGTAGTCCAACAAATTCATTCTTATGATCCAATGGCCCACATTTATTTCTATTCTCAATAATAATCCAATTGCTTAGTAATCATGTACTTCTATTAATCCAATGTCCCTCAATCCAATATCCACAACGATCTAGTTTTATAATTCAACATTCATTAGTCTAACATCCAATAATCCAATAATAATAGCTAGTTATAATCCGACATTCAGTACCCAACAATCATCTATTTCTACGATCCCACATCCAACCATTCATTTATCTAGTATCCAATAATAATTTACTTCCATGATCAATATCCCACCACGATGTGTTTCTAATAATCCAATATCCGCAATCGTGTAATCATTTAATTCAATATTCAACAATCGAGCTATCCTTTTGCCAGGTGGCGACCTCGACACTTTGCACGACTAGGAGCTACTGCGACAGGCTGCTGCTGAATTATAGATCTCTGGAAGGATGGGTTGAAATTTCTTGGCCCGAGTGGTCTATATCAAGGTGGTGGTTGTTGTGGCATGCTTGGACAAAGTCCATAGGTAGGTGGTGGATGAGGATGGCTGGCTGCTTGTATTGTGGTTGTTCTGGATTGGCCAGGCGCTGTCTCGTTGAGGTTTGCTAGTGGATTTTCCGTTGATGTGTCCCGCGGCAATCGTCCAAATCTTATTTCTAAATCTTGATCGCCGTGTCTTCGTCCTTCCATCCCTCTACATGGAGATGGATGGTCCAGTACTTCTTGGTGTGCCTGACTTATATTTGGTGTCCCTGATCGTGCTGCTAGGAAAGGTAAGAAATTGCCGTCCAAGTTCCGAAGAGATGCAAACTTTGACCCTACTAGGTTGTTGTGTAATTGACTGGCTTGCAGTAAGTTTGACAGGTGGAAAGAGAGTTTGCTAGAGTGTTTCCTGGTGGGGCCTCCATTGCACTTGGCTAACACTGGTTTGAATAAGAATGATTCGAGGCTGATGGTAGGTTATACTTATAACCCAAGGAATCGTCAAGTATTTCTTGTCTCAAAATGTCAGGATGTGAAACATGAGGTACATCAAGACGCTCCACACAAGTTCCCATGGTGGTCTCACAGTTCTCAATGGCTGACGAATTCACTGTATTACGGTCTGAGGAATCTTGACCCCTCGTAGGTATTGGATCAAAAGGTACTGATTCTTCAACAACAGGCAACTCCACACTGCTATCGGTGCTCTTTAGTGGGAAGCCCAGGAAATGCACCGGATTTTAAAACCGCCAAAGCTCGATTTGGTCCACTGGGTGTTGGAAATTTGCAAAGGATCTGGAATTATAATTGTTGTGTTATCCTCGGCTAATTTGATGGCCATTAACTTGTCATTATGTAAACTTAGATCCTGGAGGGTTGCTACTGGTGATGATACATCCACCTCGGACTCACCAGCTTTGTCCTTTGTGTGAGAACGCTGCTGAGCCAGATAGGTACTCGGGTTCCGCAATAATCCACCTTCGTATTCGGAATTACCTTCAGGATGCTCCAGGTGTCTCTCACGAGTATTTACTGATCTTAGTTATAGTTAAGCTGTTTCCGTCTGAATTGAGAATTTCATGTTAGCCAGCCATATCAACAACGTACGTAGATGATTGTGGTGGCACCTCATATAATGATGGGTCATCCGAAGCCTCAGGGAGGGGTGGTTAGTTTCCTGGCGGTGGTTCATCCTGTAGAGAGCAATTTTTGTCATATGTCTGTTTGTTGTCAACGGTTGAGTGGCTGTGGTCCTTGATTGCAATAGGATTGGTGCTTGGCAAGGATGGGTGTTGTCCAGCATATCCTGTCTGCTGCAACCACATGCATGCTAGAAGGTTTTTCACTGAAGTCCGCCTGTCTGCCCATCCTTATAATGTTAGTTATTAACAACTGATCTGGCGTCCTGAGGGAAAAGTATTAAGAAGCTGGTGGCGTTGGCTGCCGCACTTGCAGTATTTTACTTAGACGAGATCTTCTGCGGGTTGCACGAATTTCCTTGCTTCTTCAGCAATGATTTGAAGTGGATAAGAGGGTATCATGTTTATCTGACAGAGCTAACCCGCGGGTGAGTTGTATTACGCCATACACAGATAATCAAATAACACCAAGAAACATAGAGATGCAAAAAGATCCATATCCTATACTACCTGAGTCTCTCGTGCTCAGTCACGCTTGAGATCCCGTTCTCAAGACCGCCCAAACCACGTGTTTGGGACCGCTCAGAGCTTGCCTCTGAGTGCGACCTACACTACCCTGGATCCACGTGCCCAGGTACGCTTAAGATCCCGTTCTCAAGACCGCCCAAACCACGTGTTTGGGACCGCTCAGGGCTCATTCCTGAGTACGCCCAGGATTTCGTTCCTAGGTACGCTAGAGCTACACGCTC
The DNA here is from genome assembly GCA_036346255.1 of Ampelocalamus luodianensis. Classification (NCBI taxonomy): domain Eukaryota; kingdom Viridiplantae; phylum Streptophyta; class Magnoliopsida; order Poales; family Poaceae; genus Ampelocalamus; species Ampelocalamus luodianensis. The sequence continues at coordinate 42,315,220 of CM070621.1, forward strand.
GGAGTGCCACAGACCACTCGTCGGGGAAAACTGAAGTGCAGAAAGGGGATAAGACCTCTTTTTACTCCATCAGCCATTATCTTTGTTCTCTTTAAGTAGTTAGTGACTTACTTAGGAGGCTGATGTGTCACTTTGGTTATAAGAATGAAAGGATAAGGAAGCTATGGGTATGGTCTAGACTTATCCAGGGACTGGAAAAGCAGGTCCATACCAGAGTTCTACTACATGCCTCTAGGCCTGGCATGCAACTTAAGACCTTATATTGATACCCCCACCACCTATAGCCTTCAATCTTCTATCCTAGATCGAATTGCTAGCCTGACAGATTATCTAGCAGGAATCAGCAACACTAGTCCAATAACGAAGCACACGCTTTTCACCCGTACTCTATCGGATGAAAGATTTAATCTATACCTCCTACGAAGGGATGGTTTTATGTTAGCAGGCTGCCACTTTAAAGAAGATGAGGTTTTTAACATAATACTTTTGAAACGGGACGGGAATAGAAATTGATATGGGGATGAGGGTTAATAAGGTAATTATTGCAATATAGCAGGCGAGAAAAGCACACCTAACTTCTTGCTACAGTTTCTATATTATTAGCGTGGCGAACCTATTGCTCGATACCATCGTGGCGCCCGTGTCATTACCTGTGGGTAGTAACACTTAGGCACACGGATTACTATTCGTTTGCTCGAGAGAACACCGCCCAACGAATAGTAAGCCTTCACCGGAGTTACGCAGCAGAACAATAAGATAGAAACTGTCCTTTATTTTAACAGTTAGCCACGCAGGGCTAAGGTCTTAATACAAGTTTTATACAAATATCCAAGAGAACTTCCCCGCTTCTCTTGTCTGCCCTGAAGTACTGGCAGCCTATTCGTCCCACAAGCCAAAATAGCTCCCAACTCACCCCGGGTCCTCTTAGTCAAAGCCTTCTCCTCCAGCTGTTGCTTCTGTACCTGCAAGTCCTTCGTCCCACATGGGATAGTTCCCGGCCGGACTAGAATCTACAAGGTTAAGTACACGAATGTACTCAGCAAGCATTAATAGCAAAAGATGCACAAGATACACTATCTTTGTTCATTTTCACAATTTCTAAATCATTTCACTTTAGAAAATAGATCCCAACAATTAGGTGGCAAGTTTTAATACTGAAAACTCTACTAGTCACTCGGAGAGACGATAGACCCCTTGTGGTTCCCGTAGACTCCAATCCTGGAGACTGGCATGAATTCATGATTTAGTTTAGCACTGCGCAGGCTTTGTACCACTTTACCCATAGCTATTCTGAACTTTCTGAAAACAGGGATCACCGTATTGCCTTTGATGCGGATTCAAGATCAGAATACATAACGTTTTCCAGGTTACGTGAATTAATTTCTCCACCCATCACCTTCCGTCGGTGCAGATTTAGTCACGGTGCTGACCTCGTCATCCACCGAGTTTTGGTGAGGTTGGTTGAGGCAGCTTCTATCCTGCACTCAACACTCCACCTTAGCGCTATAGCGCATTGGATCCCCCACTTCTGGACTTTCCCCCACCGGTCCTGGGTTCCTCCGTATCACTCACTCACACCTATTACTTACCCGATGTGGAGAGCATAGTCACGTAACAAGGTAGCATTTTACGCCACGAAGCGGGAAAATGGTTGGCACTGAATTCCGACATCTGACCGAGCAAGAGTTTGTTGGTCCTTATATTATAACCATATGTAAAAAGGGGCCCACCACTTACCTCATCGTCATCATCGTCGCTTTTCCCCAGCCAGGGCCCCCTTTTACCCTCCTAGTAAGTCTCATTTCTTTCTCAATCATCTTAATCATCTTATCTCAATCATTTTCTTTAGGTTTTGGTAAACCATTTTGATGCAATACTTATAATAGTGCAAGATAGGGTATATTTTTAAAGTAACTATATTCATGTTCAAGAGGATCGCTTGCCTTCGTAGAAGTAGGAAAGGTTGGTGTCAATGCAATTGGATCATTTGCTCCGTCGGTGTTGGTTGTATCAGAGCAAAACGGCAACACGAATAATAATATAAGTAAATACATATTTGATTTGTGTGATAATAGGAATACGTAAGTTAGTGGCGACTACAAGTTAGCACATTTTAATTACTAAAACTTTTTCGAGACCTAAGCGAAGTTAGCACTTCCCGAAATAGCCGTTCTATTGACTACTCACTCTAAGATCGAACACCCGAGGTTCACGCTTAACTAATTAGTCGCAAGCATTTAGCGACTGACAATTAATTTACTAGCAACTACCGCTGAGAAGACAGTAACCTACAACAAATAAATAAAATCTACCTAATCCTAATGCTACCCCTAAATCTAAAATCTTACATTTACTCCTAAACTCAACCTAACTCAGCCCTAATTCTAACCTAACCCTAGACACACACACGCACCCACACTACACTCATCTCTCCCTTCGACTGCCTCCCCCTTAGGGCATCTTCAATAGTCTAATTTACTTGTCTCTAAGAGATGCCACGTTAGATTTTTGCTGGGCTGGAGGGGAGAGAAAAAGGAGAGAGAATCAGATCGGCGTTTCCTCAAGCGACGATCGCGTAACGCGAAACGAGGTGAACGCGACAACGCATTTCTCTGTTGGAGAGTGACCGTCGTTTGCTCACGCGTTTTCTTTCTTCTCGGCGGATCCGGCGCGAAGACCTCCCGCGCGAAGTTTTTCCTCGTGAAGCTCGGCAACTCCAGCATTCCTTTCAGATTCGTTTCCATCTCTCTTCTTCCTCACTCCATTTCTCCTCCCCCGCGTGAAGTTTTTCAGGTTCAATTCCTTTTCTCTGGAGCCTTGGAGCCGCGCCCGGCCGTCGGCGCTGCCGCCAGCGCCGCTGCCTCCTCTCGGCCTTGCTCGCTCCCGGCCGGTTCCTGGCGCCACCTCCCCCTTGCCCGGCCCGGTCCTTGGAGCCGCGCCCGGCCGCCGGCGCTGCCGGCCCAGCGCCCGCTGCCTCCTTCTTTTATGCCACAAGGAGGACAAGGTGGTCAAGAAGGGGAAGAAATGCCCTGTCGCCGTCAAGATCCAGGAGATCCCCGAGGACAACACCGCTGGGTGCGTCGCCATCGAAAGGCTAAAAATCTTGTCGGTTTATATTACGAGACAAAAAGAGGATTTTTTAGGATTTTTCAGGTTCTGGGGCTTCTCGTTTAGTCCGATCTGAAGGAATGATTAGATTTTTTTTAGAGATCCATGGCTTTCTCATGCATATATCTGGTTAGATTTAAGAGAAAGATTGTATTTTTAGAGAATACCATGTCTGCAATCTAGATCTGTAACAGTAGTAGTGGTTGTGGATTGTGCTCTGCTAGGAAATTAATCCTACTTCTTTGCAATATGCACGTGTACTGACCTTTTCTGAAGGCTTTTGATATGGGCAATGGCAAGGGAAAGAGGAAGGAGCTGTCCCAATAGGATTTTGCATTGCTGATCCAGTTGACCTCTGAGGCTCACCTTGCCCACGCTCACGGGTGCTTACGCCGCGTGATCCAGGCGTGGCAAAGGCCTGCGAAGGAGAACAAATCCTTGTTCTATAACATCTCTTCGCGCATGACCACGAAGAGTACCAAAGGTTCTCGGAGAAAATCATTGTCCTGCTCCTCATTGTGGGTTCATCTTCTGTGGACCGCAGACTCCAGTCAATCCAAATTGGTAATGTATTTCATTGACCATGTATTGTGTCAAAAAATCAACGTTATGGTTAAGTATATCAATCAGTTCAGCTTAGGTATAGATTGCACGTGAACTGTGCTAATTGAGCAGTTAAGTGGTTGTCACTAATATAGAACTATCATATTTATGACTATATTTACAGATAAATTGTGCTTTTTTAAGTGATGATTTTCCTTGATTCACTATGTCATAATACTTGTTGACTTGGGTTTTTGTGATGTGTATGTCTTGGCATGGTGGAATTGGGAAGGGAATACTCACCATAGGACTATAACCGGATTTATTGGATTTCATCTAAGTGTAGTTTCCAGTGGAGCATGGTATTTTCTTGCTTCAAAAGCATAGAGAAGCATATATGTTTCGTTGCGGTATTGGATAAAAGCTCTCTGTACTTCTTTCATCAAGTTTATTACTAGATCTTTGATCCAGCATGTTAGTTCATAAAATATGCTGAGGGAATCAACACATGCTAAAAGCCGCTTTACCAATATTTTCAGTGTTTCTGTTCTTGTTTAGATCTTGTGTGCTGATTCGGTTTTCATTGTTGAACTCTCTAAAAGCCGCTTTACTAATATTTTCCTCATATTTCACTGCTAAAATCTCACTCACACGGTGTAATCAGTATGGTTATTTGATTCATGCAAAGCTTAAATGCTTATGAAGGTGTTAGAGACAACTTAAGAAACAAACTATTGGAATAGTTGTCTTTAATATTATCTCAAGATGACGTGAAGGGTATTAGAGACAAGCTAAAAGATAAACTATTGGAGATGCCCTTAACCCACACACGCACGCACGCACACACACACAGCCACTCCCCCTCTCTAACCCAAATCTCTCTCTCTCTACTACCTCTACTCGGCCAGCTCTACTCCACACAAGCACACAGCCCCCACACTTCCCCTCTCCCGATTTCCCCTTCCTCCCTTCTGCTTCCAGGCACCGCCGCCCTTGCTCTCCTCGCGCCAGGGCCCTGGGGCGCCGCCAGCACCGCCGCTCCAGATCGAGTCCCGTGCCGCTTCCCTCGGGCTCGGCCCGACTCCGGTCGCCTCCTCCTCCTCCACCGACTCTACCGGCCTCTCAGCTCTCTCTCTGCCACCGCCGCGGCTCGGCACCACCAGTGGCGTCGCCGCGCCTACATCTTCCCCGGGCGCACCCGACTCGGTCCGGCCCAAGCTGCCGTCGGGGCTGACCCCTCCAGCTCGGTTCGGCCCGAATCCCCCTCAGCTCGGCTCCTCCCGGCGCGGCCAGAGGCCAGCGCCGCTGCGCTCGCCTCCCCTCGGCTCGGTCCCTCGGACCGAGGCGCCTCCCGCTTCCTCCTCACCGGCGCGCGCGAAGCCTGCTGCGTCGCCACTCGGGTCCTCCCCTCCTCTGCGTCGATCCACGGTCCAGAGACTTCGTCCCGGCCGGCTCGGCCTCTCGGCCGCCGGCGCCATGGTACAGAGCCCTCTCCCTACTCACCACTCTACACTCTAGCTAAGATGCATCTCCTACACATGCACATGCGGCTAAAGTGCTGATGGTTGACCATGATGCTTGAATGCGAGGATGGATGGTAGATGCTGGGGTGGAGGTGGCTCTGGAGGAAGGAGAAGGGCGCTACAAAGTGTGAACTCACCTAGAGCTAAAAGAAAATGCCTTTACCTGATGATTGGAGATTGAGATGATTTTGGGGGTCAATGGTCAGGGATGAGGGTCGGTGGTGCTCAGGATGCTGATGTCGGCGATGAGGATGGTGTTGTCGGTCGTCCTTCTGGCCGCCTTGGTGTTGTTGTTCTCCTGGGCACCTTGGGGCTTCGATGGCTTGCTCCTGCGCCCTGGGGCTGAGAAGAAGGGATGGGGGAAATGAGGGCTGAGGGAGGGTGTATGGAATGACTGGGGGAAATGCATGTGAAAGTTTTGCACGAGGGAGGGGGGATGAATCGGGCTGGGGAAGGGATAAGAATGCACTGTTCGGCTTGTGAATGAAGCAGGGGAGATGGATGTGTATGCACTGTGATGTTTGCTCGCTACTGCTATGCAAACAGAAAAAGGAAGAGAGAGGGAATGCGGGGATGCTGCCCAATGGAAGGATGCACTATGCTCTTAGACTGATTGATGTAAACTGTACTAATGCAAGCAATGCAAATGCTGATTTATTTATCTAATGCAATGACAATGCATTTTAATTACCGACTGATTCTATTATGGTGCTGAATGATTAGATTGTACGAATGATGCAATATGCTTTAGCTAATTAAGAACGATCTAATACTATCGTTAACTCACCACTAAGACGAGGCTAACGGCCGCCGCTAATTACGACATCGCTACGAGGTTAGGGCTAAAAACGCGGTCCTTACAATCGGCCGCTCCTTCCCGTCGCTACTTGAAACACGGCCTTCATGCGACCGCCGCGCCGCCGCGCGGGACATCGTCTCGACGCGGCCTCCGTCCACCGGCTTGATCGCGCGCAGTCGGCCGGTGAGCGCGAGTTCGTGCGGTCCGCAATCGATTACCTCGGTGGCGAGGCCGGCGAGGGCGACGAGCCGACCGAAGTACGGCTTGCGGAGGCGGAGCTTCGGGGTGGTGGTGGGTCGGCATGCCGGCGTCTGACGCCGATTCGGGTGGGGAAGCGGAGTTCATAGGGCACGCGCGGATGACGCGCTGGTCCGTCGTCTTGATGAGCGGCCCGACGGCGGCGGCAGCGTGCGCATGGCCATATGCTTGGAGCTATCAACCATCAATGTTTTCTAGAAGCTGCTCTACGCCATGTTTTAATTAGGGAGTGTCTAGGAAGTACTTGAGTGTTTTGTTGCTAACTAGTATTCAAATTTTGAACTCTTAGATCTAAATTCAATGCATGAGATCATTTTGCCTTCTCCCCCTAATGAGATATCACCAAGCATAGCATAGATAAAAAAACTTAGGTACTCACAAACCCAAAAAACATTCGAGTACTCACTAGCAAACCCTTAATTAAAAGGGGGTGTCTACACAACAGTCGAGTGTTTTGTTTCTTCCTGGGTACTTAATTTTTTGTCCGTTGGATCTCAATCTAAGCGTTCCCACGTACTTACCCCTTCTCGTAAAACAAACTTCGTCTATCTGGGCCAAACGTGTGTTCTCCCTCCACCATCCCACAACAGAACAAAGTTAATGGGCCGGGTTGCATATTTTTTGTTGGGCTATATCTGGGCCGACCCGTTTACATAGCAAAACAGTGCCATCTTTTTATATATATCTTGCAATTCTAATTCAGATTCAGATTGATGCAAAAACAATGATGGCCTTCTTATGTTAGTGGGTTCCAACCAACTGCTTTGTAAGTAGAACAAGAAACATGTTTGCTACAAAAAAAAATGTGGCAAAACACAAATGTGGTTACTGACCACAAAGTGGCCGGAGTAAGCCAAACTTGCCATGGTAATAATCCAAAACATGATTTTGGATTTAGTAACTTCAGCACATAAAAAAAATATGGTCCAACTTAACATTACCAAGAAAAATAAGGTTAACATACATAATTTTACATATATTAATTCAAAATTTACATGATTTGGATTTGGTAACTTTAGTACATAAAGCGTCTAAAAAGGGGCACAGGATTTGGGAATGAAAAGTTTTATTTATATCTTGCAATTCTAATTCAGATTGGTTGTGGTTTGTGAACACTAACTTATTTTCAGCTGTAAGTACTAAGATAGATATTCATATTCATGTACTTAAAATGGTGGGATTCCAACTCAAAACATTAATACAGAAAAAAATGCAAAAAGTAACACTCCTACACATCATGTATAGAGTCAACATAGGTAGGTGTGCACTTGCACAAATACTCAAATCATCATCATCATCATCCACATCCATTAATTATACACATCCACATTGGCTTAGTTTAATTAGTTTGGCCTTCCTAGCTTAGCTTACAACACCACCATCAGAAGCTGCTCCATCGGCAAAAACTACAAACCTACGGGTACGAGAAAAAAAAAGGTTGACATATATAACTTACATGCATGTAGTACAAAATTTACATAATTTGAATTTTCGATTTTTAGTACCTATAGCTCATTAAAAAAAGGGTATATACGGGCATAAAACATATGTAGAATTCTGGTGAGGGACCAGATGATATACGATCTAGTTACATGCTCCTCCCAGTATGTTTTGAAATTAATATTGACTATCTGAGATCACTCATAGGGCGTGCTTCATTCAAAAACCTACTACAACATGTTTGTGGGTTCCAACTAATGCTTTGGAAGTAGAACAAGCCCAATTATTTTTTTACATAATGTGGTATTTTTTATATAAAATCGAGGCAATTTATACATATTTTGTAGTGTAAAACTAGTATGTGTTTCATGTAAAAAAAGTGTTTCATGCTACATATGTTGACTGCTTTGAAACAAGAATTTTCATGATGGTGATTGCAAAACAAATGACTGCCTTCTGACTCTAAAATGTAGAGGTACAGAAAACATGATAAAAAAACACGTGCTACCTTCATTACAAAAATCTCTCAAAACTACAACAGTACATATCTATGAATTAAAATAAAAATCTCTCAAAACTACAACAGTACATGGCTACTCAGTTCGTTCATAAATGAAAAGACCACAATAGTACATATCTATGAATTAAAATACAAATATCTCAAAACTACAAAACTATAAAAGACTACAGCAGTACATATCTATGAATTTTCATGATGGTAGTTGCAAAGCAATGACTGCCTTCTGATCACCTTGAAGATTTTCAAACGAGTACAACTCAGATCAAACACCACTCCAACAAATAAAATAAACAAAATAAAAGCAAGGTTAAAAACTGGTAACAAAAAACACATGGTTTTACCTTTCATTATGTTTGATTAGCTTGTACAAAAATGTTACCATGGCAGACCTTAATCTTTTTATCGTAGCTATATACCGAATACAAATCCAAAAGTTACTTACCAGTTCATTCACCCCTTGTAACCCCGGATTGGAATCAAACACCACTCCTCTCACTCATCAAATTCAAGAGAAAATTGGGGAAAAAAACACCCAGGAACTGATCACCTTGAAAACATTTAGTACAACTCGGATCAAACACCACCCCAACTAACGAAAAACACATACGAAAAATTGCACGCCCCTCTCGCAAAAACATTGCTATTTCAAAGCTATGCACTAACACCCCAACAGTAGGCATTTCACGGCATTGCTAAAAAAAAAGGTCATCTGAAATTAGCCATCGTACTGCTAGTTCAATGCATTGCTATTAGTTCAATGTACTGCTGGTTTCAAAGTTCTCAACTGCCATAAGACAAAACTTAACACAAAAAACAACAGGTAAAATCAAAATCTTAAACTACTGTCATAAGAGAACACTAAACAACAGATAAAATCAATCTGAAACTTACTGCAAGTAGATCGGCTTTCTTATTCCCTCCACGTTGAGCTGTCCTGAAAAGTAAACCTATCTATACAGAGGTAACAAAACCAAAATTAAACAATCATATAACACAACAAAACAAATAAGTCATGTTAGCTACATTGTCTAGGGGTAAAACTTAACACAATAACATAGATCTAACAAAGAGATGTACAATACGGGACCAACTAAAAGGAAGTGATAGAAACAAGATTTTTCATAACAAAAAATCACCCATGCTCTCCTCCCCTCTCCCAAATGTTCTATTCTTTTATGCATACACAACCAGCAAAAATCGGAGCCATCTCTATCCCTCGCTCTAACTCTCTCCCTCCCTCCCTCCCTCCTCCCACTCCCCTATCCCTCTCCCAATCTCTATAACACAAATCGGAGAACACAAACTCAGCACACTCCCCTCTGCCTCCCAGGAAACAATCAACTACCAGAAAAACTCACAGAAATCACCCACAGAAAAATCACAGAAGGGGGAACAACGGATTTTTCTACTAAAAACAAATCGAGGTCAGCAAAAAAAAAATCCATTAGAACTAGGCAATTCATGCACCTGAAAATCAAATCAAAAATCAAAAACCCTACTTGTGGTCTGTGGATCAAAAATCTAGTTCAGATCGAAGAACACTACCGTGAGAAAAAAACCCAAACCGAGGAAAAAAATGTGACTCTGTCTCATTCACATGTAGTTCTGGGAAAATCCCTACATTGTTGGGGGAAGAACAAGCTTCCTTCCTGCTACTATCGCCTTCACCCTCCTCCCTCCGTCTCCCTGTGTGACGAGAGAAACAAAGATGAGCACAGTCTGGATGGGGAACGAAAAAAGGATACATACACGAACTAACGAACAGTATGGATGGGAAATGATGAAGACTCTAGAGATGCCGAAGGACACCGAGAGGGGAAAAAGAAAAGGCGTGGTATTCAAGGAGTGGTAGGCGTTTATTTATTTATTTTTAGTGGCTTAACGGGCGACAAAACACGCTGTCGAATCCTCCGACCATTTTTCCCCCATGCGTCAACCCGTTTTCATCATCTCCCCGTGCTCGTGTATCTCCCCAATCACAAAGACATCCGACGGTCTAAAAAAAGAGTGCTCCCTTCCACATAAAACACTCGAGTGCTGTTTAGCAATTTCCCAAAACTATCTCCACTTAATTTGCATCGGAAACAAAAAAAAAACCGGAATTGTTGTACATCAGTCGACTTTTTTTTTTGTTGCAAAACCAGTCGAATTTCTAACGTTTGGATTGATTTAGAGATTCGTGTTCCAGCAACCTCATCAAGAGCACAACCTCGTCTCCCTCCTCTCCAATGCCACCGTATCCCGCGGCCGTCGAGTTAAGGCTCGAGTTCATCGGTTAGGGTTCGGGGATTTGTCTCAAAAAAATATTTTCGTAATATTATAATTTCGTCGGGTATTATCACTATATCACGATATAATTTAGTGGTCAAAATTGTGTTTTACCTACCGTGTTAATATCGAAAACGTAGTATATGTGCGAGTGGAGGGAGTACTGTCGCTAGGAAAGGTGCACGTGGAAGCATTCCAGAAAGAATCGTAACTCATAAGGTGCACCTGAAAACGCAAGAGAAAGAGAGAAGACTGGGAAGGCTTCAGCTCAAAACTCGAGTAAATCCCATAAACTCTGTCTAAATGAATGCACAAGCTTAAGGTTCCGTGGCTACAAAACTATCTGAAAAGGATCGTGGTACACTTGTACGCCTTTGCAAAATCCTACAACTGAGTAACTCTTTCATGCTCCTGAAGCTGTCGGTGCTCTGCAAGCTGCGCCCTGACAACTGTCGTGTGTGGTACACTGGTACACTCTTATCCAGAACGAATGTATCAAGTATCCAATTTGCCATTTCCATTCTCAACTGTTGGATATGATATCACTCTGGTACACTCTTATTCAGAGCGAACGTCGGTGTCAGATTGAGTTGGACTTGCATTATCTGATATTTCATTGGGAATGTCATGGGTGAATAGTATCATAACATTCCTTGAATCTGAACCGCCGGATCCAAAAGCAACGGATGGTTCTGACCACTACAGCATTCATAAACAGTACCAATGCTACAGTCCAGATCTTGATTTCATCTGCTGTTTTTCAATCCGATAACTACAAATCAATATCATGGTACTGTTTACCGTGACATTGCTTCTTAAAGTCAGAGGATTTGCATCCGATTGAGTTGGGTGCCGCTACTGCCTACGATGGAAGATTAGTTTAGCAGCTCCGTGAACTGTGGTTAATCATCGTGCCTATTGATTTTGACAGTTCTCCATTTAAACGATTACAAAATGAGATAATGGTGCAATACAATTGGCCACTGAGACACGTTCTGAGTTGTTGGCCACTAACACTCAGAGCTATCTATCATGTATTCAGTTTATACTCTTTGAGTTGTTGAGAATAACAGAGAGAATGACGCAAGAGGTGTTCGCGTCAGTGCTCTGTGTCCATCGTCTTCCCAGTGTGTTCGTGTGAGTTGCGTCCAAGTGCTAGCGTGAGTGATCCCGAGGTCTGAGCCAACACGATCGGCCGTCTGAAGAACGGCTTCGTGCGGTCGGTGGTGGACTACCTCGAACGGACTAAGGCCGGCGAAGGGGGCGTGCCACCCGCGAATGTCTGCTTGCCGCTTACGGACTTGAGGGTGGTCAGCTGGCTCGACAGCGAGTTTTTTTGGCTCATTTGACATTTTTTTAAAACGGAACAACAAATCTAGTCCCGTCGTGTCTGAAATGATAAAAATGACAACGCGGTAGGCTAGTCAGACGACACATGTCTCCTGCCGCGCTTCAGATATGTGGCAACAACCTGCCACACTCCCGGTCCGCTGCAGGAGCCGAGCACAGGAGCAAGCGCAGGGGATTTCGGCACACCGTGAGCAACTCACTGTTCTGTTCACTGTTCATTGTTTCAAGCATTGTTTACGAATCGCTATACCCGAGTCACTGTTCATTGTTAACACGGCAGGGAACGCAACAGCCATCCTACCGCGGTCTGGGTTCGCAGCAGGCCACTTGCCACAGTTTGGGCTCGTGGCAGGTGGCTTCCGCAGCGAAAAAGCGCAGTAGAGATGTTATTTTTGTCATTTCGTTCGCGGAGGAGGGGTATTAGTTTTTCTATTTTATATAGAAAATGTGCCATTTCAGCCTAATACTCCTCAGCATGCCGACACACGACACCGATTTTGGGTGCAGTGTGCTGGAAATGTTCATGGTGCGGGCTGAGCTGCCGATGTGCGGGGCCGTCGTCTCGATAGGCGGCCAGGCAAACGACTGCAGGGTGCGCATGGCTATAAACTTGGAGCTGGCAGGCATGAAGCTATTATAAAAGTAGGTCAGCACATGTGCCCGACCCAGAAATAAAATTTAGACCGGGCGACATGGACCAATGGTATTATTCACCAACAAAGAAAAACATACACAAACCATACCAACAACTACAATCCTCTCGACACAATGCTAAAATAGCTCTTCAAATCTAGCAAATCAAACCAACAAATCAGAATCCATTCCATTTTCAACTAATTTCTTTAATTCCCTGACTCACCTTTGGCTTTGGACTCAGAGAGTTATGAGGAGGAGGCATCCTGAGGATACCCACTGTGCGCCGTCTGCCCGTGCTCGTCTTGCTGCAATGCCCTATTGTGCGCCACCTTCCTTACTGAGCGAGTTCACTGGCTCACAATATCGCTCGCGCCCCACGCGGTCGCGCGCCCACACGCCCTCTTCCCCTCTCCACCTTCGCTTCTCCCAGATCGCCGCTGCTGGTGGCACCGCCACCTCAGCTAGTCTCATGCGCTAGAGAGTAGGGAATGTCGTAGATAGTTCGGAGTTGAGAGAGTTGAGAGCTAAGACTAGTGAAGTTTTTTTCCTCTAAATGTACCGTTTTTTAATTGTTTTACAAAAATAACCCATAGTTTATTTTATTTACAAAATAACCCTCAGTTGTTGGCCCACCAAGTGACTTTGCCCAATCGCGCTATGGGACAGCGATTCGAGGCTTGTCGACACTCAGTCGCGCGATGAGAAGATGACATTGAGCCACGTCGCCCAGTCGCGCAAGGGAAGCACGACTGGCAGGCGCCTGAGACACATTCACGGTTCCCTCGCGCGTCTGGCAGTCACACTTCCCTCACGTGACTGGCAGGTGTGTCACCACAATCGCGCCACGCTGTCACAGCTGAGGACCAATATATTTTTGACTGCTTCCAACTCGCGCGACAGAAAGACTGAAGGGAGGATAGGAAGCGTCGACGGGAGAAGAAGAGAGGGTAGGAGAGCGTCGGCGGCAAAAAAGAAAAGAAGGGAGGAGAAGAGAAAAGAAGAGAGAGGAGGGGAGAGGGGAGGAGGAGACCATGCCCTCAGCTCGGCGCGCCTCTGTGTACTCGTATTTTTACGGCGAGTTTGTTTTGCTCATGTTATTTGTTGGTCACTACGACAAAAACATGTTAGGTTAGCAAACAGTAAACATAGCTTAGTGATAAAACTAGAGTTTGTAGTTGTAAATTGACAATGTTAGGTTAGGGTTAATGTCGCATATAGTGTTACAATGTAGGGTATTTATGTATTTATTATAGCATAAAAACGTTAGGATACCTTCATTAGTAGATCAATTATTGAAAGATCTAGATTGCTTAGGTTTAAATCTGCAAGACCTAGGGATACTGATTTTAGGTTATTTATATTTTTTTAATTTAATAGTGTTTAGGGTTCAGGCATGACGGGACAGGGTGGTGGTGTCGCTTGGTCGTACGACCTTTTGGACCGCGGGCTAGATGGTCAGCACTGCAGCCGGCTACGTACTTCACTTTCGCTAGAGGGACAGGTTCCTGATGAGCTGGGAGTGCCGTCAACTCGCACCCCGTCGAAGTCTTGGAGGCCCCAACTTTACCGAAGATTATTCTAGACGAGGATAGGCCTGAAAAAGACCTTATAGCTAGGTACTGGGAGGCCCGAAAAAGACATTATAGCTAGGCCTAAGACAACTAAGATGTACCGGGACAGCAAGAATAATTTTTTGGCCAAATTTGAAGCGAGAAGTCACAGAGTTCGTTGCATTGTGCGACTTATGTCATAAGGAAAAGACAGAGCATCAGAGACGTATGCAGTAAGAAAACTCTAGCTTTTTTACCCCTAACAATTATTCACACACAACTCTCCCAACCAAATAATTTTGTCAAATTAAAGATAAGTTTATTTAAATTATTTCTTTTAAAAAGCCTTCTATCGGCGGTTGGGAACATGCATGTGCTCGGTTGCCGCCCTGATTAGTGACCGGCCTCAGTCGGTTCTGGACTGGCGACTGTGTCTGGCATGGGCCTCAGTCGCGCCACCAGCTCATGACTGTGACATGTGGAAAACTAAGGCCTTAATCATGGTTCCGTTGTGCAGCTGGGCCTCCCACGTTAGCTAGTTGCTAGCATACCGCGTGATTGGGCCTAGTCGCTTGATGGGCCGACAACTGAGAGTTATTTTTGTAAAAAAATAAAATAAAACGTGGGTTATTTTTAAAACGATTAAACAAATGGTTTGTTTTTTTTAAAAAAAAAGTGACTCGTGTCATCTTGGGCTAGTGGGTCGTGCCATCCATGATTCAAAGAATGTGGGATGCGACCCAATCCCCAAACCTCCCCTCCCAAGTCTCCCTTGGCCCAGCGTCCCAACCAAAGCTTTCGACGGTTCGACCTCGCTGTGTCACTCCTGGACGTTGTCACGTCGACCTCGACCTCGCTCATAGCACCATGGAGGATGCCGGGGAGGGGGTGTCTCACCGGCGGACGGCTGCCTAGGTGTAACATCCCAATTTTCTGAGCTTTAAAAACCTCTTTTGTTTAGTTAGTAGTTGGAAAATTCACTCTTGAGTATTCTATTCACCCTGAAAGTACTAAGATGTACCAGGACATCAAGAATAAATTTTGGTGGCCAAATTTGAAGCGAGAAGTCGCAGAATTCGTTGCATTATTCGACGTATATCAAAAGGTAAAGGCAGAGCATCACAGACCGACAGGTTTGTTGCAACCGCTGAAGATTCCAGAATGAAAGTGGGAAGAGATCAGAATGGATTTAATTACTGGTTTACCCAGGACTCAATCGGGTTGCGATTCGATTTGGGTAATAGTTGATCGTTTGATGAAAGTTGCACTTTTCTTGCCAGTTGAAACCACTTACTCAGGAGATCGCCTTGCAAAGTTGCATATGTCAAGAATTATCAGTTTGCATGGTGTGCCTAAGAAGATAGTGTCAGATCGAGGATATCAATTCATCTCTCGTTTTTTGCAAAGTTTGCATGAAGCTTTGGGAACTCATCTAAATTTCAATACTGCTTATCATCCTTAGACAGATGGACAGACTGAAACAGTAAACTAGATATTGAAAGATATGTTGAGAGCTTGTGCTGTAGCTAACACTACCAGTTGGGATAAGAGTTTGTCGATGCAGAATTCTCGTACAACAACAGTTATCAAGCTAGTTTGCAAATGTCACCATTTGAAGCTTTGTATGCTCGTGCCTGTAGAACCCCTCTGAATTGGTCAGAAACAGCTGAATGTTTAGTTTTTGGGCCAAATATTATTCAGGAAGCAGAAAAGCAAGTAGCCATGATAAGAGAAAGATTGAAGATAGCTCAGTCCAGGCAGAAGAGCTACGCAAATAACCGTCGTCGTGATGTCAACTTTAAACCAGAAGATTTTGTGTATCTTCGAGTTACCTCACTTAGAGGTGTAAAAATGTTTCATGGCAAAGGGAAGCTTGCCCCACGGTATGTAGGCACGTTCAAGATCTTGGATCACCGTGGAGAAGTTGTTATCAGTTGGAGTTGCCACGGTCGTTAGCAGGAGTGAATGATGTTTTTTATGTCTCGCAGTTGAAGAAGTGTCTTCGTGTGCTAGAAGAACAGACTCCTTTGGATTCAATTGAGTTAAAATATCTCACTTACAAGGAGCAACCAATCAAGATTTTGGATGTCGCAGAGCGTCGTACCAGAAGCAAGATCGTCCGTTTTTGCAAAGTTCAATGAAGCCACCACTTAGAAGGAGAAGCAATTTGGGAGCGTGAAAAAGAGCTGAAAGCCAAGTTACCTAGCCTTTTCCCTAGCTAGCCTAAATCTTAGGATCGAGATTCCTTTAAGGGGGGAGGTTTGTAACATCCTAATTTTCTAAACTTTAAAGACCACTTTTGTTTAGTTAGTAGTTGGGAAATTCACTCTTGAGTTTTATTTGAATTTAATTCAAAGCTTAACTTGGACTTTTAGTATCAAAACCATTTAATATGAATAATTCCAACATGAACAATTGTCAAAACTATTTTATTTGGGTTCTATGTGCTTGGATATGTTTTTTTAGATTTTTTTAGAATTTTTCCTAGTTTATTTACTATTTTCTGTTACTTATTTGAATTCCCAGTATTTTCTAAATTAGAAAATATATTAAAAATATCAGAATTGACTTTGGTCCGAAACCCAACTCCTTCAACCCATCCCTTTGTTCTCCCGGCCCAACCCACTTGGCCTCTCTCTCTGCGTGTGTAGCCAAGCTCGCCCGCATTCCCGCACCCACTAATGCGTGGGCCCTAGGGCTTCGTCCTCGCGTCGTTGTCAATCTCGCTGAGTCTTCGCCTTCGTCCGCCATGGCTGTTCGTCGAGCTTCGTTTGACAAAACATATTCTCCAACTAAATGATCCCAGGAAATCGTGCTGAACTTCATCTTTATCTCCCGCGTATCTTCCCGAATCAAAATCATATCCCAAATCCGTTTCTATCTCTAAGAATCGGCGAGTCCGAATCAACCCCGTTTTGGGGGTTTCGAAATCTGGCACACTCAGTCGCTATAAATAGTGCCTCGAGGTTCGCCTTCACCTCCACACCGAAACCCCCTTAAGCCCCGCAACCCTAGAACCCCAGCGCCGCCGCAATCAAAGTTTTAGGGTTCTTCGACCTGAGTTCGTTTCTTCAAATTGCGACGTCGTCACCGTCGCCCTGTGGTCGTGGTCTACGCCACCAAGTCCGCCATCGCACGGGCAACCTCCAGTGCTGATCCCCGTCGCCAGTACCTCATCGGAGCAACATCCCGACAACACTCGTAGCTTCTTCACCGCCTAAAGCTCGTCGCCTGTCACCACCGTTGTCCCCAAGCACCTGTAAGCATACCGATGAGTTCGCAATAGCCTCAGCTATCTACTAGTACCACTCATCACCGGTGAAACCTCGCCATCCGCCAGAGCCATAGGGTTCCGAGCCTTCTTGCTGTCGATCTGACGTGGCGTCCACATTGCACGCCAGCTCAGCGCCCACGTCATCGCTCCAGCCTTCATGTTGTCCGATGAGGCGGCCTCGTCAGCATGCATGTGTGCGTCCAAGTCAACCAACCAGCTTACTACCGCTGCTGACGTGGCACGGTCAATCGCACTTAGATCCATTCGCCCGTAAACCTAGTCCACAATACACCCTGTTAATACCATGTGGGCCCCACATGTTAGATTTCCTTTTAATTCTTTTCCAGCCGAAAATTCCAATGCTGACGTCAGCAGTGCGTTAGATTCCGATTTTTCAATAGAAAAATAATTCAAAAATTCCATAAAATCCAATTTAAGCCTTTTTCTTTAGATTTGATCTTCCAAAGGTCATATCTTTCGCATCCGAACTCCGATTGAGCCCATTCAAATTTCTAAATTCATCTAAATTCGAGGTCTATTTATTTGAGATTTTTATTTAATTTTTGGGGTTGATTTTCTTCTTTTTTTATTTTGTTTGTTTGTTCGTTTGTGAGTATGCGTTGATACTTCGGGAAATTTCGAAGAATAAGAAGTTCATCAAGACCAAGACCAGTACCAAGATCTTTTCCAAGGCAAATCATACCTTTGATCATGTTGAACCCAGTTTTCAAAACTACTTTGATTCAAAGTACTGCATTCTATTTTAAATATTTATTTAAATACTTTTGGGTTTAGCTATTAATCCAAATTATTATATCCACCTTGCTTATTGTTATGTCATGATCTTTTGTCACCCTAGATTGGTTCATTATTTAGTTGGTATTATTATAGCACCAACGTGGGTTGGGTAGATACGATTAGTTTGCTTTGCCATACAACGAGTCATCATTCCATGTGATTGCAAATATAAATTTGATTAAGTGAATATGGAACTTTGTGATAAAATTGTATACCGTGTGCTATTACTTATTGATGACATGTGTGGCACTTAACCAACAGAGTAGGAAAGGATTTAGATTGAGGCAAGTTGTGGATACTGTGTGATATGGTGGAACTATGTGAATGAGAATAATAATCTGTGTGGCATAATTAGAAATTGGAAGTCTTGTCTTGATCAATTAAGAATTTAACTTTGTACATCATTGAACTAAGTCTTACTGTACAACCACATGTCTGATTGGACGAGCTTAACTTAGTAAGTTATGTATTCTTGATATTGACTACTCATGTAGTAGGTTAGTAATGGTAGGGTCACATCTATGGGCGGTTCTCCGTCTCTAGGTCCAACGGTGTGCGTTGTGCCAAAGCGCTGTAGTGAGGTTGGTACGACGGTAAAACACATCGGGAGTGTCAATGCTTGAGATGAAGTTTCTGAAAGGTTTTGTTGTGATCAGCTCTGATCCAGTTGATTTCATCTTGTGGGTAAAGTGTACAACCTGTGCAAAGTGTTAAACAATCTATTCGAATAGCCGCGTCCGCGGTCATGAACATGCTCGGGGATTTCACACGAGAGATAGATTTTCATAAAACCTTTGGGAAGGGACAGCTGTGTGATCTAAGTCATATAGCTGTCTGAATAATTTGATTAGGCTTTGTGTCCTTTGTGAAAATATTTGTTAAGTTATTATTATTTATTTGTTTTAAGTTACATTGCAACCTATTACTGTATTCAATTGCAAATATTGCATTTCTGCAAAAGAACCACAAAAGCCATTTCCTTTGAAATAAGCCTACATCTATACATTGCATTTTGTAGTATGTCTTGCGACTACGGTTATGTACTCATACTTGCTAAATCAGATCAACAGAAGTGAAGGAGTCATCGCCTGTATTCGAGGAGGAGTACTACGAAGGTGTTGATCGTTAGGTCATTGATCCCAGTCGGTTGCCTGTGGCGAATTGATGGGATTCCATTGGAGTTTATTTTGTTCCGCTGCTTATTTATTTATTTATTGCCAACCCTGCGATGTTTAATAAATGTAAACTCGACCATAAGATCAAAACCATATTTGTTATTCAAATTAATCGTTTATGCTATTATTCGACTTGTGTGGATCGATATTCATCTATGTTAATACTGTGTGCACTAGCGTGATCCTAGACTAATGCAGAATACACAGAGGGTCTAAAATTGCATTTTTGGGCCCCAACACTAGGCTTGCCCTGTTGCTGGCTTCGCCTTTGCTCTACGCGGCTACGCCATGTTCTAGTACGATCACCTTATTTCTTTTTGGGGACGATCACCTTATTTCTTGTTGGGGGCGTGACCTGTGTAAGCTAAGAAAATGGTTTTAGCATGGCGGGTAATATGTCCCCTGTAAAAGAAGTTCCATCGTAAAAATACTTGCTCACCAAAAGACACCAAATGTATGTATGCAACCTAAAAACTACTTCTTCTACACATCTATCTATATAAATACAAACAGCTGGTGAGATAAGGCATTCGTTCGTTTTGAGGACAATAAAATCCCACAATAATCCCAAAAAAACCCCAAAGATTCTCACTCATTATTCGAGAGAAAAAGATAATACACTACATATTTTGGTGGAAACAAATTATAACAGTGTGGATTAATAATATATAGATATTTCCTGTGAGAAATAATATATAGATCCTAGAATTGTATAACAAATACAATTATATTTTTTCAAGGAAAATATAATTATATTTTCAATCAGAGTCATTAGAGTTTTATAACAAAGGCAATAGTTGTGAGCCACCATTTAACGAATGCACAACTGGATCGTGTTGAAAAGATGGCTAGAAAAAAGAGCAGCACACTCATACAAATTCTAAAAGATAGAAAAAATTGGAAAAAGTCTATTTTACATCATTGAACTCTTCTCAAAGTATGAAATTAACCTTGAACTACAAAATCGGACATTCGATATCCTCAAACTCTTAAAGCCGTTCACTTTACTCTCTTGAGTCCATTCCACTCCGATTTTCCGATTTTAAGCTGACATGGCGGTGGTTTTGACATGTAGACTAGTTTCAGGGTGATGTGTCAGCTAGGGCTGGAAAAAAAGCTTAGGGCTCGCGAGCCAGCTCAAGCTCGTTACGAGCCGAGCCCTGTCCCCAGCTCGTTAAAAAAATGAGCCGAGCTCGAGCCGCTCGGCGAGCCGCTCGGAGGCTCGTGCGGGCGTGCAGCCCATGAAGGCCCAGTCCAGTGCGGCAGGCCGCAGGCGGCAGCGCCCCTTGCCCTAGCCAAATTCCCGATCCCCTTCCTCCAGCCCCGATCCCTTTCCTCCAAGAGGCCGCCCCTGCTCCCGATTGAGTCCCGAATTCCCGATCCCCTTCCTCCAGTCCCGATCCCCTTCCTCTCACCGTCCTCCGCGCCGCCACAGCTCGTCCACCCCGCCCTCGTGCTTCCCATCCTCCTCGGCCTAGGAGTGAAAGGATAAGCGGAGGAGGAAGAACCATTGAAGGAGGAAGAAGATGATGATGTTGTTGCGGGTCTCCACCCACCTCCTCCCTTCTGTCGCTGCGGTAGTATCCCTCCTCCCTCGCCGTGCCTCCGTCCTGCAGTTCTCCTATCTTTGCCGGTGGATCTGCAAGGGGAGGAAGAGAAGCGGCCGCCTAGAGGTGGTGCGTGCCAGCCAGTGCAGGTGGCCGCCACCGCCGCCACGCTGCCTCCTATACCACCATGAATATCTCATCCTCTACTTCAAGGCGAGGGCATCATGGAGAGAGGGCCATTCCCAAGATCACCGAGGCTCTCGAGGTTCGCTACTTCATTTCATTCCACCTATCTCTGCTCGCATACTCCTACCTCCCGAATCTGATTTACACTCCTCAACCGCTCCTACTTTTTAGTGTGCATGTATGTATACATTTGTTTTGCGTTGCACATCTATATGCGGTCACATGTGGAAACTGGACTATCATCTAGCAGTAGAATAACAATTCAACTTGAAAGCGAGAGAGGCATCATGGTCGGATGGGTCTCGTAGTTGTAGCCCTGAATGAATTTTGTTATTAAAGATTGTATCTGTAAAATCTCAATTAACACTGAAAGCAATTCGGTAGTTAGTTTCAGACAATACTCTTCAAGCGAGATGTTGACAGCATTTTGGACATCGATGTTGACATGGATGGACCATTGTAAATTTGTAATGTACATGGACTGTTATGTTGACATGGATGATGGATGAACAGTTAATCTATTATGTTGACGATACATGGATAGACTGTTATGTAATGTATCAAGTGTTAGTCTTTCTATTGAATGGATTATGTTGACATGGATGTTGATATGGAGTTATGGACTGTTATGTCGACAATGACATGGATTATCTGTTAAATATCAAGTGATATGTTGAATTAAATGGATTATGTTGAATGAATAGATGTAAACTTGTGATTTTGTCATATATGTCTTTAAGAAAACTTGTGAATAGATGGTCCTGGACTAACATTTCTAATTTTTGTCATTCCGCATTTTTTGTTCTCTGGCTGTTTTTTTGGCTCCGAGCCTGTCGAACCCGGGAGCGAAGGATCCCGAATTCTCTGTGTTTATACACTAGTCCAGGATTTCTAGTGTACACAGTCAAACAAAAGTGATAGAAAAATTATATCACGCACTTTATTAATAATTCCTGAGTTTATTACAAAAAGGGCCTGAGGCCAAATAGAAAAGAGATAACACAGCGGAAATAAAATAGTGGTAGACCACACGACTTGCCACATGCAATCGTCTGGGGGCGTAGCCTATTTGTCCAGATCCTCACCGTCCTGATAGAGGTCTTCTCCTGAATAAAGATTATTCAGCAAGAGTAAGCACAACTTCCGTGCTTGCAAGTTACACACAATATTGAAAGTTTATGCATGCATAAGGTAAACAAAGGATAATGGCGGGGTTGTTTTGCATAAACAACATTTTTAGGTTAAATACCAATATTAATTTTCTAAGGTCAGTTTTAATAATATAACTAAAATCCGTGATTAAAATGACAATGAATAGTGGATAACCTCCATTAAATGAATGGTGAAGGATACCCTCCTATTACTTGGCTATCCGCCCAAATTTTACCATAGGACTATCCATCCTAAAATCATCCGTGGAAATCATTTTATAAACCAAAAACAAGTCTAACTTAGAGTGGCTTTGCTAGCATGTCCATGATCATGACGCGGTTATTCAAATAATTTCTACTCTCGAGTTTGTGCACTTTACCACACGAGATAACTTGCTTTTAATGTCGGCCGAAGCACGCTTCCGAAGGCGTGTGACTAAGCAATTATCATGAGGCCTTTACAATGCAGCATCTTAATGTATTTATGCCCGCTAAGGTTTTGCTACCATCAGACTAACCATCCTCTGGGAGCCCCCTCTTGCGCCCGGTGGGACTAATGTCTACCAACACCCACACATACAACATAGCACAAATAACACTAAGACGCCACAAATTATTTAGCCAAACCCTGCCCATACAGGACATGTGGTGGTACGGTAAGGCGTAGCAAAATACGCCCAAAGACCGGTCCTTAACTGACTTGGGCGACTTTCCATTTAAATAAACCCATGGGCCTTAATCCTAACCAGATTAGGCCCTTGCATGAACCTGCACCCACCATACATCCATCTCGCCCAAGTCCAAACCCATTTTGTTTTATTTAGTGTAAAAACCTCTTTATCAACCTTTCGTGGTAAAACAATACCACCGAATCAAATTGAAATCAAGTTGTAAAAGATTTGGCTAAACCTTCTCAAATTTTTAAACATAATCTAAGCATGGCTAAGCATATGACAAATTTTACCTAAGGTGTCAAGGTATTCGTAATCAATAAACAAATTGGCCATACAATGGAAATTGGAATTACTACATACAAAAACAGGACATTTAACATTTATATAAACATATGCATGCAATAGTAATTTGAAAACAGGAATTAAATACTTTAAAATATTGGGAATAATATGATCAATAGTGTAACTTGCCTTCGTTGAAGTCTTGAAACTCTAAATCGTCGGAAGGATCTAACTCTCCGGAGTCGTCGAGGTCTATACGCGAAAATACGACAAATTCAATATTCAAATTCAAATAAATTCAAAAACATAGATCAAAATAACTCCAAATTGAAATATTTTGGTTTAATTAGCTAGATTATAATTTTATATAAAGTTTGAAATTTGAATCACCCAATTTGGAGTTCATATGCAAAAGATATGAATTTTAGAAGTTTTAACCTAAATCTGGAATTTAATCGAATTTCTCGAATTACTTTTCTACTGGAAAATCAATTTATTGCGCAATGCTGACGTCAGCGAGAGATTTTCCAGAATTAAAGGAATTAAAATAATTCCTGACAAGTGGGGCCCAGGTGTCAGAGACACGGCTCATGGTGGACTAAGCCCACGGTTTGTGGCCTGGGAAGATGATGCCGACGCGGCGCCATGCGAGCGGACCTGGCGACGTGGCACACACGTGGCCCTGAGATGGCACCGTGCTGGCGCTTGCATGGCAAGGCCACGTAGGCCCGACGGAGGCGGGGCTCCGGTGACGAGCTCGCCGGCGCTACGCGCCGCGGCGAGGAAAATGAAAGAGCGCAAAATGAAGAGGAGAAGATGCTGATCGTGGTGCTCACCGAATTGCGAGATTGCACGGCGAAAAAGTCGTCGGCGACGAGGTTGTGCGGCGGTGAGGTTCGGTCGTCGAGGAAGTAATGGTTCCGGCGATCCTCCGAGGAAGTGAGTGGTGGCTCCGGCTTCGCGTTGATGCGGTGGTGACGATGGCGTGGTCGATGGGGACGGAGGGGCTACGGCGGCGCCGGAAACGGAGAAGAATCAAAGGTTTTCACCGGCGGGGATCTTCGAAATTAGGGCGCTACGGTGACGGAGGCGAGCTATGGATGGTGGCAGTGTGATGTGGAGGATGCGGCGGTGCCAGGGTACTATTTATAGAGGTACGGGCAAGGTCGAATCGCCGTGGAGAGCACGAAGGCCCGAACGAGTCTCCGGCGAAGATTAGGGAATTTAGGATGCGGGGATGGAAAGAAACGGACGTGTCGGAGGCAGAGATGATCTGGGGTTTAAATGCGCGCGTTAATCATGGAGATGCAGCCAGATCTACTCGTATATGGAAGGTCTCCGAATCTGCAGTAATGGCGGACGCGGCGAGAAAGGAAGGTGGGGTGGGGAAGAAAGGAAGGTAGACGATGACGCAGGGTCATCTGATTTTGATCGGACGGTGGAAACAGAACGTGCGAACCGGTATGTTGGGGTTGGATGCTGCCGTGGGATTTTGATCCAACGGTTGAAATAGATCGCGGGGTGCGGGGAGTGTTTAAGTGCTAGGTCTTATTGGAGCCGTTCGATCTAGATCTAACGGTCACTGTTGAGTGGGACGTTCGGACCTTCTGAATACATCCCGAAGTTCTGGCCGTTGG
Organism: Ampelocalamus luodianensis; assembly: GCA_036346255.1. Taxonomy (NCBI): domain Eukaryota; kingdom Viridiplantae; phylum Streptophyta; class Magnoliopsida; order Poales; family Poaceae; genus Ampelocalamus; species Ampelocalamus luodianensis. The sequence continues at coordinate 42,339,939 of CM070621.1, forward strand.
ATTTTAATCCAACGATTGAGATACGTCGGTGCGGGCGTGAGAGAGAGAGGGGAGAGAGAGAGGCTGACAGGTGGGGTCTGATGTCAGCGAGGGGGAAGAGGCGGTGTGGCGGGCTGGCGTGGGCTGCATGCGCGGGAATGGGCTGGGCCGAGGCGGTTTCGGCCCGAAGACTGTTTAAGGAATTTCTTTTGATTTCCGATTTAATTAATTGCTGATAATTCAGTTAGGTTTTAGAACATAACAACTTAAGTCCAAAAATTTTGAGAAAATTTACAGAAATTCTCTGAGGCATTTAGGACTTAAATAAAATATTTCCAACTATTATCTGGTAATAGATTTTGCACATAAATTTGTTTAGTTTTAATTTGATTAAGTAAAAGCTTTTGAAAATTTCAGAAAAATCCACAAAAATAATTAAACTTTAATTTCAACTGAAATTTAAAATTTGGGCTGTTACAGAGTCGCTGAGCCGAGCCGCGAGCCAAGCCGAGCCGCTCGCAGACAAATCCTTCCTGGCTCGTGAGCCGGCTCGAGCCTCCTTCCGAGCCGCCCTTCTAGCTCGTACTCAAAATGAGCTGAGCCGAGCCGAGCCGCCTGTTGGAACGAGCTTGAGCGAGCCTGGCTCAAGCCGACTCGGCTCGTTTCCAGCCCTAGTGCCAGCCCAGTCAGCCCGTCGGTGAGAGAAAAACAGAGATGACTCAGGACAGGATGCCGATGGCGAACGACGGTGAGTTTTGCAGCGGCGGTGCACGGGATAGCAAGAGGGAGCGGAGGAGAACCTAGGGGGTGTGATTTCCAGTTGTGGGGGATGACTGGAGCATTTCTGGCAACATGAACAACGGCAATAGCGACAACATTGAAGTGGAGGATTCAAATGGAAGAGGAGAGCATGCGCATAAACAGGGCACGGAAAATGTAAATGAAGAGACGGTTGGTCCAGATACTCACCACAACATCCTGTAGACAGTGAGTTGCGGCACCAAGGTCAGGCAGACTGTGGTAGCGACGATGCAGTGACGTCCCTCTGAAATTGACCGAGGGGAAGTGATCAGTAGAGAGTACAGGAGATTAGTACCTAAGGGGATTAGAGGACTCTTCATCGACCGCCCGCCTGGAGCAAAGGGGACAAGATGAGCGCACGCTCGGCTAGGCAGAGCAGACGACGATGAAGGTTGCACGGTCGCGCACTGGATCTGGGGAGGAGTCCAGATGGGAGGCGGCCATGGCCGTTGAGAGAGGAGCGGGAGCGGAAGAGAGAAGCGGGAGCGAAGGGAGGGAGAGCTAGTTGCAACGAAGGAGGGAGAGGAAGTGGGTGGAGGTGAAGGCGGAGGAGGGGGTCGGCCTCGGCCGTGGACGACGGTGAGGATTGCGTAGGAGGCGACTGGCGAAGGCCAGGGTGGGAGTGGAGAGCGTGCTGCTGGTGCTCGGGAGGAGGAAGGGGGTGCTTAGGGAGGAAGAAGAAAAGAAACGAGGAAGGAGAAGGAAAAGAAAATGGAGAAAAAAAAAAGGAAGGGGGTGCTTAGGGAGGAAGAAGAAAAGAAACGAGGAAGGAGAAGGAAAAGAAAATGGAGAAAAAAAAAGGAAAGAAAAAATTCCACACGTGATTTTAATTAGGATCCATGTAGACGACACATCGACAATCTCTTGCCAACATGGCATCAAGTTAGCCCAAAACCGTCTATTCCGATGTCACGTCAGACAAAACCATCCTAGTTTGGGTTGAGTGGGGTAAAGTGAACGGTTTTGATTGTTGAGGAGTGTTGGGTGTCCGATTTTGTAGTTCACGGTTGATTTTCAGACTTTCAAAAAAGTTCACGGGTGTAAAATAGCCCTTTTCAAACAAAAATTAATTATCATCTTTCTGCTTCTTCGACCTTGCTATTAACTCGTGCGTACAGAAGAATACTATTGGAACTACAATCCCCTATGCTTTTTGATAGGTAAAAGAAAAACAAAGTTCAAACACTTCTACGAAAAAGACGTCAAAAATACGAAAAAGACGTCAAAAATCAAAGAGACATATAGGCAGCGTTCTTCAAGCTGGGAAATCTACATGCGTGAGAGCAGACAACACGAAAACGGAAAGCTGATGCAATTCAATCTTTGATTGTCGAAAGTGCAAAAAAAAACACCATCTAATTCTGTGATAATTATTATTGGGTCTACATTTTCACTCATCTTGCAACCGCACATGCTTGCACATGATTCGTGTATATATAACTGAAAAATCTAGAATTGCATATTGGATAGGAAGGAGATTGTACTGTTAGTTAAAAATAAAATCTTTAATTGAAAGAAAGCAGAAATTATGTGAGAAGCAAATTCTAGCATCTAGTTGGCTAGTTTATATCCCATGCTTCAAATTAGCAAAATCAAAATTTCCAAAATTTCAAAAACTATGAAGAATGATGAAAGTAACCATTAGGTGAAAGTAGCACTGGTTTATAAGTTCAAGGGGCTAAGGCGTCAGATATTTGATTTTGTAGTTGAGGGCGAAGATGGGACTTTTATGATTGGTAAGGGGGTAATATAAACTTTTCCCTATCTTTTCTTATTCTAACATATATTCTATAAGGTAAAAAATGATGATGTAGAAAACATGCAATCAAACTATTTTAGCTTTGACCAATAATAGCTTTACGATACTATTATGATTTTTTTTTCAAATATATTGCAATATAAATTGTTGATCAAAGTTATGTTTTGGAGACCATATCAATGTCCAAAACATCATTTATTTCTTGTAATAGGAGGTAGTAGAAACTGAATTAGGATATTTAGGTTTTTCCCCTAAAAATACAAAATAATTGAATCGCTTGAATGGTAAAGATGGCCCAAAAGAAAGCAGCTAACCTGTACAAATTCTATCTAAAAGGGATAAAAGAACACATCAACTCTCATCTTCTTTGCTTCCTTCCTCTATATAACTCGTAGCTACATATACTATGGAAACTACAATCCCATGTGCTTTTGGGAGGGAAAAAAGAAACAGCTTTCAAACCCTTTTGTGCTAAAAAAGCTATGGTCTATTGGATCTTGATGTAATAAAAACAGATCACTTGACATAATCTGCACCGTCAAGAAAATGGGCATACTCTGTCCCGTTCAGCTTCTCGCTCACATCCTCCCAGTTATCGACAAGGTCCGGAAGGGGACTGGTGTGAATCTTCACATGCCTGCTGAACAACCTCCTCACCGGAACTCCGAGAAATGCTTGCACTCGAGACAATGCCTGCATGCAAAAATATGTTATTGAGTAACCTGAGGGCATGGATCATTAGTCAGGAGTTCAGAGCATTTGTATGTGTTTTCAGTACATTCTGGTCACGGATTACATCCTCATAATAAAGGATCACGTGGCGCGTGCTGCTGAAGCGGCCCAAGCAAACTTTCATAGACTGTTCAGCATTTCTAATGTTTGGGATTAGAGCTGACACGTCCAGCTTTGGTTTGAATCTTGCTAGTATCTCAGCCTGTCCAAAATAAAAAGGTATGAACAAGAAAAGATACTTCTTCTCAGTAAGAACCAGATAAGAGCTCTTTTATGGTACACTCAATTCAATATGAACCATCCATTCCTTTTGATTCAATAATTCAGATTACTTATGATTTAGTTATACTACACATGGCAGTATGAGCAGTAGAATCCTAATAGGGTAAAATTGTAAAGAGAATACATAGAATAAGTGTAATTTCGGCAGTGGCGGCGTGGGAGATTAGGTTTAGGAAAAAGGTTGTTAATACCCTCAGAAAAAATAATTAGATTTACAACGAAAAGTCTAAAATGCCCTCAAGAAATCAATGGTAAAATCTGATTTCTACTACCACCTCATACTACCAGTGGAATGTATTGTAAACAAATTTCCCAGATAAAGTACTTTTAGCGAGAACAAAAGGATATCAAATCAGAAAACATGATAAGATGTCATCTGAATAAATAATTGAAATAAGTAGAAGAGTTCCGCATGGTATTCTTGTTTTCACTCCTTCCTAGAACCATTGACAGTCTCTCCCAGACAGATAATCCCACGCTTGACAATGAACATTAACGGAATAACGGGAATTCAAGAAGACCCAAGGTAAAACTGAAATTTCGCAGAAACTCAGATGTCCTGAATCTTCTATCTAGTATTAGTCTGACAGCTAAGCATGGAATGAACCCGTTGTGTGAGGATATAACAATCTGTTAGCTGACAACCTTATTGTTAAGGCTGAACTGTAATATGTGAGGATCAATGCAAACTTCTGTAAGCCTCCATGATAGCAAGGATTGCATACAAAATTGAATGGTGGGCACTTGATTAATTGACAGTGAGAACATGAACTGATGGATACAGTGTACGTAAAAATGCTCTGATGGATACAGGCATAAAAACAACGGACTTTTTGACTCACTGATTAAGAACAGAACCCTGTTTCAAAGTTTAGAAAAGCCATATTTTCATTACCCTATTGTCTATTAAGGACAATAAACAAATATCTTTGATATTAGTCATGTTTCCAAGATTGCATAATTTGATTCAAAATAGAAAATACAAGAAAAAGGCGAGGAAAAAAATTGCTTCGGAAAATATATCTGAAAAGATTGCATGTGCATGAGTGAGAGAGACCTCCTCTTTTGAGTGAACATGCGATTTGTGGGTGCCATTCAACTGCTTTGTTTTTTTGTCATAGTCGTTAGCCAACACAGAGATAAGCCTCCTCAATGTATTTCTCCTGAAGAGAAATATCACCATGACACCCTTTTTGTTTAAATAATTAACAATGTCATGATGATGGTCCATAAGTCCCTGCAAAACATGGAGCAAACCAATTTAATACAATCCATTGTTTTTATACTTTATATCTAACTTTGCTCAGGTCAATAGCAAGAATAGTACTATAAGCTGTTTCAAGAAATCAAATTCCATTAATGGTCAGCTTGGATTACAGGACAAAAATATGGATATAGAGTTGAGTATTGAGTTGCTTGAGTATGCATCCATAATTCCATATGTACATACACAAGCACACACACACAAACACATTTACAGAAAATTAGCTCGTCAACAATCTGAAAATATCTAGCCTTGATTGTTGACTAGTTCCTGACCTTGGTATTATCGCTTTTCTTTTCCTCCTTGTAATGAAAGCACTTAAGTTGTATATTTGTATTTTGAACAAAAAGAATCATTTTTAACATATGTTATTGTGTTAGCTAAATGGATCCATCTATGTCAGTAAGACCCCTGGTGAATAATAACCAATCTTGGATCCATCTATGTCAGTAAGACCCCTGGTGAATAATAACCAGTCTTGCAGAATTTAGAGCCTTCAAAGACCAAGTAGGGTTAAACTACAGTGAATACCAAGAGATCAGTCCATGTTCCTATCCACATGACAATCAGATCAGAGTTAAATAGCAAGGATATGTAGCTTGCTTTGCCACGCCTGGAGCAACTAAACAATTTGAACTTTCGAAGCAGCTAACCAAAAAGGGGGAAATGCAAAGATAGTGTACCTGATTTAGCATCCACTTCAATCCAAATGCAGCTGTGCATTCATTTTTTGCTGCACTGGTGCGCCAATCCAAATTATACAGCTTGTCAAGGGCCTCAAGATAGATGAGATATTTTCTCTTCGCTCTCACTGAGAATATTTCGCGTTTGAACTGACATTGGGGTGGCTATTTAGCAAAGTCTCAAACCACCCACTTCCTGATCTTTGCATAGATACAATAACAAAGAAACGGACGGGAGTACATGCACATTCGCCCCTATGAATAGGAAAATAGTGCGGCAACATGAATTAGGGAAAATATTTGTAACATATAGGGCTAACACAAGAGAGGTCGTCTATCTTTCGAGGAAGTTACCTGTTGTAACTCAGAGGTTTTGGAAAGTGCACATATCGCATCTGCTCATATGGCGTTGAAGGCCTTCTGCAAAGAATTTTTATTTGTTCTTCTCCATTGGTCACTTTTTCTTTATTTTCTAGAGTTATTTGATTAAAGGAGAAGTAGCAGACATAGAAACCAAATAATGCAATGAAGAAGACAAGAATTGATCGTAGAGGAAACAGTGGTCCCTTTGAACTTTTCGATGAGTACACACTCTACAAATACGAAATTCACTGATCAGGTAACGTAAAAATGAATAAGTGGAACAAAGAAATGATATTTCCCATCATATTACCATCTTCTCTTGCAATGTCGTATAGTTTATGCTACATCAGCTGACTGCTATTTTTCTCATTTGTGGCTTGTACACAAGCAGTCAACATCTTCGTCCTCAATGATAACACAGCTAACCTTTTGTGAATGAATTACACTGCATTGCAGTTGATTTACGGAATTTCTAAGTTAGGTCTTCAGCAAAAAATACAGATATATACAGTCACAAGTGTTTGTTTCCAGCAAATGCAAGGGGATTGGGCCCAACTTGATGTAGCTTCAGAATAACATGTTTGTGCTTAACACATTTAATAAGAAACCTATATGATTCAGGGCTGAAAAAGGCAAAGCACAGCAATTATGAGCACAGCTGTAGCACTGTTTGTAAAGGATCCGACTCTATTAAAAAGAAAAATCATTTCAGGCCTGATTGCACAAAGACTGATAACTAATATATAGCATAAACTATTTACTGCACAAGGAGCAATCTTAAGTACGAAAATTATGTTGAAGTCTGATCACAAATTTCATCTAGGAATTGCAGTTTCTCCAAGTGTAGGATACACTACTCTGCACAATTTCATCCATGTCTCAATCTACCTATGAAATTCAGAAGAATGAAATTTGTAGCTTTCATTCCCTGATTGTCAAACCCAACTGTATCACCTAAAGATTTGTTGGTAAGAGTCAATAGCTTGCAATTCGATGAAAGATTTTTTTAAGTTTTACTACATGGCAAGCAAGGTTAACAACACTATCAGAGCTACAGCAACTACAGTAATTTATTTAGCTCGAACAGGGATAACGACAATAAGTAGAACTAAGGATGGCTTAACAAGCTTAAAACTTGGACTGGGAAAATTATCGAAAAGGATTCAACAACTACATTGCATCTGCATCAGAACAATAATATGAAAAAAAAAGAGACCCGAAGGTTCTTCAGACAATGGATAGCCATTCTCGATCCCCTTTAACAGCAACTTCAAGAATGGAAACTAACACAATAGCAACCTTGAATACAAAATCACCAAACAAAGCTTAACAATTTAACGGGAACCAAGAAGGCAAGAATGTCGAGAAGCACGGAAAATTCCCAGGAAGAAAAAATAGGCTTCAGAACCAAGAATGGAAAAATTAATCCAGGCGAGAATACCATCAAATGCTGAAACCATGCCTTACCGAAACTTATGCCACGGTGTCACCAAGATTCCCCATTCGCCAGGCAGATAAAGAAATCTCTGGTGCGACGGAACTAAAAAAATAGAATTTATCCAACAGTGACTAGCTAAAGCTCAAGATTAGAACAAACACCAGAACCCCCAAAACCTCAAAACAGCTAGCCAAAACTGAACTTAACAACGAGCGTAGGCGATTAGGCAAAAAGAATGGCAGGAACAGCTGAATCTCGAGTTCCCGCGGGCCAAGAACCGGACAGGAACCTCGAGCAACGGCGAGACAAGAACCTAATCAAACACAAGTTTCTTCTTTAATTACCTGATGATTCATCGGTGAGGCTGGATACACAGCATTTCCCAGCCTGCCTCCGCTCCAGCGAGCCCCAAGGTTCTTTGCTTCTTGGTTTCAACTTAAAACGGGAAGCTCGGGAAGCTTGGAATTCGGAGGGAGAGAAAGGCTGTGAGCAAGAGGGTCGTGACGCAGTTTGTTTAGAGGCCGAAAGGTCGGTGGAGCAGAAATGGCATGAGATGGTTTGCGTTTGCTGCCTGCAACTGGTCTTCGTGGACCACGAAACGTAGGGTTTGGTAACCACTTCCAGCTTGGAACTGAGTTACTGCTCCCGTGTTCTGTTCATACATGGATTAAAACAAACGAAATGCATTATGTAATGGGGATTATTAATTTATTAGTGTGAAAAAAACCACTAGTAGTAATATAGTGGTTTTTTTGGGAAATCAGTGACCGTGAAGTAGGATGTGTGATACAGCACCACCTACTTTGTGTGAAACACCAACCGCACAAACTCCGGAAGTGTGAGCGCTATATTAGATTTAGGATAATTCACAGCATGTGACTGGTATCTCACTAACAAATGAGTTCTGGACTCATATGTTAGCCTCACAACGAGTAACATATTATGAATCATATAGTTATTCAGAAACATAATATGAATTTTCTCTTAATCTAAACTTAAACCGAACATTAGTACCAGAAACGTTGCATTTCCGTTTTTCTATCAGACTTCATAAAGTTGAGTCACGGGCAATGTATGACCAGTCTGATTTGTATGAAACTTCCAAACAAAACGTCCAGTCTGAAGCTACAGAGAAGGAAATGGCCGTAAATGCAGATGCCGCCATTAAGGCGTCAATTGCTTCCGTTATTCTTTTCTCTAACTTATGTTCGTCGGTTGGTGCATTGCGACAGAAATGTTGCAAATGTAGGAACAAAGACCGCTTGGTTCAGGAACATAAGATTAATAGTATTTGAGAATATTTGTACTAAATGTGATCTTCATTTTTTTTTTATATCCCGTGCTTAAATCTTTTTATATAAGTTCGTATGTGATTTCTCGCAAAGTGTGTATGCAACAAATCCTGAGTTCATTTAAATGGATTTAAATTGCTTTGTACAAAATTTGTGTGAAACTTCTATAAAATTTCTGCGTTTCAAACAAACACGAAGCACTACATTAGCATCTACTCTAGCGTAAGTTCGTAACACAACACCGTGCTGAATATTTCACACCCTTCACTTGGTAAAGACATAAAGTTGGGCACCACTTTCTACATAGAAAGCTTGATTTCATTTCAATTCTTTGACGCATGATCTTTCCGTGTTGCCTTCTTCACCGACTGCTCCCAACTTTTTGTATTTTCTCATGCAAACCATCACTTTAGTAGGTCACGTTACATTACAACGCTGCGAAGCTACCAAATGCCGTGTTTGCTATATTTCCCATAAATAAAACTAGGCAGCCAGATGTACAGATCAGAGAGATGCAGGAACCTTTCTGTGACTCTGACACCTCAACTATTTTATACTACCGTATCTTCTTCTGCAGGCTTAAAAAATATTATCATCCGATTTTACTTATCGATTGGACGGAGTAGAGTGATCTGTACCTGCCATAACAATTGATTAGAAAAATGCAAGGAAAATAAAATAGCTAAGAGTAATGATTTTGACTTTCAGTACGGATCCAGGAGTAGTTGAGGCCGCCGTTCCATCATTGACAAATGCCATTACCTGGATGATTGTGTACGGACGGACGTTGGAGTGGAGGGTAGACAGCGTAAGGTCAACTTTCAGATCAAGGGGCATTGTTGTCAACATCTTTGTCTCTTCCTCCTGGTAAGTCATTGATTTTTATACCGTGTGGTTTGGCTTGGCACGGCCTTCAAATTTCTACTTTGATCATTAATATCTTTCACGGTATATTATTAATGGGAGATATGATTATTTGTCACTGTCAAAGATATACAAATTCATGATTTGTCACTCATGTGTCCATAACATGTGACCTCGAGACTGACATGTCATAGATACATAGAGTGATAAATCCCGAATTCCGCATTTTTTGAGTGACAAATAATCAAATATTCCATTATTAATAACTACAAAATTATAATCACATGAAAATACATTCAAATACAAATCTAATTATACCACTTTTGTGTCACTGCACCTATATCTTATTGATCTAATTGTTGGTCAAATATCACGCAGTTTGAATATCAAAAGTTATGGGCGCCTTATAAAAATTGACGAGGGAGTAATGCCAACTATTAAAAACAAAGAGCAGTGCATATCTACACAAACACATAACAAGGACCAAGATAGCAAAGCCCACCTATAATGGTTTGCTACACTCATGTTAGACAACTTTGACCTTTTTAGGTGACCGTCCATACGTGGTCAAAATTGTGGCTCGCCACACTTTCTTAGCACTTACCGCACCTATCACAGACGTATGTACATTTGCAAAGATTTGTCCTTAGTCACAAAATGTGTGGCTTGCCAAGCTTCACCGCTACTCAGCGTGGCGAGGTTTGGTAGCCCCCAACACCAAAGCACATCCATGGATCATGGCGAGAGGCCTGTCTATCCCGTACGTGTAGCACGGAAAACAACTTCATATCCATCCGATTTAGCGCTGACATGTACTGCCAACAAACTTCTCCGATCACGCCTTGAAAAGGAAGGACAATGCAGGCCTTATGGCACGCGTTCATACCAGGACAGACATGACCTAGCAAAAACAAATACTAACATGACAAAAAAAAAAAAAAAAAAAAAAAAAAAAACTGTTCATTACCATCCGGTGTGAGGAAAATAAGAGCACGACCAGAATCTAACTGAACCCCAAAACAAACTCGGATTAAACTCACATTCACAAGTGCATAGTGGATTAATGGATTGTGAAGTGGATAACTCACCTAAAAACAAGAATAATTGTACCAGTGATGGCCTGGTGCTTAAAAGGCAGGGTGACATGCAAGTTCCAGTGACTGAACAGCAATTAGTAGCATAGGAATACAAAGTGGTCATCACATTAGGTCGATCGAATCCATTATTGATCTCACCATGCCGCGCTGGTACATCAAATAAGCAGGTGCTTGGTGAGATCATCATCCATCAGCACAAAGGCTTCAGTAGGTAGGAAAGCACTCATCGTCATCGGTTAGATGGTCAAATCAACACTTAATGCAACGCAGAACCGTTGCCCAGCATCCATAACAAGAGAGACTGGTGAGCCGTAACCCAAGAGAGACAAGCTTAGAAGCTACATAATCCACAAGAAAAAAAGAAATTAATGTCCTTATAAGCATCATAAGTTCACACAGAAGGCAAAAGGGTCTGCATCACGAGGACGACATGAAATCTTCTGGCCTTGCGATGAAAACATCCTCAAACTCATTGTCATCTGATGCAAGAACAAGGAAACAGTCAGTTATCTATACAGAAGTTGCAACAGCTATTGAGAGCAGCAGCCATGGACAAGCATGTACAACCCGGTTAAAAAGCTTGTTCTTATTGACTGCTCTTTAAACAAAAGAGTAGACACATGTAACTTCCATGGTTATGAATTGGGCAATGTAACAGCTGTAGAGAAGCAGAAAATCCATCCGCTTTGTTCAGTCCCGGTATTAGTAAACTAGACCATTAAAGGTAATCATCAAGATATCTGTTTGTCTGTGGCCGGGATGAGCCTATCACTGTACGAGTGTGTGGAGGTAAGCTTTCGCTACCAATGTACGCGTCTTTAGATTTGATTTTGTTCCAAACTGATGATGACTCTTTTGCAAGGAGTGGCAGCAACTTATGTTTGTATGAATCTAAGATTCACAAAATATTCATGACATCAGAGTAAAACAAAGTTATCCCAGATATACTTCAAATCACCAAGAGAAGAAGCGCTCCTAGAAAAATGAAGCATTTTTACAAAATAAGCAGTTGATGACAATAATAGTTGTCATATAAAAATTGCCATGAAAGGTTGCAAGAAAGAAGCTCGGATAGCAACCACAAACAAAATAATGCAACAGATAGAGTTAAAGAAAAAGCATATTATCAAAATAAATTTGAGCGGAAAGCCAAACAAGTAATGCTGTTACACAGTCAGAATAGAACAAAACCTTTTCTCAGCGCTAATGAAACAATGGCGTCATTTTCAACCTGTGGACAGAATCAGAAAAAAAAAATACTAAGTTATCGGACAGGAAAAGATATTAAGAAAAAAAATCACTATAGCTACAAAATAACAGCCAATGTAATCACAAGTTTTTTGTGAGTATAGAAAAGCTAGGGTTGACTTGACATATTTTTGGTATATACGAGTGTATCGTGGTGGCTATTGAGCTTGTGCAGAAACAGGTTACACAGTTATTTTTTTGAATTATGGACAGATGGGTCCGCTATGGGCTTAATATTGGTGCAATGGTACCTTCTGATTTGCCAGCGTCTTTGAGTCATCCAATACATCATTCGTTGCCAACAAGATCAGCCGTTGATTACTGGGAGGCTGATCGATAAGTGAATGCAGTTTTTGTTTAATGTTTAAAGTTGTCTCTGTTGGATCACATTGTATGAAGTAGGTAGTCTTGTTTCGCTTCACTCGAATATACATTGCCTGCATAAGGGAAAATGGCTCTCCAATGTCAGTAAAAAGATTATTTGAAATGATTAGTTAAGCTGAATGTGTTGCCAAAACCAATCCATCCCTTTACTCCAAGAGATGAATTAAATCCAGGCATCCACCTGTTTTGTTTGGTACAAACATATAAGATGGGAACTTTAACGTAATGCTAACACGTCAAAACTATCTTCCAGAAAATTATTTTTTCTTTGGACACAGGCTCCTTAAAGATACTCAAAGGTGGACAGAACTAGTTTGTATCCAATTGTCTGTTAATATGCGATCCATCAGTGAGGGTACAATAAGAAAGATAGCATAACAGAGCAGAAAGTACATTCTGGTACACAATGCATTCTGGTACACTTTACACAATAAGCACCAACCATCAGCAGGCACACTTATGAGATATTAGTACTAAATTGACCGTATATGCATTTTATTTTAGACATTGATTCTTGAAAAGAGGGTTAGTACAGAGACAGAATGAGGAAGAGCTGATACCATTTACGGGAAATAGCGGAAAAGGCAAGGATTAGAAAATTGTGTCTTTTCAGCTTTTCAAGCAAACATTCTGTGGAGCAATGCCAAGTTTGCTTATGGTGTATTGTCACCTGAAAAGCTGCATCTAGGAGTTTGAGAGTAGAATCTAGTTCCCAGATTACGCAATATGTCGTGTATAATTCTCATATTTGTATTTTGTGTGGAAAATGAAGCAAGTTTTGTACCCCAAATGGCAACATAGCAAACAGATTTAAATGATATGTAAAATAGGATTATCAGCAAAATATCTTAATCATGACATCCGGCGAAAATCTAGACATGAGAACCGTGTATATTTGCAGGCTATAGCAGTGGATACTGCATACTCTATAAATTTATTTATAGTTTAGAAACCCTGACATGACTACAATGTATACCCTATCGTACAACATCAAGGTTCTCGAACTATCAATGAACTCTGACACGTCAGTACTTTAACATCAATGCCATATCAATACAAAGTTACACCAGTACAGATTGTACACTCCATTGTGGAAGAAATGCATTAAATTATCTGGAACACAATAATATCAACTAAATAACTTATAACTATCAAGATTGTGCAGGAGAATAATGGATAACAAAGAACAACAAGGATGCAAATCGCAGATTTCCCAAATACAAGCTAGAAATAAGACTGGTATTTAATCTACTCCAAGAACAATGAGGACATATAAGCAAGTGTTATGTTGTCTAATCACATTGGGAAAAAGAAAACAGCAACAGCTTTGATGCTACAATGAAGGAAACCCAAAGGCACCAAACAGAATAAAACATAGACATGGCGGAAGGCGATAGTGTGGCTAGCAATGGTTGGTCACGCAATATGGGTATCAGAAGTTGCTATGCACTGGCACTGAGAAAAGAGATTCCTCTCTACTATGTTACACTTATACACCCCTAGTACAAGAGTTAAGTACCTTCCAAAACCTCTAGTACTACCCTTGGTACAAAGGGCATCATTTCCATTATAAATCCCTCTCCATTGATCAACATAGAATTCAAGTGCTAAAGGTGCCAGACAGGTAACTAATGCATAGAGCATGTGTATTTGGGATAAAATTGAAAGGATAGAGATAAGTATGCAAAAAGCACAAGAATACATGTATCTCTGGCACAACTTACTCCTATGGGTGCGGGTGTCATCTTGTTGGTAAGCAATCATAAACCCCTGTTACTTACATGCTATACTCGACTATAAACACAGAGACAGTACAAATTTCAGATCACCCTTAGCACACATAAGTGGCATCAAACAGCACGCTTTGCGTATTCATAAACGCAGAGCAAGTACAGGATTAAAACCGTCCTTTCTTTCGCACTCTACTTTCTTTCGCACAAGCAGGTTCAGCTCCTATATTCAGCCAACGAACCCTAAGAGTTACACCAGCATACATCACAGCTATTTGCCACTGATGGCCCGATGCGAGCACGGACGCTAGCCAATGGTCAGACCGGGGGAAGCAAACAGCGATTAATCGATGGAGGCTTACCAGATCTTCCGGAAGCGATCGCCGGAGGAAGAACGGGCCTCGTCGCCGCGGTCGCCTTCTCTCTTCTCCTCCTCCTTTTCCCCGGACGGAGTCGAACGAACCGGCCACCGGTTAGGGAGTGTGTGTGGCCGTCTTGGGGACTGCCGGATTTGGCTCGCTTAGAAGCGGGCCGGGCCTCCAACGACGTTGCTTCTTAGGCCCGTGCCTACCTGTAATTCAACATTGACGGTTGACTCTTGCGTTTTTCGACTACGTCTGCCAGAATTTCAACGATGGGGATGTTAAAAAAAAATTGATTACAAGAAAAATACATATGCGCACACACACCATCACATACGCGTGCTAGCAGGAGCGGAGCTGGGCCCCAGCGAAAAATGCCTGTTAAAAATCAAAATGTGAAACATAAAATGCCAATTGAAATATCACATTGGGCCGAAATGCGCTGGGCCGGCCTGAGGCATGGGCCAGTGCTGGCTCCGCCCTTACGCGCGGGTGCGCCTCCTTAGCACATGTCTAAAAAGACAGAGGCTGAGAATAAATCCGCGATATTACACAATTTCTACTAAAAGCGCACTCGCGTGTGCATAAAGGTGTGAACTTAAATGACGCATTCTAACATAAAAGTTTAAATGACATGGTAAAGGTTCAAATGAAACAAATTATATATTTCTAGTACAATCGATGTCACAAAATATAGCTTGTGTTGGTGGGCTATTGACTATTGATTACTGAGGATAACACAATGTAATTTATTGTATAGCTTATGTATTATATTAGATATATATACTGTGTAATGGGTTTGTATGTAAAAATTTTAGGGATGCAACGGTAGCCCCATGCACTTATGTGGCTCCACCACTGGCTGTAACCCATCCATATTCCATCCAAATTCCAATCTCATGTGCTTAGTGTCTTTCATTTTCTGTCATCTTGATCTACATAATGAAACAATGCTCCTGATGAAGATCGTCACTCATGGGCGGGGTTTTTGTCTGTTGGGCGCCGTTAGGCCTCTCTGGGACTTGGGAGATTGTTTAGTCACACGTTGTCGAGGCAGGCCGGCCGTAGTCTACAGGTGTGTGCTAGGGCTTACCGTGACCATTAGGGTTTTGTTAACCGGTTTGAAAATTTTATCGGAGGTACAACCGATAATCCCAAAATTCAAAAAAAAACTCGACCGAAATTTTAAAATTAAAATTTGAATTTTTCGAAGTTAAAATAAAAAAAGATAAATTCAAGCAAAATTCAATAGGCAACACTAATTTTGGCTGTTTTTTTTTTTCTTATTTTTGAATTTTACCGTATACTCGGTAGAACAGATTATTGGATGATTATCGGCCGATTATGATTATCCAAACCGTGAGCTCCATTGCTCTCTTTTCTTGGACTCTTTGTCTTGCTGCCAAACACGTACGCAAGTGATCATTTCCTTTATTGAGCTAGCTAGCACACTGTTTAAGCTTGAGCCTTAGAGATGTACAATGAGTTTATGTTAGCTATTTATAGCCTCTGCCATAGAATTTTTGCTAACGTGAATGAAAGAGAATGAAGAAAGAAAAAGATGATGCATACAATCATGTAGTCGACTATAGCACAAGAAACAAAAAAAAACATTAAAAGATTGTGTGTTGTCTACAATTCTGTAGTTGACTGTATCACCATAAGCCATTGTATGAGCTGTTTTTAGTGTTGTCTACAGATGTGTAGCACCCCAGCCCAACACGGAGCCCAGAATGCCACTAACTACACTAACTATCAATTTTAACATCATTTTATTATAAATTACAGCAAGCGTATCACAATAAAACCAGTCCATAGGTCACAATAACATAAGCATAATGATATGACAACCATAGATAATTTACTCCTAGGCGCATAGCAAGGTAATAAACCAAGATTAACGCAAACCAATCGATTAAGTCTATTGGATGAATAACCAACTCTAACTTATCATCTAAGGTCACAATAACATAAGCATAACCGAGTGGAACGTCATCAACGGTCACCTAAAAACAACAATAGAGCAAGAATGGGTCCAGAACTCAGCAAATACATAATAAAGCCATAACAACAGTTTGTCAACCATAATCAAGACTATCATCATCATCTATCTATTTAATGCTATTCTCATACTCAAATGAACAAGCCATATTTCGTATAGATAAAATTGCACAATTTAACAATTTACTCATATATGCGAATGCACCATCATACTCATGCTCATATAGTCATATGCATCTCATCAGCTGATACCGGTATAGCGGAGTGTTCACCCGTCGATGAACCACTCTATCCTTCACTCCCGTGAAGTCTCCACCAAAGTAGGATTTTATCTAGAGTACTCCGGACTAGTCATATATTTTTCTCACCGACCTCACCGGATTAGTTACATGACTTTCTCACCGATCTGGCTCGTGCAACTCTTGTGATGATGAATGTAAATGATGCAACATCTTTTATTATTCATCAACATAATCCATCTCATTAACTCTATCTCATTCTCATTAACGCAATATCGTAATCTCATTCAATCCATGTCGCCAATATCATGTATAAGAATAAACTTAACAAAAATATAATAAATAGTATGATAAGTAATATCAATGACAATGACGAACAACCTATTGTTCACTACTCTACCATGTACTTGCCTCTTAGCCATTCGAACTCGGGTGACGAAATTGTAGCACGACGCATGAGGCCACAGTCCCTGAACAAGCAAGTAAACACACACACACACACACACTCAAAAATATCATCAAAATCACATCACAACAGCACCAACCCGTCATACTAATCGACCTCGCAAGTTTACGTCAAACCAACCAAAAACCCAAATCCATCGGACGCACTACCCGCTGTCCCAGTAGTAAAACGGCTCTAACGTATTCATACGAACTCCAATTTCAACCAACCAAGACTATCTAGAATCCTCACAAAATAACCTATATTTTTGTAGTTATAATGAAACTTGTATTCTACCGTTTTCTATCCTGTTTCTTTGCCCGAATACCATTTCAGATTCTGTCGAAACAGTCTAATTCATAATTTTTATATCTTTAATTCTACAATTTGAACATATATGAATAATATGAGCTCTCAAAACTATACAAGATTTCCTACAATATTCAAGCTGACACCAATATTTAATTTTAACAATTTCTACATGAAATCGACTCACCTACACGAAGTCTACGAACTACGTCCAGAATGTGGATAGCAGCCTTCCGGAGGCCATAACTTTTCGCTCGTTACTCCGATTTCAATGATCTAGACCTTCATTGAAAGCTAACGCGATAACCTACCTTTTCTCTAATTACACCGAACTTTAAGCGCCACAAGACTCGGTGTGCTACAGTACCCACCCAAGCGCACAAAGGCATGCTACAGCAGTAGGCTTGCTAGGTTTTGCATTTCCCACCCTCTTAAGCTAGTTCCCACTTGGGCCAAAGAGCTATAGGCCGAAGACCCAAGTTCTAATACTCCTCCTGAATTCTGAATTTTTCCTTTCTAATTATATTTAATTTTAGTATTAATCATTTATTTGTTGTATGTTTAAACGAGATATTACAAGATGACATGGAGAATTGCTATAGACATCAGCTGTTTGTACCATTGTACATGCCCTTAACTTCTCTTACTGCAGTTATTGCCAACAAGCTTTTACTTCCTTGCATTTTGGGAATAGGGGCATGTTTGGTTCATGACCAAACCAAACCAAACTAAATTTAGTATTGCTCTAAAAATTTAGCTAGTGTTTGGTTCCATTCCAATATTTGATATTACCTTCAAAAAAATTTGGCACACCCAGATTTTTCTTCCCCTTTCTCTGGCCAGTTTGGCGCAGCCAAAACCTGCTCCTAAATTTTGGTTTGGCTAGGAGCACCTCCTCTAATAGGTGGCGTGTTGTGGTTGGCTGGGTCTAGTGTATTAATTGCTTGCTTAGTTTTATTTACAAGTTAGAAATGATCATATTTTCTAAATCGGGTATCCGATTGAACCGTTGTGTTCCTTGTCATTTTATCAACAAAATAAGGTCCATCTTGACATATTTTGGGGCAAAAAAAATAGATGTCATGCGGGACCCATGCATCATACTCATAATTTTGGCAAATTTTGGTATGGCTGCAATCCAAACACATCAATTTTAGCATTGCCCGTGAATTAGTATGGCTATGATCCAAACACTATCCTTTTTTTCCCAGTTTTGGCATTGCCAAAATTTTGATAAGGCTACCTGGGATGCTAAACCAAACATGCCCTAGATGCCCACCATCATCATGTAGTCCATTGATGGCACACCGGACAGAGTGTATGCAGTCCAACGCCTCTCTTATCCACGTTAAGGCCTTGTTTGACTTGAGTCAAAATATCTATTCATCTACATGGATAGATCGGGATTTTAGTTTAAATTATCGGCTCGTCCACATGGATTCTGACCGGGAATAAGCTTCATAAACAAACCCTAACGCTGAGTGATAACGTTTAAATCTGATTTAACTGAGTACAACTTATTAAGATTTTGTGTTTTCACGTATCATCATCGTGCTCGTGACCTCTTACTTAGATGGCCAAGAACGTGTGGTTTGCTATATCACTAATATAACGAAGGTAGATCTCACACGAATGTACTGGGAGCAGGGCGTAGTTGAGCCTCTGCCATTGCCTAGGTTAAAATGCTAGGTAAAAGCCTTTGTAAAAACATGAAAAATCTGATTTTGAGCCAAAAGTAGTTGGGCCGGCCCGAGGCCTGGCCTAGCGCCAGCTCCGCCCCTACTCTGGAGTATACGTATACCTCTATAGTCTATTAGGTCAACTGTATATATATACGTCTCTGCCGCACTTTAGATTATATCTAATTCACGTAAAAACATTTTATGGCTAATAGTCTATTGGCTTAATCTAGTTAGCTATAGGACTCGATTAATGGTTCGACAACAGCTGCCTAATTCATTCTCTTAAGCTTAAATCGCCTAGCTACCCATTTGCATATAATCTTTTCATGATTTATAACGAGCTATACTTCTTTAACACCGATGGGATTGGGCTAGGAGACCAACCAATGACGAGCCCGGCTTTTGAAGGAAAGTTTTTGAGGTGTTATTATAAATGCATTAATATCTATGGGCCTCTGTTCCCTGCTTTAGCATTCTGGAATTAAAGTGAGAGGGTCACCGGCGCTTAGGTCATGTACAATGGGCTTACATCAGTTGTTTATAGTCTCTCGCCACGAGGATTTAAGTCGATGTGGATGAAAGAGAATAAAGAGAGAGAAATATGTCGTCTACAATCTCAGAGTCGATCGTATCACCGTAACCAAGGAGGAAATGTCTTAGGTCCATGAAAGCATTAAAAGATTGTGCCATCTATAAAGATAATTGAAAAGACAACACATTGTATGAGCTATCTATAGTGCTGTCTACAGGTGATATGAAGTGTTGCTATAGACAAGAAATGCACTGTACTCATTGTGCATGCCCTTATGAGGTGTCTACTCTATTTTGGGTCTGTGTTTGTATTCTCTTTTCTTTATAAATGGAATGAGGTAGAGCTCCTACCCTTCTTTTTTTAAATTGGGTCAATTGTCACACGATTGGCTCACAATCTTCCACAACTCCACAAGTGTGACCCTCTATGGTTTATCTCAATATAAATTGCAACATGTGCCCTAATTTATGCTAGATTACCATTAGCCTAGGAACATATCAATCACTCATGCATAATGAGGACATAAAAGTCAAAGAATAAATTGCAATAACAATTTATAATAAAATACAATAGGTCTTCACAAATGCAATAAGGTGGATGATAAATGATGAAAACAAAATAAAACAAATGTGTCCAAATACTCTCCAACCAGATTAGAGAGGTCTCGACATTGTGTGCTGGAGAGGCATTTATCATTTTTATACAGGATGAAAATAATAAAACAAATTAAAGTTGATATATAAAATAATTAAGCAATGTTTACACTTTAGGAAACTAATATCAAATTAAATGTAGCATTATTAAGTAATTTTTAATTAAATTATGCTAATGATCGGATGAATAGTGATACATCTGTTACTTTTAAGTGATTTGCTTTGTCTTATTAATGCAAAACTAAGTATAATAAAATAGATTGTCTCAGATTGAATTCTTTCTACATGTAGGTAAAATTGCATGAAGCACTTTTAATTAATAATACCCTTATGAACATGCCAAAATAATGTGTCCTGGCAATCATATATCACTAAGTTTATTAATTCGCTGTGGTCTCCTCGCTCGATTAATTTGCTCGAAGTGTAGTTAGAAATGATATTTCAAGAAACAAGTATATACTAGTTATTAGTTGAACTTGAGTTTAATTGTGCATTATTTATTCCTCCGAAACATTTTTTTGTAGAAATTATGCAATCAGGCACTTCTTATAACAAACAATATTGCTAATAACTATTGCAATAAAGCTTACTGAGCTGATTAATCTTGTTGATGACTACCTAATTAATAACTAGGACCAATGCAAGATATAATTTATCTTGTTCTTAGTAGTAGTTACTGACGTTTCTATATATTTTTTGTTTAAGAATGTACGTAGAAAAAGGTAGTGATAATTTATTTTCATGCCACGAGATAATATAATTGTTGAGAACAATAAGGTTCTTATTTTTTTCACAAACGCTTGAAATGTTGGATCTTGTTAAGGTATTACTTATGTAATGGAAGTGAATGATTCAATGTAAAGAGTGATCATATGATAGAAATGGTTACTATAACTATCAAGAGCAAACCGCTATAGTCAATCGTGTACTTAATCACTTGTATTCGTGAGTAGAATCATTCATGTAAAAAAATATGCTTAATAGTAGCATGATACTGTTGAGAGTGACAAAAACTAAAATGTTTCTCATTTTTCAAAGTATCTCCAACAAAATTCATTCCCATGGAAAAAAGACCATTTGCACTAGTCATCGTCATCATCATCATCATCATTATTATTGTTGTTGTTGTCGTCGTCGCTGTCATCTATAAAGCCAGCTTTTCCCAAATCAATAATTTTGCATTAAGCTCTCAGAAAATATACCACTTAACCAGAAGAATTGTCGTTACAAAAGAACAAGATACTTTATTCACACAAATATTGTTACAACTAACATGCGATCGTAGCACTCACTCCTCTCTTCTCTACTACCTTTCTTATTGGGAATTTTTTATATGTCACTGCAAAGTTCTTGGACCCCATATCTGCAATTACAAAACAACCTCTCCCTTCCATGCCACCACATTTAGATGACCTTGCCCATATTTTCCATTGATGACCAGTGAAGTCGTGAAGTGGTTATGCAAATACCGTTTTGCCCCTTCCTTGTCTTCTTCTACCTTCTTCTTCCTTCTTCTCCAATGTGATGAGCTCCCTTAGCTTGTGAGCTCTGAAGCTATGGTTGTTGACCAAGTTTGTGGACAAAGGCGAAGCTTCCCAAGTGTTTGGTTTGCGCGTAGGAGAGTTGCATTGGGCTGGCACCGTGCGAGGCAAGATCGAGCAGCGGCACTAATGATGGCAAGTGGATCGAGAGAAATTACAGTGGAAGAAGGGGAGAAATGGGTTCAATATGGCGTGGTGATGGTGGTGGAGCGATCAATTTTAGAAGAATGTCAAGGACTGGGATGAATTTCTTGAGATGGCGGGTTTGGGGTATGGCACAATGCGACCACCGTGTCTGGGAGGAAGTGTGCCAAGGCAGCGGTGCTGATAGCTTCAGGATGCAGTGTATAGGCAGTAGAAGTGAAATAATGATCGAGGAAGGGAATTGATTTCACAAAGCTCTTGGTTTTGGTCGAGGCGGCAGGGAGTTCGGCGATAGCAGAGGTGATGCGTGAGTGCAAGATTGAGCAGTGCAGGAATGGTGTAGGTGGATAAAGGGGAGGGGCAGTGGCTAGAGATGGAGGGGGATGGACACAGACCATGCCCACGAGGCCATGGTGGTGGTGAGGGAGGTGGGGAGGAGGTTGAGGCGGCTGGGGAAGAGAAACGAGGAAGCGACCAGGTGGAGGGGCATGGCAAGCGGTTT
The DNA here is from genome assembly GCA_036346255.1 of Ampelocalamus luodianensis. Taxonomy (NCBI): domain Eukaryota; kingdom Viridiplantae; phylum Streptophyta; class Magnoliopsida; order Poales; family Poaceae; genus Ampelocalamus; species Ampelocalamus luodianensis. Next base: position 42,362,265 of record CM070621.1, read on the forward strand.
GATCTGGCCAGGGGAGGGCACGGCGTAGGGTGTAGGCCGTTGGGATGAGGCATGGGGCCGGATGAGGGAGAGAAGAGGAGGAGAAAGAGACAGGGGAGGGAGGAGGAAGAAGACGAGAGTAATTTGAGTATTTTGGAAAACTTTGACGGGTAAAATCTAACGGAGTTGATGGCAGTGGCAAAAAAATGTAACGTTTGTGAAATGTAATGGTATGGAAGGAAGAGATCGTTTTGTAATGGCAGATCAAAGATCAAGAACTTTGTGGTGGCATATAAAAAAATCCATTTCTTATTACTTTTCTTTCTACTTCTACCATGCTAGCAAAGGGGATAGGTCTCATTGCCCTTGAATCTTTTAGATATACATGTCAAGAACCTAGCCCCTTATTAAACAAAAAAAAATCCAAATCCTTATCCTCTTCTATTGAAAATATCTTGCTTCTAGAACATTCCCAGAGTTCTTTAAATAGCTACTCCATCTAGTGAAAAAAGTGATGTTCTCAACACTTATTTATAACCGGATAAAATATACAATGTCTTTCATTGTCTTTAGACTTCTCTGCAAGTTTGCATTGTCATATTTAACAAACAAAATTGCTAATTTGCACACGTCTGTGCAAAAACTTATCTCGCAGATACTTGCATCCATCGTGCTTCCATCTCCTACTCTTGCATGCCACAACCATCTGATCTGTCACGCTTCTCCTGTTGCTTGATCCTCTCAAAGTAACCAAGCTCGCATCCCATTTCCACTTGCGTGTGTGCCCAAGCATTGCACAAATGCACCCCTCAATGCCCAACCTATCGTGGGATGGGTCCACACATGTATTGCATCCCACTTACACTTTTGTCTTTGCTTTGTATAAAAGGTTAACTAGGAGGTGCTACGTTTGGACCCAACAATCATTATATATTACTACAATTCACTTTAGATAAGCAATTTAGGATTAATTCGATCACACAACTCCACATGAGCCACATGGACCACAACTCTAACAAGTCGGGGTATTACACTCACCCCTATTAAGGGCTAACACTCTCGGCAACACACCGCATACACAGTAAATGCCAAGAACAACCCTTCGGTATGTGTCCTTACTGTGTACCCTTCACAGACCACCCACACAAGTGCTCGTGCAACGAAGGTTGATACTCTGATACTATAGGTAACACCCTAGCCCAAAATATGCTCAAAGCCCAGCCCACCGTGGGGTAGGTCCACACATGCATAGCACTCCGATTACATTTTTATCATCGCTTCATGTAAAAGGGTTAACTCAGAGGTGCTACATTTGGACCCAACAAACATTATATGCTACTATAACTCATTTTAGACAATCAGTATTGTCGGGACCCTGAGTATACAACCCCGGGACCCTCTGTGCATTCCGAACTAGTCCCAGATCAGTAGCTAGCTCGCACAGTTACAACATCGGTGTAATCACAACCATACAACAAAATGACGATGGAGCGGACAAATTAATATTAAAAGGTAGCAAAAGGGACCTTATGGTCAAGTCTTACAGAGTGCGCCACGCAGGGCTTAGCAACAAAAGACAACTTGCAGCGGAAACATAATATCTCGTGGTGGCCATGCGACATGCCCACAAGCAATCGAGTGGAGGACGCGACCTAGTTCGCAAAGTCTTCGGGATACTCCTCTTCATAAAACTCTGAATTCTCTGGTTCTTCTGTGGGGATTAATCACACAGGGCGCAAGCCGTGAGTACTTTGAATGTACTCAGCAAGTCATAGGGAAATGTATGCAATTATTATTCATGCGAGGCTAGACAAGGATGGCTGTATGTTTTCTTTTGCAGAAAGCTGTTGGAAATATGCCCTAGAGGCAATCATAGAGATGGTTGTATTTCATTATGTTCATAACATTTGATAATATGTTATCTTGTTCCTTGAATGAAACATCAGTTATATAGATCAATGAGTATGTGACTTGTTGGTGAAACTCTTTATCTTATATGATGTCGTTCTAAAAGTATCCCTAGTCGAATGTCACCGGTGGAACACCGGTGACTCCACGACTAGTACATGTATTGATTGATGACCATGTTTCACCGGTCATGGATATAGAGATATCTAATCAATAATGTGGACACATGTTAGAGAACAGAGTGTTGGATAAGACCCACCTTGAGACACTATTGAGATTGTTATGATTCTATGTGCCGTTAGTTGGTCTCAAGCAATGATGATGTATAATCCTTAGACTCGAGATCAAGCATGGTTTCCTACATGTGTAATAGCACTCTTAGGGTTGCCAAACGCTACCGTGAATCGGGTAGTTATAAAGGTAGCTTTGGGCATGCTATGAAACATGCGGAGGAATGTGACTGGTCGGATATGGGATTTGCCCTCCTAACATAACGGAGAGATGTCTGGGCCCTCGTTGTGGTCGAATAAAGAAAGTGCATGGCCATGCCATCGGTGGTCGAAGTGTCGACCACATGAAGTTATTCGACACTTGATCGAAAGTATTGAGCAGTCCATGGATGACATATTATCTCACCGAGTTCAACCGATGTCGTGAGGCAAAGGGAGAATACACAAGCAGGTCGTTCGGTTGCCGAGGTCGAGATCGGTCGAAGTCGATGGAGATACGACCTAGTCGAAGACTACTCAACATAATCACCAACCGGTCGTAAGGAGTTGCAAATCGGTCGTAGTTAGATACTAATCGGTCGTAAGGAGTTACGAATCGTTGTAATCGATTATGAATCGTTGTGACGGTACGAGGTGGTCGTAAGTGATAAGGACACGTCGAGATCATATTGCATTAAGGTTCGTCCGATATATTCGTGTGTGTTCGGGAATCGTTATGTGCCGCTAGGTACCGCTGACGACTCGTGATCGGGAAAGAGTTTCCGAGTCACAACCGATTACTCACGAACCTATAGGGTCACACACTTAAAGGGCAAGGATTTGATTTGGATGGAGATCCGAATTCTTATAGGCCACGAGTTCCTAATGGGCCTTCTGTTCGGAACCCATTATGGATGCCTATATTTAGAGAGGTGGTGGCATGGGGTGAAGTGATCGATCGGAAAATCCCGAAACCCTAATAGCCACGCTCTCCTCAACCACGCCGTCGGCGCTAGCACTCCTGCGCGTGGTGTCCCTGCCCCGTACGTGTGGATACCTTGGAGGTGTTGTTGCGAAGCATCAGCACTAAGGACGATCCGCAACTCACGACGACCTCAGGAGCTCGAGGAGAACTTGCGACGTTCGTCGGAGTAGGAGGAGAAGACGCGCAGCAAGTACGACTACGACTGCATCAACTCGCTACATCGACTCTACTTCCGCTACGAGTCGGCGCGTCTAGTGGTAATCTCGTGATCTATTACTTGCGGTGGTTCCTTGGTTGCGCGGTAAAAATTTTGTTTGTGCTATCGTAGCCTTGCCGCGATCCTTCAAAAGCAACATTTATCAATAAATACAGTAAGTAAATTTAACAACACAATTTGAAAGATTAGTACATAAGAAATTCAGTTCTTTGAAACAACTAGAGATCAACCCATCCTCTCCATCCAAACCATCGATTCCACCATTTTAAAGAAAACGTCTACCCCATGCGTGAAATCACCGGGCATGTCCATAACCGGGGACACGGCTATTCGAATAGTTTTTATACACTCTGCAGAGGTTGTACAGTTTTACCCACAAGAGATAATCATCTTATATCGTGAGGCGTTTCACGCCCGGCGTGTGACTAAGAGATTATCACAAGGCCGTTACAAAGCTTTGAACTGGCTAAGAGCTGCCCGCTAAGGTTTCGCTTCTAACGAGCTTCGCACCCGCTAGATTCGTGCCCCCTCTTGCGCCAACGATTCAGCACGCTCCACCGCAATAGAACCTAGCCAGCTCATTGTTAATTATTAGGTCAGGTCTACCCCATCCTGGACATGTGGTTGCACAATGTGACCCAGATCAATGGTTCAAGGTTAAGTCCTTAGTTGGCTGCTCAGGCGAGACTAATCCACGTCCCAATGTGCGTTACGGCACCCACACTTACCACCATCCACTCGCCCGAGCATAAAACATTTTCGGTTCAACCCGGCCAAAGACAACCCTAGCCTTGGCACAACATCTTTTAACAAAGGTGGCCGCGCCACGAATCCATAATTCCATTAATCAAGTTTATTCATATGAGCATGTGATCATGAGTCCCGACGTACAACTGTAGCAGGGCTAAGCATAATACGATACCCGACGTACAAGGTCATCATAACGGTTGTGGACCTTGGGGCATAGGGTTGGGTACTGGAGCATAGAGATGCTGCCCAACAACAAGAGTCATATAGAGATATGATTAGCAAATGGTTGCTTACCATATTCACTAATCTTCTAGCAGTTGATGCCAAAGCTCACTAGGAGATTAATTAATTATGAGTCTTGAATCACTAGAATGTCATAAGAGGATATGGTATTTAGTGGAGTATCTTTATTAAATTGTTTAATACAAGTTACTTTTGAACATATATCTTAGTTTTGCATATTTTATGTTGTAGATCATGGCACCAATCTGTTGTACCTACATCCGATTTTGCTTTATGCTCGATACTTGATAAGGAAAAACTGAATGGAACAAATTTTATGGATTGGTCCCGCAACCTAAGAATTGTTCTTAGGCAAGATAAAAGGAACATGTTCTAGAGGAACCAATTCCGGATGTGCTGCTGAAAATGTGTGCTACTCTTAAAAGCGCCTATAAAAGGCATGTGATGAGTCCCTTGATGTTAGCTGTCTCATGCTTGCCGCTATGAACTCGCACCTTGAAGCGGTTTGAGAACATTGAGGCCTATGATATGATCGTGGCGCCAAAGGCATGTTTGAGACACAAGCAAGAACCGAGAGATATGAGATCTCAAAGAACTTGTTTGGGTGTAAGCTAGCCGAGGGTAGTCCAGTGAGCCCACATGTGATCAAGATGGTTGGTTACACACGAGCTTGGAAAACTTGGTTTTCCACTTAGTCAAGAGTTGGCTACTGATTTGATTCTTGCTTCGCTTCTGCAAGCTATGGGCCGCTCATTTTGAACTTTCATATGAATAGTTTAGACAAGAATCTCACCGAATCGCATATGATGCTCAAGACGCAGAAGACAAGATTAAGAAAAGCAACATCATGTGATGATGGTGCAAAAGAGTACGAGCTTCAAGAAGAAGGCTAAGACTAAGGTCAATGGAAAGGGCAAGGCTAAAACTTCTGGATAAGATCCAAACCAACAAGCCTAAGCCCAAGACTAAGTCCGCCCGACTCAAGAGAATGAATGCTTTTATCGCAAAGAGCTAGGACATTGGAAGAGGAACCGCAAGAAATACCTAGCCGATCCGAAAAGAATGGTGGGACTAAACCTTCCACTTCGTATTAATGTTATAGATGTTTTTCTTGCTGATTCTTCGTTAACTCATGGGTATTTGATACCGGATCGGTTGCTCATATTTGCAATTCGATGCGAGTCTAACAAGGATTAGGAGAGTTGCAAGAGGCGAGATGGATCTTCGCGTCGGGAATAAAGCAAGGGTTCTTTGCATTAGCCGTCGGGACCTTGCCATTACTTTTGCCTTCGTGATTTATTATGGAATTAAATAATTGTTATTACGTTCCAACCATGAGTAGAAACATTATCTCTGCCTCATGCTTGATGGCAGAGGGTTATAAATTCATTATTGAGAACAATGGTTGTTCTATATTTTTGAATGAAGTGTTTTATGGCTATGCACTGTCTTGAATGGGTTGTTTATTTTAAATCTTGATGTTGCACCCGCCTATAATATTAATGCGAAGGGCTTAGGCCTAATAACATGAATTCCACTTTTATTTGGCATTGTCGTTTGGGTCACATAAGTGAGAAACGTATGAAGAAGCTCCATGATGATGGAATTCTAAACTCATTTGATTTGGAATCATTTGAAACGTGTGAATCTTGCCTACTCGGAAAAATGACCAAGACCCCTTTCACCGGTCGAGTTGAGAGGGCGTCCGACCAGTTGGCACTCGTACATACTGATGTGTGTGGACCAATGAGCACGACAGCTAGAGGTGGTTTTCAGTACTTCATTACCTTCACCGATGACTATAGTAGATATGGATATGTCTACTTAATGAGGCACAAGTCGGAATCCTTTGAAAAGTTCAAGGAGTTCCAGAGTGAGGTACAGAATCAACTTGGCAAGACAATCAAATCCCTACGATCTGATCGTGGAGGTGAATTTTTGAGCCATGAATTTGGTGATCATTTGAAACAATGTGGAATTGTTCCACAGCTTACACCACCAGGCACTCCACAATGGAATGGGGTGTCCGAGCGCGAATCGGACTTTGTTGGACATGGTTCGATCGATGATGAGCCAACTGATCCGCCATTGTATTTTTGGGGTTACGCTCTTGAAATATTTGCTTTTACTTTAAATAAATTACCATCAAAATCAGTAGATAAGACACCATATGAGATGTGGTGGGAAGAGTCATAGTTTGTCTTTTCTAAGGATTTGGGGATGTGATGTCTATGTTAAACGCTTGACGTCGACAAACTCACACCCAAGTCCGATAAATGCTTCTTTATAGGATATCCTAGGAAACCAAAGGATATTACTTCTACAATAGGGAAGAGGGCAAAGTTTTTGTTGCCCTAAGTGGTGTCTTTTGGAGAAAGAGTTTCTTTCAAAAGAAGTCATGGGAGAAAGGTGCAACTCAAGAAATTCGAGAAACATCCAAAGTGTTTCAACTCCTACGAACCTTTACAGATGAACAAATTGTGGTTGAACCGATGGATGAGGCATCACCCCACGTGATCTAAAAGGCCACGCCAATTGCTCGTAAGGTATGGGCATGACGTATTATTGTTGAATAATGATGAGCTGAGTCTTATGAGGAAGCGATGATGGACCCGGACTCGAGAAATGGCTTGGAGCCATGAAATCCGAGATAGACTCCATGAGTGACAATCGTTTGGAACCGGTCGATCCTCTTGATGGTGTTAAAACCATTGAGTGCAAATGGATCTATAAGAAAAAGATTGATATGGATGGAAATGTTCACATTCATAAAGCTCGACCGGTCGCAAAGGGTTTTGACAAGTTCAAGGGGTTGACTACGATGAGACTTTCTCACCAAGAGCGATGCTTAAATCTATACGGATCATTCTAGCTATTGTCGCATATTTTGACTATGAGATATGGTAAATGGATGTCAAAACGGCTTTCCGAATGGAAACCTAAGTGAGGATGTGTACATGACACAACTCAAGGTTTTGTCGATCCAAAGAATGCTAATAAAGTGTGCAAACTTCAAAAGTCCATTTATGGGTTGAAGCAAGCATCTCGGAGTTGGAATATACGTTTTGATGAGGAGATCAAAAGGTTTGGTTTTCACAAGAACAAAGAAGAACCTTGTGTTTACATGAAGGTTAGTGGGAGCGCACTTGTTATCCTAATCTTATATGTAGATGACATATTATTGATTGGGAATGACATTCCAATGCTGGAATCTGTTAAGGTATCATTGAAAAATAGTTTTTCTATGAAAGACCTAGGAGAGGCAGCATATATCTTAGGAATAAATATCTATAGAGATAGATCAAGAAGACTAATTGGATTAAGCCAAAGTACTTATGTTGACAAGATGTTGATTCGGTTCAGCATGCAGGATGCCAAGAAAGGGTTCTTGCCTATGTCACATGGCATAAGTCTAAGCAAGAGTCAGTGTCCTTCGACAACTGATGAGCGAGACCGTATGAATGGTATTCCATATGCTTCAGCTATTGGATCCATCATGTACGCCATGATATGTACTCGACCGCATGTATCATATGCTCTAAGTGTTACGAGTAGATACCAAGTCGATCCGTGAAGGTCACGGACGGTGTGGAAAACATTCTTAAGTACTTGAGAAGGACTAAGGATGAGTTCCTAGTTTATGGCGGTGATGAAGAGCTCGTTGTAAATGGTTACACCGATGCAAGCTTCCAAACCGACAAAGAGGATTATCGTTCGCAATCTGGTTATGTATTCATTTTGAATGGAGGAGCGGTGAGTCGGAAAAGTTCCAAGCAAGGACGGTTGTCGATTCTACGACGAGGCGGGTACATTGCGCTTCAAGTCGCGAAGGAAGGTGTTTGGATAAGGAATTTCATTGCTGAATTGGGTATGGTTCCGAGTGCCTCGGGCCCAATGGATCTCTATTGTGATAATAATGGAGCCATTGCGCAGGCTAAGGAGCCTAGATCCCATCAGAAGTCCAAACATATACTCAGGCGTTACCACCTTATTCGCGAATTGGTGGATAGAGGAGATGTTAAGATTTGCAAAATCCATACGGACTTAAATGTTGCTGATCCGTTGACAAAGCCTCTCACACAGCCAAAGCATGAGGCGCACACAAGAGCTATCGGTATTAGATACTTAAATGATTGACTCTAGTGCAAGTGGGAGACTGTTGGAAATATACCCTAGAGGAAATCATAGAGATGATTGTATTTCATTACGTTCATAACATTTGATAATATGTTATCTTGTTCCTTGAATGAAACATCAGTTATATAGATCAATGAGTATGTGACTTGTTGGTGAAACTCTTTATCTTATATGATGTCGTTCTAAAAGTATCCCTAGTCGAATGTCACCGGTGGAACACGGTGACTCCACGACTAGTACATGTATTGATTGATGACCATGTTTCACCGGTCATGGATATAGAGATATCTAATCAATAATGTGGACACATGTTAGAGAACAGAGTGTTGGATAAGACCCACCTTGAGACACTATTGAGATTGTTATGATTCTATGTGCCGTTAGTTGGTCTCAAGCAATGATGATGTATAATCCTTAGACCTGAGATCAGCATGGTTTCCTACATGTGTAATAGCACTCTTAGGGGTTGCCAAACGCTACTCCGTGAATCGGGTAGTTATAAAGGTAGCTTTCGGGTATGCTATGAAACATGCGAGGAATGTGACCGGTCGGATATGGGATTTGCCCTCCTAACATAACGGAGAGATGTCTGGGCCCTCGTTGTGGTCGAATAAAGAAAGTGCATGGCCATGCCATCGGTGGTCAGTGTCGACCACATGAAGTTATTCGACACTTGATCGAAAGTATTGAATAGTCCATGGATGACATATTATCTCACCGAGTTCAACCGGATGTCGTGAGGCAAAGGAGAATACACAAGCAGTCGTTCGATTTGCGAGGTCGATGGTCGAAGTCGTATGGAGATACGACCTAGTCGAAGACTACTCGAACATAATCACCAACCGTCGTAAGGAGTTGCAAACGGTCGTAGTTAGATACTAATCGGTCGTGAGGAGTTACGAATCGTTGTAATCGACATGAACTGGTTGTGACTGGCACGAGCTGGTCGTAAGTGATAAGGACTCGGTCGTAGATCATATTGCATTAAGGTTCGTCCGATATATTCGTGTGTTCGGGAATCGTTATGTGTCGCTAGGTACCGCTGACGACTCGTGATCGGAAAGAGTTTCCAGTCACAACCGATTACTCACGAACCTATAGGGTCACACACTTAAAGGGCAAGGATTTGATTTGGATGGAGATCCGAATTTTATAGGCCACGAGTTCCTAATGGGCCTTGCTCGAACCCATTATGGATGCCTATATTTAGAGGTGGTGGCATGGGGTGAAGTGATCGATCGGAAAATCCCGAAACCCTAATAGCCACGTTCTCCTCAACCACGCCGTCGGCGCTAGCACTCCCGCACGTGGTGTCCCCGCCCGCACGTGTGGATACCTTGGAGGTGTTGTTGCGGCATCGGCACTAAGGACGATCCGCAACTCACGCACGACCTCGGAGGCGGAGGAGAACTTGCGGCGTTCGTCTGAGTAGGAGGAGAAGACGCGCAGCAAGTGCGACTACGATCGCATCAACTCGCTACATCGACTCTACTTCCGCTACGAGTCGGCGCGTCTAGTGGTAATCTCGTGATCTATTACTTGCGGTGGTTCCTTGGTTGCGCGGTAAAAATTTTGTTTGTGCTATCGTAGCCTTGCCGCGATCCTTCAAAAGCAACATTTATCAATAAATACAGTAAGTAAATTTAACAACACAATTTGAAAGATTAGTACATAAGAAATTCAGTTCTTTGAAACAACTAGAGATCAACCCATCCTCTCCATCCAAACCATCGATTCCACCATTTTAAAGAAAACGTCTACCCCATGCGTGAAATCACCGGGCATGTCCATAACCGGGGACACGGCTATTCGAATAGTTTTTATACACTCTGCAGAGGTTGTACAGTTTTACCCACAAGAGATAATCATCTTATACTGTGAGGCGTTTCACGCTTCCGAAGGCGTGTGACTAAGAGATTATCACAAGGCCGTTACAAAGCTTTGAACTGGCTAAGAGCTGCCCGCTAAGGTTTCGCTTCTAACGAGCTTCGCACCCGCTAGATTCGTGCCCCCTCTTGCGCCAACGATTCAGCACGCTCCACCGCAATAGAACCTAGCCAGCTCATTGCTAATTATTAGGTCAGGTCTACCCCATCCTGGACATGTGGTTGCACGATGTGACCCAGATCAATGGTTCAAGCTTAAGTCCTTAGTTTGCTGCTCAGGCGAGACTAATCCACGTCCCAATGTGCGTTACGGCACCCACACTTACCACCATCCACTCGCCCGAGCATAAAACATTTTCGGTTCAACCCGGCCAAAGACAACCCTAGCCTTGGCACAACATCTTTTAACAAAGGTGGCCGCGCCACGAATCCATAATTCCATTAATCAAGTTTATTCATATGAGCATGTGATCATGAGTCCCGACGTACAACTGTAGCAGGGCTAAGCATAATACGATACCGGGGTTGGTAATTTATCAATGTCCAACTAATATAAACCCTCCTATGGTGTCCAAGGGTTCATGTCATTCAAGGATACATGTCGGTAGCAATTTATCAAGGAGACATACACCAATTGGGCAATTATCTACTCCCGAAACAATTTAATATAAAACTAGTGATGCATGTATATATAAAACAATATAGTTTTATAAAGATGGGTTCAATATGATCAAAGGTCTATGACTTGCCTTCGATGAAGAGTTGCGGTGTTTCGGTCGTCGGATCCGAGAAATCATCTGAAAAGCCAGTTTCTACTCATGCGAAAAGAGCAAAGTAAATAAAACAACTCCAAATAAATTCCAAATAAATACCAAATTAGCACTAACAGCAATAGGGGGATTTTAGATGAATTTAGAAACTTGAATCACTCGAATCGGAGTTCGAGCGAAGAAGTTATGGCCTTCCGAAGTTTGGAAAACACATAAAATGAAGAAGATTGGATTTTCCTCAATTTCTGATTTATTTTTCCAAAGGAAATTCGGATTATTGCGCCACCGACGTCAATGAGGGTTTAAATTTTCCGCCGAATTATTTTCAACGGAAAATCGAAAAGTCGCATGGCGTTGATTGGCGTACCACGCGCAGAGGGTGACGGGCGCTCGATGGCGCGACGTGGCGCCACACGGGCCGCCACGTTGGACCCGAGTGGCGGCGCGCTCGGCCCGATGGCTCGCCGGCGAACGGCGGCCGGCGGAGAGGGCACGGTTGCGAAGAGGAGCTCGCGGTGAGCTCGTTGCTCACCGGCTTGACGACGCGGCGCAAAGATGCGGCCGGCGACGGAGAAGAAGGCGGTGGCGGGGAGAGGGCTTCGGCGGCGACGGTGCTCCGAGGGGTCTTCGGGGTCGTGGATGCGCGCACGGGAGAGGCGACACACTGGCGATGCCGGAGGCGAGGTCGACGGCGCCGGAGGAGCTCTGGTGGCGGCGCAATCGACGGCGACGAGCTTCACGGCCGGCGGCGAAGAAACGCGAAAAGGGGGCGAAGGAGGGCGAGAGAGGAGGAGAGAGGTGGGGGAAGAGAGAGGGGAAGGAGGCGGTCCCGGGGCTCGCTTAAATAGGCCTGGGGGTGTAATGCGAGTAGAAAAAAAATGCAAAATGGGTAATAGTAAGCAGTGAGAATAATTTTACCCTTTTACCTCCCCACAGTAGAGAAACCAACAGGGGAGAGAGAGAGGTAGAGAAGGGGATAAGGCCAGAGCCAGCAGTCGGCCGAAGCAAGCAAAACCACACGCACTTCTCCCCCTCTGCTAACCAACCAGCTTCCACCGAAGGTAACCCAGGGGAGAAGCACCACCCGGAAGGGAAGCACCGCCACCACGGCGTCATCCTTGCCTTCACCCGTCCCTTTCTAACCGCGAGCTGTAGATTCTCCGTCCCTCCACCTCCGTCCATCCCAATTGAAAAAGTAGGGCATAGCACTAGGAAGCACCAAGTAAAGGGAAAGGGAGAGCAGATCTTACCCGGGGTGGAGCTTGGGCGGCGGAGGCGCTTGGGGGAGGTGCACAGCGGCCGGAGGTGAGCCGAGGGAGAGGCAGCGCTGCATCGGCATCAAGGGGAGGTGGCCGGCGGACGGAGGCCGAGACGGCCAAGCCAGCGCGAGGGCGCATGGGAGAGGAGCCGAGGGAGGCGCGCGCGCGCGTGGGAGTGCGGCTCGAGCGGGGCTACGGTCGAGCAGAGAGCGGCGGCGGCGACGCCGGGCCGAGAGCCAGAGGGAGGCGGGTCGACCAGAGGGAGAGTAGAGGAGGCGGTGTCGTGCGCCAGCTTCAGCCGGGAGAGCCACCGAGAGAGAGAGAGAGAGAATGAGTGAGTGAGTGAGGAAGGGGGAATTGAGGGGATAGGCGTGAAGGGTGGCTTCGCCAGAGTTAGGGAAAAGGGAGGAGGAAAGAAAGAAAGGAAGGAGGAGAAATTTGGGGCTGCGGATAAATTTTACTCGCCAGATTTGACGAAGAGATCTCTAATCATATTATTTAACTTTAGCATCTGGTCAGTAGAATAATGCCCAGTGGGAAGGGGTTGGTTGTGTCTGATTGCGCGTAGGAACGATGTCGTTCATATGTGTGCATGTAGTGTTACATCATATTGAGTATGGTGGAATGCCTGTTCAGGTGGAGGTTCAGGAACGGTGTCATCCGCACGTCACTCTGCTCCATTTGGTTAACAGGCAAGTGCATGGTAGAGCGATAGCATATAAATGTTATGAATCATGTGATGTTTTCATGACATGACGATGATTACGTGATGATGCTTATGGTAATGGCGTAATGATGGGATGAGGTAAGTAATGATGCTAACCTGTTAATGATAATAATGATGAATCATGTTAATGACAATGGACATGTGCATTTGCAACATGGAAAGGTTGCATGAGCCAGGTCGGTGAGAAAGTCATGTAACTATTCCGGTGAAGTCGGTGAGAAAGATACATGACTAATCCGGTGTGCTCTAGATGAAGTCTTACATTTGTAGGGACTAACTGAAGTCCTACAATGTAAGCACCCCATCCTAACGAAGATGGGGGAAGAGTGTGTCATCGACGGGTGGACACTCCGCGATACCGGTATCAGCTGATGAGATGCATATGAGCATGAGCATGTTGGTGCATGTAGAATTATGAAGCCTTGCACTAATGAAGAGATAATGATGTGGTTATGTTTATGTTGTGTGGCAGTGTTTATCGTTCATATTATGTGCTTGCTGAGTCTTCGGACTCACCCTTGCTTATTTTTTTAATGTCTAGGTGAATGACGAAGTTGATATGCTTCAGGAAGGGGGAAATAGAACAGCCACATCACATGTAGTTTCTATTGCAAACCACCCTCTCTATGATCTACTTTTGTTGTTTATGTCTAGCTGTTTAATTAGCTGTGCAAAGTTTGTAATGAATAATGTGTAGTGGTAGCATTCTGGACCCAGGTTGCGGGTCGGGGTGTTACAGTTGGTATCAGAGTGGGCGTTAGGTCCGTGGTGAAAGTGTTAGACCTAGGTTGGTTAATTACTAAAATGTGACTTAGTCCAAACAATTAAATTAAACTTGACACACTCTGGTGCACAATAGGATGGGTTTTGGGGGTCAAGTGTTGCATATGTGTTTTAGTTAGTTATGTTGTTGATGTGTAATGTTTCAAGGTAATTGCTTGTGAGTTGATTGTATGAATGTTTGTTTGATGTGACCAGAGATGCCGAGGTGTAGAGATAGAGGACGCGGCCACGGTCGTGGCCGTGCTCAAGCGGAGCCCCCGCTTGAGGTTCAGTAGGAAGCACCGAATGCGGAGGTTGCTTCCGCTGAACAGTCCGTGGCCGGGGATCAGGCATGGTCTTCGGCCTTGCTGCGGGAGTTTATGGAAGAGGTCCGTGCGCTTCGCCAACAAGCACAAGCACACGCCGCCGCGGCTGCATCCGCTGCGGTACCTCATCGTTATTCCAACCACGCCAGAGGCAAGGATGAGTCTTCGAGAGTGGTTGGCTTTACGTCTAGACACCTTTGATGGGACGGGTACACCAGTCCAAGCTGCGGATTGGTTGCGCTATATGGGGAGACAATTTGAAGCCCTAGAGATGAGCTCACAGTTGAGAGCTCGCTATGTGGCATTCCAGTTAAAGGGTCAGGCGGACATCTGGTGGGAGGGAGTCCTTTCAGCTAGGACCCCTGCCCAGGGTCCTGCTACCTGGGAAATCTTCGTCGAGCAGTTCAAGGCGAAGTACTACCCGGAATCATTTGTGGAGAGTATGGAGGTCACCTTGTCGACCTTTGTGCAGGGGAAGAAGACCGTAGCCGAGTACGAAGCGGGGTTCAACGATCTGATCCGTTTCGTACCATCGGTTGCGAGCAATGATTTGGAGAAGGCTAAAAGGTTTCGCCGAGGGCTCAACTCTGAGTTTCGGCATGTTATGGGAGCCACTGCGCCACGTGACTTTAGGTCAGTAGTGGAACAAGCCAGAGGGATGGAGATGGAAATGCAACTTACTAAAGGACTACAACCCTCTGGTGGTCCAAGCGCTTCTGGTAGTGACCAGAAGAGGAGTTTTAGCGAAGAGGGTGGGTCATCTCAGCGACCTACTTCCAAGAAGTCCAAGTGGGGCCAACGTTCCCCGCAGTCGTCCAAGTCCAAATCCTCGAGGTCATCTTCTGCAGCGCCTCTGCTCATCGTCGCCGACCCGACCTATCGTCTGTTCGAGCGGGGCATGATGTGTTTCAAGTGCGGTGGTGGGCACCGTGCTGCTGAATGTTCTTGGACGGGAGAGTGTCGGCAATGTGGTGGTCGAGCCACATGGAGCGGGTTTGTCGTCGAACCCTCTAGTATTATCAAGTGGGAGCCGATGCTCACGTCTTGACAAATGCTTCGCCTCGGGTGCGTCGGATGTTGGCGGTGCCCGACGCCGCGACCTCCTTTTTCTGGGCACCACCTATTGGGTACATCGCACCTACACGCTTGCTCCAGTTCGACAGATGCCGCACCGCCTCCATTTCCGTTGCCATCTCAGCCGAGTGTCGGGGCTCCCGTCGCCCCGTCACCACCTGGAGTCTACGCATTGCCTGCCGCTGAGTCCACGAGACGACCAGACGTGATGACAGGTACCCTATTAGTAGATTCGTGTGACGCCCTTGTTCTTTTTGACTCTGGTGCTACTTATTCCTTTGTGTCCCGCGAGTTTGCTAGCAAAGCAAAGATGAGTATGCAGCAGATCTCGCAGTCTGTTATAGTAAGTTCTCCAGGAGGTATCATCGCTAGTTCCATGGTATGTCCGGGATGCGTGGTTTCTTTAGATGGTGAGGACTTTATTGCCAACCTAATGGTTATTCAGATAGAACCTTTTGATGTTATTCTTGGTATGGACTGGTTGCATCGCTACCGGGCCGTGATTTCCTGCTTCTGGAGGACAGACACTTTACAAGCTCCTTCCGGGGAGGAGATAACCTTTCAGGGGAATGCACCTCCGTGTTCTCTTTTTGTGTTGGCCAACCTATTCCCTGGCCGACGAATAGTGAAGTCTGGTTCGCTTCTAGCACTTGCAGAGAAGCCGAACGTGTCTTTGCGCATTGAGGATATTCTAGCGGTGTGTGAGTATCCCGATGTATTTCCTGAAGAGCTTCCGGGTATGCCACCTGAAAGAGATGTAGAGTTTAGGATTGATCTTGTTCTTGGCACCCAACCTATTTCTCTATCCCCGTACCGTTTGGCACGACTTTTCCAGGAGGAATTGAAGAAGCAATTGGATGAGATGCTATCCAAAGGGTTGATTTGTCGTAGTGTGTCACCTTGGGGAGCCCCTGTCTTATTCACTGAGAAGAAGGATGGAAGTTGGCGTATGTGTATAGACTATCGTGCTCTTAATCAGGTGACCATCAAGAATAAATACCCTTTGCCTCGCATTGATGATTTGTTTGATCAGTTGAAGGGAGCTAAGGTGTTCTCGAAGATTGATCTGCAATCTGGGTACAATCAAATTCGAGTGCGAGAGCAAGATATAGAAAAGACCGCTTTCTCTACTAGGTATGGGCACTATGAGTATAAAGTTATGTCCTTTGGACTAACGAATGCCCCTGCTGTCTTTATGGAGACAATGAACAGTATGCTGCATAAATATCTTGATGACTTTGTGGTTGTGTTCATCGACGATATCTTGATTTATTCCAAGACGGAGGGAGAGCATGAGCGGCATTTGAGGCTTGTGCTTGAGACCCTGAGGAAGAATAGGTTCTTCCTGGGTCATGTGATTAACCAGGAGGGTATTTCAGTAGATCCATCCAAGATTTCGACTATAGTGAACTGGAAGAGGCCAACTAATGTCAAAGAAGTGAGAAGTTTTCTGGGCGTAGCGGGTTACTACCGGCGTTTTGTCAAAGACTTCTCAATTATTGCTAAGCCAATATCCCAGCTCACGCGGAAAGGCGCGAAATTCCAGTGGACCGATGAATGTGAGCACAGTTTCTGCACTTTGAAAGAAAAGTTAGTTACTGCCCCTGTTCTCACCCTCCCTGAGCCAGGGCAGCGTTTCACAGTCTACTCGGATGCTTCACGGTGGAGTGCAGGTTGCGTGCTCATGCAAGACAGTCAGGTGATTGCTTATGCGTCACGACAATTGAAGAAACATGAGCAAAATTACCCCACTCACGATTTAGAGCTAGCCGTAGTGGTATTTGCTCTAAAGATTTGGAGGCACTACTTGTATGGAGAATCTTGTGATATTTTTACTGACCACAAGAGCCTCAAGTATATATTTACTAAGAAGGAGTTGAATTTGAGGTAAAGAAGGTGGCTAGAACTGATTAAGGACTATGATCTTTCAATTCAGTACCACCCAGGCAAGGCGAATGTGGTGGCTGATGCCCTTAGTCACAAGGAGACACCCTCCACTTTAGGTTGTCTTATTGCTGACTTCGATCGAATGGGAATATCTTATTGTTATCTTTGATACAAAGACCAGTTTGAGCATTTCTGCTGGAATTAGAAATTCTGGAGCGAGTGAGAGAAGCGCAACAACATGATCGATTGCTTCAACAAGTAAAAAGGCGCCTTGAGGAAGGGAAAAAGGGGGACTTTGGCCTTGATGAGCCGGACGCATTGCGGTTTAAGGGCCGCCTTTGTGTGCCACAAAAGGCTCAGGTCAAAGATGATATTTTGAGAGAGGCTCATCGTACCCCGTACACGGTGCATCTTGGTGAGACCAAGATGTATCAGGATTTGAAAAAGAGCTTTTGGTGGAAGAGAATGAAGGTGGATGTTGCTCGTTATGTGGCATCTTGCGGGATTTGCCAGCAAGTGAAGGATGAGCATAAGCATCCCGCTGGGCTATTGCAGCCTTTGGATGTTCCTCAGTGGCCATGGGATGACATTACTATGGATTTCGTAGTCAGCTTACCTCGTACCCAGCGAGGTAAGGACACAATTTGGGTAGTGGTGGATCGATTTAGTAAATCGCGCACTTCATCCCTATTAAATGCGACAAATTCGGCAAGTGATTTGGCACCCATCTACGTGCGTGAGATAGTGAGGTTGCATGGCGTGCCCAAGACGATAGTTTCTGACAGAGATGCCAAGTTTGTCTCTATGTTTTGGAAAAGTTTGCAGTGTGCTCTGGGCACAAAGTTTCAGTTCAGTACCACTTTCCACCCACAAACGGATGGGCAGTCTGAACGCACTATTCAAACACTAGAGGACATGCTGAGGTATTGTGTTCTGTCTTGGAAAGGTAGCTGGGAGGATCATTTGGCACTCGTGGAGTTTGCCTACAATAACAGCTACCACTCCAGTGTTCAGGCAGCGCCATTCGAGGTTCTGTATGGGCGGAAGTGTAGATCTCCACTTTGTTGGGATGCCGTAGGCGAGAAGGCTATTCTGGGTCCGGATTGGGTCCAACTAACAGTGGAACGAGTGGCGGAGGTTAGACAGAATTTGCTAGCTTCCCAGAGTAGGCAGAAAAGCTATGCGGATGTAAGGAGGCGCGATTTAGAGTTCGAGGTGGGGGATCAGGTGCTCCTGAGAGTGTCTCCCACTAAAGGAGTGGTGCGATTTGGTACCAAAGGGAAGCTTAGCCCGCGGTACATTGGGCCATTTCCAATTTTAGCACAAATTGGAAAGTTGGCATATCGTCTGGACCTTCCTGAGTCCATGCGAGGAGTACACAATGTGTTTCATGTTTCTATGTTGAGAAAGTACTTAAGGGATCCGGAGCATGAGATCGTGCTAGATCCGTTGTCCCTTAAGCAAGACCTCACCTTCGAGTCCCGTCCAGTTCGGATTCTGGAGGAATCGGAGAGGGTATTGAGGCACAAAACGATAAAGTATGTTAAGGTACTTTGGTCGTATCAAACTGAGCGAGAAGCGACTTGGGAATTGGAGTCTCGCATGCGCGAGAAGTACCCGGAGTTGTTCACTACAGTACGAGTTAGAGTTACTTTTATGTACAGTAGTTTCATTTTGTGCATTCGTGTGGATTGTTGAACGCCAGAATTCGGGGTCGAATTCTGTTAAGGGGGGTGGAATGTAATGCCAGTAGAAAAAAATGCAAAATGGGTAATAGTAAGCAGTGAGAATAATTTTACCCTTTTACCTCCCCACAGTAGAGAAACCAACAGGGGAGAGAGAGAGAGGTAGAGAAGGGGATAAGGCCAGAGCCAGCAGTCGGCCGAAGCAAGCAAAGCCAAACGCACTTCTCGCCCTCTGCTAACCAACCAGCTTCCACCGAAGGTAACCCAGGGGAGAAGCACCACCCGGAAGGGAAGCACCGGCCACCACGGGCGTCATCCTTGCCTTCACCGCCGTCCCTTTCTAACCGGCGAGCCAGGTAGATTCCTCTGTCCCTCCACCTCCTGTCCATCCCAATTGAAAAATTAGGGCATAGCACTAGGAAGCACCAAGTAAAGGGAAAGGGAGAGCAGATCTTACCCGGGGTGGAGCTTGGGCGGCGGAGGCGCTTGGGGGAGGTGCACAGCGGCCGGAGGTGAGCCGAGGGAGAGGCTGCGCTGCATCGGCATCAAGGGGAGGTGGCCGGCGGCCGGAGGCCGAGCCGACCAAGCCAGCGTGAGGGGACGTGGGAGAGGAGCCAGAGGGCGCGGGCGCGGCGCCTGGGAGTGCAGCTCGAGCAGGGCTACGGGCCGAGCAGGAGACGGCGTCGGCGGCGACGTTGGGCCGAGAGCCAGAGGGAGGCAGGTCGACCAGAGGGAGAGTAGAGGAGGCGGTGCTGTGCGCCAGCTTCAGCCGGGAGAGCCACCGAGAGAGAGAGAGAGAGAGAATGAGTGAGTGAGTGAGGAAGGGGGGGTTGAGGAGATAGGCAGCCGAAGGGGTGGCTTCGGCCAGGAGTTAGGGAAAAGGGAGGGGAGGAAGGAAAGAAAGGGAGGGAGGGAAGAAATTTGGGGGCCTGCGGATAAATTTTACTCGCCAGATTTGACGAAGAGATCTCTAATCATATTATTTAACTTTAGCATCTGGTCAGTAGAATAATGCCCAGTGGGAAGGGGTTGGTTGTGTCGGATTGCGCGTAGGAACGATGTCGTTCATATGTGTGCATGTAGTGTTACATCATATTGAGTATGGTGGAATGCCTGTTCAGGTGGAGGTTCAGGAACGGTGTCGTCCGCACGTCACTCTGCTCCATTTGGTTAACAGGCAAGTGCATGGTAGAGCGATAGCATATAAATGTTATGAATCATGTGATGTTTTCATGACATGACGATGATTACGTGATGATGCTTATGGTAATGGCGTAATGATGGGATGAGGTAAGTAATGATGCTAACCTGTTAATGATAATAATGATGAATCATGTTAATGACAATGGACATGTGCATTTGCAACATGGAAAGGTTGCATGAGCCAGGTCGGTGAGAAAGTCATGTAACTATTCCGGTGAAGTCGGTGAGAAAGATACATGAATAATCCGGTGTGCTCTAGATGAAGTCTTACATTTGTAGGGACTAACTGAAGTCCTACAATGTAAGCACCCCATCCTAACGAAGATGGGGGAAGAGTGTGTCATCGACGGGTGGACACTCCGCGATACCGGTATCAGCTGATGAGATGCATATGAGCATGAGCATGTTGGTGCATGTAGAATTATGAAGCCTTGCACTAATGAAGAGATAATGATGTGGTTATGTTTATGTTGTGTGGAAGTGTTTATCGTTCATATTATGTGCTTGCTGAGTTTTCGGACTCACCATTGCTTATTTTTTTGATGTCTAGGTGAATGACGAAGTTGATATGCTTCAGGAAGGGGGAAATAGAACAGCCACGTCACATATAGTTTCTATTGCAAACCACCCTCTCTAGGAACTACTTTTGTTGTGTATGTCTAGCTGTTTAATTAGCTGTGCAAAATTTGTAATGAATAATGTGTAGTGGTAGCATTCTGGACCCAGGTTGCGGGTCGGGGTGTTACAGGGGGGGCGGACGGTGGAGAGTGGCGTGGAGGTCTATGACGGTGGGGAGGGGGGTCCGGTGAGGATGCGTGCGGCGCGGGGAAGGGACAAGTCGCGGGAGCACGTGCGGGAGACGGCAATGAGTGCGGCGGAGCACGCCGCACTCGATGCCGTGTCAGGGAGGTCGGGACGGGGCAGAGGCGGTCGGTGCGATCGGCGTGCACGCGTGCACGGCGCGACGGAGAGAGGGGGGGTCCAGAGGTGGGTGACGACGCGGGGACGATGGACGAGGGCCGTCCGATTTCGATCGGGCGGTTAGCAAAGTAGGAGGGCGCGGGCGCGTGCGGGAGGTTTGGCAGCCGTCCGATTTCGATCGGACGGTCCACGGTGGACGAGGCGATCGGGCCTCCGAACGAGCGACGCGATCGAACCCATCCAAAATTGATCTGACGGCTCACAGTGAGCGGGGCACGGGAGAAGGCGTGGAGGTTTGGCAGCCGTCCGATTTTGATCGGACGGTGCGCAGAGGGGAGGCGCGGCGCCCGCGCGCGGGAAGCGGGCCGGGGAAGTGGGCCGAGGAAGAAATTCGGCCCGCGAGCCGAAAAATGATTTTTAAAAGATTTCCGAATAAAGAAATCCCGAAAAAGCAAAAAGACTTTTAGAAAATAGTTAATAGGGTCTAAGAATTCCAGGAAAATTCACAGAAATCCCTTGAATTATTTAAAAATTAATAAAAATACTTTTAGCTATACTTTAGTTTTTAATTTTGCAAACAAAATAGGTTTTGGCTTCAAATCAAAAAGGAAAAGCCAAATTAAAATCCAGAAAATGCAATAAAAGTTCAAAACCCAAATAAAATCCAGAAAACTCCAATAAGCTAACTTTTTGGTTTAATTGAAGTTGGATTTACTCAATTTAAATGGTTTTTGATTTCTAAATTTCAGATTAAGCTTTTGCAACTTACTAAAATCAAATGGTTACTTTTAAACTTTTGAAAATTTCAAAAACTCGCAAATTAGGGATGTTACAAGTATGGACTAATCTCACCACACAACTCCGCATAGACCACATGGGCCACCACACTAGCATGCTGGGTATTACAGCTCCTCCTTGTCCCCTTGGGCACACTACCCACAACCAAATGCTTATCTCATATGGTTGTCTTGCTGCAATATGTTTATTTTGTATGATATTTTGCAACAACATACCAGCACTCAACTAGTTAGTCATAAATAGCTAGCTAGGTATATCCCCGTTCATACGAAACTTTGACATTTGAAAAAGGCGCAAGCTATATCTACTTATCTTTGGCTATGTCTTATTCTAGTTGAGGGGCTGTAGCTTAATTAGGACACGTTTAGAGCCCTGGTGGGTGAAATTGTACTGTGCATGCTCATAATCCACAATTCTAGATGTGCCATCTATGTTAGGGGCCGCCTTCAAGAGAGCAATTGATTCAACTTGCAAAGCGTCTACTGCTCGCACCACAGGACCTGCACCGGCTGCCATCACCGCCCCAGTGTAATCCCTGACAATGAAGCCCCAAGTCCTGGTTTTCACAACATCATTAAAGGCACCATCAGTGTTAATCTTCAACATGCCTAGAGGAGGAGGAGCCCAGCTTGAATTTCTTTGGCATGGTGCTATCATGTTCATGGAGAAAACCTTCTTGATATCATCCTAATGTCTCCACAGAGAATTGGAATTCTTCTACCATTCCCATCATCTCGCCTGAATTTACTTTAGTGTGTTCCACCCACCATAACCAAAGGAAGACAACAGTTTTTATTGCCCTATCCTCTTCAAATTGCAACACCCTTTGTACCATCTCTAATGTCGATGTACACTCCAGCAGTTTTACACGGATGTCCTCCAAATGTGCTACTCTCCATCTAGCCCTTACTGCATTGCATTTAAGGAACAAATGACCCCCATCCTCATCAAGTCTTCTGCACATAGGGCACCTTTGATCTACATTCATTCCTCTTCTCTGTAGATTCCGTCTCACTACCAAACTGTCATGAGCCAATCTCCATAAGAAGTGTTGAATCTTACCCGGGCAATGCAATTTCCATAGTTTTTTCCAATCAAGTCCTCCAGATTTGTGCTTCCTCCTGAACCGCTTCTCGCTCCCCTTGTCGCCTCATCTTTTATATTTTGTCTATAAACTTTATATGTCGATTTTACAGAGAAAACACCCTTTGAATCAAAATGCCATGCCACGGTATCTTCCATGTTCTCCATGGTTGGAATTGATAGTATTGTCTCTGCATCTTCTCTACTAAAAGTATGCATAACCAATTCTATATCTCATCCTCCGATGTGCGGATCCAATAGGTCTGCTACTTTAGTTATCAGCGTTTGCCCCTGCCAAGTATTGGGTCTTCTAGTAACTCCCCTTGGAATCCATGGGTCCTGCTAGACGTGGATGTTCTGGCCATCACCAACTCTCCAGATAATTCCCTTCTTCAACACATTCACTCCCTTCAAAATACTCCTCCATGAATATGACATTCCATTCATTGCCTTTGCTTGTAAATTTTTTCCTTCTGGGTAGTACTTCGATCAGAGAACCTGGGCACACAAAGAGTCTAGATTGTGCAATAATCTCCATGCCTGACGAGATAACATAGCCATGTTGAAAGTGATGAACCATGTGGAGGTGACCACATGTATTTGATGAGTAATTGACATTGGTTTAGGTAAGTCGAGTTTGGTTTGGATGGTTCGGAGTTGAGTCGTTGTGTGGCGCAATTGGGCTTGGTCGGACTTTGGTCAAACTTGGTCGTATGAGATTAGGTTGCATACTCTGATATTTCGACAGGTTTGGACTTCGTCATGGTAAGTATGATGGTATTTACGCTTTCATGTATCGAGCGGTGCTATTTGATGTGTTTCTTGTCTGTGTGACTACAGGACATCGGGTGGAGTCGTGGCGAGACACGATGGACCGGACTAGGCGCAGGTGGCGTTGAGGTCAGAACGGTCGGGATGTGTCGAAGACGACGTGGACTCGAGGTGGTTGCGTAGGCGTGCGAGACAAGGAGCGCGAAGCTTCGGGAAGGTGCGGGAGGGGCGAAACGGGAATTTCGCAAGGCTGCACAAGCGGGAGCGGGCTCTATTGGACTTAGCGGGCGTAACGGGGTGGAGACCCGTTAGCCAAGGCTATATAAAGGATTGAGGGGCTGCATGCCCACTAGAGCACTTGTGAGAGAGTTAGGGTTTTGTGAGTCAAAAGAGACTTTGGAGGTGGTTTTACCTTTGTGTCTTTAGTTGGTGAGAGGGGTAGAAGGCAGCAGAGCGTGTTCCCTGGGTGTCTTCTTCCATATCCCCTATGTGAGAGTTCTAGAGAATGTTCATCCCTTCTCAAGCATGATGGTTGAGGATTGAGTGGAGAGTCTTGTAATCATTCCTCTATATGTAATCGTGGTATCGGGACTACTCTTTTGTTTTGAAATGAAGATCCAAGTCATTTCCCTTTCATTCCTGTCTGTTCTTCGATTGTCTCAATGTTGGATTTTTGATTTTTGATTTTCGAGTTCTTGCTTCTTTGGGATTGGCCAAAATGGGTTGCTTCATGATGGGTGAGTACTTCAAGATCATTTGATCAAGGATCCCAAGAGCCAACCCGTTTAATCTCATATTTGGATTTTTGGCTTGCTCTGTTCATTTGTTTAGTTCTAGGGTTTAGGTGGAAATCTCGTTTCCCTCTTTGAGATGACTTGAAATTTGGCTTGTAGAGTCCAAGGGCTTTTGCTAACATATCTGCAAAGTCTCATTGCCAAGGGATCAAAAGGTATGTCAATTTTAGTTTTGGTTTTCATTGTGGGACGAACTCCAGGATAATCGGTAGTACCTTTCATTTGCCTGCGGTAGTACCTCAGTGCGGTAGTACCTTTCAGTACACTGCGGTAGTACCGATTATAGGTAGTACATCTCATTTGCCTGCGGTAGTACCTCAGTGTGGTAGTACCTCTCAGTACACTGCGGTAGTACCTATAATAGGTAGTACCACTGGTTACACTGTGGTAGTACCGATTGCCCTGATTTCTTCAACACTTTCTCAGTTTTTGTTTGCTGAGCTTGGGGGTTAGGAGTAGATTCAATACAAGTCTTCCACTGTGTTTAATTATTGATCTTCATAGCTCTCATAGCTATTGAAGTGAAATTTGTGTTGAATCCACTTTAAACGAAAAACGGATCGAGCTCCTATTCACCCCCCTCTAGTCGCCTATTCGGTCCTACAGAAAGCATACACATCACGGAAACCCAAACCCCCATCCTTTTTAAGTTTTGTGAGGCAATCCCATCCTATCCAATGAATCTTATTTTCCTTCTCCTGCTGACTCCACCAGAATTTGCTTATCATAGTACTCACATCATCGCAGAAGGTTTTTGTTAAATCAAAACAAGCCATTGCATATGTCGGTATCTCCTGGGCCACCAGAATTTCTTTCCTGGCACATGAGAGAAGCTTCTCCTTCCAGCCCCGAATGCGCTACCAAATCTTCTCTTTTAGGTAACCAAAGGCTTTTACTTTCGACCTCCCTATATATACGGGCAAACCTAGATATTTGCCATTCACCGCCTCTGACTGTAAGTGCAAAATATTAATCATATTTTGTCGAGCACCTCTGCCAGTATTTTTACAGAACATGATTGACGACTTCTCCTTATTAATAACTTGCCCCGAACAGGACTCAAAAACAGGCAAAATGTGTTCCACCTCCAATGCATTTCCTTCATCCACCTTGAGTAATAATAGAGAGTCATTGACAAACAGCAGATGGTTTGTACTCGGGCTATTTTGAGAAATCTTCACCCCTTGAATTTTATTAAGCCTTTCAGCATTATATAACATAGCTGAGAAACCCTCTGCATACAATAAAGAAAATATACGAAGACAAAGGGTCCCCCTGGCGAAGGCCCCATTCTGGAAAAATGATATTCGTAAGCTCACCATTTACCTTAAATTTGTAGGAGACTATCGTGACACACTTCATCATGAGCTGGACCCATTTATCACAAAAACCAAGTCTCATCATCATATTGCGCAAAAAAAACCCCACTCAACCCGGTCGTAGGCTTTGCTCATGTCTAGTTTCAAAGCAGCAAAGCCTATCCACTCTGCTTGTTTTGCAAGTGATGTGTCACTTCATAAGCCAGCAGTATGTTATCCGAAATAAGTCTCCTAGGGACGAAAGCACTCTGATTTGGGGCGATAATCTCTGGTAACACCTTTTTCAACCGGTTTGCGAGCACCTTGGATATGATCTTGTAACAAACATTACAAAGGCTGATGGGACGAAAGATCTTTAATTCGTTCTGTGTTCATTACCTTCAGGATAAGTACAACTGTAGTTTCATTCCATCCGTCTGGTATTGCCCCGCCTTGTAATACTTGTGAAACCTCTTGGATCACCTTCTCACTGACCATATCCCAAAATTTCTTGTAAAATAGGACCAGCATTCCATCCGGACCCGAGGCTGTTAAGTCCCCAATATTATCCATAGCTTGTTTAATTTCCTCATGTGTAAATGCCTACATAAGTGATTCATTCATCTCAGGAGAAACCTTCTCATGGACACACTAGAGCACCTCATTCATTGCGTCACCTGTACTAGACGTGAAAAGTGAGGAAAAAAATAAGAAGGTATCATCTCCTTGAAGCGAACATCTCCCTCTACCCAGACTCCATCATCTCTCCTTAGTTTCTTCAGAAAATTTCGCTTTCTTCGCTCTGAGGCAAAGGCATGGAAAAACTTGGTATTTCGATCACCCCTCTTCAACCAATTAGCATGTGAACGCTGCCTCCAAGATAAATCAAGTTTTGTATCGCAAGATCTGCTCACGTGCAACCTTATTACGTGTGATGGCGCTCTGACAGCATTCTTCCAGCTCCTTTTTTGCTCTTTTAATTCTCTTCTCGAGGTCTCCAAGTATGTTCCTGCTCCAATCATGGAGCTCAGTAGCCACTACACGCAGCACATCCGATAGCTTTGTGTGCCCCACCTACATCGCTACCAACCAAGCGTTATTCACCACCGTACAACAATCCACCGAGCTTCAAATTTTTTGTTCTGAGGGCCATCCAATCTCCTGCATATCCTATTCCCGCCATTCGTCACAATGATGACCGGTCGGTGGTCCAAGTGTCTAGGATCACCGTTGATAATCTTGTATACCGAAAAATGATGACACTAAGCTTGATTTGCCATCGCCCTGTCTGGACGTTCCCGAATATACCTCTCATCCGAATGATTGTGATTCCACCACTTGAAACCATCTCCCTCGAACCCCAAATCCTTCTCATAGAACTCCAAGGCATCCCTGAATCTTTCCACACAGATCTGTGCCCTGTCTTGGCCACCTTGCTTTTCGTGACTATCAAGGATCTCATTGAAATCCCCAGCACAAATCCAAGGCATACTCATTTGGTTGTGAAGGTTCCTCATGAGTCGCCAAGTTAACCCTTTCTGATATGCATGCGCCTCTCCATACACCCCAGTAAACCTCCATTTAAAACCATCCGCCTCCTTGACCTCAACGTCGATATGAAAACTCGACATGTTGTGAAGCTCCGCCTCTAGCCCTCTTTTCCAAAACAGCGCCAAACCACCACCTCTCCCCTTGCATTTGTGCACCGCCATGTTTGTCATCCAATGAATCCACCAAAACTTCTGCATCCTCCTCTCGTCCAATTTAGTTTCAGACAAAAAGAGAATATCGGGGGTCCTCACGCTTTCGGAGATCCAAAAGCCCACAAACTGCCGGCCTGTTCTCCAATCCCCGACAGTTCCACACCACCAGCTCCATTGTGTCTGGCAGGACTATCCCGGCAGTCCCGCCTGAACAACAGTTGACTTCTCTTCCTCCTCTTTTTTTGATTTTTTTTGACTCACCACCTCTTCCATCTCGACATCAGCAGGCAAAGCTCTCTTCTTTTTCCCCGGTCTGGATTCCTTCATCTGACCACCCTTTACTTGACTGGTCTACTAATCTTCTTGTAGAAAAAAATTATAAGGCCAGTCTTTTGTTTGCCTTATTAACTTGGATCCTCTTTAAACCTTGACATGTGGCAACACTAATCTTAATGCCTTGACTTCCCACTAGCCCACCCTCTTCTCTTTCCCGTCCATATCGATCAATCAATTTCCATGTCCCATATTGATCAACCAATTTCCATGACTCTGCTAGGCAATTCAATTGTTGCTTGTGTACAAGAAACCCATGGACTTACGAATGTTGCAAATCCCCAAACAAGCAAAGTAATTAAATTGGAAATCGCCCTGTTTGGCCCGAATTGAGATGCATCTCAACCTATTTTACGTGGTCTGGACTCTGGACATAGATAGTGTCCATGGCAAGAAGCTACACCACCGCGAAGCCTCAATGCAGGGTCTGATATATATTGGCTGAGGCCTATGGCACGGCGATTCACTGCCCGGTGGACAGCGACGGAGCTAGGAAATAGATATAGGGAGAGTCAGACAAATACGACTACTTTTTTTATGCTATACGCTAAACAAGAATTTCAATGCATATATTTGGAAGATGTTGTATATGTACTTCAAGTTTTAAACACGTACATTTTGAAAGATTTCGTTTACATGCTTAAAATTATTTTAGACTAAAAGTTAATGGAGGAGTGTAACACTTATGACTGGATTGTGGGAGCCGTGGCCCCGCTGGTCTCCCCTCCCTCCGCCACGGCCGGTGGAAGCGCCACACGAAGTTGGCGGCGATGAACCCCACGGTGCTACAGTCGCACGCTGTGCCATCCTCAGCGTCTAACCAACTCCCAAGGCAGCACCATCGTGACGTCGACGGCAGCCAGATGAACCGGCGCGACCGCAGCACCGCCGTCATAGCGTCCGTTTTTTTTTCGGATGGAAACTTGGAAGAGGAGGTTGGGTAACACCGTAACAGGGAAGTTAATGGATGGATGCTTTGAGATTAGTGCTGCAATACATCGCGGTTGGGAGAGTGCCCACGTTGATAGGGCAAAAGACCATGTTCTATACTCTATACAATATCATTTCCCACGCCCGCTGTACCGCAGGCACCGGCTTGTGTTCCTGCCAAAAAGAGAGAGAAAAAACGGCCGGGCCACTGCAGGGAAGTTAATGGATGGATGCTTTGAGATTAGTGCTGCAATACATCGCGGTTGGGAGAGTGCCCACGTTGATAGGGCAAAAGACCATGTCTTGTGACACATGTAGCCCCAATGGATACCCATGCAGTCTCAAAACCTCACATACTGCCTTGAAAAAGTTGTTCCAATGGCCTCGAGCGAGTAGAACGTGTGCCTAGCTTGGAATGCAAAGATCAATAGTGTGTTGGTGGCATCAGTAACGATCTCAATTGTCCGACCAAAAATCAAAAGTTTAGACCAACTACTAGTGTTCACACATCCGGATCCACCTAGCTTGTGGTAATGTATAGTGCTTTTCTCGATGCTTGCGTCAGTGCGTACATAGCAATGCTAACAAGAGGAGCAGGTCCATTAGCATTTAGCGGTGCAACTAGCTAGGAGGGGGTAGTGAAGCTAAGATAAATACGGACCGCAGTTCGCGCGTCATCATCCCCGCAAGTCCCAACCACTCCGTGGTACTACTCCAGCAATCTAGTTACATGAGCTCATTAATTTCCCTACCTATGCAGATAATTGGCATACATTCTCTGAAGAGGATGGAGATCCTCTGCATTAGAACACTAAATGCAGAGGATGAATAGTCTTTACACGATGATCTTCTCCCAACCGTCAGATTGGAACCCAGCGGTCTAGATCTAGCGCTACAACAATCTGCTACCGTAAAAATTCGCTCTACGGTAAGATCATGTGCTGTCGCTACATTGTTTTACTAGAGCACGGTGCAGTTTTGCTGTAGCGGACTCATTTTATTGTCCGCACAGTACCCCTATGCAGTTGCGGAAGATTCTGTTCCCTCTGGAGATCACTTTGCCTGGCATGCATGCTAGATCAATTTTATTGATATATATGTAATAAATTGACGAAAACATCTCATATAATCTGCAGCTCCTTGCCACGCCACGTCCACGTGTAACATGCATCCGACTCTATCTGCTAATCGGACGCTTTCCTATATATCTACTCGACCTCGTACCATCCATGCATGCGTTATTCCACCAGCCGGAGCGGTCGCTGATCACCGGTTTAATAATTTGCGCGGAAAATGACAAGCGAACGCATGCAAAAGGCGCACGTACGTGGTACACTACATATGCCTGGATAGAGGGAGTGGTTCGGGGCAGTTGGGTTGTGTGAGTTGGAACGGTTGGCCTCGCGGTCGGCTGCCCTTTCCGGGCGCGCCCTGCCGTGGCTGGTGTAGCGTGTTTTCCAAGCGAAACAGTAAAAACAACTTTTTAGAAGATGAAATAGTATAAAATGACATCTTTACTATACGAAAACATTGCGGCAGCTAGTAGCAAGGCTGCCGCTCTGTGGGGCGCGACAAGCCGACTGACTTCGAATGAAAGCTCGTCACGTGACCTACCGCGCATCCAAAGCCTAGTGGGTCATCTCTCGTGAGTTTTGAACACGGTACTGATGATATTTTTACTACGGATTTGCTAATTTTCAGTTGTCTGAAATTTTCTTATCCATCAGTCACCTAAAGTTGCACAGTACTAAGCCTAAAATCGCAGTACCAAGTGATGTGCAATTTTAGCATAGCTTTACTGTAACTTTTAGTTCTATTTGTTTTTGTATTTTTGTATTTGTAGGGTTGTAGGGTTCACCTAGATTTACTTTTGTCTACTTTAGAAATTTTTATGTATTTTTTGTAATACTTTTGTTAATTTTAGAAAGAGACATTCTACCCTATAGAATGTTGATTCAACGGTGAGAAAAGGAGATCGATAGATATAGAAATTTCAATCTCCTCATGAATAAACACTCACTTTTACTATTTCATCGCGAAACATGTTCCCTACCCCTTCCCCGCGCCATTTCTATATCGTCCCCCATCCCCACCCACTAACCACCACCACCCATCTCAGCTCATTCCTTTCCCTTGCGCAAAGCTAGCTTCAGCCAGTAGCAGTCCATCCAATCCGTGCCCGGCCGTACGTACGAGATCTTTGCTTGGTTCATTCTACGACGATGCCGAGGCCGTGGAGACCGGTGCTGGCGTCGGCGACCAAGTGCTGCGCGGCCGAGGACGCCGTGGTGGCGGCCGGCGCCGGCGCGGAGCTCGCGCGCTGCCGCCCTTCGCAGTCCGAGTTCTCGCGCCGGCTCGCCTCCTTCCGCCGCCTCTCCTCCATGACCAACAGCCCCGCGACGACCAGGGACGGGAAGGACGGGGACGAGGAGGCGGCGGCGGAGGCCGTGGAGATGGGCGTGGGGCCGCTGCAGCTGCACGCCTTCAGCCTCACCGAGCTGCGCGCCGTCACGCACGACTTCTCCAGCAGCTACCTGCTCGGGGAGGGCGGGTTCGGGCCCGTGCACAAGGGCTTCGTCGACGCCGGCATGCGGCCCGGGATGGAGCCCCAGCCCGTCGCCATCAAGCAGCTCAACATCGCCGGCCTCCAGGGCCACAGGGAGTGGCTGGTACTATACGTACATCAATCGGTTCTTGCCTCCTTCCTAGTTCCTAGTAATAGTAGTACTTAACGGGATGTTCCATGAATGGGCAGGCCGAGGTGATCTTCCTTGGGCAGTTCCGGCACCCGCATCTGGTGAAGCTCCTGGGCTACTGCTGCGAGGACGAGGAGCGCCTCCTCGTCTACGAGTTCATGCCGCGCGGCAGCCTCGAGAACCACCTCTTCAAGAGTAAGTACGCAGTGTTCTACATCTCATCGATCCCATTCCCATGCCGTGCGAGCGGCATCGGCATGGGCATGTGCATGTGAATTGATCAAATCCATCTGCGTGTACGCGCGTACGCAGGGATATCGGCGACGCTGCCGTGGGGCACGAGGCTGAAGGTCGCCATTGGCGCCGCCAAGGGGCTCGCCTTCCTCCACGGCGCCAAGAAGCCTGTCATCTACCGCGACTTCAAGGCCTCCAACATCCTCCTCGACACGGTATGTTGACCCTTGCTTTTCCTGAACACATTTGGATCACGAATCGAGAGTGATTTTTGGATCAAACGATCAACGCTGTGATGACATGATTTAACTCGATCAGGAATTCACGGCGAAGCTGTCGGACTTCGGGCTGGCGAAGATGGGTCCGGAGGGGGAGGACACGCACGTGACCACCCGCGTGATGGGCACCCACGGCTACGCGGCGCCGGAGTACGTCATGACGGGCCACCTCACGATGAAGAGCGACGTGTACAGCTACGGCGTGGTGCTGCTGGAGCTCCTCACGGGGCGCCGCGCCATGGAGCACGTCCGCGGCAAGAGCGAGCACGCCGAGCAGCAGGTCAAGCTCGTCGACTGGACGCGGCCCTACCTCGGCAGCAGCCGCCGCCTGCGCTGCATCATGGACCCCAGGTTCGCGGGCCGCTACTCCGTCAAGGGCGCCCGCGCCGTGGCGCAACTGGCAGCGCAGTGCACCAGCGCCCAGCCGCGGGACAGGCCGCGCATGGCCGCCGTCGTCGAGGCGCTCGAGCGGCTGCAGGGGCTCAAGGACATGGCCGTCAGCGTCGGGCTCTGGCCGACCGCGCCCGTGGCCGGGAGGAACGCCATCTCCGCCAAGATCCGCGCCGAGGTCAAGGGCGCCGGCGCCGGCGCCTCCGCACGGCGGAGGACCGCGTCGGCCAAGATGGCTTGATTGATTAGTTGGCCCACGTACGCCTGCCACGTCGAGTACGTATTGTCTGTGCGCGTGTGTGTATATAGTAAGATCAATTTACGTGGTGATCATCGAGCTTAATCATATCCATATGGACTACATATTTAGTTTAGGTGCCATAAGGCATGCAGATCATGCATACATGTATCATGAACTGTACGTACGATCGATTGCTTGCGCATTTCGCGCATGATGTGGTCGTTTTGCGATTGCTAGTTCCTCCAAGGTGTGTTTCATTTTATTTTTGGGAATTGCTATATAACTTTCAACAGTTTTTTGAAACCAAAACTGTCACTTTTCTGTTCGTTAGATGTGCTATAAGATTCGTGTTGTTGATGATTTTAACTAGTTTATAGAGTTGAAAGAGGAGATTTTTATCAACGTAATGGTTATTTGGGCCCATATGCATGTGAGGGATTCATCTCATGATGCTTCGAGAAACATCACTCGTAACAAAGTAATATCTTTTTCAACTCATCAAGAGGCGTTAAGGAGATTTTTATTTTTTATCTTTGTTATTGCTCAACCTCTCAAAGTATATGTGAAGAACATAACAGGTTCACCATATTGCCGTATTTTGTTGGTATATAATTTTATTTTTTTATCTTTGTTTTTGCTCAACCTCTCAAAGTATATGTGAAGATCATAACGGGTTCAGCACATTACCGTATTTTGTTGGTATATATTTTTTTGTTCAATCTCTCAAAGTACATATGAGATTTTGAATCATGTGATGGAAATATGAGTTATTAAGGCTTTCAAAAATAATTCAGTGACCAAGAATAAAAATTACATAAATAATTTACTGTAATTTATGTATAATATAGTTGTAAATGAACTTTCAGAATATTTTGTCTTTATTTTTGCTCAACCTCTGAAAGTACATGTGAGATTTTGAATCATGTGATCGAAATATGAGTTATTAAGACTTTACTTTCAAAAATAATTACAGTGACCAAGAATAAAAATTATATAAATACTTTACTATAATTTATATATAATAGAGTTATAAATAAATTTTTCATTTTTTGATCAAGTTATAAATAAACTTTCAGTTTTTGACCGATTCTGTGTAGACTGAAATCTCTTTTGCTTCTCATTACATTTCGCACAAGGGCTTCTGCGTATACTAGTACTGGTTCAAACTTCAAAGCACCCAAAGAATAAATGAAGCATCATTTGTCTGGTTCCGCCTTTCGTTCTTACACCGGGAGATTCGAAGCAATCGTATCAGAGCTATCCGACGTTCCAGTGCCAGTCGCGAAGGTGACCTCGCAAGTACACGACGATTCCTCAGTTCACACGGATCGATCAGTACGTCCCTCTATCTTCACTTGTGTACTAATCTTCCTGCACTAATCTTCTTCACCTATACCTTTCTCCGCATCTGAATTGAGACCGTCATCTCCGCCGATCGATCGTTGGCGCACCGCGCACGAGTCACGACAGAAGTCAATCTGATCTCTTCTGAAGAAATTTCATCGATCTTTGCATAAACGTGCGGTGATTTTGCTAGCTTAATTCCTGTACGTATTCCCGACCGGAAGGTCGCCGTGGACTCGTAGCCGGCCGGCCAAGCTCTGCTTCCTTGCTAGCTTGCCTCCGCAGCATGGGGCATCTCGCAACTTGCAGGTCGATCGCAACCGGCGCCATCGCCGTAGGCGACGACGTCGGCATCAGCTGTGCTGCTTGCTCCAACCGACTAGAATGTAGATGCCCTTCTACTCTGAATGCCCGACTAAAAAGCAGTTTTCGGCTGGGCTGAATGGCTGAAGAGGTTTGGTGTTTGATTGTCTAACTTTTTGGCAGGCTGGATGGAAAATATCTGAAACGACTCTAAGGACAGTAACAGCTATTTTGATGCCGTTTAACGCAACTAACAACATCTAAATATAACTAACGACAATTGACGATAATTAACGACGCTAAATGTAATTAACGATAATTAATGCAATTGACGTCAAATATCGCAATTAATGACGATTAACGCAATTGACTGCAATGAACAACGACTACTGCAATTGATCGCATATAACGACGATTAACGACAACATACCCCAATTAACACAATATACCGCTATTAACGACAATCAACACAATTAACGTAATTAAACATAATTATTATAATAAATAATTATTACATAAATAATTATTACAGCAAAAAATTATTATAAACAATTATGGAAATAAATAATTATTTAAAACAATTATTACAATAGGTAATTATTAAAAACATAATTATTATAATTAATAATTATTACAAAAAAATAATTAATAAAATAAACAATTGTTACAAAACAATATATTTACAATAGAAAAAAAAAAAAAGGACAAAAGAGGCGGTAGCGGCCAGGGTTTAGGCTGTCGCCGCCGGTGGGAGAGGGGTTCAGCAGCGTGGTCGATGGAGGAGGCTAGCGGCTCGATGGAGGAGGCCGGCGGCTGGGCCGAGGTCGGAGGCCAACCACGGGGTCGAGGGAGGGAGCCGGCGGAGGAGGAGGGAGCCAGAGGCAAGCGGAGGCGCCAGATCCAGCTCTGGCTGTTGCCGAGGGAGGAGGAGGGAGGCGGCGGCGCAGGCGCAAGTGGATTTGGTAATGAGGAAGATTAGAAGATAGGGCAAAGAGGAGGAAGGAGGTGGGGCGTTGGCGCAAGAGGAGGCGGGATGAGGAGGGCGACGAGAGAGGAAGAAGGGCGCAGCGCAGGGGGAGGAAGAGGAAGGCGCATGGGAGGCAGATCCGGCCAGGGCCGGAGGTGGGTAGTAGTGCAGACGAGCGGAGGCGCCAGATTCGACGAGGCGGGTGCGGGAGGGAGAGAGGAGAGCGGCGACGGCTCGGAGGGAGGCGGCGGCGGCGTCGGGGGGGAGGTGGGAGGATGAGGACGGGGGTGGCGCGAGACAAAGGAGAAGGGAGGAGGAGGGAGGAGTATGTTGGCGAGTGCTGAGCGGGGTGCTATCGTGCCAGGGTTAGGCCACACGCGGAGGAGGTTGCCAGGGGGTTTTGTGCGATGGCAAAAGCAGGCAATTACCCCCAACTTCAAGGGCAAATGCGGAATGGGGTCTCGGGGAAGCCGCGGGAAGCTGCCCCTCGGCAGCTTATGGCTTTCATGCATTATCGACGGCTTCTGGCTTTGGAAAAATCCGTGGAAAAAGTCGTTCGTTTGGAACGGCTTTTAGTTTTTCTGAGCGAAAAGCTAAAGCCGAAGCCGTTCTAAACAAGGCCTTTGGTGTTTAGCTTTTAGGTAGGCTGATTGCAGCTTTTGAGATGAATAATGTCTGGAATGCCCCTAAGGTAAGTAATGGTTTGTTTGATGCAATTTAACGATAATTAACACAATTGACGGCAATTAACGCAATTGACGGCAATGAATGATAATTAACGACAACTAATGCAATTGACTACAATTAACAACGATTACCACAATTAACACAATTGACTTCAATTACGCAATTAACTACAATTAACAATGACTACCATAATTAACGCAATTGATTGCATTTGACGACAATTAACACAATATACCACGATTAGCAACAATTATTACAATAAACAACTATTATGTAAATAAATACAATAAAAAATTATTACACAAATAATCAAAATAAAAAATTATTACAACAAAAATTATTACATAATTAATTAATTTACAATAGAAAACAAAAGAATGAAAAGGAATAGGAACATTGGCTAGGGCTGCGGCTCGGCGGCGGCCTACTCGGTGGTGGCGAGTGGGGAGGAGGAGGGGTGGCGATGGCGACGCGGGAGGAGGTGGGGGTCGGTAGGGAGGAGGAGGAGGAGGGGCTCGGAGGTGCGGAGGTTAGGGTTTGGTCGGGTGAGGATTATACTCATTAACTTGATGAGCAAAGTTGAAAGGGGGTGATAGGAAGCTGCCCCACGACGGTTTTCCACTTCTAGATTTTTCACATATAATACGACTTCCGACTTCCGAGAAAACCGATTAAAAAAACCTTTCATTTAGAATGATTTTTGGCTTTTTCAAGCGAAAAACCGAAGCCACATTCATCCCAAACACCCAAAGATCCGCGCGCGACCGAGCTGGGAGGAGACAAATTAGCAGCGAGACGACGCGCGCAGATCCATCCATCCCGCCATGTACCGCATGCTGTGACCGCTAGCTGCGAGTGAATCTTTCCGATGCTGGAGCAGGACAACCGGTTGGTTTCTTGACTCGACCCGCGCGCAGCCGAGGCAGATTGATTGATATCGACCGGCGCCGTGTGGCTGAAGCTTACTATTAGCTCGATCAGGCGACTCGACTTGTCTTTGGTCAGTCCGGTCATCCATCCCCGGCCCTGCGCCCTGGCTGCCTGCCTGCCTGGATATGCGATACATGAAACGGTTGGCTCCGTCGCCTGCGTGCACTGACTAGCTATGCGGTAAATATCATGCTATCCATTCACGATGTCGGCTTAATTTTCCACAAAGATAATCCCTCGATTCCATTCACGATGTTGGCTTAAATTTCCACAAAGATAATCCCTCGATGGGTACAGAAGTTGATTGTTTTAAATAACACTTTTTTTATTAATATTACATAAATAAATAGTTAAAAAATATACAGAAATAATCACCTATCGCCGAATGGCAGCTCCTACGACCAATTCACTTGGCAATAGGATCTATCTCCAATTGAATGGCACACTCACTCAACACACACACTCACATGCGTGTGCATCAACTGCACATGCTACAAATTTTGCGGAGGCTCTAGAGCCTCACAGAGTGCGGCCAAGCACTTTACCACTGAGTGCACAAGCGCGTGTACTAATAAGCCATATCGTGCCGATCCTAGGGATCACACTCGGGTGAGTGGGAGAACACCCTCACTCCCACCACCAGTCCACTAGCCTATCCTTTTTTTCTTTCTTTTGATATATATATATATATATATATATATATATATATATATATATATATATATATATATATATATATATATATATATATATATATAATTCAACACCGTTTTGATCATCATAACATTTCGTTACAAAGATAGATTCGATTGATGTCAGAATATCCAATAACCAAAGAACAGAGTTAAGAGGATTTAGCTGGTTGGAAGCTTCTTTTTCAGGCATAACTGGTGTATGTAAGGGACATTTTGTAATTTCTCAATTAGAGAAAAAGAAAATAAAAGAAAAGACAGGGCCACCTGTCATAGGAAGAGAGGAAGAGATAAGGTTGGACACTTGGTCTCCAACCAGAGCAACGCTCATGAGGGTATTTCTCCCTCCTCCTCCTCCTTGCGCACTCCATGTCAGCCTCCTTGCACTGCCTCCTTCTCGGGGACGCCGAGAAAGCCGGGGTGGTGAGCCCTTGAGGTTGGGTTTGGTCGATTCTGTGCACGTTTGGGTGAGAAGAAAGGTGTTGATGTTAGTGGATTTACTCACTGGTGCTCTCATCTGGTGCATCTTGTGGTGATTCTTGTGCGGCATTTTCCCTATACCTCGACTTCCCTTTTGGTGTGTCCTAAATTGTGAAGAGAGGCATTGTATCTCCGATAACCACATCCGTTCACCGTGGCACAACAGGACGATTGATTTTCTGAGATAGTGCCTCAACATGCCTTGTCGGCCTACTTAGTGGCTTTGAGTGTGACAAGAATTAAAACCTCTACATATAATAAAAGACCATATATCTTCATGGTCGTAACCCCTAAAGCTAACGACCACTATGGTCGTAAGGATTTCAGAGGTTACATAATGGGTACCCTGGTCGGATGAGGTCATGTACCTAGTCCCCGACTAGATGACTGCTCGTAGAAACAATGAACCGGTATTTGGATCTAACTCCAGATATATTCCTTACCGTATGATAAATAGAACACATGTTATATTTGTTTCATACCACGCGACGTTTCGCGGTCCTAAGACACTGACAGTAACCACCATTTGTTTATTGTCTCCTACGAAAAAGGTGATAAAAGCTCAACATCGCAACTCGAGGATCAAGGTACTCTCGATACGATTATGGCTGACACGTACTCACCAACGGCTTCTGGCTATTCCAGGGGCCAATCGACATCAAGTAACGGTGTCGATGAAGCTCCCACTGGTCGTAGGCCGAGTAGGAATGATAAGACTCAGCATATGGTCGGCAATCCGTCGGATCAGACTGAGTCCATCACAAAGACCCCAGGAGGTATTAATCTCCGACCATTCTCCATTGTGGAAACTCCTTGCAGAATCATTGGAAGGCTTTCCATTAGTTACGATGAAAGATCGTCGGAAGATTGCTGCTGGAGGCACGGGATCAATGCGATAGGAGATACGGATCAAAATGTCGTGTACGGTTCTACACAATCTACCTCACCACCACCTGTTGGTGGAAATAGTACGTGCTCTCAAGCACCAAATACCGAAGATAACAGAACTGATGGACGTCCATCAGTTAATTCACCTGGTTCTGCCCCATCTCGCGTAACGGGTCGTACAGAACCAACAAGGAGGTCAGGGGAAAGTTCAAGTCATCGGACACCCACTGCTAGCAGGAACTCTCTCAGACCTTCGGTAACAATACAAAACCTACGACGAGCTTGGGATATTCTGAGTAATCCAGATCCTACCTTAGCAGGAACTCCAGGTTATGCTCAGCTTGTAGGTCAGGTGTCGGAAATCATCTAACAAACCATGCAGCATATAGAAATATACTAGGAGCGAAGGAACTCACAAAGTCACACGATGACTTCGTCCCAGCACTCCTCTCTTAGTCAGGGACAACATGGACGAACGGAGGACCGACCAACACCAAGACCCCCTCGTAGGTTCTAATCAGGGAATCATGAGCGAAGACGGCTCTTCACAGAAGCCTCCTCCTCCTCATCAAGAGGAACGACCACTTGATTCGGGCGATCTCAGGCATCACCTGAACTAAGTAGGTGATCAAAGACGTTATCATAATATCCACGACTGAATTGGGACACCGGGTCCTAGGTATACGAATCCGAGGAACTGATCCCCAACTGACTATAATCTGGCTCCTTTTCAGAGAAGGCCCCACGATTCCATTACGAGCTGCCGAGCATTTTCGGCAGGGCTCCAAGCTATTCGTTGGCCGGACAGGTTCCGACCAGCCAACATAGAGAAGTTTATGGGACTCAGAACCCATTAAAATTTCTTCAAATATATTCTACCGCCATCAAAGCTGCTGGTGGTAATGATAACGTAATGGCAAATTACTTGCCAGGGTCCTTGAAGGGTCTGCTCGGTCGTGGTTGCTTAACCTACCGGTTGGATTTGTATACACTTGAGAGCAGCTCTGTGATACTCTGATTGCCAACTTTCAAGGGACGTACGACCGCCTCGGGAAGGAGGATGACCTTCATCGGATGAAGCAGAAAACCAATGAAACTATTCGATAATATATCAAGAGATTCAGTCAGGTTCGAAACTCTATCTTGGAGATCGCAGAGTCTTCTGTCATCCAGGCTTTTAAAGAAGGACTGAGGAATCGCTAGTTTACGGAGGATATTGCAATAAATCCTTCACGAACGACTGTCGAACTTTTCGACATGGCAGACAAATAAGCAGCCGCTAGTGAAGCAGTCGAATGGTATGAAGCCATTGACCGAAAAGATAAAAAAAAATCCCCAGCCAGGTCTGGAGAAGAATGAGAAGAAGAATAAGAAGTCTCTCAAGGCTAAAAAGAATCTCAAGCCCGATAACAAGAAAGTCCTTACGATTTTCAAAAAATTTACCAAGGGCAAGAAAGACTTCACTGGTCAAAACAAAGCTAAGGCTCTAACCAGCGACTACAAGAAAAATAAGAAGTGGTGTCCGATTCACCAGGCCATAGGGCATTATCAGCGCATCTGCTGAGCTTGGCAAAAGAAATTGAAGGATTACGACTCAGGTAAGGGACATTTCCCCTCTATATAGAACTCGGAGAACCAAGTTCTAGGAAATATAAAGATGGTGATGAAGAAATGGAGTATCAGGAGCCTCAGCACACTATGGACATGATCTTTGGTGGATCCTCCTCGTACGAATCAAGACATCTTCTGAAGACCGTGGAGTGGGAGGTCAACCTTGCCGAGCCTCCGATCACCGCCAAACCATCCAGGTGGTCGAAAACTATAATCTCCTTCAGCAAAAAAGACTGCCTCATCCCGTCGACCGGCCGGTAGGTTTCCTATCATAGTTGAACCCACTATTAACAAGTGTAAAGTTAATCGAGTCTTAATAGATGGAGGTAGCTCTTTAAACATTTTATTTATGGGAGCATTAGAGGAAATACAGATTCCCAGGTTGAAGGTAAAACATGTGAAATATGCCTTTCACGGCATAGTTTCTGGTTCTACCGCCAAATCGATAGGACAGTTGTCCCTGCTAGTTACGTTCGGGAGACCCGACAACTTCTGAATAGAAAAGGTTCCATTTGATGTGGTGGATTTCGAAACCGCATACAATGGAATCATCGGTTGTCCGGTTTTAGCAAAATTCCTGATAGCCACGCACTATAGTTATCAGAGTTTAAAAATGCCAGGACCAAAGGGATTCATCATGGTTCGAGGAGATCAAAAAATGGGTTACGCACGTGATCAGAAAAATCCTTATAACTGGTCGATGAGCTTCTGACCAGAGAGACTAATCTGCCTACCATGCAGGTCAAGCTCTCTAGGCCGAAGATAGCCCCAAATAGGGGTGAAAACGGATCGAAACGGACGGATAATGACTTTACCATATTTGTTTTCATATTTTTTCTCAGATCCGGATACGAATACGAATACCCCGGATACGAATACGAATACAAATAGTATCGAATACAAATACGGAGCGAATACGAATCAAAACGAATATGATCACAGATATTTTTCGGAACATGAAAACCCCTTAAATTGTATGCCAGAAATTAACGAAAACATATAACTAATTTATTTGATGTAAACATTCATGAATTGTTCATATTTTCAGCAACCACACATAACATTGGCACTAGCAAGTTACATTAACTAGTTCATTACAAATATAACACTTAGTTTACCATATTTAGCTCATAAGTCATAACTCACAAAGTCATCACGCATTCACACTTAGTTCATCATATACATAAAATTTAGTTCATACTAACATCGATTAGACTGGATGGTTAATCTATAAGCAAATGACTGTAACATCCCAAAGTATGTTACCAAAAATAAAATTAATAAAATTATTATTTTATTGGATTTTTTGAGATTTAAAAGAGTTTTCCTTGTTAAAAAGGAAATAATAATAAAATAAAATAAATTATTTAATTTTCTAGTTTTTAATGTAAAAAATAAAAGATATTGAGTTTTCTGGGATTTTATTAGATTTAAAGTGAAAAGAAAATTTAATTAATTTATTGCATTTTCTGGATTTTTAAAAGGTTTTTTCTATTTTTAGAAATTTAAAATAATTTTATATACAAAAATAAAAACCAACTTTAATTTGGAATTAATTTTAATAAGTTAAAAATAATTCAATGAATTTCTGTGATTTTTACTAGGATTTTTGAACTCTATTTGCTATTTTCTAAAAGACTATTTGATTTGTTGCATTTTTTGAAATTTGGAAATCAATTAAAATCCCCTTTTCTCTTTTGGGCTGAAATCCTCTTTTCGGCCGAAATTCGGATATCCGGACTCAGTCTTATCCGGATAATCCGTATCCGTATCCACCGGATAGCATGACTACCGTATTCGTTTCCGTTTCTGGCAAAAAAATCCGAATTCGTTTCCGATCCGAAAAGTATCCGAGAAAAATCCGATCCGAGACATTCCGAATCCGTTTTTGTCCGAATCGGTCAAAAACTATCCGATCCGCTTTCACCCCTAGCCCCAAAGCCTTCCGACCAGACCAAGGAGGTACCACTCGGCAAAGGCGCTCCTTTGGAAAGCGCCAACACACCGTCTGGATCAAGAAACATTGATGCGTCTACCCAAAAGGTACTAGTCGGAGCAGGACTCGACCTCAAATAAAAAGAGTCACTCGTCTTCTTTCTCCGAGCAAATCTGGACATATTCGCCTGGCAGGCGTTCGACATGCCCGGACTCCTAGGGAGGTGATCGAGCACAGGCTAGCTCTCCAACCTAGCAAGAAACCGGTCAAGCAGAAGCTGAGATGTTTCGCACTTGATCGGAAGGAGGCAATCCAGTCGGAGATCGACAAGCTCCTCAAGGCTGGATTTATTCGTGAAGTCAACCACCCAGAGTGGCTCGCTAATCTGTAATGGTTAGAAAAAGCAATAGGAAATGACGAATGTGTATTGACTTCACATATCATAATAAAGCTTGTCCAAAGGATGATTTTTCCTTTTCACGCATTGATCAACTTGTAGACTCTACTTCCGGGTGTGAGTTGCTAAGTTTTTAGATGCGTACTCAGGGTACCACCAGATTAATATGAGTAAAGATGATGAAGAGAAAACTTCCTTTATCACTACATATGGCACTTACTACTATGTTAAGATGTCATTTAGTCTTAAAAATATTGATGCAACTTTTCAAAGGTTGATATAAAAAAACCTTTTTATCCATAGATAGGTCGAAATCTAAAAGCCTACATTGATGACTTGGTTGTGAAAAGTATCGACACTGGCGACCACATTTCCGACCTACACGAGACTTTCAAAAACTTAAGAAGGCATAACCTGAAGTTAAATCCAAAGAAGTGTGTGTTTGAAGTTTCTTCTAGAAATCTTCTTGGGTTCCTAGTTTCGGCTAGAGGAATAGAAGCAAACCCAACAAAGATATCAGCCATCGATCAGATGCGCCCTCCGACGCAAAGAAGGAAGTCCAAAAACTAACCAACTTTATGGCAACGCTAAATCGTTTTATAGCACGGCTAGGTGAAAAGGATTACTTTTCTTCAAACTTCTTTGGAAACACAGAAGTTTTGAGTGGACTAAGGAGGTAGACGATACCTTTCAAGAACTTAAGAAGTACCTTATGAGTACCCTGATCTTAGTTTCTTCAAGATCGAGAGAAACATTGCTGATTTACGTAGCTGCAATGCCACAAACAGTCAGTGGTGTACTAGTCGTAGAATGTGAAAACTTCCGACGACCGGCATATTACGTAAGCAAAGTCTTGCATGACCAAAGGAAAGATACCCACAGGTACAAAAGTTGCTCTATGGTCTCCTTATGGCTTCAAGAAAACTAAGGCATTACTTTTAGACCTACAAAGTGGTCGTACCAACCGGATATCCCCTTGGTCAAGTCCTTGGAAATAGGGAATCATTAAGACAAATAGCAAAATGGGTAGTCGAGCTTGGGGCGTTTGACCTCCATTTTATCTCACGAACAGCAATCAAGTCCTAGGCAATAACAGAATTCATTGCCAAATGGACAAACCCGAACCCACCCAAGAACCCAAGTACGAACACTATGACGAGTGGATAATGTACTTTGATGGGTCCTTGATGCTCAAAGGCTCGGGGCTAGAGTCGTCTTAATATTCCCTACTAGTGAACACATCAAATACACCATCCAGCTAAACTTTCCTACTACAAATAATGTGATAGACTACGAAAGTTTACTAACAGGACTCCGAGCAGCTAGAGCACTCGGGATTCGCAGATTACTAGTGAAAATCGATTCTCAATTAGTAGCGAATCAAGTATGGAAAGAGTATCAATGTTCAAGTACCAAGATGTCATCTTATTTGGAGGAAGTACGGAA
This sequence comes from Ampelocalamus luodianensis, assembly GCA_036346255.1. Lineage (NCBI taxonomy): Eukaryota > Viridiplantae > Streptophyta > Magnoliopsida > Poales > Poaceae > Ampelocalamus > Ampelocalamus luodianensis. The sequence goes on from CM070621.1 coordinate 42,406,423, forward strand.
ACTCGAAAATCACTTCTTTGGTTTTCAGATCTAACATATTCCTAGAAAGAAAAACTTTCTGGTAGACCAGTTGGCACGGATGACCTCCACTAGGTCGCCTGTCCCACCTAGAGTTTTTCTCAAGCAACTCGATTTACCCTCAGTGGTCGAGCTTTTCGAGGACATAGATGTTCCACTAGAGGTCGTACAAATTGATCCTGCGAACATGAATGCTCCACAGGTCGTACAGTTCGACCATGGTAGAAATTGGATGACGACGGTCTACAATTATCTTCAGCATGACATAATTCCAAAAGATGATGTAGAGACTGATCGTATAGCTCAAAAAGCCAAATAATACACTCTGATTGAAAGTACCTTATATAAACGAGGATCTCACAGAGTGTTGATGAGATGCATATCTCAAACGGATGACATTAAGTTGCTGACTGATATTCATGGAGGAGTTTGTGGAGCACATCATTCCTACAGAACACTGGTCGGTAAAACCTTCAGGCAAGGATACTACTGGCCACTACCCTTCATGATGCAAAAGAGCTCATGATGAAGTACATACAATACCAGTTTCATAGCCGACAAGCACATCAGCCGGCACAAGCTTTGCAAATAATACCTCTTTCTTGGCCTTTTGCAACCTGGGAGCTAGACATTCTAAGACCTTTCCCAAGAGCACCCGGGGCTTCGAGTTCCTTTTTCTCATGATTGACACATTCACAAAATGGATAGAAGCCGAGCTAGTTGTTAAAACAACAACTGAGGCTGCCAAGAGATTTCTCACAAAAAATATGATCACACAATTTGGTATACCCAGTCGTATCATCACATATAACGGTACCTAGTTCTCTAGCGGAAATTTTCAGGAATTCTGTAAGGATCTCGGTATCAAAAAATATTTCACTTATGTCGCTCATCCGTAGAGCAATGGAGTAGTCGAGAGAGCCAATGGTATCATAATGCAAGGGGTGAAACGCCGAGTGTTTTACCAATTAACAAAACGGCCAGGAGCTTGGGTTTAGGAGCTTTCTTTTGTATTATGGGCCGCTCGAACCACAACCAGTCGTGCGACCGGTGAAACTCTATTTTTTCTAGTTTATGGTGCTGAAGCCATGCTTCCTCCAGAACTGAAATAGGCTCTGCTCGAACTGATTGTTTTAATGAAAACGATCAAGAAGAATAAAGACTCGACGATATCAATGTTCTTGAGGAACGACGAAACCAAGCCCTTATACGATCAGTGGTTTACCAACAAGCCATGCGAAGGTATCACAGTCGTAAGGTGCAACCTCGCAGCTTAGCTGTAGGTGATCTGGTTCTCAAAAAAAATTAGAGCTAGGCTAATCGCAATAAACTTTCTCTCAAATAGGAAGGTCCATACACTGTGGTCGAAGTCACCAGACTTGGTTCAGTAAGACTAGCTATGTTAGACGGGCGTGTTTTGTCAAACTCTTGGAATATTGATCAATTATGTAAGTTCTTTGTATAAATGTTTTTTACATTCTGTAAATTTCAATAAAAATTTATTATTTCTTTATTTTCTTTGATGAGTGATATTGTTTATATATCTATACCCATACTCTAGTTGACTACTATTGTTAGTTAAACTAGTTGGAGAAAACCAAATTCTCTCCGATATCCTTTTACAGGAACTCTATTACTCTCTGGCTACGACATATAAGTCAAACGCCGTAAGGGTCCTAGTTGTGACCATTAAGTTAACGGTTCTCACACGCGACCACAATCTTTTCTCAAAGAAATATATGAGTAAGCGGAGCATAACACACACAAATACATATAGTGATTCATATGCTTAAGATTTCGGAGACTATATTTCTTCACTTCAACATTCTGTTCTACTCTCGTTTGGCTACTGGTAGGGATACGGAAAACCTCCTAGTCAAAGTTTCTCCTCTCCGCACGTGGTCTTGCCCACTGGAAGGAGCTTCCTAGCGACGGCCCTTTTCCTACGATCTTCATGCTCAGTCGGACTTGAGCATGAGCACATTTCGCGAAGTGTTTTTCATGTCTTCAGTTCTTAGCAATCATTACGACCAGTTTGGATACTATATATAAATAACACCACTTATCGTTTCTTGCATACATTCTTGCATAATTTCTTCCTCGTCAAGGCAAGTCTTTTTCTTCCGACCATACAATGTATTGTTTGATATTTCGATTATGAAAAATAGATTTACAACTAATTGAAGTCAAACAATGGTTCCGACCAAAATTGATTTCCTAGTATTAATGCGCTCAGTTTTATCACATAATCAGCACATACTTTCAAACAATGGTCATGACTTTAGCTCTCATTCTTGGCTTACTACTTCTTTAGTAAAGTTCTTTTACTATAAAGCAGTCGGGGGCTAGGAAATATATGAGTACTTCAAAAGTCAAAAGGGTAAACAAAAGACTTTATTGATGACAGAAAGGTAAGTTTTATACATTTCATAATTCTTATATTACAACCTAGGGACCATCAGACTAGTCGCTGCGTGATGGAGACCTGACCTCTATTTCCTCTACGATCTTGTTTCTGATAGGCTTAACTTCCTCGAGAAACTTAGTCACTTCTTCAACCAAGCAGTTGAAGTCCTCTTCAACAGCTCGGAGATTGGTGGAGAGGTCAGAAGCCCTCAACTTTGCCAAAGCAAAGCTGACTCCGTTAGCCACAGCTTCTTTCATCGTCTGGGCATGGTTCTCCCGAGCAGTCTTCAGTAGGATCTTGAGATCTTCAAATTGTTGGTCGAGGAAGTTTATCTTCTTTGCGGGATCTTTTAAATTGGGCAGTTGCATTCCCAATCCCATGTCGAAGAGCATCTTGTTAAGAGCTTTGACTTTGTCTTCAAGACTCCGCTCAAGTTCTACTCCCTGGCCGCGCTCGAACTCAAGAACTTTCTCTGCTCTTTTCAATGCTTGAGTTTGTTCTACACGAGTAAACCAAATGGTAAATATGTATAATTAGAAGAGATAGTACAATGGTCGAGTTTACGACCGGTTACCTTCAATCTTCTTTTCGAAAGTCTCAATGACTTCCTTGTGCCTGGTCGTCACGTATACGATCGACCGGTCTTTTAGCTTGGTATTCTTCTTCAAGCTTGGTTATCATGACTTCTTTAGCCACGATCTGTTCTTTATTTTTTTTTCCAAATCTATCAAATTTGATAAGGGGAGAAAAATTGATTAACAAAAGAGGAACAAGATAGCAAAGAAGAAGAAGAAAAGTCAAGAAGAATGTACTTACTTTCTAATTCGGGGTTCTTCTGCTCCGGGAGCTTTATCCGCTGGATCAGTCCTCGACCACAGTGAAGTTCTCGACCATATGCTACACAAATAGCACGCTTCTTTAAGTTTCTGATAAACTTTAGAAGAAAAACTATAAAAATGGTCGTAGTTGCTTACCCGAATTGCCACATCGTTATATTCGGCAAAAACTATATCAGGACCCATCTCAGCTTGATGGTCCGATACCTTCCCCTAAAGCTCGTCAAGTTCCTTATCCTCGATAAATTAAGGGCAAAAAGGGAACTTGTTAACATGAGAGGAATTACCAACAGGGGTCGGAACCTGCTGAGGATCTTTAGCAACCTTCGCCTCCATAGGCGGGGTTGGAATCACCACGGGATCCTGAGCAAGCGCTGGCACTAAAGCCTACTCAGGGGCTTCCTCGATCACTTCGTCCTCAAGATTTTTTTCCTGAGGAGTATTCTGGTCAGAGGCGACCGGAACACCAGAAGATCTATGCAAAAAGAAGAAAGGAAATTCAGGATTTCAACATATCAGAAACATTTAAGATATGTACTTATATGACTTTATTTATTTATATATACCTGGTCAATTTTTTGGTCTTGACCTTGAAACGCACTGGAGCATAATCCAGATCGCTCGATTTCCTCTTCTTTTCAACCAATTTCACCGGTTTCGAACTGGTAGGGCTGGTTAAACCCCTCACATCCTCCAACATAAGGTCAGAAGCAATATTCTCGACCATTTGGTCGAGGATAGCATCCCTAGCCATCGGGTCAGAGGTTGTGGTTTTGTCGACCTCCAGAGCAGTTGTTTCAGTCGCAACTATCAGGTCGTGAATGACCACTCTGGAGCCTACGACTTCTACAGCTTTGCTCTACAGGGCCTCCTTCTCTCCCACCTACGTCAAAATTCAAATTTGATTAGGTGATGAAATTTTCCATATCAATTATATATTCTTTTATGCAAATGCTCTTCTTTACCTCTAGGAGACCATCGTCTTGTGCGGTCTCTGAGCAGGAATCGGTCGGAACCATAATAGGATTAGAATCCTCACTAGATTTGATAATCCTCAGCTCGCCTACATATCAGAGCAAAATAAAAAACAGATCGGAGGATATATAAAAGATAAAGAAAAAGTGGTTATTTACCTTAAGTCTCCTCGGTCTCTCTTCTTCAGAGACGATCACCAAAATACCCAGGAATGCGGCCTTGTTATTAGACTCCCCGGCGCAGATCATTTTGATTCACTCTTTGACTTCGTCAGAGGAAAGGACTTCAAAAAGATAAAAGAGATTTCAAGTTTATAAGATAATCAACTAAATAGGTCATACTGGTCGGAGCTTTTTTTTTCAAGACTTACCATCTCTTGAGTCTTTGATCGCTTCATCACAACCAATATACCAGAGCAGGGAATGATCTCAAAGCTTCAGGGGACTAATTCGGCACAAGGTGAAATCCCTCACCACGTGCCAAGAAGTTAAACCCTTCCTCTTTAGATCTTGGATGGCTTCCACCCATCTTTCGACCATCCCAGTCTTCACTATGGTCGACCTCCACTTTGTGTTTTTGTTCGCCTTTTGCCGATGAAGTAGAGGTTGTCGTCCTTCGTGACTGTCATATAGAACCAACTTTTTTTTCCATGACGACCACGAAGATTTTGAGTACATTGGGATGTACTCATCGGCCTTCCCGTCATGAAGGCACAGCGAGCACTCTCCAGGTCCCGTCATGGATTTTTTCGACCTTGCCATTCGGTAAAAATACTTAAAGAGCTTCAAATTCGGTCGCATTCCTAGGTACGCCTCGCCTAGATAGGCGAATATGCTGATGTTGGTGATGGAGTTTGGGGCCAAGTTCACCAACTCTACCTCGTAGTACTCCAGAACTCGGGAGAGGAACTTGTGCGCCAGTAGTCTTAGTCTGCACTCGACATAGTCAAGGAAAATATGGATTTCCCCTTCCTCATAGTTCGAAAAGTGTTCTCCGGACGCTGGCCTCCACTTGATCAAACTCTTATCCAGGAGCATCCCGATCTCTTCCAATGCCTTGAGCTTCTTCCCGCTCAGATCTAAAACCATCCACTTGGTAATTGAGTCCGACATGGTGAGATCTTTTGAGCGGACGAACAGAGGTCGGAGGAAGCTTTCGGTGAGAGAAAAAGAGAAGGTCAGAGAGGATTCTTCGCAAGAAGGTGAAAAGGGATTCAAGAAAAACTGAAAGCATAAAACCCCAAAGCCCAACGCTGAAGAGATTTTATAGCCTCAATTCCTTAACTACGATCGAGAGTTACCCAAAAGTCCGACGGACAAAATCTTTTCTCCAATAGACAGAAAAACTCTTTAGTTCCCAAGACAATTTCTCAAACTTTAAAGTGAATACAGACCACCTCGTATGTCACGCCATTAAATGAGGGTCTGCCTAATACAACTTCGACGGAAGAAAGTGTTCACACGACCAATTCATTTAAAGTTCGGGGGCTAGCTGACGATGATTAAAACCTCTACATATAATAAAAGACCATATGTCTTCATGGTCGTAACCCCTAAGGCTAATGACCTCTATGGTCGTAAGGATTTCAGATGTTACATAATGGGTACCCTGGTCGGATGAGGTTATGTACTCAGTCCCCGACTAGATGACCACTCGTAGAAGCAATGAACTGGTATTTGAATCTAACTCCAGGCATATTCCTTATTGTATGATAAATGGAACACATGTTATATTTGTTTCATACCACGCGACGTTTCACGGTCCTAAGACACTGACAGTAACCACCATTTGTTTATTGTCTCCTGCTGATATCAACCACCGAGCGGTTGATACATCACCAACTGTCGACTTTCTCCGACTAGATGTGACGCTTTCAACAGGTACCTCTTCAAGGAGTAATGCCGCCACTTCATCAACTACTTAAAGGCGAATGCAAATGGCAGAAGAGATATAGATCCAACTAGCAAGGTCAATAGACAATTGGGTTTTCATCTGAAGCATTAGCATAGCAAGCACTACGCTCAGTGTAATTAGGATTAGTCCTCTGCCTGGTCAAGGGCATCCCCTGTAATAGCCAGTTCATATCAATAAAGAGCAATCCCATTCTGTCTGAAGAACTCTTCGTTATCTTCCTCTGTTTATTTCATAAGATCGGCGACTCGATCGGCGACAGAGTACCATCCGCTCAGTGAGTTTGCATTTTTTTTTGTTTCATCACTGTTACTGTGTATAAGTGTGTCATGCTAGTACTTTTCAGATTATCTTGTCTTTGATTTATCTCTAGCACAAGATGATTTTGCATGGTATTTTTGTGGGCTTGTGAATTGCTCGATGAGGATTGCCTTTCCTAGTGATATTAGATTGACAAGTTAGGTTATAAATCGGGCTTGAGCTTGTTAATTATATACTGAATACCACTGTTGTCAATTTGGTCAATTATCTCTATTGATAGTGTCACATAGCTCTGTTTCTATACAGTGGTTTGTTTGCTTTACTTCTGGCCAAATTTGATTAAGTATAACTCTGATCTTGCACCTTAATTTGCTTGTCTTCTGCTAGCTGAAATTGTTAAGTGTTGTTATTGTGACTTCTGTGATAATTTGACATATGTTCATTGTCACCGTGGTAAAGCATTTAGTTCAGCTTAAGGTCTGATTTATTCTTGGTAATTGTCACATCTAATTAGTGAAAAGATTATACATTAGTAGTGAGGAGGCCAAGTATTAATACTTGAGTAGCCCAACATCTGAGAGCATCAAATAGCTATTTAAATCTGATCAATATGCTGATTTTAGTTGCCCACATGTTCTATCTTTTGAGTTTATTATCCTGTTTAATTGACATGAGAAGTTTACATGCTAAACTCAATATTTATATATTGTTTTTGCCTTTTATAAGCTGCTGGAAATATACTTTTATGATCACAATTATTGCTGAAATTATTTCTGAATATTTGCTAAAAACGCATAATTTACAACAACAACAGCATAACCTTTCGATTAATTCATTAATGCATGAATCTCGAATATATATTTGTGTAGTGTTCCCTAGGGTTTTGGGGAAATGGATGCTCTACATTGAAGTTCTCAATGCAGAGCTTCAATGCAGACGATCTACAGTACTCAACATTAGAAAACGATCTTCACCGTCCGATCAAAAACTAAAAGTCTAAATTAAAAACTACAATGTTTTCACTACAACGATTATTTCACTATTTCTACGATGTTTACTACAGTACTACTGCCGAGTGTTGCTCACACACTTGCAAAAAAAACTGTTCACACAGTTATCTGGATCTAGGTGCTCCAGATAACCGAATGGCTTAAAGTTTTTTTTCCCATTTTGTTTTTGAGTTTTCGTGTTTAGAGGATATTTGATAAGCGACAGCACATACACTCCAAGGTAAATTACTTCTCCCGTTTCGCTATATTTGTTCACAGCCCACCATACACACAGACCAAATAAACACTAAATCGAAGAAATAATGAGAAATAATCCTATATACCCTATTAAATGGCATACTACAACTATTTAACCTCTTTCAAAGCATTTAAGTAGAGGTAGATAATAAAAACATTACAATAACTACACTCTTGATTCACTCAATAGACAAACACTTTGAAATAGAGACAAAACCGGCCACATTTGGACCAAGATGTTTTCCGAACCCATTTGATCCCAAATGACAGCGAGAACGGAACTGCACTCATTTCACCATTCAATCTTCGCAAACACAAGACTGAAAAAAGTCAGCACAATTAGACACGTAGCACATCAAACTTAGCTTACTGTCGAGGTATGTATCAAACAGAAGAAAGGGGAAAAAATCCTATAGACGGATCACAACGTTTGTGAAGAGCAACAGCACGGTGAGAGAAAGGCGCCACCGAGGCGGCTAAAATGATGCCCACGGTGTCGCCTTCCAGAGCTACCACTTAAGTAACAGAACCCAAGCTAAAGAACGGAGACTGATGCAAACACACTGTGCACGCTAATGTACAACATCTCGGCACGGGTCGCGAATTCGGAGGAGCACCGGTACCGTCTTTCTTCACCAAGGAGTTTTGTCGCCTGGCCCAGCAAGGATGATCTGCAAAAGGCAATGAAGCAGAAAGAACACATGTAATTGTGGTATCAGGCTGAGAGCATGGCACAGTGGTGGATAACAACTCTCCAGAGGAGGCACGTACATTGCAATCTATGGCGAATCGACGCGCGAGCATGATGGCCGTGTTCCGTTCTCTAGCTGTTTCGAAGGCCAGAACTAAGCTGAGGTCACTTCTGGGCCGCCAAAACATCGCCTGCGAGGCTGCTTCACCACCACCTCTAACACCACATAACTGAAACAGAACAGTAAGGCTGTAAGAGGCAGGCATTAGATGGTAAGTATTAGGGCATGTACAATGCAAGATGTTTATATACAAATACTTAAAGAAAAAGAATGTAGTCACGTTATCAAGTACCTATGTATAAGTCGTTTCCTCCAATGCAAGCATCTATTTTGTAGATGTTTAGATGATTGTATTATCTATTAATTATATATAGTTATATACATAAGTACCTTTTAAGCACCGGTGCCTAATCAAGCATCGATACTACAAAATAAGCAACTCATCTATCCAACGTGATAAGAAAAATCAGTTTTTCTTTGCTAAACACCTCTCTAAACACCTGCATTGTACATGCTCTTATGATGTTTTCTATCATGCAGCCTACATCTTAGCTTGGGTCGTTACAGTGCTGAACAAGGGCGGCATGCCAATACCAACTGATGATCATAGGACAATAAAAGTGTAGCCAAACATGAACAAATGTTTTATGCATATGCCAGGTGAACTACTAGTAACAATAACACTACTTTTTTCGAGAACGCGCAAAAGAATTGCGCGTCATTCCATGAAGCAGAAACAAACATCAAGTACAAAGCCCAGACCGGGAGAAAAAACGAAACACATAATCCCACGAACAAGAACGAAACAAAACAACTCAAAACCAAGCCCGACCATTGCGTGACCCGGACAGAAGGCTATATGAACTACTGAAAACCTTGCTGCAAATCTTGAAAGCGAACATGTTATATTGACGTCAGAACAGCTGCTTTGATAAGGAACATTATTATTCATTTGAAGGTATTGTCTAACCATGAAAGATAAGATATGCTGTAGCTGTACCCTACCTGCATTGATGAGGAATAGAATTCCTTGACAACCACTGTCTTTCCTTTAGAAAGTCTCATCCGCAATCTTCCAACATTGAAAACATGAACAGACTCTCTCGGCTGATCAATTCCATTAAACTGAAGCACAACGACCTGCCATGAGACACAAAACATTGGGAACTTAAGAAAAGATAATTGAAGATGATTACTTGATGGTGGTAATGTTAATTAAAATACATAGGCCTCAAGAATCTAAATTTTGTGCCTTGATGGTGATTTGAGATATGGCTAGGTGCTCCGCAATCTCATTTCAAACTAAGAGCAGCAGATGACATGTCGATGAGTAATGCATGTATGGACCGGAGAGCTTTGAACTGATATATTGGTAATGCCAATACAGACTACTTATTTGGTAAAAATGAAACGCTAGAAAGACTTCTGCAAATTGCAACCCCTACATTGCATATATTGTGCAGAAGAAATGCCAGAAAGTGGCAAAGGATGGTATAATCATACATTGAACTCAGTTTCAGGTTTCTTTACTTGTGTCTCTACGTAATCCACCAATCCAGCATCTGCTAAGAACTCATGTTAGTTACGCAATAAACAAGAGATGCAAAAAATTTGCACGACAGATGTGTTCAGTCAAACAAACCGGGGTCTACTAGCCCAGCTGTTTTCGCTATTGCAATTTCACCACCAAAATTGATTTCAGCTTGCACACTCCGTCCAACATCATGTGGCTCTGGAGCATATACTGGTCTCGTGGCACCTACAGAAGTTCCATAACAACAAATTTCAGAAGCACCGCAGGTGTGATGAGTTGAAGATTAAAATGGTTGGCAGATATTATAAGCACAAGACAACGACCAAAAATTGATGATTACAATTCACCAGGTAATGCGTGCCCTTTGCCTTTTCAATTAGCTTATTGGCACTAAAAGAAAAGTATGTACTACAATTTTCTAATTTGTTGCACAACTCTGTTTTAAGAGAACAATAATCCGAACTTGAATAAGAGAGAGATGCCTTTAGGCATTGCAACCAGAGTGCAGCTTTCTTTCTTTCTTTCCTGTGTGTGTGTGTGTGTGAGAGAGAGAGAGAGAGAGTGAGAGAGCATGATTCCACCTGAAATGATCTCTTTGTTGCTTCCTTTTGGATGTATCCGGAACCACTGGATTGAAATATTCGAGAAATCCATGGGAGTACCACCGAGAGCAACTATGCGTAATATTGAACCTAAGCATTGGAGACCCTCCAAATCGAACACAGGGATATCGTTACCCTTTAATCTTTTGTGCAGTTCCAACTGGTAAAAAACAAACTTAGAAATCATTAATATATCTCCATGTTTTCTAGTCTACTCTCGTCCCACTGGAAGTATTTCAGATGTTGAAATAAAAGAGCTTGAGATTGCTAGCCACAGATAAATAACAGCAGAATCAGTTTGATCCCCAGGCTACTGTTTGGACACACATAGTTCCTTTTTCTCACTGATCATCCAAGTAAACACCAAAACTGTTTTACCAAATAACGCAAATAATCTATATGCATCATATTCAACAACCATGGCAAGGTCTTTGAAAGGAAAGAAAACAGTCACTGCCTAGTAAGACTTTTTCCTTTTTTTTCAAGTCAGCAATCTGCTTACTTGCTTATTATGTTCATAGCATTTCAAAATTTATACAAATAATCACATGCTTCTGAATCCAACGGTGCCTAACACATCTATTCTTTTGTACTCATTAATTTTCGGCACACTACTGACTACACATGGCAAAATGTTGTATGGTTTCAACTTTGAATATGAAGATATCTTGAAAGTAGCCATGCGAAATAAGTACAAAAAACTGAAGATAGCACTGGTAACACATACCTCTTTCAAAAGATTAACACAATCCGTGGACTTCTCAGCGAACGTCTTACGTAAAATTTGGATTTCATTTTCCAGATCCATTGCCTGGAGAAGTACTAAACGTGTAAATAGAGTTGACGCACTCCAATTAGTGTACCAAGCTGTGCAATAACTAAAATCAATTCTACCTTGCTAGGGTAATGCAGCATTTTGATTCTCCGGGCTTCTCTAACTTCTTTCTTTAGTTCCTCCATATCCTTCCAAACAGCAAATAGATGTCACACATTCACATACACATTGATTTTTTGAAAACAAAGTAAAAGAAGGTTTTGTAAGTTAGAAGTGATGTCAGCTTCTGAACCTCTGGACGTATATGAAAGAGTATATGCAACTGGAAGTTGCAAAGAATAGCAGGGGACTGGAGATTTGAGTGTTCGGCTAAATGGAACTGAAGGCTTAGAAAGCTAACTAAGATAAACAAGAACAGGAACAACAAACCAAAATGCAATGTACTAAGCGTACAATGCTGGAGAGTATCGTCCAGGTTATCCCAAACTACACTGGTGTGCACGGACTTACTTGCATGTACTTCAAATTTTATAACAATGTATGTATGGGTAGAGAGAAATGAACAGGTCTTCAGAATTGACCAATGCAATTTATGCAGATAAACCAATTCAGCTAGGAATAATAGCTTGGTAGAAATACAAAGAACAGGAACAACTAAAAGAACTATTAAACTAAACTTCAATGCAGGAAGTTGGAAGCAGCAAACTGAGCTCATGCACTAGCTTGTAGTAAACTGATATGTAATGAACTAATGAAGGCGAGAAACTTTTAAATAGTATCTACGTACTTGCTTCCCAGTTCTTTGGGACATCTTTTCATGCTCCTGAAGTGCTTGTTGAACTCTTTGCACAGCAGACCTAGCACCTTCTATCTCCATATGAGCATTAGCTCTTTCTTCTTCAACAATTTTCTTGGCATCTTCAGAAGCCTATGAGCAAGACGAAAAAGAGCAAACCCACAAGCGTGTAAACAAATGACAATGTGCAATAGGTGTAGAGGACAGTTCAACCTGTAGAAGCATGTGTATGCTTTTTTTACAAGTGTCGAATGACAACGTTTAAAAATGACTCAAGAAAATTCAATCCCGCTTGAGATAATTCATGCGCTATGCTTACATGAGCAACTGCATGTTTTTGTCTGAGGCATATTAGGAAAATCAAGTCAAAACCTTCATACATATTCATTACACAAGCCACCATGGATTACAAAGGGCTGAAATTACAAGGTTCATTTTTTTAGGGAAATCACCACCAGCCACACAGATCCATGGTGTAAAGTGTTGCATAGTTTCTTTCTCTACAATAATCAAGTCCCCTCAACACATGCTTTCTCACACATTCAATTGTAAGAAAAAACTTACCTTACTCTAATGCAGTAACATAGGCATATGTTCTTCCCAACTAAAATAATATCTTTGGTTAGCACTGAATTCCCTAACTTTTTATGATCAATGGGCATATTCCTCAACTGAAAATGCAATCCTTCCGTGTTTTCTATACACCTCTAAAATTAGGGAACTTTATTAATTCCTAGCTATGAGTTATTTTCCTGAGGACTTCATGAATTAACCATTAAGCTGCATACCTTGCAGACATCTCATGGAGAGCTAGATTTTTCTCTAGTACCATAACTGCCTATTAAGAAAGCAAATAGCATGCAAGTTGGCAGTGAATTATGAACAGTACAAAATGAATTTTCATGACACTAATAACTTTGGCATTTTTGGGGAGAGAGTTTGTTGTCCAAAGAAGTTGGGTGGCTTAGGAATTTCAGACCTCGAAAAATTTGGTCGGGCCCTAAGACTAAGGTGGTTGTGGCATGAATGGAAGAATAACTCAAAACCCTGGGCCGGAACAGAGGTGCCGTGCGACGAAACCGATAAACAACTGTTCCGGGTGGTTACTGTAGTGTTGCTTGGGAATGGTCAAAAGGCAAAGTTCTGGCACGATCATTGGCTCTCAAACACGGCACCAAAATACTTAGCACCCAACCTTTTCAAAATTGCCACGAGAAAGAACAGATCGGTCTTCAAGGAACTATATCAAAACAATTGGATCCGCTCGGTGAGATCTCTCAACACTTCTCAGCAACTTCAGGAATTCATAGCCCTTTGGACCAAAATCCAGCAAATCAACCTCAATCCGAACACCCAAGATGACATTGTCTGGTCTTGGACAATGAACGGCGAATACTCCTCTAAATCAGCCTACTTATTGCAATTCCAAGGCAGCACTCCGTGCTCCTCTGGAAAGTTGATCTGGAAAGCTAAGACAGAGAACAAATGCAAGTTTTTCGCTTGGACTTTAAGCCTCGACAAGATCCTAACGGCTGATAACCTAGCAAAGCGAGGATGGCCACATCAACCTCTCTGTAGCTTGTGCAACCAAGCCCCCGAAACGTCGTCGCATTTATGCTTGCTGTGCCCCTACGCTCTTGAGACTTGGACTAGGGTGCTCAACCTCTCAAACTGCAACATTCTGAGCTGTGTTCCTCCTCAGAACTTCAGCAGCTTAATGGCCTGGTGGCATCAAGCTAGTCAACAGACGCTCAAAGGAGATAGGAAAAGTTTCAACAGTATTGTCATCTATATAGTCTGGAACATTTGGAAGGAAAGAAATCAGAGGATTTTTCTAAATGTGGAGTTGAGCTCAAAAGAGCTCGCTTTCAAGATCAGAGAGGACTTCCAACTGAGGGAGCAAGCTTTTCTCGTTTAGTCCAACTGTGGGACCTCTGTCGCGAGCTTTTGGCCCTTGCGCCCCTGTTTTCTCTTTCCTCTTAAACCCTGACCTTTTTTGTTCTCTCTACCTTTAATGAATATGGCAGAGCTCCTGCCTTTTTGTTCAAAAAAATAACTTTGGCATTTTTCGAGTAGATAGATTCTGATTCCTGAACATGTTAAACATTTAAACATCCTGTTTATAAAAGTTAATGCTACAGCACTGCAAACAAGCAAATTGACACATACCAGCTTTAATGATTTTGCTAGTTTTGTGACCTCCGCTTTTTGCTGAAGCAACTCAGCCTCTCTTTTGGAGAGCTGAACTGCAAGAATCTCCACCTACAACAATAGTACTACTATAATCAAATGCCAACATTAGAAAGGATTGCTACCTTCACCAGGTAGCTGGAAGTTTCTCGACAAGATAAATGTTAAGAGAATTGAAGCAACAACTTGAAGAATTAAATTAGGCTGTGTGGAGTATAATATTTTATTTTATAAACACATGCTATTAGAAATAAATACATGTCAAGCAGAAAGAGAAGCCAAAATGAAAAATGCCTAAGTACAGGAGGATATGAAGAAACCAACCATAGAAATAGACTCCTCGATTTCATCCTTAGTTTTGCCTGTCACCCGACCTCTCAGTGACTCTAATACACTCTTTAGATTCTTCAGAAGGATATCTCGCTCCAACAAAGCCACTTGTCTCCATTTAACCTGAGAGTTTGAGCAAGTCAAATAAAACATACAATGTTCTATTTTTGGTCATGCTTACAGTTTCTGATAAACTAAATTCATCATGGAGTAGATAAGCCAACACACTGTAAAAAGCATATACTGTAAGTGTAGAAGTAACAAAAGTGGCACTCTGTAACATAATTAATTAAATTGATTAGCACATAGGCAATAATGCACTAAAATGTAAAGGTCTGAACCTCTTTAGACAACAAAGTGGCAGTGTTGAGACCCTTCTCAAACTTCATTGCAAGCTCACGTACTGAGAGACGCTGACGACGATCAAGCAGATCTGCAGTCTCCTTGGCGACAATCTCCTTGAGAGGCGGCATTTCTGGGCCATCAGCCAGCTTGATCACTATACCGTTTGAACCATTCTTGTAAGTAGGAAATTTACTTCTGATGATGTTTGCTGGACGCAATGGCCCTGGCCGTAGGGCCTCAGTCTGTGCCTTGCCCCCATAATCAACAGTTGCTGCTCGGGTCATCTATAAAATACAAATACCCTGCGATAGTAGTTTCGCAAAAGAAAAGACATTATTGCACAATTCACAACATTTACCGCATTAAATATGTCATGCACATAACTTATTGACATTTGACGATTTCTTCCTGCTCCAAAAGGAAGAATGACAGCACAACAAAACTTGAGAGATGGAATCCAAGAATGTAAGGTGGAAACAGGCTGGATGAGCAATAAAATATGGCCTAATTGTTTTTAGGATAATGCTATGGGACAGACGTCCGATCTATCAAACGCTTCACTCACTCCCTCGTTCACTTCGTGTCCACGCCTTCCTCCCCAAAATATCCTTATCTTCTCTATCTCATCTCCAAATTTCCCCCCAAATCCACTCATCCTCCCCCAAATTAGCACCTGCTTCATCTCCCCCAAACCCCCTTCTCCTCCCTCATCTCCACCTCCTCGTCCCGCCGCCTCGATGCCGCCGCAGTGGCGTGCCCCAACTACATCGAGGACTTCCCATCCGAGCTCCTCGATGGCTACCTCGACGGCCCCAACTGCCCAAGCACCTCGACGGCTGCCTCGCGGCGGCCGACGGCGCCCGCGCAAGCGCGGCCGCATACCTCGCCGGCGACCCGCCCGCGGCCACATGCTTTGCCGTCGGCCCACGCTGCAGGCTGCTATGTTGAGCCGACCTACATGTGTCCTGCCGGAGATGATCCTCATCCGCCATCCAGAAGCTCCTCGTCCTCTACCTCGAGATCATCGACAAGCGCGACGTCGCCTTCGGCTGTGTCCTTCTGGAGATGATCCTCATCCGTCAGAACCTCCACAACCTCTAACTTCAACCTGGTACGTCTTGTTGCAGGCATTGCTCAATTTTTAAAAGCGCAACCATGTTCTATACTGATGGTTTCATGCATTTTCAGTGAGAATTTGATATTTTCCCAATTTTTTTCTTGGCGTTGTATTTGTCATTTGCGCATTTTGTTGCACACATGGATTAATTTTGTTACAAACGTTGTGTTCGGATGTTTCGTCAAATACGTCCAAGCGCTAGTTGCGTCCTTGTTTTTAGCACCTACAGCTTGCGTGAAGCAAATGATAAACATCACATGATCTTATCTTGGAAGTGACAAACAACCAAGAAAACAAAAGGGACAAAATCTCTTGAGAAAAAATAGAAATGTGCAAACAAACACCAGAATACATGAAAAAAAATGACAAAAAGATTAGACCCTCACAAAGAATCAAAAAGGTTGATTACACACCAGCAATTTTTTTGGAGCACAAATGATTGCAGGTTGTTGGCAAAATAATGCAGCATCAATTCATCAACCTGCCATATTGTCGACAAAACCCTCCACAGCAAATTTTGCACTAGGAATGAAATTAAGATCAAAGTGGAACTAACTACTTTTCACATCGGTTTTTTGAATTCCACAAAAAGGACAGTTAGAGGACGCCAAGAATGCAACTTTATCAATGAATAAGGAAAAGCATTTCCGCTTTACAGTTGGGGTGGTCCACCATTGTTGGTTAGGCAAATGGAGAGCTACAAAGGTGACTCAAAGAAGCAGTACAGCATCTAATTCTGGTCCACCATTGTTGGTTAGGCAAATGGAGAGCTACAGTTCTACTACCACCTCAAACAAAATACTCAAGAACAAAGTCTGCGATTACCTGGGTAGATAAATAGTAAAACTATAGAGTGAATTATATACTGTGGCAACTTCAGTTCTAAAGATATTTGTCTCGAAACATGTAGTACTACATTACAAATACAAGCTATAGTACGAATGCATAACAAGTTAAAACTTTTTAGTTCTATCAGCTCCTCAATTTACTACTGTTTCCTAAACCAGAAATCCACTTCGATTTTTTTTTTAAAAAAATAGACTCTGCTAATTAGCGAAATGAAACCAGAAAAAAATGCTTAAAAAAACATTGCACCATCTAGGATTATACTAACTTCGACCCAAAGATAAGATCGTGTATCTTAGACCAAACAAAACTAAAAAAAATCGTGGAGTTGAACTTACTCCTACTAAGTTGCCCAATGCAAGCATTGCAAGCTCTACGCGGCCCCATCAAGAGATAAAACAATTGAACTACAGCTGAATTACTCCATTAATTTGGACTCCACATGGAATCCCATTTTAACCCCAACTGCTCCATGCAATGATTCAAATGTGAGCCCGCACTTTAATCTTCTCCCACCGAAACACGAAACCAAGAAAGGATTGAACATCACCTAGCTAAATCTTCTCCAGAATACGCTTGGAAGAAATTTATTTATTTATTTTACCCAAGAGCTAAGCGAAAACGATCCAAACTTCCACTACCCAAGCAGGCGGTGCTTCAAGAACAACGGCAAATGCAACAAAAAAGAACATAAAAATCCCCGGGGGGAAAGGAAGCCAAGAACTAACCCACCACAATGCGCGCGTCTCGGCCGATGCTTGGATTCGAGACCTCCTCCACACGAACCGGGCTCGGATCTCTGCAGCCTGGTGCGAACCGGGCGCAGAATCACCGATTTGTGTCGCAATGGGGCTGATCTGGCGAGTGATTTTCTGGGAATTTGGGGATCTTACGAGGGGTTTGCGTTGAGGGAAGGATACTTTTCTGCGCGGAGTTTGCTCTCCTCTCTCTCCCTCCTCTCTCCTGTAGTCCTATAGTCTTAGGCTCTTAGTGCCTTAGTGCCTGATAGAGCGGGTAGCAGCTCTGAATGGCTTCTCTGGTGCATCTTCTTTCGCTAGGGCCACACAACGTGCATCTTCTTTGTTGTTTCATGGATGACAAGGCAGGACCACGGCTTTTGAAGGAATTATATTCTCGTTTTGTACGTGGTTCCCTTTTCTAAATGGATAATGAATCCCACGACGTACATCCTTGTGTTAACTATTTTGATAGACTATGCATTATCATGGCTCCAAGATAAATACAAAATATAAGGATTTATCTTTCGTACGATATGGAGTCATGGAATTTTTGGCGCATTTAATACTGTTAGCGTGTAAATTAACAAAAAAATAGTTTTAATTCCGAATTAATTGTAAAAATAGCACAATTCACACATCAACAGTGCCAAATGCACCAAAAACTCGGAGTCAAGTATTGCATGCTATAAACTCTAGGTATTATATGATTAAATAATAATACACTGCCATTCAAAAAATAGTAGTGCTATACGGAGATAAACTATTGTTAAAAAGAGGCATGTTGACTAGGATCTAATAATACTCAATTAATAAAACCATTTATTAGTAATATTTATTATGGCTAATGGTATCCTTAACAACCATCAAAGATACCCCTTGTCGTTAGAGTCTACAACGACAAGAGAAGATTGTGACCACTTTATGATCGTAAAGTCTATCTCGATCACCTTATAGCCGTAAGATCTGCTATGATCATCGTATAGTCGTAAGGTTTGCTACGACTTGATCAACTACGATCATCCTATGGTCGTAGTTGAATCCACAGACATGTGGACCTAATCGATTAGAGACGGTACATTGTGATTGTTAACGCGTGGTAGTTAATACACGTGTTGTTTGTCTTTGACATAACCTCACGTAGTATCTCTGGCGTAACCGCATGACAAGCGCGTAGGAGAGTGTCTCTCTGATAATAACCTGCCAATGTGCGCAATTGACCAACCGTCAAGACGTCTCCTGATGCACCGCAACTGCCACCCCTTCAAGAATTATATAAAGGGTGATGCCGGTGGATAAAATAGTGAAAAAAAGAGATAAGGGGATGAAGTGATCAATTCAGAAGCCATTAGCATTTAGTTTTAGTGGTTTGTTTCACTCCGTAAACATATTCAATATAAGAATACAAGAGTATGATTGTTATTCTCTTCATAAAGGTTTGAACTTATCTAAAAAACCCTTATCTTATCTTGCATGATCTCGATTATAGTGTTATCAGCTTTTATTTCATAAGATCGATAGTAAAATATCGACACATGTAATTTTAAACCAAATTTGTTTAGTAAAATTATTACTATTAATTAACAGCTCAACGTGGTTAGGACAAACTAGCAACCAAGCATGTATGTGTATGGTTTTTTTACGGAACCTGATTATTGATGGCTTGTTATACTATTATAAAACTTGTCTTGGGACCATATTTGAATTATCTACAAAGTCGTGTTTTAGGAAATACTTAGCTATTTTTTCAATTTTGACATGAGGATTTATACCTACAAAATAGTAGCCTCTGGTGTACAAGTAGGTACATTTCTTCAATTTTGACATGAGGATTTATACCTACAAAGTAATAGCCCTCTAGTGTACAAGTAGGTACAAAATCAAAAAGTAACGAAAAGATAAAACCATACTCCTGTTGAGTGATTATTTTTGTGTCGGGTAAAATACGGTTCTCTCTTGTCGTTGGGTAAAATCCTTTGGGACGCAAAGGTTCACTCCCCTTTGTAAAAGAAAAGGTCCGACCAATTACTGCACCCTCTCGCATCCACTGCAGCATTTCGCTCTGCGGGCAGCGTGTGTGTACTCACATCGCATCCCAACGGAATCGATGGATTACTGCACCACCTCCGCAGAATATCCCGGCTTGGGATTCGACGAGCGAGCAAAGCAAGATTGGGATCCAGACAGCTGCAGCCTGTACGCAAATCCCGGAGCAGCCGGTCCCCCTCGGCCTGGGACGATCACATCCGTCCGTTCCCGATCGGACGCGCCGGATCGCTCCGCTGGTGGCGCGAACTGGCGCGTTACGAGCCGTTAGGCATTTTGCTCTTACACCCCTGCACGATTCTCTTATTCCACGAGCGGCCCTGAGAGAGAGGAGTGAAGCGTAGCAGAGCAGACGACACCAAGTCAGTCAGTCACCGACCATGCCTGCATCATGGTGGGTCGAGTGGTTCACCAACTTGACAAGAACGCCGTGCATTGAAGCCGCGTCGCTGTCGGGGATCGTCAGTTGCTTGCACTTGCTTCCTTCGTGTTATCTGTCAGGTTCATTAAGTCGATCGATCGTGCTATCTCTTATCAGCAGCTCATACTAATCAAGGGCCCTTAAAAAAATACTATAGAATTATGTACCGCAACGGTACAGTTTCAGGTCGTCCAATCAGCCTCCCAAAATATCATAAAGTTGTGTCTCAGTCGCACCCCTCTCTCTCTCTCCCGTGTTCGGTCGAGAAATGCAACCGGCGAGCAGATGGAGGCAATCGGCCGCCCCTCCTTCATTTCCACCACCACCCCTCGACCTCCTCCTTCAAACGCGGCTTCGGATTTGGCGTGGGCAGCGGCGCGATGCTTCACCTCCAGCTCCGGATCTGTCGACCGGTGGTGGCGGCGCGGCTCGGGATAGCCAGATCCAGCGATGGCGTAGTGCGGAGCTCGGGTCGAAGCTGGAGAAGAGAGAGATATGGATACTTGACACGGAGCTCGAGCATGGATTCAACGGTGGGCGGCGGTGTGGCGGCGACGACGACAGTTAGGGCCGGAGCCGGAGAAGAGGATGCATCGACAGCGGACGGTGTCGGACAGCTTCTTGGTTGTGCAACAGTGCTGTCGTAGCCACGTGAGTTGGCCGAAGCTCGTTGAAACCTTCTTGAATCTTTGACTGAAACTCGTTGAAACCTATTGAAACTGTTGTTTTGAAACTTGTTAAAACTTCTCAAAACTCTCCGGTTGAAACTTGGGTTCTAAAATCTAAATCTCGTTGAAAATTGTTTTAAAACTTTTTTTGGAATCTTCTTGAAATGTGCAAAACTCGCTGAAACTTAAAACTTTTAAAATATTTTCGCGAAACTTCTTGAAACATCATTAAACTTGCTGCTACATTGATGCAGCGCTGTAGCGTCCCCAGTCGCTTCCAAAAAAAATACTAATCAAGGGCATACAGCACGACGATGTTGAGTTGGTCACATCCCAGTATGATGATGGCATTATGGCCTCCCGAGATCCTGTGAGAGAGTCGTAAGTACTACGAGTTGTCCTCGAATTGGTTGTTAGGAGGCTATATACGGAGAGACCATCCTGATCGCCTGTCTGTTTCCATATTCTGGAGAGGTAAAAACGTACTCCAATCTGAATTTCTGTTTCTAATTAGCAAAAGAGAAGAGGATGCTTACCTTTCCAGCCCCAACTAACGGGCTAGCATTAGCTCACTAGTGCTAGGACAACAAAGATTCTTCAGTGGTTAGCTAGTTAGGCTTAACGTAAAGACGTCCTTTGAGTTGAAACAGGCGGCCGGACAACCCATGCAACATCTGCCATCATTGCTGGTGAGGTGCAGTGCAGATGGTATCTTCAGAAGAAAGGCACGATTATGCATCCATGCCCTAATTCCTAAACCAGAGCACAATTAATTAAGTTACTCGGTACAAATCGGCAATTAATTAGGTATCGCTTTCCTTTTTTTGTCTTTTCGGAGTGGACTCTCAATCATGCAACCGGCCACCCGGAAGGACGTCGACATCATAGGTAAGATCGTGAGGTCTTTTACCGCACGCTCAATTTAGTACGGATTTTTAAAATCCAGTTGTTCATATTAGTTATAATTTAGTTATACTATACTTGATAATATAAAGGAATAAGTCCATTCTACCCCCTCAAGTATCGACATACGGACACCTAACTCCCTAAGCTAAAAAAATGGCTCTTTGACACCCAAAATTGCAAAACCAGACAACATACCCATCTGGCTGTTTCGTGCGATGGTTTTGCTGATGTGGCATCCACTCAGCCCGGTTTCGCCAGGTCAACGCTGAGTTGGCTAGGTAAGTTAGCGGTTTTTTTTGTCATACCTTTCTTATTCTCCATCTCCATCCTGTTGCTCTCGACAAACATCAAGCACCAGTATCAGTAAATAAAGCATTCATGAGAACCAAAAAAACAGGAGGGGGAAGGTGTGAGCCAAGCCGAGCGGCGGCGCTGGCCACCAGACCGAGTCGGGGGCAGAGGGGGCGAGGCGACGCCGGCCGAGGCGAGCCAGGGAGAGCAGAGGGGCGCTCACGGGCGCTGTTGGCGGCGACAAGGGAGCTGGGCCGAGCTGCTGCCGAGAGGCGCGCCGGAGAGGAGAGCCGGGGCTGGGGAGAGCTGAGGGTGCTAGGGTCGGGTCGAGCACCAGCCGAGGCCGGACCGGCAGGGACGGCGGCAGCGGCACCAGGAGAGGTGGCGCCATGGGAGGAGTATGGGGAGGAGTGATTTTGGGGAGGGATTAGAAACGCTACTCTCCGTGATCCTCTCCCTCCTTCTCCGTCGCCTCCCTCTCCATCCGCGGCCTCGACGCGCTCGCCCTGTCCTCCTTCTCCTTCGCACAGGCGCAACTCTCCCCGGAGCTCGAGGCCGCCGTGTGCACAGACAACGACGCGAATAAGAAGGTCGGCATCGACTACTGTGGCAGTGGGGAGGCCACCGTCTCCTACTCCATCTAACGCCGCCGCTCCTTGGGCCTCCGGCAACCGCCGCCTGCTGGCCAGGGCCCGAGCGCTCCTCCCTGACTCGGGTCGCCTCCCCGGCGCCCTGCTCCCTCTAGCCCACGGCGCGGCCTCCCGCATGCCTCCACTGGCCTGTTGGCCTCTGGCCGCCGGCGCCTTGGCCATTGGTTGCAAGTTGCACCCGTCGCCGGCTCGATCCCGGCCCGTCCGTGCTCGGGCCATGTGCACCCGTGCTGGAGCCTAGAGGAGGCCATCTTCTTCCGCCGCGAGGCGCAGCTTGGCCTCATCGCCTCCTCTCAGTGCCTTCAGCAGCACATCGCGGATGCCCTGCAGCTGCTTCACCGTGAGGCCCTTGTAGCGGATGACGGCCGGGAGGTAGCACCCCTCCAGCTGCTCACGGACGGCGGCGACCGTGTCCTCCTTGCGGCCGCGGGTGAAGGCCACGCGGATGGTGGGCTGGCGCGGGGAGAGATGGTGAGGAAGAAAGAGTGGAGTGGGAGAGCTTATCTGTGGGGAATATGAGAGGAGTTCTGGTGGACTTGGTCTACGTGGACCTTTGGATTATGTGGGGTTGTGTGTTCAGTCACTTACAGGTGGGTCAAAGTGCCAAAGAAGCAGCTCACCTAGCCAAGTCAGCGCCGAACTGGCGAAACCGGGCTGAGCGGACGCCACATCAGCAAAACCACTGCACGAAACAACCAAAGGGGGCTCGTTGTCCGGTTTTGTAACTTCGGGGTGTCAAAGGGCCGGTTTTTTAGTTCAGGGGGTTAGGTGTCCGCACGTCAATACTTGAGGGGCTAGAATGGACTTCTTCCTAGTATAAATAGTACAATTTCATGAGGATAGAACTGTATTGTCCATGTGGGGATCATATGACACAAGAGTAATATTTTCAACCCTAGTTGGAAAAGTCCATAATCCTCTCAAAAATACAATTATAAATACAAGGAAAAATATATTATACCCTCGATAAATCAATGATCAGATTTAATTTACACTACTATCATATTCCACTAGTCGAATGTATTGTAAAATTTCTCAATATCACAGCATGCATGGCCAAGAGAGGCAGCCATGCATTTTGTGTTAGAAAAGATTAACCAGATGGCCCTGCAAAGTAGTATACAAGTACAATTAGGGGTGTCAATCGAATCCGAATTATCCAGCATCTGAATTCGGTTGGTAGCGAATATAGTTTAAATTTTTTCCATCCGATTATCAATTTCTCCCTTATTCGTATTTGCATAAAAATATGGATACAAATATGGTATGGACTTTTGCCATTCGAAATGTTATGTTATCTGCACTATTCGTATTCAAATTTGATAAAACAATATACATATTTTATTGCGGTTTGGCTAATTAGTTAGATGAGTATTTTTCGTTTAATTTGAATTCATGTGTTTAGATGAAATAGATAAACTACAATGATTAGGTGTGCTATGTACGAGGATAAAGTATCATAAATATCTTACAATTACGTAAGTTACGAGGATATCTGAATCCGACCGAATTGAGTAGGTATTTGATTCGTATTCGCATTCATTACGACATTCGATCCGTATGCGGATTCGACAATATTTAAATTTGTATTCGTATTTGTTTAGAAAATACGAATACAAATACGAAAAGACTATTATTCAATTCGTATTCGATTTGTTGACACACCTACGTACTGTGATTTCACTAATTATATATATATATATATATATATATATATATATATATATATATATAATATATATATATATATATATATATATATATATATATATATATATATATATAAGAGAGAAAAACAGATAGCGTTGCTGCTTTACAGTCTGAAGAAACGAGAGAGAAGGAAAACGCAACCATACATGGCTAGTTAGCCCTCTTCTGGCTTTTGGCATTGCACGCAAATACGGCACCGCGCGAACATGGTGTGCACCGTCCAAAATCCGGACAGCGTGTTCATGCATGCCACCGTACTGGTACGCACTCTATCTAGCTGCCTGACAGTGAAAGGCTGAAAGATGCCTGACTTCATGCATGCATCCCATGTGAAACATGCATTCGTGTACAAACTGCAGATGTATGTAAGGACAGAACAATTACTCTACATATCACCTTTTTTTGGAGAAGCAGAAAGATACATGCATGGAAAGATAATCTGGCACTTGTGCATGCTACCTGACTAAATTTCAGGCTCGACAACATTTCTGGGTGCCGTCCGTATTCCAATGTGCCGCAGGCCACGTGATATGTACTGTCGCGTCATTGTCAACTCTCCAGCTTAACACGCACGACGCATACCTCCCTGATCGATGCCCTTACATTACTATACTTTAAAGCTGTTAGCTTTGGAGTCTCACCCGAGCTCTCTACGTCGATAGAATTTCGTCCTCCGTCGGATCTCCCCCGTGCCCGCGCTGCGCCATTCGATCTGGCTCCTGCACATGCTGGGAACCTGCGGCCCCGCACGCGCCACGTCACCCGAGAATCCATGTCCGTTCGATCGTGCTCGCTGCCGCACAATTTTGCCGCTCGCGCGCCTCGCTGCCGCACAGATTCGCCACTCACATGTTGCCTCCCGGCCTACGACCCACGCCGGCCCAACAAAACGGCCCGCGCCAATGGCGCGGGTGCTCTTCTAGTATACTGGAAAGCTGCGCGCTTGCGCGCAGAGACAAACAAACGTGTCTATGTTAAGGAGAAAGGTAATTTTGTAGATACAATGTATGCAGATAGAGCATCTGGAACTAAGTATAGCAGCAACATTGTTAGAATCAGTGGTGGACTCAGGATTAAAATTTAGGTTGGGCGGGATGGGCCAATGGTATTATACAATAGTAAAGCAAGACATACATAACCCACATTACAATCACACTAATAAGAGCATATGACACTAACTGAAACCAAAACCACAATCCACATGTGAACATATAAAGATGAAGGTAGAATATAGAATATGGTACCTCATTAATGAAAACTACACAACAATTTGCCACCTAAATTCCAAATCATTGAACATACTAGTTTGAACAAAAGATGAAGTAACAACCTACCAAAAGTATATGAATTAGTGAGTGTTAAGATTAATTGATCATAAATCATAAAATTAATTGAATATTGACAAACCCAAAGATGTACCAGTAACGCACCAATTGCGTCAAGGAGGTCTTGGCAATTTCATTCTCCAAGATTTCACGCAATCTTAGCACTATATTCCAATCAATCATGCCTTTTAAACCATGTTTCATGAAATATCCTAAAATCATTTCCATATTTTTGCAAGGAAAAGCATGACCAAAAGGATGAGTTGGGCCCTTCAACAAATAAGACCCTCCTCACTTGATCTCTAATGTCAGAATGAAATTCCTCAATTGGTATGTGAAGTGCTAGATCAACTACAATATGAACATCCGAGTTGAAATCCTTAATACCTTTGGTTTGGTGTTGTGGTTGTGGTTCTAGACCTTGCTATTGTTGTGGACCTTGTTGTTGTGCATCTTCAACATCAACTTGGGCTCTAGCTAGTGCGGTTGCCACAACTTGAACATCACCAACATCAGCTTGCGCTTCTTTGGCTACCGCAACATTTCCGCTTGGTCGAGCTGCTCGACACAATGCTAAAATAACTCTTCAAATATAGCAAATCAAGCAACCACAATCCATTCAATTTTTGACTAATTTCCTTAAATCCTCATTCTTACCTTTAGATTTGGACCTCTTGTTTTGAGGTTGAGGAGGAGCCATGCTGGCTGGTGGCTGATGCTCAGCTGCTGACTGCTATGTGTATGCATCGCGCACGGCTACAAGCTGCCCACCTCGCTACCTCGGCCCTCGGTCCTTGGCTCGCCGCGACGCTAGCTGGCCACCATCCCGCTTGGCGCCTGCGGCGCCACTCGAGACCCGTGTGGAGCCAGCCTCCCGTGCACCGCTCATCTCCTCTTCGTTGCTCGCAGCTCACCTCCGCCGTGCACTGCCGGTCTGCCATGTGCCGCCTTTGTTTTGCTAGGGCTAGAGAGTAGAGACAATCAAACAGAGGTAGGAGAATGAACAAGTCAATAGACCACAAGTCTCTCTGCTTTGTGATTTGTGATTTCTCACACGCTGGGCCTTCTATTGAACTAGGCCTCCTAATGAATGCAACAAAAGGCCCACGCCCAGCAGCGCCTCCACCCTTAGTCTACTCGCTTCTTCTTCCTTAGGACGACACCAAACGATAGAGGCGCAGAGCAAGGCCATGGCGGCGGGGGTTACCTCGGGAGAAGTGTGTGTGTGTGTGGGGTACTACGTCGATGGCGTGGCTACCTCGAGAGGCCACCAGCCTTGCCCGATTGCTAGGTCCGCCCCTGGTTATAATAATGTTTGCTGTAACTATTATGAAGCAGAAATGATAAAACAACGTGATATCCATCGCCTATTGTAAGAGTGGACCAGGATGCACAGAAGCTTTCAGCGGAAAGTGTGACACGTACAGTAGACTGCTTCTAAGCTGAGGAGGTCAGCATGGTGTAATAATTGCTAAATAAGGCTGCTAGAGCTGGCGAATCATACAGATACAATTTATGAAACATAGGAAAGCATGAAAAACGATACATGAACAAGAACATAATAAAAGGAGATAAAGACGACAGTCCATATTAAGGTGCCTATAGTTGTGTTTGTTCACCTGTTACAAAAGGTCGCAAAAGGCGGCGCGTCTATGAGGTGTAGAGTCGACAACACAAAAATGTTCACATAGATAGGACATAATACTGACATAAACGAACTACTGCATTCTAAATCTCAACCATTTCATCAAAAGGATTTTGCTGTGTTGTTAACTTATCTTCTCACCAATTCAATTATCCATTTGTTAATTAAATTTGAGTGATCTAATAGTTAGTCATAAGGCCTACTAGCAAACGCATTTAGTCTTCCTTACTGGCAGGATAGGGAGGCCAGAAGAGAGAAACTTAGGGTAGCTCGGGCATGCTTCGCCGACGACGAGGAGCTATGGCGACGGCTGAGAGTAGCGAAAATGGAACGGGGCGGGGAGGCGGTCCGAAGGGTGGTGGAGTTGTGGCAAGAGGTGGCCGGTGGCGGCCAAGAGGTGGCAAGCGGCGGCCGGCCGTGGAGGAGAAACGTGGTGGCGACGATGGAGAGTGAGAGGGTGACAACTAGTGGAAGCATGAGCTAGAGGGAGCTATGGGGAACTCACCGGTGTGGTCAGAGGAAGCCGAGGGAACCAAAGGTGGGCTGGCGGCGGTGACCACGGGCGACGCGGTGTAGGCTGATGGTGGCGGCGACCTGTGGGGAAGGAGAGAGAGAGAGAGAGCGAGTGTGTGAGCGGTAGGGGGAGGTAGAGGGAAGCTAGGGGATACTCATGGAGATAGGAATCAAGCGGGGGCTCGCTGGAGGAGGCGCGGCGATGGAAACAGTGGTTGCGGCCGGAGATGAAGAAGAAGCCGGATGCGCGGGGCTCCGGTGGCAGAATCCCCAAATTGGTGGAGGGGAATTACTCCTCGTGGGGTAGAACACGTCGTGACGCGGTAGAGGGGCTGGAGTTCACGTGTGTGGCCGAACGATGAGGTGCCCGTGATGGCCGGTGCGGGCATGGTGATGCATTGGCTCGAGGCAAGCTTAGGAAGAAGAAGAAGGGTGAAGGGGAGGGAGAAGGAGGATGGTTGGGGCAAAGGGAGGCCAGGGCGCCGCTCGAGGGTGATCCTTTTATAGGCATAGAAGGGATGGGGGGTAGAGAGCACAATGTGGTCAGCGATGCACTTGTTGCGATGGCATGAGCACGGGATGATAGCAGGATATGGGCGAGACTAGGGCAAGGCATGGGCAAGAGGCGAAACCGTGGGCGGCAGGCAAAGACCGGGGGCGGTGGTTGGCGCGGAGGCACAACCGTGTGGCCATGGCAGAGAGCTGGGCAGGCGGTGTTGGCGTTGAGTGCAAGGGTGCGTGGAGGAAGATGATTGCCAGTGGGCCCGACAAGTCGTGAGGGATAATTTCTGAAAAAGACTGAGATCTTTAGTGGATTTTTAAATATAGTTATCGAGCTCCAAAAATTATGAAAAATTCTGGGGAGGCTCATCACTTAGTGTAAATTATTGTGTAATTTTTGTAGGTTTTTTTTTAATATAGATATTGTTCTCTAAAAATCTTCTAAGTTTCTATTTGTATGTATTTGTTTGACTTGATTTGAGATAAGTTTGTAAAACATGTTTTAATTAATCCCCTATTTTATTAACAGTACATTGATGCTAGGTTTGATTTTTAATTATCATATTTTGTTTTACTTCATTTTGTTCCTTAATTAGTTTTGTATTTCCAGAATTTGATTGTTTAATTCCTTTAATTAAACAAAAAGTCTTGCAATAAAATCCAGAAAAGCAAGTGTCAACAAGATCTATAACATCCCAAAATTCGATTTATTTAAAATTTAAAATTTAAATTCAAATCTCCAGAAAAATATTCGTTCCAATTTATTTATTTATTGCTCTTCTCTCTTTTTCTAAAAAAATATGTATATAAAAAAATAACTTCCCATCAGGTCACCCATCCCAAGATCCCAAGATTGCTCCCAAGCAATGCTCGCTTAACCCAAAGCCTTTGCATGCACGCACTACCAACGTGAGCTTTGGTTTCAATTGTTTATATTTCATCTCCAATTCTTTTATCCTATATTTACTTCTATCTCCCAAAATAGTCTTCTTCCTCCCGAAGCATGCAAGTTCTTTTCTCTCTCTTTTATTCCAGCTGAGAGCCTCTCCATGGCTGAGCTACCTTCGTGGTCGCCACCCTCGCCGCCTCCGGCCGTCGATGCCGCCCTCACCGCCGGCCACCTCCTCCACCGCGCCGTCCCTCTCCTCTCCCGTGCTCCCACGCAGTGCAGCCAAGGCTTGAGAGCTCCATCTGCCATTAATGGTGGCCACCACCATTTCTCCTCATTCAAAGCTTTAAATTCGATTTCATTTGAAGGGAAACAACTGCATTAACCTCTCCCACGATGCTATGCCTTTATTGCGCAGCCCTTCAGTGCACCCGCTGCGTTTCATCCGTTTCCAAACCGAACAGTCGCCTGTGCTTCATTGTCTACCCGACGTTTCGACTCACGGTTGAGGCTATATATTGGCATGCTATCTCTTCGTCGTCTTCTTTGCACTCTCTCCAAGTTGTAGAAGCACCTTAGCACAGCCACCATATCATTTCTGTTTTCTCCCACGTTGACAATTGCTTGGCCGGCCACCACCAGTTCGGTCCCCACCTTCGCCACCTCCGAGCTCCACCGTCGACACCGCTGTCTAGTCCTCTGCTACCTTGTAATGTCATAGCCATGAGTTTTTTCATGCGGTTACATGCTGACTTGCTTGCTGTTCATGGCTGCATGTTGTTTTCTTGTAGCATGGAAGTTGAACAGTGCCATGCAATTGTAGCTCATGGCCGCTGGCCCTTTGTTCAGTGCTCAAATATCCAGTCTTCATTTTGAGCCTCTTCTTGTTTCATTGCATTCTATTCTGCTTATCGCACTGTGCATAGCTATTGTTTGCCTTCTGTTCGTAAGAATGAAGATGAATAGTGTTCTGCTAATTAGTCCCCTGCATGCTACTTTGTACATGCATATCTTTTTGGAGAATTGATTTTCTACAATTTCGTTCATTCTCATACGAACTCCAAATCCAACAATTCTTCCTCCTAAATTCATCTAAATTCATTCTCTACTTCCAGTATTTATTTTGTAATTTTTGGATTTTATTTTATTTTCTGTTATTTATTTGGTTCATTGCGCGTGTGTAGAATCTGACGTCGCCGACGCAAGCTTGGATCAACAGGAAGCGCTTACCTCCAACGTCACCGAAGGCGAGTCTCCTTTGACCACTTTGAACCTATGATTTTTAAATTGTGTTTTCAGTTTTCAAAGTATTATGCATTGCTAATTCATATATAACGATAAGTTCAAAGTGTAGTTGTTAGTTAAACCCAAAATTTGCTAATGTCATCCTTGATAATTGTACCCTATACCTTTGTAACCATAGCATAGTAATTCTGCAATATTATTTACAACATTGTGGAATAGTTAAACGCGGTAGAATTGCTTAGACATGCTTTTCGGTCTTATTCAATCCTTGGGAGGGAAAAATCTTTATTACACTTAGACTTTATGCTTTCTTTGGAAAATGTATGACATTGGGTAATGTCAGTGTTTGGAAAATAAATTATAATGATGAAAATATGTTTTAGACTTGGGTGGATGGTAAGATCAAGCGGGTGCAGTTAGAGCACGAAATCATGTATTGTGTTAGTCCCGCCCAAGTCATATTAAGTACCGACGCTTGTGACTATCCAAACTGAGCACTACCGTACAACCACATGTCCAAAATGGGAACGGACCTGGCCAACTAATTAGCAAAATTTTGAGTCGGTTCTGTCATGGTTGTGTGTGCTGATTCACATGGCGCAAGAGGGGACCAGGAAGGTGAAACCTTAGCGGGCAGAACCGAGTCAAAAGGAAGCTTTATAAAAGCCTTGTGATGGTCTCTCCTTGATTCACACGTCAAAGGAAACGTGTGGTATATCAGGAGATCATCTCTTGTGGGTCAAGCTGTACAACCTCTGCAGAATGTTAAAAACTATTCGAATAGCCGTGCCCACGGTCAAGGGCAAGCAAGGTGCGTTTTCACATGGTAGATTTTGGTTTTGATTTTTTTTTAAAAAAGAGTAAATTTTGGGAACCGGGAGCAGTTGGGACTCTCGGGTAGTTTCTGGCAACCAGAGCCAGTTGGGCAGCTAGAGTCTTGATGCTAGTGGTTGGTAGCTAAAACCTCCACTAGTAATACAATTAATTTATTTATTGAAACTACGTTTGACAAATATGCTTTATAAAAATTGTTTGAACTTAAAATATTGCTTTGTGCAAAAGAACCATATAAGCCTCATTTGTAAAGCTATGCATATGCATGTTTCCCAAGACTCGCGGAGTACTTTATGTACTCACATGCTACACTCATAATTATACCTCAGAAGCCTTCAACGACACGGAAGACGACTGTGACTACTTCGCCTGTGGCTTTGACGAAGGACACTCGGAGTACTAGGTTGCGCTCCCCAGTCGAATACCGGTGGGCAATTTGATGGGCCATCGCTCGGAGTTTATTATTATTATTTTGTTTCCGCTGCTGTAAGACTCAAGGTCTTTTCGACCTCTTTTGTAATAAGTGGCCATAGGGTCGGTACTCAGTTGTTTATTAATGTTATTCGTGATTCGAATTTGCTATCAACAATGTTTTCACTGTGTGAACTAGCTACTGATTATGGGACTAGTGCGGAAATACACAGAGGGTTCGGATTCAGAAATCCGGTCCCGACAAGATCCATCAAAAGTTTTAAAAAGTTCACATTTTCCTAAAGTTTAAAAATATACCCAAAATTTGGGATGTTATAGAAATCATGCTTACTCAATTCATCACTTTGCATATTTGTACTAAGAAGAGTGAAGTGTGATATGCAGGAAATTCATTGCATACAGATAGAATAAACTTTGATTCTTTGAATGAGAGTATGAGACCATTGACAAACAAAGAATTCTAGAATGGAACATCTTATGAAGTTTATACTTAGTCATTTTTTAAATACATCTATGAGACAAAATAACAGAAAAGTCAAAAAAGATATTGAACCTTTGAAGGCGGCGAGCGGCAGAGGAAATATGAGAAGGGATGAACACAAGAAGACCGCAACGGTGGGCAACAAAGGAAATCTGAGGAGAAAGAACCGAGGCCTACCAAGTATGGCTCATAAAGCATAATGATGGGAAGCATGGATGATTTACCTCTGAATCGACGTCGTTGCCGTGGCTGTCCACCCAGAGCTGCGCCGTGCTCATCCATTTCTTGTTGTCGCTATCCTTCGCCTTGGCCTCCGTGTCCCTGTCTTCCCTTCTCTTCCGTGCCTCCTCCTCCTTCATCATCTCGATCACTGCACCAAACAACATAGCCACTAACCGCATCCGCAAAACCCTAAAAAAACAGAAACAAATAAACAACAACTAACCAAGAGGCCTCACCGTCTCGCAGAGCGGCAGCTTGCGCTTGAACACCTCGATCTTGCGGCCTCCTCCTCGAGGCTCCTGATGCAGGCGTCCACCGCCGATACCTCCTTAGCCGCCGTCGCCATCTGGTGTGCGCTCCGCGCGGTGAAGAGCTTCAGGTCCAGGCCTATCCCGATGTCCCCACACCCAACCCCATGAACACAAACAACACCACGCCACCAAGAAACACTCTCGCACCACACCTGCCTCCCAAGTCCCAGATATTTGCAAGGAAGCAGCAGCCGGAAGACAAGAGGAAGAAACTCGAGGAGGATAGGATAGCAAAAATCAAGAGAAACGTAAGGACGAAGACCCAGGGAAAACCAAATCAGCATAGATCCACGAAGAGAGACCCTCCCCACAAAAAAAGATGAAAGTAGCACATATTAACATAGATCCATCCCCAAGAGCATATGAAACCGGGGAAGAAAATTGTAGGAAGAGACGAGCCAAACAACAAGCGCTGGCAGCCGAGGACGGGAGGAGGAAGAGGAGACGAAAGCGGTAGCGCTGCCAGAATCCACCACCGTCGGCGCTCAGCGAGAGGCAGCAGCGCCCGGGTGGGAGGAGACAAGGGGAGAAGAGAGGACGAGAGAGGGACGCGGGGAGAGGCAGCGACGGCGGATAGGACGAGGCGAGAGGAAAAAGAGGAAAGGAAAAGAACAAAGAGTCGGCGATGGGAGGAAAAACGAGGCAACGAGGACAAGCGCGCATCCAGCCGAACAACGGCGTGGGAATGCATCGCCAAACACAGGATCAGATCGGACAGTGTCGGGCACAATCGGATGGAACGAAAAATAGGACGACGTGGCCACCCTGAGAACCCCCATTCCAGACTCCTTTTTTATATAGAAAGATGTACTATCGGCAGGCGTCTATCTGACATGCTATATATATATATATATATATATATATATATATATATATATATATATATATATATATATATATATATATATATATATATATATATATATATATATATATATATATATATATATATAGGGAACGATCTAGTGCAAATGGACTATTCGGTGCTAACATGCAAACGCCGCCTGGGCCATCGGATCTGAACATGTGGCTCTGATGTTGGTGGGGAGCACCACATCCACTTAAATGAAATTTGCGAACCCCGCGGCCGCTCGAATTTGCAAAATCCACTCCCCGCTCGGCAAGAGGGCTCCTCCTCCTCGCTCGCTCCCAAATCTCGAGCCTCGCCTCGAGCCGCCCTACTTCCCGCGGCGCGCCGCCGCGCGCCGCGTCTCTCCTGCTGCCCTCGCTCGCGCCATCCGGCGCCGCCGCGCTTCCCGCGCGCGCTTCCTCTCGCAGCCCTTCCAGCCGGCCGCCGCCTCCACGACCCGCCACACGGCGGCGCACGGGTGTTTCTGCGGCTCGGTGGCGGGAAGCCCTCCACCACCCTTCAATGCCAGCGCCGCCCCGACTACTCCGACTTGGTTCCTGCGTCACCGCCGCCGCCGCCGCCTGCCGCTCAGCGCCCGCCTCTTGGCCCTCGCTGCCCCGACTCGGTTTCCTTCCCCCTCCCGGCTGCGGCGGCGCCGACTGCTCCTGTTGCGCCACAGCCGCCTGCCCCGACTCGGTTCCCCTCCCGGCTGTGAGTTTGATTCAAAGTTGGATTCATGCTGAGTGTTCATGCTATGAGTTCATCTAGAAGTTATTTATTGCAATCTTGCATTCATTTTTGCAGAAGCATTATCATCTACCGTTTTCAGCACCCCAGATTCGCTATGTGTATTATGATCAGTCATATAATGGTGAAGCCTTCCTTTCGAAGGTGATGCAACTGGAACTCCATGGGCCTTCCCATGGTTGATAGGATGAAGTGCTGTGGAGGGGGAAGGCAACGAAACTCAGTGCTGCAACTCTGCGTTGAGGAAATGTCACCCACCATGAATACATACAGTTGGGTAAAGGCAGAGGACCGAAAAACTCTTGAGCAAGGAACATAAGTACTCACTAGCCGAATCCAAATTTATGTGCTTTGGAGATGAGTATTGATGTATTAGTGTTATGTAACTGAACCAAGTGTCTCAGGTTGTACTAATCTTGTAACTGAATGTTGATGCTTCAGTTGTAAAGTACTAAGTTTTTGAATTGTGAATGAGTCATTATTGATGAAGCAGTGTTCTTGTTGCCTGAGCTGAGTATTGATTTATGGCTTGGTTATGTATGAGAATGAGATGACCAAGCAGTGTTCTGTAATGAATGACTGGGCACATCTCATTGGTCAAAAGGCTTATTATGGTCATAATGGAATGACTAAGCAGTTGGTCTCTCAAATTATCAGGTTGTAAATTGAAAGTGAATAGTGTCAGGTTGTTCAATGTAACTGGGCACATCTCATTGGTCAAAAGGATGCACTCACTCATTTAGAAAACTAATACTATTCATAAACTGAACTACTGAAGCATGACAACATTTGGAAATCTGCTATGTGCTTTTGATGGACTCCAAATTGAGTAACACATCAACATCTGGAAATCTGCTATGTGCTTTTATGACCATAGATTGGGGTCAAAAAACAAACAACATGCTTGTCAAGAAATCTGCTATGTGCTTTTGATGGACTCCAAATTTCTGGACTAGGTGAGCAAGTATGCACATGGTTTGCCAAGTGAAACTCAACAAAGACCATGAACAGAACTTTTGCAAGGTTTGAACTCAAGCATTAAATATGATATTCACATCAAGACTCAAGCATAACAATATTCGTGCATTCCACAAGCAAAATATATCTCTTTGTCAAAGTTGTGATGACATTAGGTTCCCAACATAATAGCTAATACCATAACAACCACGCAGACCATAAACACTCTTACTAGTAACATCCATTGTTTTGTTACACACTCATTAGGTTCTGAAATTATAGAAAGACTCCTAAACTGATTTCATTTGACATTTGAAGCATCATTCTGGGTGTCAATTTCTTGGTTCTCTTTTTTGTGGAGATGATGTGGCATCCCTACTGCATCCTTGCAACCAACTCCTTTGATTCCTGACAATGAAGCGACAAATAAAACAATCAACATAGTTTGTAACAAAATAAATTGACGATATGACGGCAAGGAATTCCAAATGACTCAAAGAACATGCAGGAGCATTTGGCATCTTTTGTTGTAAGGTTGTAGCGTATCTCTCTTACCTTATTTGAGTTATCACTAACTACTGAGATTTTGTACTCTCCTGCGCTTTCCATGTTCTCCACATTGCAATGCTCCCAAGCAGCAAACACTTCTTTTTGAAACTCAGTGAAGACAGCGAACGTGAAGACCTCACTAGCATGCTTCTCTATTGCCCAGGTAGTCTGCAACACAGGCATTGTGTGTAACGTGGTATTGACAGCTTCCAACTCATTCTGACGTTGTTCTTCCACTGCATTAACAAATCTGATCCAGAACTCCACTAAAGTATTTTTGAATCCAATAAACCGATTGAAGAAAGAGTTAGAACTCTCTAACCTAGAAGTGGTTCTAAGGATTCCTGCCAGGAATACATCTTTGAAGTAAGCGGGTACCCACGATGCGCGGATTTGGTACCGAGTAGCCAACCACTCATTGGATTCCAAACCAAAATCAGAAATAAGGCTAGAAAATTGCTCCTCAAATTCCTCCGGAGTTTCTGAGGCCCATACACATGAGTTAACACGTTGGTACAATAAAGGGTTTTTTCTCAAATGTGGCGGTACCTTCACTGGAAGCTTTTGCAAAATATGCCACATGCATAACCTATGCGTGCTAGTAGGGAAAACAGTAGAAATTGCATTCTTCATGCCAGTATCTTCATCGATTATGATAAACCTGGGTGCAACTCCTCCCATTGCTTTCAAGAATGTACGAAACAACCATACGTATGTCTCAGACTTCTCATTGCTTAATAATGTAGCCCCAAGCAAGACACATGCCTTATGGTGATTTACTCCAGTGAATGGTGTGAAGATCATGTTATAATGGTTGGTGTTATATGTAGAATCAAATGAGACTAGATCTCCAAAATGAACATAATTCTTCCGACATGTACTATCCGCTCAAAATGCATGTACCAACCTACCCTTGTCATCAACAACATAATCAAAGTAAAATTAAGGATTTATGTCATTCTTCCTACAAAGGTTGTCAACAAACATCTGAGCATCCGATGACTTAATACAGCTTCTCAGCTCTTTATGATAATTCTGCAAGTCTCTCCTCGTGCATCCTACATTCTCAAATCCACCCTCACTAATACGGAGATATCTATATGCCCCACTTGTGCCAATGCCTCCTTTATGACATGTGATTAATGCACGCTTGGCCTTCTCATTTACTTTCCTATTAGACCTTATCAACTGTTGTTTGCTAGGTGATACCATTTCATGTGTATGTGACTCAACCAATGTCTACACCCTAAACTTATTGTCGCAAGTGCGTTTTACAACTAAAATTGCCTCACAGCCACACCTAGTTAACTTCCTGACATATTTCCTTTTCTTTAACTCCACGTTGTCTTTACCTTGTTTAGTCCGGAAGCTTTGTCTTGCGCACATCCATCGCTTCCATCTCGTAACACCATTGATAACCGTTTGCGGGCCAACACGGACTCCAAACCCGGCTGAATGTGCATACGTCTTATAGAATTCCTCAGCAGCGTCCAAGTCATCAAAAACCATCCCTTCAAATAGCTTGATAGTTAGGTCAACATAAGGTGTATAAGAAGAACTCTGCAATGCAAATGATTAAGTGTCAAGCATGATGAAACGATCGATAGAATCAAAGACATGCCCACAACACGATACTTACTACGAATGGGGTGCTTCCGCCCTTTTCCGGGGTACCAAAATGAATAAATTGTTGGGGAGGTGAACTAATTTGAGCAACAGAGTGTGCATCGAGGCTTCCTTGTCTTGGCAAAGCCAATGCCATGCTCTCATTGGCCACAGATTCCATGCCTGCAATATTATGCCAAACACACAAAGCAAGAAGCAGGTGATTTTAATAAAGTGGAACCTAATATGTTTGGCTTTAATCACTTTGCTGATTAAGATATGCAGTTCTAATGAATGTCAAGTGAAGCCATTGATGAATCAATGTCATGGAGAACACTCACTAGTTTGAACTAAGAGGATAAAAGGAAGCATGCAAATGTACTTTCATTGAATCAGTAGGATGCAACACAGAGGTAGAAAGCGCTCTAGCAAGACCTCAAACTAAAACAGACTTATCTTGTGCTAAACAGTGAAAGCACCTGACAGACCTATCGTATGCTATCTCTATCTGTATCATTTCTTATTTATTTGCATATGGTCAAGACTCAAGATTCATAAAATTTAGACCTTAAGGCCTGTTAGGTTGGTTCTCTGACATGGAGCCTGCAAGAAGCAGATGGTTTTAACAAAGTGCCAAAGTGAAACCTGATATGTTTGTCTTCAATCGCTATGATCATTAAGATATCCTGTTCTAACGAACATCAAAATGGATTAGAAATAAGATACGACTTCGGTTTTCTGTCTCCGTTTCTGCATTGAATCGAAAACTCAAAATCGACAAAGAACTAGACAACCTCTGATGAATCAAAATCGAAACCGACGGACTTCCTCCTCCCCTTCTACATTGCGATCCAATTTCAAACCTAAACCTAAGCTTTAAACAACAAGTTTTAGTCTAACATCAAACATCAGTCAGTACAGGAGCGGACGCTTACCTTCTATCTGAATGGCGGAGGTCGGCCAGAATTGGAGCACCGGCCTAGAAGGGCGGCGGCGGCGGCGGTTCAACCTCTCCCGGTCAGGGAGGAAGGCGATGGGTCATCCGCTGGCTCGTGAACGTCTGTGCGTGGCGAGGAGGCGGCAGTGCAGCACGAAGAGAAGGGGCGGAGGTCGGCCAGAATTGGAGCACCGGCCTAGAAGGGTGGTGGACGGGGAAGGCGGCGAATTGGAGCGGCGGTAGTTCAACCTCTTCCGGTCAGGGAGGAAGGCGATGGGTCATCCACCGGCTCGTGAACGTCCGTGCGTGGCGAGGAGGCGGCACCGCAGCACGCAGAGAAGGGGAGGAGGAGGTGGTGACAGGGAGGCGGCTGCCTGGGAGGCCAGGCGGCGCGGGGGCGGATTGGAGGGGGCGGCGAGGAGGCGCGGGAGGCCAGGCGGCGCTTGCGATCGTGGAGAAGACGAAAAGACGAAGGGGTCCGGGGTGTTTAGCAGGCGGGGTGTTTTCGCAGGAAGAATAGAACCTCGGGGGGGTTTCTGAAAAATGGCATAAGTGATTTGGGGGGATTCCACCCTCCTACATCCGAGCCACATGTTCCAGATCCGATGGCCCAGGGCAGCGTTTGCATGTTAACACTGAATAGTCCGTTTGCACCGGATACGTTCCCATATATATATACGGGCATTGTGCGTATATATAGTAGGTTGACGGCTTGATGCCGTTTGACACCTGCTACAGTGCAGCATCTGAACTTC
Source organism: Ampelocalamus luodianensis (assembly GCA_036346255.1). NCBI lineage: Eukaryota > Viridiplantae > Streptophyta > Magnoliopsida > Poales > Poaceae > Ampelocalamus > Ampelocalamus luodianensis. The sequence goes on from CM070621.1 coordinate 42,445,592, forward strand.
AGGATATATAGCTAGCTCATGCATGTTTTAATTTCTAATTTCTTTTGACAGTGAGGGTGGCAAGAAGCTATATAACCCCTTCTGTTTCTAGTTAGGGAGAGATCGACCCCATGACATCAGCAAATTAAATAAGATACGTATCTTGATCTGAATCGATCGCATCACCAGCTAAGACAATAATTAATCGATCGATCATCCTGCAAGCCATTGAATTGCATGCGATTGATCGTCGTATTAAGTTTGCAATCGCGCGCAGGAGATTCATCAGTCGGCCCTTACAGCATTTATCAGGTATATGCATGCGGCAGTGGCATGCAGCTAGCTGAGCTAGCTTATTATTTATTTTTTTTGAAAAAAGGAAACCCTGTTTTTTGATTGGAAGCAAATAAAATGTTCTAACAGAGGAGATTACCTAGTTGAGCTAGCTTCCGCGGATCCTAATTGTCATGGCCAATATATTCATGCCTGGTCCAACATCTTGCAGAATTGCAGATCATATATATTCAGATAAATTCAGCGCGTAATTAATTAGTGCACTGCCTGAAGAGATATGGGATGCCAATCCTTTACGACTTAACCCATCGATTGGAACACCATTATTTCAGCAGTTAGCTATGTAGCTAGATAGATTCAGTAACCTGCAGACTGCAGATCAGTTCACCACGCTCAAGGAGATCTCGATGGATCAACCAGGCATATGCATTACACATGCCTAGAGCGTTTAATGCATCTTGATCTCAGGATCACAACATGAGCGACTCCTCTGAGGTGATATTCCGTCTAAACAAATGACTGCGGAATGCCGATCAACAATTTAACAGATTTGACAAACTTACAGGCAAGTAGTGTAAACAGAAACAGTAGAGCATCAATTGTATCAACAATTCAACAGAAGCCATTAGCGACCTGCCCCTAGCAGCTGGAGGCTAACATTAGTAACAATCTTACGTAAATAGATATCTGAAGCTGGAAACTTGCTTTTACTTATAAAAAAACATACTTGAATAAATGAGAAATACTACAAAATGCTATGTCATTTTTTCTCTCAATCCAACGGTACAAGGAATCCACGTCCGATCAAACCACGTGTCATGCTTACAACCATCCGATTTTGGGGTATCTTCGTTTTAGGAAACCAAGTTACACTCATGGTTTATGTAAGATGGTGTTGTAAGTTTTTGTTAAATTGGATGGATTGCAGGTTTCTGCCTAATTCCCTGACGGCGGTCGAATGTTGGTTAGTTGTTGTAGTTAGTGGTTAATGCATAGCTCCTTAATTGTGTTTTTTCTTGCAGTTTTGTCTTCCTGTTGTATCTTCAATAAACTAGTTGTGATTGTCTCATGTTTACTTTAGTAGTTCCCAGCACGTGGTGTTGCCTCATCAATTCCCAATGATAGATATTGACCTGAAGTGCTCTCCCTGACAAAAACAGAGCATGTTCTCATTCTTTGTTGTTATTGTTTCGCTTTTGAGCTGAATCTCATATAGCCAATTCATTAGTAAGACTATTTATCGATTGGCACTTTATGCTCAAATGTAGTGTCTTGCCTTTGTTTTCATGCTTATATTTGGATAGCCCTGCTTTAATATTTGAATGAATAAATCTTGAAACTAGACTTGAATGAATGACTTAATATGGTTTTCATGTGACATATAACTGAAAAGTAGGTGTGTTGATTTCACAAGCTTCGTACTTCAATAATTTGTTGTCTCTGCCATTATATATGCTCTTTCCTCTTTGTGCAATGTAAAATTAAGGTGACCTAATATGTTTAGCTTTGTTTATCAGACACAGTGCCCGGTTCGAACCATGAATATAAGACTTGAAAAATGCAGAAAGACCTCATGCTCATGCACAAAGTTTAGGTAATACTTCGCTACATGTATATTGTTTAATTGAATTTTTCGCCCTTCTCTATAGCCCAATTTATGTATGTTTTCTTGTATGGCCCTGTTCAGGTACATGACCGGACCGATTGCTACTGATGGAAGCAAAAGCATAATTTGTTATGTTCAGGCTGGTGCATCACCGCAGGGCACAGTCGCTTTGCCACCAAAAGACCACCTTGCGTAAGTTTCAAATTGCTATTTAGATTTCCTCTTTTTTTTTGTGCAGTTTGTGTGGTTCTAATTCCTCTCTCTTTGTTTGCCAGTAGAGTTCTGAAGGTCGCAAAGAGTCTTTAGATGATGAGCTTCAAGATGGAGAGAATGAGATTAGTGGCTATTGAATGTTGAACTAGAATGCATACTCAGTGTTTACAGTTTTGGATTTGTTGAAATGCTTATAGGAATTTTGGAGCTATGTCAATTCCATTGTGATACAGTTCCTACACATCTTAAACGATTTTAGATTCTTTTGGTGTTTCATCATGCCATATATTTTAGCTAAAATTTTCTTCATATTACTCTTGTCAAAATATGTTTATCTGTAGAAGCCTGCATTGGGCTTAGTTTCTCATGAAGATAGGGCCACAACTTTGATGAGAACCCTTCACGATGTTTAGGAGAGAAGAAACTAAATAGTTTTGGAGATCATCGATAATTTATGTCATATTGGCTGGCCAGCAAGATTTTGTGTGCAGAAATGTTCTGGTTTCTTGCTTGGACTCTATGTGTTATCTATTTCACTTTATAGAACATGGCGTGCTTAGTATACATCGGATACACGATACACCATAGACTGTCCAACTATGCCACAATGTCAATGGTGCACTCCACTGATGTAGCGTACCTATTTAAAGTACATGTAATGTACTGCTATGGTACTGTAAGTTGTAGCCTATCTACCTGTACCATCGAATTCACCTTTCCTATTGCCGAACATAGTATTTTTCAATTATTACTCTTCGATGCAACGGCGGTACAGCCGAACATGGCCTTTTCGGTTATTACTTTTTATTCAGCACCGGTACATGACATATTTCTGTTGTTTTCTAAGGAAACAAAAGTCTATTTTACATTTTTAAACTTTTCGAAAAGTCCAAAAAAACAATCATGAACTACAAAACCGGACACCAAACACCCTCAACTATCAATACCATGCAAATTACCCCCCTAACCTATTCCAAGCTGGTTTTCATCTAACATGGCATCCACGTGGATCTGAGGTGGGCACTGTAATGTCCCTGGCCCATATGTCATACTCTAATGACTTTCTTCTTCCTCCTCTCCTCTCCTCCACCTCCATCGACGCCAACACCACCATCCACTTATCCTCCTGAGATCTTCTCCCTCGGCGACCTCCACGCCATCGCCAAGTCCTGTCCAGACTGTCGGCTCCTATTCTGCCTAACTCCCCTGCCGCTGCCGCCAACGCCCACTCTCTCTCTCTCTCGATTGCTTTGCTCCCTAGAGCTGTGATGTCCTTCCTTGTGTATGCATGCTGTGCTTGCATTTATTTAATACTTTCCTTGCTTTCCTTCTAAACAAATCCCGTAACACATGCATGAGGTCATGTAATACACATCATGCATGTAGACCTCCTGTCTAATACTTTATTTCTTTCCTTGTGGCACATGCACAGGCAAATTCCATGCATTCATGCCTCCTTGTGGTCCCAAAGTCTCCTCACACATAAATATGAGAATAATTAAAATACTAGCATTAGGTAGTAACCAGTTTTCATGTAGATTTAAACCAAATTTAATTATGGGCGAGTTCACCTGTTGGTAATCTCTTTAGCTCGTGCTCGTGTAATCGGTCCAATCGGCGGGATGTCCTCATCATTAATGCAATATGATCTACGACCAAGTCCTTATCACTTACGACCAGCTCATACTTAGTCACGACCAGTCCATAATTAGTTACAACCAGTTCGTAACTCCTTACGACTAGTTAGTACCTAACTACGACCAGTTTGCAACTCCTTACGACCAGTTGGTGATTATGTTCGAGTAGTCTACGAGTAGTTCGCATCTCTATACGACTTCGACCAGTCTACGACTTCGGCCAGTCTACGACTTTGCGAACTGAATGACATGCTAGTGTATTCTCCCTTTGCCTCACGACATCTGGTTGAACTCCAAGTGAGATAATATGTTATCCATAGATTGTTCAATACTTTCTCGATCAAATGTCGAATAACTTCATGTGGTCGACACTTCGACCACTAGTAGCATGGCTATGCACTTTCTTTATTCGACCACAATGAGGGGTCCAGAGACATCTCTCCTGTTATGTTAGGAGGGGCAAATCCCATATCCGACCAGTCACATTCCTCCGCATGTTTCATAGCATACCCGAAAGCTATCTTTATAACTACCCAATTACGGAGTAGCGTTTGGTAAGCCCTAAGAGTGCCATTACACATGTAGAAAACAAAGCTGATCTCAGGTCTAAGGATTATACATCATCATTGCTTGAGACCAACTAACGACACATAGAATCATAACAATCTCAATAGTGTCTCAAGGTGGGTCTTATCCAACACCATGTTCTCTAACATGCGTTCATATTATTGGTTTGATATCTCCATATTTATGACCTGTGAAACATGGTCATCAACCAATACATATGCTAGTCTATTCATATGTGTCATCATATGTTTTCGACCAGGGAACGTTTAAGAATAATTATCGCAGAAATACAAAGTTTCACAATCAAGTCACATACTTGATGATAAATATTAACGATATAGTTCTAGGAACAAGTTAACACATTATACAATGTTATGAACATAATGTAATATAATCATTTCTATGATTGCCTCTAGGGAATATTTCCAACAGCGAGCTAGGCAGGAAGCGGTGCTCGGGCGAGGCGCAGCCGGAGTAGGGGGCAGGTACACCATGGTCGGGCGGCGCAGGGAGGAGCCAGCAGATCAGGGACAGGCGACACAGCCAGAGGGAGGCGGCCCAGCGATGGTGGAGGCACGCGGCCAGGCTAGGGTAGGAGCTGGCGGCTAGAGGGGAGGAGCTGACCCGGAGGATGGAGGAAGGCGTCGTGGGAAGAATGTTAGGCATGAGCAAAAGCTCCAGGGAGCAAAGCAATGGAGAAAGAGAGGGCGTTGGAGGCGACGGCAGGGGAGCTGGGCCGAGTAGGAGCTAGCGGTCTGGACAGGACTTGGCAGTGGCGTGGAGGTCGCCGAGGGAGAACATCTCAGGAGGATAAGCGGACGGCGGTATTGGCGTCAATGGAGGTGGAGGAGAGGAGGAAAAAGAAAGTCATCAGAGTATGACATGTGGGCAAGGAATATTACAGTTCCACCTCGGATCCACGTGGATGCCATGTTGGATGAAAACCAGCTTGGAATAGGTTAGGGGGGATAATTTGCATGGTATTGATAGTGGAGGGTGTCCGCTGTCTGGTTTTGTAGTTCAAGATTGTTTTCTGGACTTTTCGAAAAGTTCAAGGGTGTAAAATAGACTTTTTCCATTTTTTAACACTATGCGCGCGTAGGCCACTATGCGTGCACAGGCCACTAGTATCAACAAGCGCTTTGCCACTAGAAGTTGGAAGCTTCCATATTAATGATCTTATGTGAATAGATATCTGAAGCTGGAAACTTACGTTTATACAAATCATACTTGAATAAACATGAACACAAAAAATTAACAAATATAACACAAACATACTACATTGTTCTTCCTCACAAAATAAAATAAAATAAATCATATTGTGTTGTTGTTGAAACAACCAAATTTTGGGCCTATCACTCGGCGTTGATAATATGGATCTGGTGGGATTTGCCCTATTCATGTCTTCAGCAACCAGAACCATGTCCTGCAAGGCTAGACCCTACCGTCGGTGCAACCTCTCTCTCTCTCTCTCTCTCTCTCTCTCTCTCTCTCTCTCTCTCTCTCTCTTCAATAGTGCTATTTGGTAGTGGCTACACTGGGAGTGGTACTGGAGGGATGGTGGGGATGATGAGGTGAGTGGGGAGGGGGCGATGGCTTGAGAGTCATCTTGTGGTAGGGTGAGGTGACTTTGGTGGACGGATTCAAATTCAATTGGTGAATCCAGGGTACTAAACATGTCCCTTGTCGATGATTTAGTATCGATTTTATGAATGAATGCTGGGGTGTTGCTATATTGATTGTGTTTACAACAGGGAGGAAGTCACTAAACTAGAGCTTGATAACTTCTGTCTCTCGTTGTCTTTTTTGAATCTCATCATCGTTTGTCCACCGACTTAACTCCTTATATAGCGCATGAAGGGGAGGCAGTTGTTCATGTTAAGAGGCGCCTTAATGTTTGATGCAATGCGCACATTCAATGGCTGTTATTGTCAGATACATATGCCCCCACGTCACCTTGTAGTTACGTTAGAGACAGAGGCTTAATACGTGCAGTTATCTCAGGGAATAACAACAGATGTTAACTATTGCGTATATTAACCATAACGTACAAATGTCTCTAGTCGACTGGGCCCACATGTTTGTGGTTCTTATGGACTATAGGGTGGTCATAAATGACCTGGTCATGGTAAAGCTTATGGCCATGAGGTGATCGTAGTATGACTTAAATCAATAGGTGGTCGTGAAAGAACTTACGACCATAAAGTGGTAGTAGGATGAATTACGACCATATAGGATGGTCGTAGAATAGTTTACGACTATTAGATGTTTATAATCTCCCTCATTGTAGATACTGAGGGATACCCTTGAAGGTTGTATAAAGGATATTATCATATATAATAAATATTACAGATAAATAATTCAATTAATTGAGGATTATTAGATCCTCGTCACCCCTACTAGCAAGTTTTTTAAGGAAGTGGGGAAATAGATGGTGGAGAGATGGCCATCACCACCAACCCCAACATTTATAGGAGTATAAAAGATACTAGGTTAAATATGCAAAACAAGATAATAGCAAATTAAATAAAATACAAATAATTTTACATCATTCTTGAGAAAACCACATTTTAGGTCTGTCACCCTGTGTTGAGTTTGAGTGTGATACAAATTCAGTTTAAGTATGATATAAATTTTGTTTCCTACTCTAACTCATAGGTCTACCCCTACACGGCGTCTTTCATATACCACTATGAATTTATACCTATAGACCATAGAGTAGAGCAATAGCTTTATTATAAATATCTCATCATATAGTGGTATCGCTTTCGTGCATCTGTGGTTTTTTTTCCTGCAAGGTTTTTTCACGTAAATTCGTGTCTCCTGTTCCACCTTTTAGGTGTATTATTTGCAACAAGTAGTATCAGATTGCATGAGATTCAATGGAGAAGAAAAAACATTGTCATCATCGAATCCAAAAAGAATGAGCAAACCTAAGCAGACCTCAATTCGTATCGGAAGCAAACTCAGACGCGTGTCGTGGGTTGTAGGCTTGCAGCCATAAAAGGGGTGGCAGGCAAAGAGAAAAAGCGACTGAGTCCAGTCAAGGCATCAAAACCCGAGGTGAGGAAAGCAGCACGACAAGCACTTCGCAAGGGATCCGGATCCGCTGCCGTAACGCAAAATGATAACAATGTGAATAGTGTTTTGTGAGCGTGCAAATAGTACTCGACAATGCTACTGTTGCAGCACTATAGCAACAGAAGAATATTTAACGAAACACATTGTATCAAAAGTATTGTACCTATTAATCTTAGAGCCGGCCAAATGGGTGGCCTGGCACTAGCACGATGCGGCCCGGCCCATCTTGGCATGACCCATCGTGGCCCAGGTAATAGGTGGGACGTGTCGTGCTGGCCCACGTGCTGAGGAGGTGGCCCAAGCATGGCCCGATGGCCTGGCGTGACATGCTGGCCTAAGCCCTAGCCCGTTTAGCCCAACGGTCATTTGGGCCCACTTAGCTCGTTAGGCCCAAAAAAATCTGAAAAAATCCAAAAAATATGTAGAATTCAGAAATAGATATAAAAATTGTAAAAAATGAGAAACATATTGAAAATGTTATAAATAGCTTTATTAATGTTCAAATGGTTGCCTCGTTAAAACCTTTGCTAAGTAAAAACTCAACATGAGAAAACCTTGGCAAAAGAAAAATAGTACAACCTATAGCTCTACATACATTTTTGTTCTACTTGTCGTTGCCTAGGTACAGATTTTTGAACCGTCAAGACAGGAATAGTTAACACATCATATGCAAGTATGGATAACACGAGATATGTTAACTTATAGGCTTGCCACTATAGCAAAATTTCAAAGCCTTTTGAGTTGAAATCCACCACATCGTTGTCCAGATAGATGGATAGTTCCCCACTCCTTGGGGTTGTTCTTGGTTGAGCAGGTTGTGTTGTAGAAGAAGAAGACTTGGACCTAGAGAAAGATCCACCGAAGATCTTGCCCCACATATGTCTTGCTACTTGAGGCAAGGGCTACTGGAGGTCATTGGAAGCGGACTCCCCGAAACTTATTTTCATACATTTGGTAAACCTCGTGTAACCGAAAATGAACTTCTGCAAAATAGTTAGTATAATCTAACCTGTAGCATAACTACCAAATGCTTCAATTTTAGCTCTAGGATCTAAAAGAAATGCAAATGCATATAGATAAGGGATTTCTCTCTAATATTTAAGGTATTTACTTTTCATAACAACAATAGCCTCACGTAAAACTAAGTTATTTTTATATATTTTTAATTGAGTAGATAAAATAGTATGCACAATGATAGAAGATATTGAATAGTAGACAACGGACAAAGCAACAGTGGCCTCATAAAAAAATTTCTAAAAACTGTAGTATTTTCTCAGCAACGAACCAATGTTACTCAGTCAATAGTATACTATCGTCAGTGCTCTGATAGTGCGTTTGAATAAAAACAGAAAAAGTGTTATTACATGGTAAAAGACTCTTAAGTATCAAGTAAGTAGAGTTTCATCTTACCGACATGTCCAAACCGAACTTTCTTGGACGTCACCCATCACCCTGCAGAAGTTTTTATATGCTGCTATTCTTACGTTAGAATTATTCAAGAAAGAACTCGCATTGCGAAAAGTTTTAATATACGAACTCAACCTCTTTAAAGCACATTTGACTATAAGGTTAATAATATGACAAGCATATCGTTGATGTAGCAAGAAGGAATCAACATATATACTAAACACTGGAGTAACAATATCCATGGCCCTAGAGTTTGAAGCGGCATTGTCTAAAGTAATTGAGAATATTTTGTCTGTAAGACCAAAGTCTTCCACGACTTTGATAATATAGCTTGTAATATTCTCACCCGTGTGTGCTACATCAATTAATTTCAAACCTATAATCCTTTTCTCTATTACCCAATCGTCATTAACATAATGGGAAACTACACTAAGATAATTCTCCCTAGCCCGACCACTCCATATGTCCGAGGTCAGGACCACCGAAAATGTGCACATACTAAATAGTTCCTTTATTTTATTACGGTGTTCATTGTAGTATTTTACTAGATCCCTAGTTGTTGTCTGTCTAGAAATAGCAAAAAAATATAGGATTATCCATAGTCCTAATGTAATTTTGGAAAGCAGAGACTCTCCAAAGCCTAATAGTAATTCCTCAGAAGCAATTAAACGACAGAGAGATTGATAGGCTACCTCATGATCGTAGTCCCAGCTACGTACCATATGTCAGGGTTGTACTGCAACTGCGTCTGCCTCATCACTAATCTTTGTTTGACTCAACATCTTGTAGCATGTCTAAGCAAGTACCCGTGTTCCACCTGTAGATCTTGCAGACAATTCATTGTGATTTTTTTTTTGCAAATAGCATATGGTACCTTATTTCCTTGTGTGTCTAGCTTGGTTGTCCTTTCGAAATGCTCCCACACTCCTGATGTAGACGATCTCGACCTCTTTGCTCCGGTGGTCACCGACGTAGATGCTGTTGTGGAGCCTGATGACGAAACTCCGCCTTGTTGTTCCGGTTGGCTTGACGCAGCCGCAACAATAGCCAGCTGTGTCTATGGATGCAACTTCCTCCGGTGAAAGTCTGTAATACCAAGAGTAAAGCTATCGTAGCTGTCCATAACGAAAACTGCAAAATCGAAACTAACACTACTATTACTTTCATCTAAGCATAACAAGTATTAACAATAAAAGTATGAAAAAAATATCATTGTACCTCTTTTGCTAACTTGCGGCCGAAAATTAAATTTTCTAAAATTTGGCAAAGTTTTTTTGAATTTTGCCAAATTATCTCACAACGAATTTGAATTTTCACACCAGAATTTGAAAGAGAGATTGAGGAATATATGGGTGCTGAGTGACGGGGGGTATGGTGGCTATTTATAGATTTTTGGGATTTTTGAACGTTTTTGCTATTTTTAAATAGACAAACGGGCAAAAACCCTAACGTTTGGATTTTAGTCAGGTGCCACTGCCCACTGCCACACACCCGCCCGCCTCCACCCCAGTCTACCTCCACGTCGGCTGCCCACCCGCCTTCCTCCACACCGGCACTGCCCCCTTCCCGCCTTCTCCCTCCATGCCAGCATCGCCCCCTCCCCGCCTTCTCCTTCCTCCGCATCAGCACCGCCCAGCCCTCCTTGGCTCGTCCCTCTTCTCCCACCACTCCGGCCATCGACGCCGCCCCGCCCTCCTCTTCCTCTCCCAGATCCCTCATCCTCTTCCTCTACGGCCCTCCCATCCTTCTTCCTCTACGCCGGTGCCACCCCTCCCTCCTCTCCTCCCGGCCCGGCTCACCGGCTACCTCCCTTGGCCAGCCCCTCCGCATGCATGCCGTGTGGGCTGTGTTGGGCTCATGCCGTGGCTGGCACAGCCTGACACTGTTCGTGTCATGCTAGCCTGGCCCATCATGCCGGGATGGCGGCTGAGGCACGATCCAGACTATCGTGTCGTGCCAACCCAGCCCATAAACAACACAGACCATGCCGTGCTTGTGCCGCCAACATGTCGTGCCTCAGGCCGGGCCGGCAGGCACGGCCCATCTAGCCAGCTCTAATTAATCTAACTATTTGGTTTTTATCAAATGGTTGCACCATAGAGTTTCTCCATGAAATCATTCCCCTTCGCGAGAAGGAACCCGCTAGCAGTACACTAGTACAAAACTCGAGACAAGAGTCGACCAGAGCGAAGCATTGATTGTGGGACCCAAAGTAGCATCGCATGAATCAAGAGTAGGAGGAGCTGATCGTCACATCTATTCTCGAGGCGCTTTGTCAGAGGGAAAAAAGTGAAGAAGCCGAGCAACAACAACTATTTTGTCGAAAAATACAAAAAGAAAAGGAAATGGGTTGGAGAAGGAATCGACCATCGTGCTATTTCGTCCTTTTCTAATTAGCTATTTTGTCCTTTTGTGGTTAACATTTTTGTCTCCCTACATTAAGCCGGAAATTGCTACATGTTCACAAATAGTACCGGTGAATTTGGGATTTCTTCGCATTTATGAAGTATGATCTTCCGCTACTGGATCGAGATATAAGATTTTCTCTATGGCAAGTCAAGATATGAGCTATTCTTGCACCGCTCGATTTGGATGACGTTTTATTGGGAATTTGACAAGATGCCCGCTGCATAGCCCCTTGAAGAGAAAAAAAGAAAAAAAAATCATAAGGTCTTATCTCAGTTTCATCTTCATCTATCGAATAGTATTCTGTAGGGGGTTTTGAAGGAGAAGGCCACAACCACATTATGGATGAAGCTAGAGCAGATTTGCATTACCAAAGATCTGACTAATAAGATGCATTTGAAGCAAAGCCTTTATTCGTACAAGATGGCAAAAGGCGGATCATTATTGAACCACCTGGCAGCGTTTAAAAAAAGTAGTCTCGGATCTTGATTCTATAGAGACAAAATATGATGATGAAGATTTGGGTCTTACTCTTTTATGCTCGCTGCCTAGTACACACTCTAAATTCAGAGATAATATTCTATATAGCTGAGAAAATTACACTTAATAAAGTCTATGAAGCATTGCATGCGAAGGAAAGGATGAAACTTATGGTTCCGAACGAAAGTCCAAGTTCATATGCAGAAGTTCTAGTTATCCATGGCAAACAATAGGAGAGGGGTTCAAATGGCGATTCAAGAGGTAAAAGCTCGAGCAAAAATTACAAAGGCAAATCAAAAACCAGAGGCTGATATTAGTCGTGCAAGTATTGCAAGAAAAATGGACATGATATATCTGAGTGCTGGTGGGTAAAGAAAAAGGAGAAAAGGAATAACAATTTCAAAAATGATGAACATGAGGATGATACTAAAGCCACCATTGTTACTAAGCAAGAGTCTAATGTAGCTGTTCTCATTGTCTTTGAGAGTAATTCTAAAACGATGATGAGTGGATTTTTGATACAGCCTGCACTTTTCATATGAGTCCAAACTGAGATTGGTTTATGAATTATAAAGCTACGCCAAGTGGATCTGTGTTGATGGGTGATAATTCACCATGCAAGATTGCATATATTAGTTCTATCTGGATCAAGATGTTTGATGACATCATCAAAACTTTGTCAGATGTTTGACACATTCTGGGTTTGAAAAAGATTGTATCTCGCTAAGTACTCTTGATGCTAAAGGGTACAAGTATTCAAGTGGAGGTGGGGTTCTGAAGATCTCCAAAGGCTCGCTTGTTGTGATGAAAGGTTATATTATATCATCAGTAAGAAATTATAATATCAGGTAATGCTGCTATTGCCTCAAATAAATTATCTAATTCTGATATTACTAATCTTTGGCTTATGAGTCGGATATATATATATATATATATATATATATATATATATATATATATATATATATATATATATATATATATATATATATATATATGAAAATGGTATAGTACTCTTGGGAGTACATACTCCCACCTCTTATATACCACTTAAATCGTATGATGATACCTCTTTATCTATTTGTGCATACTCTAATAATAATTATAAGATACCCCAAAGTGAGTTCCATGAAAAATTCATTAATTTCCACTTTTTATAGCAAAATTTGTGTGTATACTTCTTTTATATATGAAAATGGGTATATAGCAAAAAACTAAGGGTTTCAATGAATTTTTTTTCAATAAAATCGCATTGAATTATCTTATAATTGGTATTTAAGTATACTAAAAATGATAAAGAAGTATAATATATGCATTTAAGTGGTATATTCGAAGTGAGAGTATGTACTCTCAGAGTACTAAACGGTGTCTATATATATATATATATATATATATATATATATATATATATATATATATATATATATATATATATATATATATATATATATATATATATATAAAAGTGAAATTGCCATAATTGAGTTATACAAAGAGGACTCCTTAATGGTTAAAACATCGACAAGTTGAAGTTATTCAGTAAATAAAAGATGGTGAAGTTCAACACAACAATTTACTCTATAAAAAGTATATTGTATTAAGTTCACTTCGATTTGTAGAGAGAATCTCGAGTTCCATCTCTTGGAGGTGTTGACTACATGTTGACCATCATTGATGATTATTCAAGAAGAGTTTGGTTATATTTCACGAAGCACAAATCAGATATGTTCAGGATATTCAAGGAGTGCAAGATTATGATTGAAAAGTAAATAGACAAGCATGTCAAGAAGATATGTACTAATAATGGCATAAAGTTTTGTTCTGGAGAATTTGAAGCTTTATAAAGATTAGAGGGCATTGTGAGACATTACGCTGTCCCAGGTACTTCTCAGCAAAATGGTGTAGCGAACGCATGATCAGAACCATTATAGAGAAGGTACGTTGCATTTTATTTAAATCTAGCTTGTCTAGGAGTTATTGGGTTGAAGCCACTTTCACTGCTTATTATTTGATCAATCGGTCACCCAACCTGGCATTTGATTAGAAAACTCCAATTGAGGTACGGTCTGGTTCTCCAGTAGATTATTCAAATTAGAGAATTTTTTGATGTCTTGTTTATACTCATGTTAACAATGATAAATTGGAGCCTAGCTCCGCTACGTGCATTTTTCTTGGTTACAAACCTGGTGTGAAAGGATATAAATTGTAGAACTCTGAAACTAGAAAAGTGGTTATTAGTAGAAGTGTTACTTTTCATGAAACTGTTATATTAGATGATAAACAATCTATTGATATTCCTAATGAGAAGCCGTGCAGGTGGAGCATATTATGGATTCAAGATCTACACCAGAGCCCGAAAAGGAAAATATACAGGATGTTTCTGATGTCTCTCAGCCACCACAACGTTACATTGTAGACGACAAACCTAAAAGGAATATTCAAGTTCCCAAGAGATTGATTGTAGAAACTGATGTTGTTGCTTATGCTTTGAATGTGGCGGAAGAAATTGAAGGTACTGCAGAGTCTTCCACTTATTCACGAGGGGATACGGGTAGGCTACACTAGCTGGTAATTTAAAAATTCTACGAAATAAACCAGGAAGTCATACAAGCAAGATATCATAGATCATCACCACTAGACTCGCAGTGCAGCGGAAGAAGAGTTGAAGCAATATTATCCAATGTCGAGCTCGTCGATGAAGTGGTCGTAGTCGATCATCCAACGTCCTTGGCACCGATTGTCTCCTCTAGTAACCTATGACATTTCTTGCGTAGGTCGTGAATCGTCATCGATCAGCGCAGCAGGAACCGCAATAGCGTCTCTACGGTATCAACATATCCAGGGGTGGAACGACGTACGCCGGTGTGCTAGCACCAATGTACACGATAGGGCCTTCGAGAAGATGGTAGATAGGGTTTTGATGGAGCAACTCATGTACGTTCCAACAGTCCCATGCATCCTCTTATAAAGAGCCCATAACGGATCCTATCCAAACTCGTTTGTTCCAACCCGTTAAGTGTACGACCCTGTAGGTTCATGCGTAATCGGTTGTAACTAGGAAACTCCTTTTCGACCATGAGTCGTTAGCGGTTCCTAGCAGGACATAACGATTCTAGAATACACATAAATATTATATCGAATGAATCTTATGCAATATGATCTGTGACCTAGTCTTTATCACTTATGACTATCTCGTATCTCCATAAGACAAGTTTATATTTAGTTACGACCAGTTAGTGATCATGTCCGACCAGTTTACGACCAGTTCATATCTCTATACGTCCAGTTCATATTTGGTCGGACTGAACGGCCTGCTTGCATATTCTCCCTTTGCCTCACAATATCTGTTTGAACTCCAGTAGAGATATTTTGTCATCCATAAACTGTTTAATATTTTCTCGATCAAGTGACATATAACTTCATGTGGTCGACTCTTCGGCCACTAGTGGTACGGTCATGCACTTTCTTTATCTGACCACATTGAAGGGGCCCAGAGATATCTCTCTTGTTATGTTAGGAGGGACAAATCTCATATCTGACCAGTCACATCCCTCCGTATGTTTCATAGCATACCCGAAAACTATCTTTTATAACTACCTAGTTAAGGAGTAGCGTTTGGCTACCCCTAAGTGTACTCTTACACATGTAGAAAATCATGCTAATCTCAAGTCTAAGGATTATATATCATCATTGCTTGAGACCAACTGATGGCACATAAAATTATAACAATCTCAATAGTGTCTCAAGGTGAATCAATCCAATACTATGTTCTCTAATATGCATTCATATTATTGATTTGATATCCCCGTATCCATGACCGGTGAAACATAGTCGCAATCAATACATGTGCTAGTCGATAAGTTACTAGTGTTCCGACTAGTGATACCCGACGAGGGATACATTTAGAATAACATCATATAAGTTAAAGAACTTCACCAACAAGTCACATACTTGTTAATCTTTAGGAAAAAGTCTATTTTACAACCCTGAACTTTTCAAAAAGTCCAAAAATCAACCTTCAACTCTAAAACCGGATATCCTACATCCTTAACTATCAAAATCGTTCATTTTATCCCCCTCAACCCAAACTGTGGTGGTTTTGTCTGACGTGGCACAATCCAAAACGGTTTTGACTAATCGTGGATGCCACGTGGACATCCATGTCACATTCTGGCGCCCTCCTCACTCCAACCCCAGCCCTAGCCCCGACCCCGGCCGCCTTCGCTCCACCGGCCCTGGCCCCCTGCGCCAGCCGCCCCCAACTCCACCCGTGGCCGCCCTCACTCTGGCGCCCCTCACACTGTGGCCGCCCCCGACCCGGCCGCCCATGTCCACCCCCGCGTGCCCATGCCTCCGCACGATGGCAACCCCTCGCTCGGCTTCCACCTCCGCCTTCTACCTCGACGACGTTGAGATCGCGCACCACGCCCATGCCTCTTCTCTGTCTCCTCCTCCTCCAAGGCTGTGCTACTGGTTTCCCTTGCCTACGGCCACATCGCCCACGCATTAAACGCCCAGTCAAGTCCCTGTCGCTCGGCCGTTAACCGCGCCGATGCACGAGCGTCACCTTCAGTGGACTCCGCCAGCCTCCTCGCTGTTTGTTCGCCACATCGCCTATAAGATGCCACCCATAGCCTCCCTGAGCTCCTCCTTTGCTTCCCTGATCCATCACTCTCCTTCTCCACCTGTCTCCTCACCAAATCCCCCCCCCCAAAAGCACAAGCTCCACGTTTCGGCCAAGACGCCGCCGGTGTTCCAGTGATCCCCTTCTTCCCCCACCTGCGTCATCATAAGTTATATGAGTCTTTCCCATAACCTAATTTCATGTTTGCTCCATAGGAACCATCGTAATTCGGTTCTTCCCCGTTTTCGGTCGAAAACGCCACTTCCACCACCGCTTCTTCTCTGGTAAGCCATTGTTTGATTCCTTGCTCTGGCTCCATCTCCTAGCCTCATTGATACTTCCCCGATCTTTCTTCTCTTTCTTTTTGGCTCACGCTGCCACCTCCACGTTGGCCACCTCGTCGCCGCCGCTGTCCATCGCCGCCAGTCATCCTCCGGTGAACTCCTTCACCCCGCGACCCTCCAGTGAGTTCCTAGTGCCTCATGGCTGCTAATGCGTACGCTATTTGGCTTAGGGCGTCATCGGGTTGCGAGTTGGCATTTTGGCCGAACACCACCGCCGCCTAACCTCGCCGCGTCGCCGCGTAGGGCCACTGTGGACCTCGCCAACGGTACCTCTAGGTGTGCATGGTCCTTGGGGGTTCTGTTTTTGGCCATAGCCGGTGCCGCCATGGGCTAGATCGCCGGCGATTGGCCGGAGAACCCAGCTCTCGAGAGCCTCCTTTGTTGTTCGAATTCGGACAGTTACTGTAGCCAATCATCGGGCCAAATCAATGTCCTAAGCGCCCAATTACTGTATAGATCTGAGTTTAATTACTACGTTGTTCGGCTGACGTGTGGACCCAAGCGAGTTAATAAAGGTCATTTAAAACCTAGATTTCCGACACTGACGCGCGGGCCCGAGGGAGACATGGAGGAGAGGCGCGCTGTGGAGACACGGGGAGGGGAGAGAGAGCAAAAGAGGAAGAAAGGAAAAGTAGGATAACATGTGGGCCCCATCATTCACGTCAGCGCCACATCGGACAAAACCACCACAGTTTTGGGTTGAGGGGGTAAAATGAACGGTTTTGATAGTTAAGGATGTAGGATGTCCGGTTTTGGAGTTGGAGGTTGATTTCCGGACTTTTCAAAAAGTTTAGGGTTGTAAAATAGACTTTTTCCTAATCTTTATAAATAATAATTCATCCAAGGAACATAATAACATTCATTCTATAATTCATGAACATAGGTGTGATATAATCATCTCTATGATTGCCTCTAGGGCATATCACTAACAATTCAGAGGCTATCTCTTCTGGTGATTAAGAGAAATGGATTGTTGTTATACATGATGAGATGCAATCTCTTAAGAAGAATGTCACTTTGGAGCTGGTTAAGTTATCAATTGATAAGATGGTTATTCGTTGCAAATGGATATTCAAGAAGAAAGAAAATATTTCACCAACCAAGAGGTTAGGTACAAGATAAGACTCGTCACTAAAGGACACAACCAAATTTTAGGTATTGATTTTATAGATGCCTTTTCCCTAGTTGTGAAGCATAGTTCTGTTTATTCTTTACTCAGCTTAGTGGCTATGCATAATTATGAGCTTGAACAATTGGAGGTGAAAACTGCGTTCTTATATGGGGAATTGGAGGAAAACATTTATATGAAACAACTGGAAGGCTTTGCCTTTCCGAAAAAGGAGAATTATGCTTGCAAGTTGAAGACATTTCTTTATAGTCTGAGGCAATCACCTAATCAGTCGTACAAAAGGTTTGAATCCTTTATGATCCCTCATGATTTCAAAAGATTTGATTATGATAGTTGTATTTATTTGAAGATTGTTAATGGCTCACTATTTATTTGCTCCTATATGTTGATGATATATGTTGATTGCTGCAAAAGACTAAGATAAAAATTTCAAACTTGAAAGCACAATTGAGCAGTGAATTTGAGATGAAGGATCTCGGAATAACAAATAAGATTCTTGGTATGGAAATTACTAGAGATAGACGGTCTGAAAAATTATACCTAAGTTAGAAAGGGTATATTGATAAAGTCATTTGTCATTTCAATATGCATAAGGCCAAACTGGTGAGCACTCTGTTAGCTGCATATTTTATTCTTCAGCGTCATGTTCACAATTAGATGATAAAGTTGAGTACATAACTAAGTTCTATATGCCAGTGCAGTTGGTTCACTTCTGTATGCCATGGTATGTTCTTGCTTCGATTTATCTCAATCACTGAGTGTTGTAAAGATACATGACTAATCCTGACAAAAAGCATTGAAAAGTAGTTTAATGAATTTTCATGCACTTGCGGGGCACATATGATGCTTGTTTACAGTTTAGAAAGGTTACAGATGGAATCATTGGTTATGTTGACTCAGATTTTTCTGGAGATTTAGATAAGAGAAGATCTCTTAGTAGTTATGTGTATACTGTTGGAGAATGTACCGTTAGTTCGAAAGCAAGCCTGCAAGCTACTGTTGCCTTGTCTACTATAGAAACTAAGTATACGGTTATTCTTAAAGCTTGGAAAGAAGTTGTTTGGCTAAGATGTTTGTTTATTAAGCTTTGTGAAAGTACACCT
Organism: Ampelocalamus luodianensis; assembly: GCA_036346255.1. NCBI lineage: Eukaryota > Viridiplantae > Streptophyta > Magnoliopsida > Poales > Poaceae > Ampelocalamus > Ampelocalamus luodianensis. The sequence continues at coordinate 42,464,462 of CM070621.1, forward strand.
TGCACTACGATATTCTGCGACAGACAAAGCGCTATTTGTCTTACGAAGGATCAAATGTTTTATGAGAGAACGAAGTACATTGACATTAGATATCCTTACATTCAAGATGTCATTGCTAAAGGTGATATTAAAGTTAGCAAAATATGTACTCATGATATTCCAGCTGATATGATGACAAAGTCAATTCCTTACGCTAAGTTTCAGCTTTGCTCAGACTTAGTTGGTATGATTTAGTAGTCCTACGGACGTTTGACGCACAAGGTGTTTATCACAAATTTGTCTCAAAGTGGAGATTGCTGAGTTTGAGTGTGATACGAATTTTATTTGAGTATGATACAAATTTTATTTCCTACTCTAACTCATAGGTCTATTCCTACACGGAGTATTTCATATACCACTATATATTTATTCCTGTAGACCATATGGTAGATTAAGAGTTTCATTATAAACATCTTCAAATATAGTGATCTCGCCTTCAGTGTGTAATGATTTTTCATGTGGAATTCGTGTTTCCTGTTCTACTTTTTCAGGTGCATTATTTCGTAGACGATCCGCAGACTTTCTGTATAGGGAATCACACTGAAGTGCAAAACAAATTTATGCTCATAGTGTAATGCGCCTGTTGTGGGACATGGGCCCCGCATCCTACTCATGCCAACCACACGCTTTACATTCTGAGTTTGAATATCGTAGCGGTAGAAGTCATCTGCTTCCTTAAAGGTATTCCGCCATGAAACATGGCTATTGGCACGATTAGGCTCCATCAAACTAATGACGTACCGCTGATCCCATTACGGGTTCACGCTCTCTCTCGACATCCAGAGCACCAGCCGTGGAAGCTCCGGACATTGAGCTATGCACAACTCACCGTCCAGTTCGTTCAAGAAGAACCTCCCATGACAACAGTAAAACATGGTGCCCGAGGGTTCGGCAATGACGGTAAACGTCTCGTCTCCCAAGATGAAGCGGAGCAGACGACTCTCTCGGGGCTGTTCGAGACGAGACCCATCCGTGGTCCAGAGCAGGGAGCCCTTGAACAAGGTAGCATGCTGTCAGTTTCTACGAATAGGGTACGTACGGTGGATCCACCTGAGTGTCCCTCCAGGAGCCCTTGCTGCCGTCGGTGTCAATGGTGAAAACCTCCACGCCCGTGTGTCACACCGCCACCGTCCGTCCTTACCTCAGGTGCCAGCGGACACAGAAGGATCTGATCAAGGTTAAGGAATTGCTTAAGTGAGTCTGTTAGTTATTAGTAGGTTAAGTAGAGGATTAGTACTGCGGAGAGCTGTATGTGCTCAGCCGTACAAGTGGTGTGAGTTGCCGTGTTGAGTTGTTTGTGCTCAGCGCAGCGGTTGGGTGTGTGGTAGAACGGGTGTACGAGCCATAGGGCTCCCCTGTCAGCGCGTGTTATTTGGGGTTAAAAGAGACTCCTGTAGCCAACCATCACGGCATCACCCCTGTCGATGAAAATGAACTGAGTCTACTTTCCCCAACCCCTTCTATGATTTCCCGTCTCGCTCTCTTTCTCCCACCTTTCCTCTAAGCTTATCCCATATATATCTGCCGGTTGCGACTGGGACATCACACCATGGGAGTAAGCCGAAGCGTGGACGGTATTGGCCCCGTTTATATTCAAATTTCCAAAAGTAGCCTCTTTACTCTGTAAATTCCAAAAGTAGCCCTGCTGCCGGCGATTCGCGCGCGCAAAGAGCAAAGACGAGGTCCCGCGACGCATCGCGGCAGCGACTTCATGCTGCGCCTCCCGCCCGCAGCAGCTTGATGCTGCGTGTCCCGCCCGCAGCATCTCCCCGTGCTCTCCTCCCGACAGCAGCTCCCGCGATTCCCGCGCCACGCGCCCGCCCGCTCGGTCCCGGCCCCCTGCGTGAGCGCGTTGCTGCCGCCAGCGGCGCTTGCCGCGCCCGCCGATCGGCCCCACACCGCCGCGCCACGCGCGCGCTGCCTTTGCCGCCGCGCCACGCACCGGTTCGCCCTCCCGGCCCCTCGTGTGCTTGCTCTGCTGGCCACCACGTGGCTACGACGAAACAAGCGAATGCAAGAATAAAACGGAGGCCTTTCGTTCTGTTCTTCGTGACGCTCTTCCTTCTCTCCATTCGGTGCGGTAGTTTTCTCATTGAGGCAGAGCGGAGAGAAGCGGCGGCAGAGGCGATAGGAAGTACCGTAGTTGCAACTCTCACAATGCAGGTTGTTTATCGTGTTTTGCACTCCAAGAAAAGGTAATTATGATCGACACACAACATTCCTATAGATTTAGCAATGTGATTAGCACGTAAGTTATTGTAGGAAAACTGTAGTTTTGGTTGGTACTCAGTATATACCATTGCTTGACTTAGAAGAACTAGTGTTGTTAGTGCTGTAAATTTGTACTAAGTGTAGAACCTGGTGTAGCAAAGCTGAATGATAGCTTCGAAATATTGATTTTAATGGAAACAACGGCTAGTACAATGGTAGCTTTGAAATATTGAACAATTTCTTACGTGACATCAGAACGATTTTAATGGAAGCAATGCCTAGTACAATGGTTGGTTCAAAATGTTCATGATACGCGATAGAAATACAATTGAAAAGATATTGTACATTAGGATTTAGAAAACATAGATTTCTATTTTTTGAGGAAAATGTAGAGTACCTTAAATTACGAAGAAATTACACTCAAAGATCGTGATCGTGTCATGAAACCTAAAATTTTAAAAATCTTTTGAGGCTGTAAAACGTGTGATTGAAATGCGCATGATACGTGATAGGAATACAAATGAAAACATAGAGTCCGAAAAGATGATGTACGATGAAGCTGCATGTACGATATCAGTTGCAAGATGGTACAAGCATTGCATATAAGTTGTTTCATTCTTCATATGCAGCTGTGTTAGGTACTTAATGGTGGAGATTCAAGATCTATTTGTGTTCCACGGGAACGCTCTCGTACGCAACGGACCGTACGGGGCGGACCTGTCGAATTGCGACCGGACAGTGATCCGGGCACCGGGTTTGAAGGACATCAGCCTCTCGGAGCTAAGGCGGTGCGTGCGGTCCGCGTTCGATCGCGCCACCGCAAGGATGAAGCTGCGCATCGAGGCGTTGTATCTCTCGGTGGTGGGTGATGGAGGGGAAACCGTTTGGCAACTTATGAAGGTGACAAGTGATGCTTCATGGGCCAATTACATGGAGGTTGTTTGCAACCGTGCTGCTGCGATATATGCGCGGCCAATGGTCTATGTTCAGTTCGTGGAGAGGACGGGGACATCCGGCGTGGGTGGTTCCGGTGAGGCTGCTGATGAGGAGGAGCCTGCGTTGGTCTCCGGTGTTGGAGGAGACGCGGGCGAGGAAGTGGGCGATGCAGACCTGAGGAGGCGTGCTGACAATTTTGAGCCCAACGAAGGAGTTGAGAGATGGTGGGCGGCTGTATTGATTGCCGAGTACTTAGCGGACGGCGGAAGGGTGCAAAGCGAGGAGGAGGAGGAAGACGTGGAAACATCAAGTTCCGAAGACGAGGAAGACGAAGAAGATGGTACGGGAGGTGTAGTTGGTGGTCTTGTGACCACCGACAATGCTTACGTCCCCTCAAGATTGGACGACGTCGCAGCGGCATCGCTGGTTCTGCCACAGCCGGAGGGGGGCGAGTGGGGGTTCAATGAAGACACCCTGCTCCTTGGGCAGCGCTTCCCTAACAAGAGCGCCGTCCAGCATGCTATTGCCAGATACGCCGTTAACATTGGAAGGACGTATCGGGTGAAGAGGTCCAACCCCGACACCTACATCGTTAGGTGTGTTGATGAATCCTGTGCTGGAAAGGTCCGTGCGCAGCGGTTCACGACCGCGGCCACTGGCTTTCGGATAACCGTGCTGAAGGACCACACATGTGAGCTAGCTGAGCCGCTTTATAGGCACCGCAACATGACGTCCTCGTATGTTGCTAGCCTGATAAGCCACCTCATCGCTGCAGATGTTTCCATTGCGCCAAAACTTCTAATGGCGGATGTTGCCAATATAGTGGGGTTCCAGGTCAGCTACAAGAAGGTATGGCGCGAAAGCGGAAGGTATCGGAGCGAATGTTGGGACATTCGAAGAGGTTACAACCTAGTTCTAAGAATGTTACATCAAATCGCAGAATCAAATCCGGGACTTACATAAGCAAGTTGGACCGTGCATCCGGATTTAAAGGGCCCAATTGTTTTATTCTTGACAGGTCTTCGGGCCTTCGTCCAGCGATAGAAGGTTTCAAGCACCGTCGTCTGTGGTAACGATGGACGGCACCTTCCTATCTCGGGAAGTACAAGGGTACCATCTCGCCGCGTCGCACCGATGCGAACGACCGCCATTACTCCCGTGGCCTTCGCAATTGTGGAGAGCGAGAACACCGATAGCCGGCCGTGGTTTCTTGTCCAAAGTGAAGGAGGCGGTGGTTCAAGACCGCCCGGATGTGTGTGTCATCTCCGACCGCAATCTTTGGTTCTTTGTCGCGTTGAGCACGATGCAAAACGGACGAGAGGCGTTCGGTGGAACGATGTCGAGCCGTTGGTGCATGAGGCATCTCGCGCGAACTTCCACACAAGGTTTCAAGCAAGGACACGATGAAGATGTTCAAGAAGCTCTGCATGCAGAACCAAAGGCGGAAATTCGAAGCGGTGTGGAGACAGCTCGACGAGGAGACCGGGAAGCATGTAAGGAACTCGGCGGATGCGGAGGCAAGGGCAGCGGCAGGAGGGTCGGCGAGAGTTGGGGAGTTCACGCAGTGGGTTAACTCACACGCACCCGACTTGGAGAAATGGTCCCTGCTGCACGACACCGGTGGTGCAAGGTACGGGATCATGACGACCAACATGTCCGAGGTATACAACGGTGTACTCAAGGGTGTCCGATCGCTGCCGATTACTGCGATCGTCGAGGAGAGCCGAACCGTGCCGTCGGGTACTTTGTTAACAGAGCCATGATGGCCAAGAAGCATCCGGAGGATGGCAAGCAATTCGGAAGTAATGCACGCGTATACGGAGAAGAAGATCGACAAGGCTCGTTCGCACGCTGCTCGTATCATGGATGGCGCCAGCGGTTCGAGATTCGGCGTGGAGAAGTATGTGATGGGCCACACTAGAGGGGATCGGAAGCGTGTGCGCACGATTGGTGGCGGCGTTGCCAGCACCGCAACAAGCGCGACTTCGCACAAACCATGCTCCTATGTGTATGCGGCGCGCGCCGCGTGGCGCCAGCTCTCGAGCGTTACATCTCCGAGTACTACGATATCCACCACCTGATGGCACTTGAGGCCGAGTTCCATTCGTATGGCCCGACATGCACAACAGGACCTCGGCCGGCGGTGAAGTGGGTGCCGAACGACGACTAAAGCAGCCCGGCCGTGGAAGACGCCGATCACGACGCATCCGAACGACATGGACGATACCGGCAGAGCCAACGGGTTCGCCACGCATGTAGACTTTGCAAGACGGTTGGGCACACCATCAGCGCCGCCCAAATAGACCTAGCACAAGCAATGCCGTAGCGACAGAGTTATAATTACGTTGTCGCCATGTTGCATGCTTATTTTAATGTCTTACGTGAGTTCTATTGTTGTATGAGTTGCATTGTGTCCGCCCTAATGTTATGTTGTATGGGTCATATGTAAACGCATTATGGTCATATGTAATGTTATGTTGTATGCTGGTGCGATGGTGTTAATCACGACCGCATTACTAGTTGTATTGTTGCATTGCGTCATCGCATCGTTATGTTGTCCGGGGCATTTGTTAACGATTATGGTTATATGACGACCCTACTTTGTTTACCTTTCAATTAAAATCGAGAATGGTCATGTTTTCTTGCGACTAACATGTTGTTTCACTCGCCAGAGATGGCGCAACCTCCGATTGATGACGCGTCTGACGAGCTACTCGACACACGCTGGGATGGCGACACCGATGTCGGCGTGGTCGTCCGGCGCCGGCCTCCGAAGTCGCCTCGAGCTGGCGCCCCCAGAGCGCTGGCTCGGATGAGCGGTATGTCCGAGATCTGCGAGACACTGGTCTCCTGCCCATTGCCCGCATGTTGGACATACCGCACGCGTTCCGGTTTGACGCGGCACTCCTATCTGCGCTCGTGGACCGTTGGAGACCGGAGACTCACACCTTCCACTTCAGGTGGGGGGAGATGACCGTGACTCTGGAGGACGTAGCTATGCTTACAGGTTTGCCGTTGCACGGTCTTGCAGTAGTGCCACCTCCTAGGAGAGTAGACTGGAAGGTGCGTATGGCCGACAGATTTGGTCACCCGATCCCTGATAACATTTCGGGTGTGCCACATTCGTGGCTACGTGAGTACATGACCTGCCCCGCCAATGCGACTGAGGAGGCAGTGAGGACACACTTACTCGCGTACCTTATGTTCCTGTTCGGATGGATATTATTTCCACGACTCGGGGAGACGTGTGTACCTAGCTACATCCACCTCGCAGAGTCTTTGGTGGGACGCCGCCCGACGAGGTGCCACAAGATGCGATTGGGGTCGCGGTGCTTTGCGCCACTTACCGAGGGTTGTGCGATGCCTCGGCGCGATGCACGCGCGGAGCCGATCCTCGCGGTATGCAACACCTGCTGCGATTATGGTCGTAGGAGCACTTCCGGTTGGCGGCCATATTTTCGAGCCGTGCACCCTTTCCAGTGTGCGCCTCGCTTTATGGTCTGGTGGAGGCGACGACCGTCGCCGACGGCCTACAATGGTGCGCGTTGGACACGTGGTACACTAGGGTGGGCCGAGGAGAGACCGAGGCGTGTTTATCCCGAGTTTCATAACCTATTCGAGACTCTACACGAGGGCGAGGTCATCGGTGGCCATGGATCGCACGGTTCCTTGCGGACCTGACCCCTACGGATTGTCCTCGCATTGCACTCGGGATGAGACGTCGTTGACGCGACCGCCACCGGTCTTCTCCCACATGGTCGAGCCGCATACAACCCCAGTGGTCATGAGACGATTTGGCCTTTACCAGCAGGTGCCACCCACGCCGGGACGACCCCTTACAGCAAAGGCCCATGGGTATGCCGTTTTTTTGGATCATCATTGTACCTATTAGCCACATGTCTGATTTTGATTTTTCGATATCCAATTTAATTGCGAGCAAAGCGAGAGAGGCCGAAAGAGCGACGATTGAGGCGAATTACGGCGGCCGTGGGCGTCGGCTGTGGGCATCGAGCGCGGCGCACGTGGTGCACGAGTTACGAGGCTACGACATAGGGACATATGCTACATACTTGGGGTGGTACGCCCGCGCACGGTGCAAGCTATCGGGCCGGCGCCACGGCGTCGTGGAGGTCATGCATGATGACGTTGTCCTAGCGAGTCCGACCGTCACACCGGCGCACGCCAGACGAGACGGTCAGAAACATTCTTCGCACAATTTTCGCCCGCAACACATTTCTAATCGACTATCATTTTCCTGCGGTACTACCGCCTTGATCGTATCCGGCGAGAGGGTGCCGACGTCCACGCCGTGGGAACAATAGCACCTTTGATCGCGTGCTACGACGATGCGGGCCATGACCGACGACGCGAGGGGCGCAATGAGGACCATAACTGCGGTCGCCCACGACGCTCACGCACGCATTGCGGACACCGTGGGCACCCTCCACCTCGCCACCGCCACGGCACCTCCTCCGCACCGCCGCATCGCCCTCCGACGCCCGTCGCACTCCGGGAGTCGTCGCAGCTACGGTCGTTCAACCTCGACGCGCCTGGGGCAACAGGTATGTCACTGCGGGTTGTGGTCGTCATTATTTATCGATGCACTCCTTTGGGCGATCGGACATTACCGCTTGTTCATGCAAAGACTTGCGAGGACAACACTCGCCGGCCGTCGTCATCACGGAGGGAGGCGCACGACAGGACTTCGTTGCCGTCGGGGCCACGTTGTTCCACTGCAGGCACTGACCCTGACTCGCCGCAGCGCCAGGACGACGGGTTCGGCTCGTTGGCACATGGCGTTCAGTCTCACGTGCGTGAACGCGACCACTGGTTCGACGAGACGTACCAAGGGTACGCGCAAGATTACGTGCATGCATCGCCAGAGGATCCTCGTCCACGCAACCACATACCCAGGCACGCTTTAACGTAGTTACAACAATTTTTCCGTTGCACGAAACCAACGACTAACTCACCCACTACCTTTCCTGCAGGATGAGCACCAGTGGGTCGACGATATGCTCAGGTGTCCACCAGACACGTACCCGGAGATCACCGTAGCGACGCCTCCCACACAACATCCCTCCTACGGCTTTCGAGATGTACGCCACTCCCCTGACAGGCTCACTTTCCCGAGGATCGCCTACTGTGGTCGAGGCAAGCCAGGGGATGTACCATAAGTAATGTCATGTTCGTATAATGCATGTTATGTAATGTCAGTGTGCATTATGACATTGTGATTTATGTAATGTCGTGTGCATTATGATTTGTGTCCACACCAACAAAGCCTCGAGATATGTACCTAAGCGAAAAGCAAAAAGAAGCGAGAAGAACCAATAAGACGAGCAACACTTAAACAAAAGAGCAAGCAAAAATTATCCAAATGCGTGAAATTTATACACAAGGTAAAATACGAATATACCTAGACATAGAAACTGGAAAAACCTAATTTGGATTTGTGGTGCAAAGATATTCCCTAAAAACCTATTTCGGCCATAATTAGGTACTGTAGCAAAAATATTTTCTAGAAAGATTTTGAAGCTGAAACTTTTATGGTAGTTAGCTACTGGTATAGTGATAAGCTATATAAAATTTCAGGTCATTTGGAGTTATATTGAAAGAGTTCTGATTTGTCTACATTGTTTAGGGTATTAAACTAAAATATGATCCTTATGATTTTTAAAAACAGTAAAATTTGTGAAACCAATTTTCCTAGCAAATACACTAGCAATGGAAACTAATCCAATCGGATTCATACAAAAAGGATCTATAGATTAAAAGATATGCATTTTACAAGTTTGCTAAAAGTTCTGAAAGACAGTATTAAGTTCACTTGTTTACTATTTTTGAAAACGGTTTTCCAGGTTTGATCATGGTCTACAATTATTTTTCTATTTAAGTTCAAGGTATAAGGAAGCTAACAAAATTGGAATCATCTAATTTGGATCTATAGTTACAGAGATACAAAAATGACAAGACCCTAAAGTTCTGCAGTTTTTGGACACAAGATTTCACCAAGGAGGTTGTTGACTTGAGACAAATGAGGATTTTAATTTTTGATTTCCCAAAATTCTTTTACAAGAACTTCAGAAAAGCTTAAAGGCGTTAGGATGCGGGAAAAGTTTTAAATTATCCTCATTTTCTTACATTTCAAACACAAGCCAAAATGGGGATGTTACACTATGCCTCGCTTGAAACTTTTAAAGAAAGACAAAGACACCGCCGCCACAAACTTTTCGTAAAGACAAGACAAAGACACCGCCTGTGAAACTTTTCGTAAAGACAAGACCGCACACCGCCCGCTTGAAACTTTGAAAGACAAGACCGCACACTGCCTCGCCAGAAACTTTTCAAGAAGACAAGACCGCACACTGCCTCGCCAGAAACTTTTCAGAAAGACAAGACCGCACACTACCTCGCCAGAAACTTTTCAGAAAGACAAGACCGCACACTGCCTCGCCAGAAACTTTTCAGAAAGACAAGACCGCACACTGCCTCGCCAAAAACTTTTCAGAAAGACAAGACAACACTCTACCTCGTAGGCTACTCACCTTAATTTAACCATACCGTGACCACCCTGGGCTTATAAAGGAGGTGACCTGCTCTGGGAGAGAAGGGTACAACAAAAACCCAACACTACACCAGAGCTTCCTTCACCACGTTGGGATGGACAAGAGACATAAGAAGCAATGGGATGAGATCCGCGGACTAGCAAGGGCTGCTGGGAGCGGGCGACCAAGCAAGAGGCCGCTGCGCCCGGGTCCAAAGAAGAGGTCGTTGCTAAGATGGCGCTCTCGCGGTGAGGCCCCGTAGCAAACAACCCCATCCCGAACGTTCCAACCGAAGCGTTCGCAGAAGACCGCCGAGGGGAGACGCCGCCCCTCCGCTAGTGCATGGACCCATGCAAGTTCTTCAAGTCAAGCACCGCTAAGCCTAGGGATGCGTTCACGGGGTTGTCGCGAACTACTCATGACTATCCCGACCGCCGTTGGGACACGCGCGCTATATCGGCAACGGTAAGGTCTAAATGCGGTATGTTCTTGTACCCTTCTCTTTCAAGTATGCACTAACAACCTCTCCCATCTACCCGTAGTCCCCGGATCCGCTATGTGGCTACCGCAGTGGATCGACCACGAGATCCACCCACATGACCGGTGGACTCTCGACTTCGAGGTGGGATGTCAAAGGGCCCGCGAGATCCGGAGGAGGAGCGCCGCAACGACGAGCAAAATGAGCGTATACGTCGGAGACAAAGCTCATCTCGAGGCGTGCAATCGCGTAGCGTGAGGCTCGCGAGAGGGAGCGCGAGAAAAGAGGGAAATAGCGCCAAGGCCAAAGAGGCTAGCGAGGAGTTCAACGCCGAGGTCACAAGGAAGGGAAAATGGCCCGATCATCGCAGAGGGTGGGTCATTCCGTAGTAGTCCTTTGTCCTACCCGCCATGTTTTTACTATCCCCAAAGGCATGTACACTTACATAGTCCGAATGCTTGTGTCGCAGATGTACCGTAGTAGTAGCAAGGATGACTCAAGCAATTAGCCGAACTAGCATGCCATGTGACCACATGTAATGTGTACGTCTTTGGATTCTAATGTAGTTCGGTTCCTGCAAGCCTATCTTCCTCTTCTCCTTCTACCCAATTGCAATTTAGGCACAGTGTATGGATGGTTTCACGCCATTTAGCTCACTCTTCACTTCCTCTTCTCCTTTCTTCCAACTCACATCTTTGCGCAGAATGACGTGACCCGACGAGTCGACTTTTGTGCGATGATGTAACCCGACGAAGTCAACTTTGCGATCGATGTGACCCGACGAGTCGGCTTTTGTATATCATGTGACCCGACGAGTCGAGGTTTGTCTGATGATGTGACCTAAAAGACATCACGCAACACCGCCAAACGATTCCTCATCAAAGCCACTACCTCGCGGACGCGAATATCCTGAACCCATTGCAATTTAGCCACAGCTATATATGAATGCTTTGGCAGCCATTCACCTCACTCTCCACTTCCTCTCCTCCTTTCTTCCATTCTATAACAACATGTCTTCGGCCTCATCTAACTTTCGTGTGAGCAGACAATTAGAATCGCTGCGACAGCACCTCGTGTGCCCTCGTTGCAGGGATCCGGCAAATGTGTTCACCTCGCATACGCCAACGAATCCATCCCGAGTGTTCATGAAGTGTTCAAATCTTACGGTAAGTAGTGCCTAATCATCCCAAATGAATTCCATTCAAATAGCACGTTCTTTTTTCACTTGAAGCTGCAATTCCTTTTCAGAACACAACATGCCGGTTTTGGCAGTGGGCTGATGAAGCTGCCCCAGTAGTTCGAGATATTGCAATGCAAATTGCTACCTTACAAGAAGACACCCGTGGTGTTGCTGCATTTCATCCAGTGGCTCGACCATCCGATCAACCAATACAAAATGAAGCTAATGACTTAAAAGATCGGATGAAAGGATGGAAAGGGTTGAGAAAATGCTTGAAATTACTTCACATAGTTAGTTTTGCGGTATTTCTTCTATTATTTCTTGTTCTTGCCAAGTAGAAGTCCAGTTGTAATAAGATTGTAATGTCCACTCTTCATCTATGTATCGTAGTCCTTCATGAATAGATCAACTGTCGTGTATCATTGCATTACATGACGTATGCCTTTGCGACGTTGTTGTACTCCGGCGATACGACGTTCACAAAATATTATTCGAGTCTAACGGATAGTTTTCAGTAGGGAAAATATAGCATATTTGGAATATCCCACAACCTCCTCCGGACCACAAATATACCTTGCTATCAAGACATGGATACAATCCAAGTCACATTGAATCATGAAACCCTAATTTCTGTAACCTAAAATCCATACAAATAGAACACGTTTATGAAAATGGGGGAGAGAGCACGTGGCGGTTCGGGATGAATAAAATTATGGCTAATTTACACAAGCAAGTGCATCGTGTGTGGGTGCTCCACATAAAATTTCATAATATTTTGAAGTCGTTTGCTATATTTTAAAATATAAACGAAAATCATCGCTTAAACCCTAATCGTAATTCCTAATTGCGACTAAAACCCAAACACTAACACGCAAATCGCCACTTTTTATTTTATGTATGCTACATGTGTACAATAATTAAGCGTACATAACCACCATTTATATTTTAATGGATCAATTAAAGCTTAATTGGAAAATTCAACAAAATAAAAAAATAGTTTGAATTAATAAATAAACTTTATTTAAATTCAAAATTATTTTATTCAATATATTCGTGTTCCAATGATTTTTATTAAATTTCTAGAATTTTTCTTTGGATTTTCTCTCATTTCGCATAAACCAGAACATGTTTATGAAATTAGGGAGAGAGCACGTGGCCCTACCAGAACATAGATTAATTAAAGCTTAATTGAAAAATTCAACAAAATAAAAATCAGTTAAAATGACTAAAATTTCAATTCAAAATTATTTTGTTAAATCTATTCGTGTTCCAATTATTTTTATTGAATTTTCTATAATTGTCTGAATTTTTTTTTTTGGATTTTTCTCCTCTCTCTCCTCATTTCTGTCTCTGCTGCGGCTGTGGGGGTAGCATTACATCTTTGCGCTTGGGGGCTTGGGGCGCAGACATGTTGCGTTTCTTGAGTTCTTTGGCGCGGGAGGTACTTGCTGCGCAGCAGCTTCTTGCTGCGTCTCGGAGCCGCTGCATCTCCTTCACAGCGATCAGAGGCCACATTTGGAATTACGTTGCACTGGAGGGCCAATAGCGTCCAAACTTCGACAATATCAGCAAAATAAAAAATAGTTTATATGACCAAAACTAACTTCATTTAAATTCAAAATTATTTTATTAAATCTATTCGTGTTCCAATGATTTTATTGAATTTTCTATAAATTTCTTAATTTTTTTCGATTTTTTTCTCTATTCTTCTTCTTTTCTCCTCTCTCTCTCATCATTTCTTTCATGTTTGCACAGCCACCCTCTTGCTGTGGGGAAGAGCAGCACCTCCTTGCTGCGTGTGGGAGCGCATCACCTCTTTGCGGCTCGGTGGCGCAGAACAACTCGTCTGCGTTCTGGCCGCGACATGTGGGTCTTTGTGGCTCCCCACCAAAGACGCGGAATCATAGGGCCAAAAATGGAATTTCGTACCTAGGGAGGCCACATTTGGAATTACATTGCGTTGGAGGGCTAATAGTGTCCAAACTTCGAGTAAGCCCACTGGGTATCATCGTCTGTCGAGCGGCGGTATGGAACTGTGGGGACTAACCGAAACAGTATTTTTGTGAGCGTGCAAACAGTAAATACTCTGCAGTGTGCTATAGCAGCAGCAAAATATTTCCGATAACGATTCCGATGATGAAGATCGATTCCTAATGTCGGGTGCCCGCGGACAAAGGTGGAAGAAAGAGAGAGTGAGACGGGAGCTTCCTGCGTACCGCGGGCACCGGTACCAAGCCGTCGCAGCGCGCGAAGTGGTATACTGACGAGTGACGAACCAATTCCACGCCGGAAGCCCGTGGTATGCACGAGGCTCGCGCCCGCCTGCCCCCGGTAGAAGCTGACGGTGTTCGAGAAGGTGGCCGGCCTAGCGTCGTCGTCCCAGTCATCGAAGTTCAAGACGTGCGGAGAGATGAGAAAGGACGGCGGCGGCTGCCGCTGATGGTTGGACGCGGCAGAGCGCCGGAGGTATGCCCGGACGAAGGAAGGGGTCGGAGACCTTGCAGACGGACTTGAGCCGCGGGAGGGTCTCACCGGGAGGCGGGGGAGGATCTCCTACGCGAATAGGATCGGACTCCTTGTCAGCCCAAATCTGCTACTACTTTCTTTTTCCTCTTCTTTTCTCAGGCCGGGCCACGCTCCATCCTGGATATACAAAGACCGAAATGTGTTGTTCAGTCAGGCCCAAAACATTGATCGGCCAAATTAGCAACAGGAATCTATCACTGTTTTAATTGGCTCCTGTCGCCAAATTGACAACAGGGATTTCTCCGGTGGACAAAAGTAATTCAGGACAGGGACTAATTAAGCACCTGTCGCTAATAGAGATCGAGTTTTGTATTTTTTTTGACAATTTATTTCTATAATTCTTTTTTAATGTATTATTTTAATAAAATTCTTTGCACCGCATCGTGCGTGACAATTGACATCCATCGGAATCCGGATTGGATTGGATTGGATTGGATTGCATTGCAGCATCCATTCCCATTCGCACTCGCACTCGCACTCGCACTCACACCCGCGATTGCGATCCTCCCTCCCACCCCGTGCGTCTCTATCCACCGTCCTCTCCCTCGTCTCCTCCTCCTCCTCCTCCCTCGAGCGGAACGAGGCATAGACAGGTAGATTATGGGTTGGTTACATACAGCACCGCAATTACTAAGAAATCGCCGCGCGGCCCAAGAAAAGGAAAGAAACCAAGCGAGCTCTTCGCTCTCTCCCTCTTCTTTTCTGTAGTAATTTCTTGCCTTTTTTTTCCCGTTGCATTGGAACCGCAAGATCAGGAAAAAGAGTAGAAAGAATTCAACGAGTTAATAAAGGAACCACCAATCTTGATTGAAATCTTAAAAGAAAGGAGGAAGGAGAGGGTCATTTGACTTGATTTGCTCCGATCGGTGGTCGCCGATCTTGGGCTCGGATGGTGCCGCCGCCGCCGCCGTCGCTCGACTACTGGCGGGGGTTCTTCAGCGGCGCGCGCGCCACCATCTTCGACGCCATCGACGCCGCCATCCGGGTTGCCGCCGCCGACCACCCCGGCGAACTCCGAGCGCGCCGCGATGCCATCGCCGAGCGTCTCTACACCGCGCTCATCGTCCTCCCGCCGGCCGAGGCCGCGGCGGCGGCGCCCGCTGCGGAGCAGCCGCTGGCGCATCAGGAGCTGCACCAACTACTTCTCCCCGAGGGCGCCGGCAGCGTCCCTAGCCTCTGCAGCTCCGACCGCGCCGAGGTCATCACAGACGACGGCGCCGCTGCCGCCGCCCCTCGCCGCCACAGCAACGACCCCGTCGTCGCAGAGGCCTTCCGCGTCAAGGCCGCCCTCTCCAACAACCAAGAAAAGGTTCCCGCCTTCCTACCACCGCGCCGCCTCTTCTGTCTTTGGTCTTGGTATTACCTACTACTGACTACTGATTGCATTTGTTTGTGTGTTCTCCTATTGCAGTCGGAGCCCGAGCTAGTCCAGCTTCTCCTGAGACTGCAGCAGTTGGAATTTACGGTGGACACCATTAGGGTGAGCTGGGATGAACTGCTGCTGCACGTGCTTGATGAACTTCCATTTAAGTCTTTGTTCATATCTGTCAATTGGTCATAGGTTACCGAGATTGGCACGGCCGTCAAACCGCTGCGGAAGCACGGTTCGAAGCAGATTCGGCAACTCGTCCGATCGCTCATTGAGTAAGTTTGTGTTATTCGTAGCACGAATCTGTCAATTTCTTCTTATTGCTTGCCATTCATTTTAGGCAATCGTTTCCTCTTGTGTAATTTCTCCTAATGTTCTACTATTGACATCTTTGATGTTATTCTTGACGTCCACTGAAGAGGTTGGAAGGCTATAGTTAATGAGTGGGTGAGCAATGGAGGTGCCATTGTAGGTGAGGAATGCAAATTTAATGTGCCTTTTTAGAACTCAAATTTAATGTTCATTGTAGGTGAGGTGCCCTGATATGATCTTGCTGAAACAATTCACAGATCATACTCCGCAGTCGATGGACGCTTCTTGCTTGGAGCAGGAAGAAGGGGGGCTGCCTTCCCCTCCCATGGATGAGGCTGCTCTTTTCGGCACACCGTGTACTTCCATCCGGCTATCTGAGGTACCGGTCATTTAAAAATCATTTTTTTTCAAGGAAAAACCACCAGTTTGTTACTTTGATTAGCATCGTTGGAATTTCACACGGTTCTACATATGATCTGACAAAATTCCATCTTTGCTTCCCCTCGGAAACCTGCTCTGGTTTCGAAGTTCTTCGATGAAATGGATGATGATGGAAGTGAGTAATTGCACTTCCTCGATCCCACGCTGTAATTGTTCTTTGTTATGCATTGCATTAACATAGTTGCTGCCCTGTAAATTTTTCTGCAGACATTAGAATCAACGCCAAGGAGGGCGTACAGGTACAACGTTATCCTCCAAACCAAGAGTCAGTCAAGGAGCCTCCAATGGGCCAATGGTATGATCCAGAACAGAATTGGAGGCTTGACCAGTCTGCAGTGAGGCAGTCAAGACCGCATGAACCTTCTGACGGGCAAACGAGGCAGCAGTCCATTGCGGGGGTACAAGGAAAGCCATCAAGTGCAGCATTTGGTCCCGGGAGACCTCAGAGATTGCATTTTGAGCCAAAATGTTCCGAAATGAGGCCTAAGAAGCAGCAGGATATTTCAGTGGCTCAAAGAAGACCAAAACCAACTATGCCTAATGTAAGCATATCGTATTTTTGAACAGCTATGTGTTTATTTGATGTGTATGCTATTGTTCTAAAACATTACACTTTGGGTACAGCAACCATCGAGTCAGCATGATCACGCAAAACTCGAGGCAACGAAGCGAAAGCTTCAAGAAGGTTACCAAGAATTCAATAATGGTATCTCTTCTGTTTTTCTTACTTTTTTCAGCACCTGAGAATTTCAGTGATAGCCCTCCTAATGCTTTCTAAATTCCTGTCGTAAAATCTCAATCTGTTAATCTGAATGGCCATCTAGGTTTAAATTCAGTTGTCATTAGATACAAAATTACCAGTGCATGTTTTGATCAGAACACTCTATTTCTTGAGTGATTGATGTGATGAATGATGACTCCGATTCAACACAAATGCAGCAAAGAAGCAGCGAACAATACAAATGGTGGATCCGCAAGACCTGCCGAAGCAAGGGAACCGAAACATACAACCCAGTGGCAAGCCAAGGAACAGCAGCACCGGCAGCATTCGGAATCGGCTGGGCATCCACCGCTGACTCCATCAAGTTCCACTAATTTTGGATATTCCCTTTCGTCAGTTCATGCCAAAAATTCTCCTCTTTTCACCACTGGCTGCTGCTTATACCCTTGATATTTTTCGGTAAAGTTTTAGTCCAGCACCGTACATAATAACAATAAGGCTTCTTGCAAACTGTGTTTTCCCTCTGCGCGAAAACACATAACCAGAGATGCATTATTGTTGCACTCTTAACAACCTTGGGGCATAAGTGGCTGATTCCGATGATTGTCAAACTTGTAGAGGTAATACATTACATATCTAAACTCTAATACCAGTTCTGATATTTGATACATGTTAGACCCGGATTTGCATTCAGATCCTCTGTGTATACCGAGCTAGTATCATAATCAGTAGCTAGTTCACACAGTATAATATTGGTGAGTATCACATCTATACATGCGTTTAAATAAAAAAGAGTACTTATTATTACATGCCTTAAGGTCAAATTCTAACAAAACAGGCCTATCGGCCGTTGAGTTCAAATAGTGAATAGCAGTAGAAGATAAATAAACCAAAAAGGGACCTCCATGATTTGCCATAAGCAATCAATTGGGGCTACGACCTGATTATCGTCATCATCTTCAGTTCTAAAGTTGGATGCATAGAAGTGTTCACACATCGGGTCTTTAGTCTTGTAGTAAAAATCCACATATATGAGCAACAATGAGTACAAAAGTACTCAGGAAGTCTCACACCAAAATACAAATATGTAGATGTTTAGCTTGCAAAAGGAAGGGTCTTATGGTTATTTTAGCACAAAGTATGTTTTGCTCAAATACTATAATATTTTTCAAACATATGACCTAGCCATTTGACTTAAAACCAAAATGTTGTTTAAAAGCAAGTTTCAACATGTAATAAAGTTCCATCCACCTATTACTACTCATGAGGTTATATCCATCTATCTCCACATGTTAGGTTCTATCACCGGACTCTAGATATCACATTCCATCCTCCTGACTTTAGACATCAGGTTCTATCCACCTGGCTCTAGACATCTGACTCCACCTACCCGACTCTAGACACCAGGTTCCATCCACTCTACTTAGACACCAGGTTCTCACCAATAGACTCTAGACATCAGGTTTCATCCACATGACTATAGGCATATGGTTCTATCTGTCTACAATTATCTCGTTGCTACCATCAATTTTAAGCTAACATGTACCCATCTTAGTTTTTATTAAAACTAACCAAGTGTGGCTTTCTTAACTATGCCCATAAATGGGGCACGGTTATTCGAATAGATTGCACATTCTGCAGAGACTGTACAGCTTTGCCCACAAGATATGATCAACTCATAATATCAGCCATTACGCGCTTCCTTAGGCGTGCGACGAAGACGGTCATAACAAGGCTTTTCTGATACCTAATCCTGACACTTCTCCCGCTCGGTGGTTAACCCCTCAACACTGGAATAGTCACCATTACATGGCACCCCCAGAATGCTACCATTAGCATGCTATATTTTCAATGAGGGGCCGCCGTTGTGAGGGAGGTCAGCTTCCCTTCTCCACGATAGTCATAATATAGAGATCCAACCTACTACTACATGGGAGTTATGCCGACACTAAGCAAAGTACTCAGTTGGGTTAGCCAGGCGACGTTGGAATCTATTTAAGTGTAAAACGACGACTTTGAATAAATACACGTGAACACAAATAAATTCAAATGAACTCCAAAAATTATGTGTTTGGTATTGTTGGAAATGTTTTGAATTTAGATGAATTAGAAACCAAAATCAAGTCATTTGGATTTAAAACGAGGGAGAACAGACTCTCCAAAGACGAGATGAAATTCTAGAAAATCCCTTACGACTGACATGTGGGTTTGATCGGATTTTCATTTCTTTTTCTTAAGAAAATCCCTTACGGTTGACAGGTGGAGTCCAACCGGGTTCTTAATTTCTTTGCTAATTATTTTATTCGGCAAAACCCCGAGGGACTAAAAGGTGAGACCATGGTCCACCCGACGGTTTACGAGGCCAAGGGCCTACACGTCAGCAGTTTCGGTCTACGGACCGGGTCTATGCAACGGGTTTTAAGGGTGGGACCCGCATGTCATACACCCATACAATAACCTATGCCTTAATTAGATTCATTAATTACCGAGGGTCGACATGTCATACAGACATTACAGTAACCTATGCCTTAATTAGATTCATTAATTACCGAGGTCCACATCATACAGACATTAACTACTAACTAACCGTTAACTAATTATGGGCCCACATATCATCGACTCTACTATCATCACCTCCCCTCCAGAACAGAGGTGCGGCCAAAGTAGCGATGGCTGGGCTCTAGGCGAGCTTGGCACCGGCGGAGAGGACTTGGCCACCACCCGCAACCCCCCAAAATGGGTTGCAGGGTCCAAGACAACCCTAATGATAGCGACAACGTGATGGGAGATGGACCGAGGCGACGACACGATGGCAAGGACCGTAGCGGCACTACTGTGAACATGGGCAACTATCGCGCAATGCTAGAAACTATGAAAAGAAGGTTAAATCACTAACTACGGGTTACCACAAAGCTAAACATGCTCTCGGTGCTCACGAAGAAGCGGCGCATCGAAACTCTCCACAGCGAGGTGCTATGGCGCAATGTTGCTACGGTCATCTAGACGCGGCATTGTCTAGCCTACCATGTTTGCAACAAGCTAGAATGTAAGGGAATGGAAGGACTCACCTGGAAGCCAAGTCAGGAAGGAGATCGATGGTGGTGGCGAGGTGGCCTGCTTCGGGTCGACGACGGGGACCAAGACGCATTCTGGCGGCTCTGTTGCACGGCAAGGATGAAGAAGGTGCACGTTAGAGAGAGGAGGTCGACGCAACTAAGATGCGCAAAACAACGGAGGCGAAAGCTCACCTCTACAGCAAAAATCGAAGGGCAAAGCCGGCAGCCGAATTAGGGAAGACGACTCGTGCAAAGGAATCATTCTCCACCCAGGACGGAGAAGAGAAGCAAAGTCTGGGGACTGCAGAGGACAAGATGTCACTTAATGTGACGCACTCGGTTGCGACTTTTATAGAGGGAGGAGTAGGAACGGCTAGGGGCGAGCGTGGCATGGCATGGGCACTCGAGCGGAGCGGCATCCAGGGGTAAGCCCACTTGGTATCATCGTCCTAGGCCTTCTCAGCAGTGATGTGGTTGATGCACCCTTTCCCAAAAGCTGGTATAGCGGTCTATGGTATCTAGGTTGGTCCACGTATTGCTGTTGGTGTCATTGATGCTCTAGTGGGGGTGGCGATCGGATTGATCATGGATGGGGTTCGCTGCTTTTGAGGGCAACCACTAGCATAATGCCCATGCTCTCTACAATGGAAACATGTGATCCTTGCGGCTGAGTTGCTACATGCCTGCTGATGGCCTCCTTGACTTGGGTTGCGAAAAGCGGGGTTGGTAGGACATGGCACTGCATGTGGCATTTTGGGCGGTGCAGTAGGGATGAATCTGTCGGGGTGTAGGGTCCTCCTTGGGCTCTCTAAGAGGTGCTCTGGTGAAATCCCTATTGCGACATCTGCCTCTTGCGATTGTTCTCGAAGATTATGCACTTGTTTTATACCATGAGCGCTTTATCCACTGAGTGTTGTAAATTGGTGAAGTCGTGAGAAGACAACGACGGACTGATCCCCTCACATAAGCCATCTATGAACCCTTCTTACTTCTCATCGTCCTCAATGTCTGTGGGGGCACAGCAAGATGGTTGAACTTGGTTAGGTACTCATAAACTATCATGTTTCCCTGCTTCAGTTCACAAAATTCCTTCTTCAACTGCATAAGTCCTGTAGGAATGAAGAACTTGCGGAATGCGGTCGTAAATTCATCCCACATAAACCATGTGGTCTTCCTCTTGGGTTCCTTTGAAGTTTTCCCACCAATCCTCAGCAGGTCCTTCAAGCTGGTGGCTTGCGAAGAGAACCTTCTCCAGGTTACTACATCTAACAATGTCCAACTTCTTTTCTATGGTGTGAAGCCAATCGTTGGCATCTAGGGGTTCCCTTGAGGTTGCGAAGGTAAGGGGTTTGGTCCTCATAAATTCCCCTAACTTGGACATTCCTCCAGCTGACACTGAGTTCTGGGTGAGGATCTCTAAAAGCTGGATCGGTTGACCATGACATCGGCCATGATCGGGTTCTCTGGCGGCTGGTTACGGCGGCCTCCTCCCATCTTGCCGGGTCACCAGAATAAAACCAACTCCTGGAAATAGCATGAAATAAGGTCTTACATGATTGCATTACCTAGTGCACTTAGGCGGATAAGGGTGCGTTTGGTTGGATGTATCAGGCTGAACGGATGGTTCGATACGAGAAATGAGGGCATTCACGTGTTTGGTTGGTTGAATGGTATCAAACCATCCCGAACCACTTGATTCACATTCGGAGAATATTCTCTGTTGATGTTGTATCCTCCCGTTCGACGAATTCCTCTGAACCACGGCGTTCACTTTGAAAAGAAAGCTGGTAGTTTGTCTAGCTTTCAAGTGCCATCGCTAGTAATAAATGTCTGAGCTTTTGTACCCATCAGAACTTTTTAGCTGGTGGTTTGGAAATCGGGGAGATTGTGCATTGGCGACTATTTAGATCTTTATTGCTACTGCCTTAAGATGGTGGCAAGCAAAAACATTATGAACTGTTGCAAATGAGACCCCTTGTAGCATGTAGATTTCTACTGAAGTATTTTGATTTAGCTTTAGAGCAATGCAAAAATATTATTATTCTATCGTCTCATACAACCAATCAAACACAATCTTGTATCATCTTATATAACCAACCAAACAAACTGCTTGAACGATCCCATCAGAACGATCCCATCAAAGATGATCTTATCTTATACCATTCAACCATATTCTACCGACCAAACGCACGGTAAGTAGTTCACCAGATACAAAAAGTACAACAGTATTACATCGCCTAGGGTTATGCATAAAGTAAGACAACAGCTCACTTCCCAAAATCCAACTACGTGAGCTCTAGCAACCTAGTCTTGCCCGTTCTCCTCCATCTGATCAGCTACTGTCAGGGGATCGTCATCCACCTGAGACTCGGGGCTGGCTGGGGAATGATCCTCGAGATGGAGACGTCCATTCGGGGTATACTGGTACCCAGTCATGGTGGAAAAGGCGACGGAAGACCTGCATGCTGCAAACGCGGCGATGTGGTGACTGCGATGGCCCAACGACAAACGAAGTGTCACCCATCTGCTTTGTCTTGCCATCCTATCAGCACACGATGTCGAGCTCGCGGCGAAGATCCTCCATCTCCTCTTCCATCTGTGCCACCGATCTGTAGAGGTGATGTAGCCTGTATTTTTTTCAATTTAACCTTTTTTTCGTTAAAACTCCACATTTATACTCGCTGTTTGTCCCAAAATCGAAATCGGAAATAAGGCGATAAATGTAGTTTTGAAAAAATTAAATTGAAAAAAATTCAGTGATGTAGCTCCTTCAGAGTCCCCTGGTATGTAGCATCCAGGGTCCTGGTCAAGTGGTCAGTGTCATCTGGTGTGTCCTCGTGGTGAGAAGTGAAAACGAAGTTGAGCGTCTCGTTGCTCTGGCGAGACGGGTAGTAGCGGTACGGTGTCCTCTGTAGGTCGTCGTCGTCGATATCGCAGAGGCAGCGAACTGACTCGCGGGTGGCGTCCTGCACTCCTAGCTCAAAGCTGCCTCGCTGGTACATGGCGGGGAATCGGTAAGCCTGGGTGTCATCTCCCTCTTGTCCATAGATGACAGCCTCCACGCGTCATTTGATGCTGTTTCCGAAGTAAACTCGGTGTCCCTCGAAGAAGGTGCCCTCTAGTAGGAAAAAATTTTATAAGATCTCGTTCATAACTTTATCAATGTAAACTAACTTAAACTAACTTTATTATATGATACGTGTTTTTTTTCACGAATTTCAAAACGTACAGCCCAAAAATCACTGATGTGAATTTTCACGAATTGAATACTGAAGACTAGCATGTCACACTTTGAGATTCGTGAAAAGACAAGTGTCACAAAGTGAAGTTGGTCTATATTGATGGAATTGTGGACCAACTCTTATAGAATTATTTTTTCCCTCTAGTCCTGCATGTATCCTTGTAGCTCTGCCAAGCCATCAACCGAAATACCCATCTTCTCGCCGTGGGTAATCTTGCATAGCTTTGGCATCTACAAAGAATTTTGAGGAGCGGGAAAAGATTAGTAATTTGGTTTGCTAAAATAAATGGAAGTAAGACCAGAGTAAGACATTAAGAGTGAGAAGAAGAAATTAGCGGCAGAAAGCTATATTTTTAGTAATGGTTTTTCTTAAATAAATTAATCACTTTAAAAACTCAAGATCCTTGTACTAATGGCCATTCTAACTATGGTTTAGTGTATAGTCGATATGGCTCTGATACCACTTATTATCGGACCCGGATTTGCATCCAGACTCTCTGTATATACTGAACTAGTCTCATGCTAATGGTCTAAGGCGACGCGGCGCAGTGCTACGGTTATCTAGGTGCGACATTGTCTAGCCTACGATGTTTGCAACGAGCTATAACGTAAGGGAATGGAAGGACTCACCTGGAAGCCGAGTAATGAAGGAGATCGATGGTGGCGGTGAGGTTGTGTGCTCCGGGCCAACGATGGGGACAAAGACACGTTCCGGCGCGCGACAAGGATGAAGAAGGTGCGCGTTAGAGAGAGGAGGTTGAGTCCACCAAGATGCACGAGACAACGGAGGCAGAAGCTCACCTGAACGGTGGAAATTGAAGGGCAAAGCCGGCGGCTGGAATTGGGGAAGACGGCTCACGCGGAGGATCCTTCTCCACCCAGGACGGAGAAGCGGGCAAAGTGGAGAAAAAGCAGAGGAGAAGATGCCGCTTCATGTGACGCGCTTGGCTGTGGCTTTTATAGAGGGAGGAGCGGGAACGGCTGAGGGCGAAGTCGGCGTGGCACGAGCATTCGAGTGGAGCGGAGTGCAGTGCGGGCACCTGAGTGGAGCGGAGTACGGTGCGGGTACTCGAGTGGAGCGGAGTGCAAGGGTCGCGCACAGATGAGATGAAATTGTGGTGGTGCGAGAGGTCTCAAGACTCGAGGCACTGCTACGGAGCTCGAGGCAAAGGCTGGCGTGGCTCTAGCTCGCACGGCGCAACGGGCGAGCTGGCATGGGAACAAGCACAACGCGTCTCCCGTGCGACCTGACAGGAGGGGCCAGGGCCCACTTGTCAGCGAGTACAAGCGCAAGAGGGAAAAAGTGGGTTGGTTTGCTACTCAGCCTGCTCGTGGGACACGAGGGAGAGGAAGAGGGAAGCGGCGGCGCGATGGATCAGCTGGCCTGGTTGTGCGTGGGGATGGGCCGCAGGGAGTGGGAAGAGGCTGGGCCGACGGGGGAGATGCGGTCCGAGGGAGAGAGAAAGAAAAGAAATGAATTTTTATTTTTATTTTTATTTAAGTTTCAAAAAATGATTTGAATTTTAATTTTAATTCAAATGATGAGGAGGGTTTGCACACAATTAAACTTGTAGATTTTTTTCAAATCCAAATTTGAAACAAGGAAATTGTTTTAACTTTCTGTATTGTAAGACCAAGCTTTTGGAAATTCTTGAAATTCAACAAAAGTTTTTGAAATTCCTAAAATGTTTAAATTAGACCCGATTTAGGATGTTACAGTACACATATGCAAATTTGCAATGACTAATGGAGACGGTTTCTGTTTTTCAGTGAAGAGATAGTGCCCTCCTTTTCTTGCTGAAAGGCATCTTGGGGCTAGTCTTTTACACTGACTTTAGTTAGTTAAGTGTAGCTTGCTCCAGTAAGACTTGGACTCAAATGGCACAAAAGTACAAGACAATTGCTTGTTTGGGAGCAAAGTTTTCCTCTCTCTGAATGTGTAGTTCCATTCAAAGGTCCAAATCTGTGAACTTTGTGCTAGTCAATTTGACTGTTCCTGGTGGCTTCCAAGTTCAGGACTCATGTGATGTGAACACAATGAACCAGGCACTAGCCGCTTTCTAGAGGGCATAAACAAGTCAGTTGGCCAGTGGTCACCATGTGTCTGAACTCGTGATTATGTGTAAATTACTATTGCGATGGGGTCTTTTTTTTTTTTGTGTGGATACAGTGTTCTGGTGTGTCACTGTTCAGTGGGGCATGCACCATGCCGCGTGTGCGTGCCGTGTCACCTGCGTTCATGCACGATGGCTTGCGTGGCACGGCGCAGCAACCTGGTGGATGAATAATCAAACTCTTCATCCAGATAGAGATATACTATGGGCAGAATTTAAAGAAGCATTACTTAAGGCACATGTTCCCTCGGGAGTGATTGCTACTAAGCTTCGAGAGTTTCTTGCTCTCAGGCAAAGGAGGCATACTATGACAGAGTACCTACACCAATTCAATCAATTGGCATGGTACGCCCCACAAAATGTTGACTCGGAAGTGAAAAAGATGGAAAAGTTTTCAAAGGGCTTACAGAAGTCATTAAAATTTCATATTTCAGCTCTTGACTTCAATGATCTGTCATCTGTGATAAATAAACTGTTGATATCAGAGGAAGCCAGAGGAGAACTAGAAAAAACTAGAAAGAGGAGGGCAAAGCAAATGACACTTCATCGAGTGCACCAAGAGGAAGGATGATGCCAGCACCATCCTTCCGATTCCAGCCAAGGCCACCAATAAATCCAATTCCAAGACCACCCTACAGTGGGAGTCGACCAGCTGCTATTCAATGTCACACTTATGGAGGAAACCATTATCTGAAGGAATGCCCACAAAGATCCTCAAATTGCTATAATTGTGGACAACTTGGTCATTACAAAGGCCAATGCCCATTAAGAATATATTGTCAGATATTGCTAAAGCCCAAGCAAAAAGTCAGCTGCAAGTCAACCGAACCCCACCTATCATGCAGACCAATAGAGGAGGAATGTTGCACCCTAGAGGCCAACTCAAGAGGTCGGGACAATTTTCAGTAGGAGGAAGACCAACACCAGCACTAATACAAGGCAAGATTAATCACGTCACCACCAAAGAAGCAGTTGAGGCCACCGATGTTATTGTCGGTATGTTTCTACTTCATGCAAGACCAGCTTTAGTTCTATTTGATCCAGGAGCCATGGGTCTTAACAACCGGTAGCTCGCCAAGGCCATGGCCTCCCTTGAGCACATCTTCTTTGGCGACGGCGCTGCGCGGACACGTTGTCGTCGTTGACGGACAAGCAGCGCACGCCGTGCGTGAGGGCCGCACTTGCCGAGGCCTGCAGCTGCTAATGCGACACTTTGCCATGTGCACAAGGAAGATCGCGCCGGGCGGCTGCACGCGTGCAAGCGCATGCTTCAGCTCTTCTGCTTCCACACCTCCGTCTGCAACCGGTCGGACCAGGCTTGCCGCGTGCCGTTGTGCATGTGAGAAAGCCAAAAAAAAAAATACACATCTTCGCGTTTTTAACATATTCTGATGGCTCGAAGGAAACCGAGGGGGCACAAATGTCTTTTTGCGTGGCTTATAATGGGAAAACGCTCATAAATTATTAAAAAAATTATAAAGAGGGTATTTAATCAAGCAACACAATAAGTGAGGGGGTGGGGGTTTGGTCAAAATGAATTACATCGGTAATGAGAGTATTTTCTGAATACGGATCTAACGGGAGGGTAAATAATGAATTCTCCCTTAATTATTGATATACGTGTTCTCTTTGCTTACGTTTTGAACATTGATATAGTCTCCAATACACATTTTAGACCATCACTTTTGTAATATATATTAACAAAATTGATTAGGAATATAATGATATGAAAATAATTTTGATGAAAAATATACTGATGCCATTTGCATGTGGCGAATCTTAATATTTTGTGTATAATAGCGGTAAAAGTTTTAAAAAATTGAGTGCACGCATTTGAGGACGTTATCTACTCCCTCAATGTCAAGATATAAGTCGTTTAGGACATTGACATATGACATAGTATCTAATATGACACTTTGACCATTAATTTATATGAAAATATATTATTTTAAATAAAAATAATTATATAGTATGAAAGTATATTTCATGATTGATCTAGTGACATCAATTTCATGTTGTCAATCTAGATAATTTTTTATATATCAATGATCAAACCTTAAATATTTAACAAACACAGATCCTAGAACGCCTGATATTTTGACACGGAGGCAGAATTCGAGAACAAATGTACTTATCTAACCGATGTTTAGCCCGTTGACAACTAGATAGTTCAGTCTGTAAGACGATGTTGGGTACCATTTGTTACGTGTAGTTAATAGGATTCTAGTTAGATCACGGAGTTACATATCTGTATTCTCCTATTCCTTTATTTTCCTCAGGCCCCAAAAATCATGAACAGTTAACAAAGCCCAGTGCTGATCTATGACGTGCATTACCACGCGGAGATGCCCCATCAACCATCTTAAAAGTACTAATAACTCTCAAGAGATCCATGCCTACGGGCTTCCAAATTCTCCCCCAACCACAAACAATCCCTCTTCTCTGTCGCTCTCAGAATAACATCAATAACAACTTGAATGTGATACAAAATCGACCACTCTGTCAGGCAGTGGCGGTGTCAGGCAGTGGCGGATCTACATATATCTGTCGCGCAATTAGCTTGTGCGGAGGCTGCAAGCTCCAAATTGTATAGAGCACATAGCAGCTCAGGATTGTAATTTGTCGGAGTAACTAATAAAGCCCTCTTTTCATCGAAAAAAATGTCCGTGCACTAACTTTTTTTTGGGGAAATCTGTTTGTATTTGCCGATTTTTACGTACAAATTGTAGAAGTTTATATGCTGATTTTTACGTACAAATCGTAGAAGTATATGTAATTGACCCCACGGCTATAAGTTTCGGGATCCACCGCTACCGTCGCCTCAAATCATGCATGCATAAAAAAATCTGATAAAACCAAATGGAAATAGGTAACATGACACTGAGATCACTTGCTGATGTGATCTCGCGAAAGGGGGCAAAAAAATATGCTTGGTGCATAAAGCTTGTGGCTCGTGAGAGCACGATGAGATCGAAAGAACACTAGTAGCAACTTAGGTCGAGTAGGCTTTTCTGACTTTCAAGTGCTAGCAGCAGTTGTTCGTAGTGGCCTAGTGGGAGATAGATGGGCAGAATTTCTTTGTGACGAGGGGAGTGACCCACTTTGACTTGATGTCAAGCTAGCGAGTGATCCCAACGCCAACAGTTGGTGCCATTTGTTTGATGCCTCCTTTCGCCACCAACCTGAATAATTTTGTGCCATCGGCATGTGATGTTGTGGTCTCGGGACATTGAGCCCTTGATTAGTCCTTGGTTTCTTCCATTCATGAATCATAAGACAAGATCAACTAGTACATTAATTGATTGCTTGGACCAACTGCAATTTGTGATCATATCAGTGGTCACTGGGGCAAGCAAATGTGCAGTTGCTTGCAACTGTTTCCTTCCTGCAGGTGGTTGTTTCTGCATTGAACATTGGGACATGGTTTGACATTGTAGCTAGACGTTGTATTCATGTCCAGGAAATGGGTTTTCTCTATTGGGCTGATTACATCTTGACTCATCTGGAAACTAAGGTAGTATAAATAAAGAACATTTCGTTGTTCCATTTTTTATCTGAACCACATGCATACATAAGATATTTTCTGCCGGCAGAGTACCCTCTTGGATAGATTCGTATCGTCTTCCCTGAGGTTCAAATGGCACCATGCATTTATACTTCTGATACATCCGATCAAGAAGCGACGATCCCGATAAAAACGACTGTAGCAAGAACAATGAGAAAAACATTGTAGCATTATGGCACTATGGCATATCTCTGTAGCCGAGCCGCTCGTTTTTTTATCTGACGGCTGAGGAAGGAGGAATTGCAACTTATGGTAGTCCTCTGCTATTTGAAGTTGAACCTCAAGGCAAAGGATCTTCTTCCCTCTTGGGTCTACTGGAAGGCCATATCCCCTTTCCTTTTCCTTCCAAAAGTAAAACTAGGTCATATCACTAATAAGGCATTGCCAAATTGCGCAATGTAAGTGTTAGAACTAGAATTAGGCGCCATTCACCTTTGATCTTCAAGCCTGCACGGTAGTAGCAAGCATGCATGTAATGGTAGTATTCTAAATTCAGGTACGTACCAAAGCAAAGCATCAGTGAAGCTAGCTTTCAACACAGGGAGCGAGCATCGTTCGTCCGAAGGAATAGAAAGCACAAAGTTGTGCCCATAGCTTAGCAGTTAAGAATCAAGTGTAGTGGTCTGCACAAAGGCTGCCTTTTTAAGGTCCAGCCCTCACTCCCCAGTCCCTGTTATAATCATAGGGGTAAACATCATCGGAAGAATAGCCGGGTGACGTCGGTTGCTATAGAAGAGAGAAAACTATATATTGAGGAGACGAATGGGATTAGAACTTAGACTATTGTATTCTCATTGAAGATGGAAGACTATAGATTATGAAGACGAAGGATTGAGACTTAGATTATTGTATTCTCGTTGCTTAATACCAACGATTACAATAAGTCTCCTTATATAGATGACACTTCTAACAATTATGGATAAATTCAATCTAAATGATGAAATTTCTAACTAATAGATGACCTTTCTAACTAGTAGATAACCTTTCTGATTAACTAATCCCTATACAAAGAAACTATTGAACTATTTAAGGACATAGATATTCTTAGTGGAGAAGATAATCTTTTTCTAATCCTGATGATACAGTACTTATGTTCATACATGTGAACAGTAACCGGCCCATGACAGTCCCCAACGTGGCTTGCTATAAAGTGCTCAGATTTTTCTTCCAAGCGTCATACAGTAATCTGTGATGTGCACCTTGGAAGCAAAAACTTTGTTGTGACTAGCCTCAAGTTAGCAGCAAGCTCGTGCATGTGTCAATGTTGATTTAACATGCATGCACACAGTGTTTCTCCAACTACAAAGCTATGTTTATACTTTATAGTACTCTCTATATGGAGATACAGCAGAGGTAATCCCAAGTATTAAACTCAAGATTGTGCCTCATTATCCAGACACACGCACGAAAGTTATCGGGCGACACATGAATTCATCATGGGGGTGAACCAAACAAGTACATTCCATATATATATATATGCTTGAGAACACAAGTAGAACAGTTGTTGCAGCGGTAATCAATCGTTGTAGACAGGTAGTAAGTGCCAACCAATTGCATGTCTCCCGTCTCTCCTACACGGAGGCCGCTGCGCACGTCGTGCTGCCACGGCATGCCACAAGGCAAGCGCGCCCGACCTGACCTGCGAATTGAAGCGAGCAAGCGACGAAGGGTATGGACAGACACATGAATCAAGTTGTGTCCTGGGTGTCGATCGATTCGCCGACACGTACGGGCCTAAACGAGGCTAGCTGTAGCAGGCAGCGACCCCAAGTAAATAAACTTCTTCCGCCGCCCCACCGGCCGCTTCTGCGACGGCAGGCTCATCGTCGACTTCCTAGGTACGTACGTAACGTACGCACGTCGTCAGCAATGCATGGGATTATGGAATAGGCATGTAGTTGCACCGCACTCTTTTAACATGCATATGCACGCATGCATGTGCACGCAGCGGAGGCATTGGGGCTGCCGTTCTTGACACCGTTCCTCCGCGGCAAGACGGCAGATGACTTCCGGCAGGGGGTGAACTTCGCGGTGGCCGGTGCGACGGCGCTGAGCCAGGATTTCTCCAAGGAGATGAGGATTGACCTCGCGATCATTCCGCCGTTCTCGCCGGAAGCCTGGTAGTGCAGATGGAGTGGTTCAAGCATGTGCTCCAGTTGCTCGGGTCTACTGACCAAGCTAATGGAACTACGCATGACATGCAGCAATAGTAGGCGCCGCGGACTACAAGGTCCACGGAATTTCGCAGAAAACGGCACTGCTTCTCTAAAATTTCAGTCAAAAAGTCCAGTCTAAATAAAACCTAACAATGAGAACCATATTGGACAAAATGGATATATAAAAAAGAAAGGAGCTGTTACACAACGCTATACCGTTAGCAATGTTTTCGTGGAGTTTTAATACATTGTCGCAACGTTGCAAGTTGTCTTATAAAAAAAAAAGAGATGAAACTCCGTGAGATTTGAGATGAAACTTCATAAAACACAGATTAAACATATATGAATTAGTTTTATCCAATTATTTGGGATTAAAACTTCATAAAACTATATAAAACTTGATAAACACGACGAAACTTGGGATGAAACTTCATGAGACTTGGAATGAAACTTCATGAAACTAGATAAAACACTATGAAACTTGGGATAAAACTTTATGAAACTTCATTAGACTTGGGATGAAACTTAATGAAATGCGATTAAACTTAGAATGAAACTTCATGAGATTTGAGATGAAACGCAATGAAATTTGGGATGAAACTTCATGAGATTTGGAATGAAACTTCATAAAATTTAATGAAACCATACGAAAATTGATGAAACAGGATGAAACTTGAGATGAAACTTCATGAGACTTAGAATGAAACTTCATGGAACTTACTGAAACTATATAAAACTTGATGAAACTTTGGATGAAATTTCATAAAATTTAATAAAACTTCATGAGGCTTGTATGAAACTTCATAAAACTTAATAAAACTGCATCTCCTCTAGCTAGCCACGAGGCTGTCACACAACTCTATGAGACTTGGGATAAAACTTAATAACATTATATGAAACTTGATGAAACTCATAACAAAAATGAAAGAAAACACTACTACAGAAACAGTCATCATAGACGGTTTGGAACCGTCATGTCTGTGTTTTGACACGTCTGTGATAACAGCGGTTATCACAGATGGTTCTAGTTACCAACCGTCTTGGTAACTAGAACCGTCTGTGATAGTTTTTTAAACCTAACTAAATTTTTTTGGTTTTCGGCTAGTCTCAGGAATTGCTAGCCATGCCCTATGAAAACAAGCAGCAGAAAATAGATACATATCACAGATGAATCAATGGTTGACAAGTGATTATTTACAACTCAAAATCAATTACAAAAAAATATGTTCAATTATTGTCGCTAGAGTTACAATTGAATTACAACTACTCAAAGTGAATTACAATTGAATCAATTGTTTGAAGGTGGTTCAGTGGTGTCGACGGTGTGAAATTCTCCGTCGGCGTGAACGATGTCCATCATGATGAAGCTGTAGAGCCTCCCTTGAACCTCCAAGAGCTCGTTCGCAACGAGTGAATCTAGCGATATGTTCAAACCCTGTCGCTAGCACGAGTAAAGTAGTTGGCATACGTATTTAAATTTATAATTAGGAAATAATTATCGCGAGATTGACAAACTCCAGGATCCTTCATCTTAGCACTCATGAATTCGTGCATATGATGGCAAACGTAGAATGCACATTGTTCTTATTTTTGCTGGCGGCACTGCAAAAATAGAATTACACACACACACACACATATATATATAGTCAGTTCGAGATGCATTATTACGAAGTATGATATAGGATTATTGTGTTGTATCGCTTACTGGAAATCGTATCCTGTGTTGCAGTGTGGCGCTCGATCTGTTGTATAACCCTCCATCGGCAACATAAGCGATGAACGATCTACATGTCTCCAAAAAGTTATCTTCGGCCATTTCAAACGAAGGAAGACTACAATAGAGTTATGTATGGAGGAAATGAGCATACATGTTGAGTATTCCCTGCACAAGGGTGAAGTCATGGGTTTTGCTGAGTAGGGAATCAAGGTATATTACTTTATTCCTCTTTGGTACAATGACTAAAAGGATCCAGTGGAAGCTACGATCATGTATGTCGCTATAGTCATTAAACCTAAGTCTGTGCTGCGTATAAAGTACAAATAAAATTTGTATAGCAAGTAGTGAAGCACTTACTTTTGGTTGTAGAGCACCATTATGTAGTCCTTGTCGTCATGAGCTAACAATCCTGTCGTTATGTATTTCACGACGTAGGATGCGTCTTGCTTGATGGTTTGCTCAGAGACTACGTGTGGGTCGAGGAAACTCACTGGTTCTCCGCATCCCCGGGCATTTTTCATCATGTATCTATACATAAGCAATGAGTTGTGATATTTATCGGTATTACGTGAATGTAGAACTTGATTATACACACCTACAGTGTCCAGCATCGTATAAGAGAGGTGTCGTCAAGGGCTTTGAGGTTGAATAGGTCGAATAAGTCATTGAAGCCCACGACGAAGTGGCCCGGCTCGTGGAGGAAATGCTCATTCGTGTATCTAACAACGATTCCATAATCGCACCCTTTATCTTTGGTCTTATGCATGTACCAGGTATGCAAAGACTGACAACCTAGTCCAGTGTAGGCTAATACTGTGTTGTACACCAACGGACTTTCGAGGGAGTATGTCCTAGGCTTGGGAGGCGGAAACACCATAATGTTCTGCAATTTTGACTTGGACTTAACGACTTGCCCGCTACACGTCTTCCTGTGAGGCGACTTGGGAATCGATACGACGACACACTTTTCTTGTTCCTTCGGCGTCTTCTCCACGGGAACCGATGAGGCGGTCTTCTGAAGCAAAGGTTGAGGTGGAGTCATTGAGGGTCCTGTTGGAGAGTGTAACATCCCCAAATTAATTAATGGAATTTAGTATGCATATTATCAGTAATGCATGACATTTTGAAATCATTTGCATCTTTTATTGTACTTGGAAAATCTAAATCAAAGTTTAAACATACACTTCACATTTAAACTCTAAAAGAAAACAGGAATAAAAGCTTATGATCATCCTCTGTAAATAATTTATTTAAATACTATAATAATTATCATGAATTAATATATATTTTCCAAAATTTTTGGAACTGGTTTGAACCCTAATAAAATTCAAATACCTTTTAAAGACCTAGACTTAGTTTGAAATTAATTTACACAAATTATATATTGAACAGTGACTTTAATAATTTTTATAAATACTAGGTCATCCCAGGAACACCCTTGATTTATTTCAGAATTTTTAGAAATTCATTCCTATATTTAAAGCCTCGGTCAAACCCTCTTCTTTTCTGGTCAAACTGAAATCAAACTTTGGGCTCAAGATCGTTGCACCGACTGACCCAACCTCCCCTTGACCCGAGTCCGACCGGCGAACGGACTACTGCACCACCTAATCGCACTTTTGCTTGCGAGCCCTTTGATCCAAATCAACGGTCCAGATCTTGACGTCTTTGACCACCAATATCTCTTAGATCGCCGTCTGCTCATGATCGTGCGGTTCGATCAAAACCCAACCCGACCGAGCCGGACAAGCCACTTGGTCCAGCCACACCGCCTCGCCCGCCACTCGCTTTCTGCCACGACTGCGGGCCGCGCTATCGACCTTTCTTCCACCTCGCGGCGCGAGCGAGCTCGAGCGCCACGCGCCGAGGGCCTCGAGCCAACTCGAGACACCGCTCGCCACCGCCTCCTTGGCGAATCCTCGAGCTTCCCACCTAACGCCGCCTCTTTCTGTCCTTTTCCCGCTCAAACCGGCTCTACCTCCACTCACTCACTTCTCTCTCGATGACAGAGGAGGGGGAAGCTCGTGTGAGCGCTTCTCTTAGGTAAAATTCACACCGACTTGTCCTCTAGCTTTACCCTTTCATGCCGTTTCCATTTAAGATTATTTGGGCCTTTGATTTTGCTTGTAGTTGCCGGCCACCTCGCCGCTTCTCGGCATTCCAAAGCGCGCCCAAGGCCGTCTTCGTGCAATTTCTAGCTCCGAAGTTTGGCTTTGATTTAAGCGTCACTTTGTGCCATGGGTACAAGACACTTTTCCTCAATCAATTTGGTTGATTCTTTCAGATCGTGGGAAATCGAGCTTTCTCCTTTGTCGGCCGTAAAGCCCTAGTTTCGTTCTCGCCTCCCCCAGGTGAGTGTTTCACCGATTCTTTGCAATGGCACCATCTCCTTAGCTTGCTTATTCTTTCCAGATCCTTCTTTGACCTTCGCCTTGCAAAGTTGCTTCCTTCTCGTGAAGTTCTCCACCGCCAGAGCCATTACCGTCGACCACCTCTCCTCGAGCCCGCTAGCCATCCTTCCGTAAGCTCCATGGAACCCCTAGGAAGCTTATGCATGCGGTAATTTACTCGTTGCGTCGTCGGTTCGTTCTCGCCTGAGCAGTGTGGCGCCTCCGCCGCGCGTTGCGCGCTGCCGCCACGGCCGCCCTAGCTTCGGCTGAAGGTACCCTAGATCGCAAGGCTTTTGTGCCTCATTCTTGCCCTTGGATGGCGCCATGGACCATCATACGCGAGAGCCGGCAAAGCTCACGGCCTCGCATTCCTCTCTGCTGTCGGGAACATCCGACAAAACCTCGATTAGTCTACGTTAACGGCTGGTTTAGAAGGCTAATGAGTCTCGACATGTGGGCCATATGGTCGGCTTAGTGATTGTGAAAAATTTTGAAATACGTTTTCTCTCGCAAAACGTATTCCTTGAATACTTAGACGGAGTTTACGTGTTCTTGGTTAGAAACGATTCATGAGAATATGCCTTCACCCATTTGAGGTCGGACCGAGCCTTGTTGACCTGGTCAAACCTTTGACCCTGGTCCGCTTGTCATGACTAGGCTAGCTTAGCCTCGGTAGAAAAAGTATTCAATACTTAAGAAATTTCGGAATACAATTATTTGTACACTGAAAATTGTTGTAACTTCAAAATCCATATCTAAATCAAATAAACTTCAAATTGAATGAAACCAGTTTTGATATTTTTCATATTATGTGAAGTTTATTTTAAAATAGGTTTAAAACATGTCTCTGTAGCAGAGAATATAGTTTTGGAATTATGATCCAAAACTCTATTATTTGTACAATAGAAAATGCTTTTATTTTCAAAATACATAACAATTTCATTTTAATTCCAAAAACAAGAAACCAATTTTGTTATTTTTAATTTAAGATGAGTTTTATTTTAAAATATGTTTCATGCATATCTCTATAACAGAGGATGTACTTTTGAAAAATAATCCTCTAACTCCATTATTTTGCAAAAGAAAAAGGCTGATAGCTTTAACAATTCATAACTAAATCATGAAAACTCCAATCGAAGTAAACTCAACTGTTTTGAACTTATAATAATATTGTCTATTTATCCATGTAATCCATGTACTCTCCACTGCTCTACAAATTTTCATCTCATAATTAAATTACAGGAATTAAGGCTATTGAAATCTGAAAATTCAAATCACCACAACTTTCTTATACTAAATCAAATGGAATAATTCTTTCACCTAAATTCATATTAAATCATAATCTACCTACTGTATAAATCTCATACATTTTTTATCATATTGAATTTATGGCTTTATTCGATATTTATTGCATTATCGTCTTTCATTAGGTTTTTCGACGATAACGCTATATTCGTGAGTGTATTATGAGTATGACCTGAGAATGAACAAGTGGTACAGCAAAGGTGCGAGCACCCTCCTCTTGATCATATTGCTCCCAGTGGTTTTTAAATGTTTTGTGTGAGTTTTTATTATCGCAATTGCATGCTATTTTGAAATATATGTTTATGGGTAGAGGTAGTTAAATTCCTAATTGCTGCATTAGCCCTCCTTTGAATGTTGATTACCCTCTTACCTTGAATGATTAAGGATATATGTTATATGGGTTATTTACTAGTTTGTAGAACGATGCTTAGCCATGCTAGTAGTTGTAGCCGAAAGCGGTTGATGGAGCTAGTCCATCGGCCGGAGAATTGAATTGAATCTTATTGAAATTTGAGGATTTTATGGATTGGATTATGTTGGATTTGAGGGTTGTATCCAGATCTTCGCATCTGGGGTTTGTGGACATGTTGGGCATGTATTTTATGTTCTTAACTTGGACGGGTGTAGGGTGATCATGAAATATTGTTGTTGTTGTTATGGAATTGTGTAGCCCCGTCCGAGTGTTTAAGGACCGGTCTGTGGTGTGATGAACCAAGTCTTACGTGCAACCACACGCCGGGATAATGGCGAAGGCTTGGCTTAATAATTTGTTGTGTGTTAGCTATCAAAACACAATGGGATTGACAATTGTTATTGTTATGTATTTAATTATTCTTTGTCAATCTCGTGGGGGCATGTTAAATTTTTGACCTTACCCGCCTTAAGGGTCTCTTGTTTGATGGGGACTTACTTACACAACGGGTTCACTCGTGGTTCTAGGCGACCGGCGATGCCCACACGGATTCTACCCCTCGGGTGGTTTGATAGTTAGGACATGACATTGTAACGGCCTCGTTATGATATCTTAGTCACACTCCTTCTAAGAGTGCATGGCGACAAGATAAGGTATTCATATCGTGTGGGTAAAGTCAGCATAACTCAGAGTAACTAAATCTATTCGAATAGCCTCGCCCTAGGTTATGGACAACACTTGTGGGAAAGCAGGCACAGTTAGTCTTTTTGGAAAATTAAGTTTGGGTTATGGTTGGGAATGTTATGTCAGTATGTTAGTTTGTTCATATCTGAAATGATTTCATGATCGCGTTGTTCGCGCGTTAAAGTTGTTGAGAAATGAATTGTGCCACGAATGGGATGTTCGTGTATTGATTATACTTGGAGATTATACCTTTGTGAATCATCACTTACTATCATAAAATATTTTCTAAATGTTTTACAAATGGCAAGTTAAAATCTTTTATCTTTATGCAAAAACTTGCTTTATGCCAAAAATTGACTAGTTTAGTAGCTTTCCTTTGATACTTACATGCATCCTTATTTCTTTTGAAAGTCTCGCGAGTACAACTTTGTACTCTAACAGTGTCTATTTGTTCAGGTGAGAACGACGGGTGGAACGGCTTTAACTCCAGTTGGTTGCTTGTGGGATTGTGGGCATACCAACTCGGTTATTCCCTTTTTATTTTAAGTTTACCTTCCGCTGCAATTTATTTGTGTTAATTAGATTTGGCCGATCGGCCCTCTTTCGCAACCTTGTACTATAAGGTTCTATTTAAATGATGCTGTAATTGATTCTTTTATTCGTGTACATTGTGTATGGATGTGATTGCAATGTTGTGTACTAGGATATGTGCATGTTAGCCACTGATCCTTGGGAGCTAGCATGTGACACATATTCGGGTCACTCGGAATCGTGTGCGTCTCACGTTAAGTGTTGCGTTTACAGCGTAATCACTTAGCTTGATACGGATCCGATATCGGGGGTCCCCACAGAGAGGCCTTCTGAATCGAAGGTTGAGGTGGAGTCATCGAGGGTTCTGTTGGAGAGGCCTTCTGAATCGAAGGTTGAGGCGACACTACAGGGTCATGGGTGATGTCCTTCTTGGGCCACTGGATAAAACTGTACTCGGCATCCCCTAGTGTTCTGATTTATTCGTTCGGGCGAATCTCCAGCGGGACGACCCTTAAATTGTCATGTATCATGTCCACTTGGACCCTAGCGTAACCCTGCACCACCTGGGCACCGTGCTGCACTGTCCTTTCCTGGCATGGATACGCTATCCCCTGTCCAACCTCAATAGACATCCCAACCATCCTCACTTGGAGCGTGCAGTGCGTCGGCTCCTACAAAACGATACGCAATTAGCTAAGACGTTCTATAGGTCTATCTTTGGAGCATTCCAGAGATGTACATTACCTTGATGGTGTCGATAGGTAATTGGACGCCATCATGTTTAGAATTTTGCGTGGACACGACGCTACTCCGATGTTGAGTAGGACTGGCTCCCAAAATAACGGGGGCGTTTTGCGACTGGTTGAGGAGTTGATTGATTCGATCCTCCAATCTTGCTACATGTTCTTCAAATCTTGCAGTACGTTCTTCAAATCTTGCAGTAAGCGTCATTTCCAACTGATGGTCGTACTCGCCTTGGATCTCTTCCTACTCCTATACGTGTAGTAGTCGTCTGCGAATCCTCCTTCAAGGTACGTTAACCCTTTGCATCGCGTGTGATCCGGGTGCTCCTTGTTTTCCAAGACCGTAGATAGTATATCCTTCTCCTTGTCTGATTGGAAGGAGCCTTCGGAACATGCGAAAGTCAATACTTGCTGCAAGAGGTCATCATGTTATTATAGACACTATGAAGTTATGGACTTATTAACAAGCGTCATTTACCACACGTTTGGCCACCTCCTGGTCTGCCGGGTTTGTGAAAGAGATTCCGCCTGAAGACGTGACTGATGCCCTCGCTCTTAACCAGGAGAGAGAGCGCGCTCGTCTGTGATCTCAGCAAATAGCCTTATTGCGTTCTCGTCCTCCGCCGCCCATTGCGCGGTTTTACCTGCGTACCCAGCGGTGCCGAGTTTGTGGGGGGGGGGGCTGAGTGTTCAGTGTCTCGAGAGCCTTGTGCACTGCACTTTGCTCACAAAATTCGGTTGTCGTCTTCATTTGCACAAAGGCGTCCCATATATCCTGCGACAAGAATTTATACGCCGTGAAGGGCGTCCGACCCGTGTTCACGTACTTCGTGACAAGCGTGCTCTTGAAGGTCCTCCACGCTTTTCCCATCGAGAGCAACGCCTGCCATTCCATGCGTGCCTTGTGTTCTTCTGGTATAATGAATGTAGCTTGAAAGTTCTGTCCACAGCTCGCCTCTCTGAACTTCCGTCAGAGTGTCCCAGCTTAGTGTGGTGATGGGGACCCGTTCCCTTCCAAGTATCCTGCAGATGGTCCGAATCCGCGCGCTTCGGGACTCGAGAGGACACTCATCACATCGACCCCGTGATGGTCATTCGGCACCTAGGCATTTTCGATTGGCCTCTGCCATCTCGCGTACGTACCACTTTGCTCGGAGATCCAGACGCATTCGGCGACGTCGATGATGGTGGCGAAGACGGTGCGGACGCCATCTCGCTTACTTGCTATCTATATAAGTTACATACGCAATGAACTAAAATTTCAGAATATGGAAACATATTTTATACAGAAAAAATAGAAGTTACCCAACCAATTAACTAAAAACATAATATCCCGCATAAAGAATAATATGTTCAATATATACCAGCATTAAAGCATAATACTAGCATGACCATAATAACATGTGTCCATGAAATTCTTTCAAATCAGCTAAAAACAATATTATGCTCAACATTAACATCACGAAACCATCAATAAGCAGCTTAAAGCACAAATGATTGATGATGGTGTGTGTTCTCAGAAGGATGGTGTGTGCTCTCAAAAGGAGAGATGCAAAATAATTAAACTTTGTCATCTCAGCCTTTTAGTCTATACTCGTCACAAATTGGATAAGAAAACTAGTATTCAGTTTTTGAGCTTTAATCAATGCTTTACTAGTCTGACAGATTAATCACATGCAAAAGAAGTTCAAGCTATTACTTTATGATAGCCACAGATCATCAAGAATAACAAAATCCACTAGTGCAGTTTAGATAAGCCAACAGACTATTAATGAACTCACAGAAAATACAGATTCAACAATAAGCTTTCGGCCAATAGAAGAACTAGCAGGATTACAATTAAACAGATCAGATTAAGCACCACAGAAGTACTAGAACATCTAGATATAATATGACAAAGACAAGCGCACTCTTTAGAGCTCAAACTGAACTAGAAATTCTATCAATTTGATATTAGACTAATATCACATCCGAGCGGGTAAACCGAGCCCACTATCAACACTTTGCAATATCTCTCAGTACCAATTCCAGAAATGAAGCAGTACAACATATATATCCACAAAGTGATGAACAGAAGGATTTACAGGGATACTCACAGATTCTGTGGTACTCAAAACCACCAAGATGCAACCAGGCAAGGCACGTGGAAGAGGAGGCCGAGCGGCGTGGAGGAGGCCGAGTCGTCAGCGGCGTGAGGGAGGACCGGAGGATGCGTTGGAGCCGGCGGCATGAGGACCGGAGGAGGCGTTGGAGTCGGCGGCGCGAGGGAGGATTGGAGGCGTTGGAGCCGGTGGCGTGAGGACCGGAGGAGGCGTACCTTGGGCGGCGACATCGAGGGAGAGTAAGGGCGAGAGTGGGGAGGTGAACGGGCGAGAGTAAGGGAGAGTGACGAGTAAGGGCGCAAAACCTAACGGTTCTTGCCTAATAAAGGCAATATCACACACGGGTCTATTATGGGACCGTCTGTGATTACTTATCACAGACGGTCCCAATATGGAACCATCTGTGATATGGTACATTTGATATGTGCAACATGTCTTAGCATACAAGTATGTCTTAGCAGG
The DNA here is from genome assembly GCA_036346255.1 of Ampelocalamus luodianensis. Classification (NCBI taxonomy): domain Eukaryota; kingdom Viridiplantae; phylum Streptophyta; class Magnoliopsida; order Poales; family Poaceae; genus Ampelocalamus; species Ampelocalamus luodianensis. The sequence goes on from CM070621.1 coordinate 42,505,701, forward strand.
GAGATACAAGAGCACATTCAGAGATATGTCATACAAGAGCATATTAAGAGAAATCCATATTTTGGCATATATATATATTAGGACATGAGACAAATAGGTTGTACATGTGCATGATATACCATTACAATGAAGTCCACATTGATAGCAAAATCAGAGATGACAAGTCCATATATAAAACATTAGCACATGACAATTCCACATTGACATGTCTCATGTTATGGAATAAATTACAAAGGAATAAATTCTTATTTCAAATATAGCCCTTCATGATGATCGACACGCATATATCTAGCTTCCTCACTAGGTTCTTCCTCGAGCCTGATGCCTTCTCCGAAAGGAGGTAACTCGTCAAATTGATTGTACTCTTCCTCATCCACGACATTCTCAACTCCGACAATCCTTCTTTTTCCATGAAGAACTACGTGGTGGTTCTTATTTGCCGGGTCCATTACATAAAAAACTTGAATAACTTGCTTAGTAAGTACGAATGGTTTGTCCTTGTATCCGACACGTTTGAGGTCCACAGTAGTGACGTCGTACTTGCCTACCTTCACACCCTGTGGAAGTTTAACTCAATGGCATTGAAACAGGGCGGTCTTGAAAAGTACGTAGTCGAGTTCCCAAATCTCCTCTATGGACCCATAGTAGGAGTTCAACCCACGTGGCCCGGCGGTATTGAACTGCTCGTGAAATGCATCTATGAGGACACCGCTGTTCTGGACTGTGCATTCCTATCCTGAGCTGTCGTATGAAATATGTACCCATTTATGTCGTATCCTTGCCATGTCATGATTGCAAATCGTGGCCCTTTTGCCAACCATAACAGTGTATCGTCACTTGATGACCTCCTAGTAAAACTCTCCTTTAACCATTCATTGAACCGACAGTTATGCTCCTCGTGATCCAAACCTCCGACCAGTCTGGATTCTGTTGGCGTATCATGTCTTTGTGCTCGTCGATGTACGGGGACACTTGGGTCATGTGTTGCAAGACCGTGAAATGGGTTTGAGCGTATGTATCCAGATCGGGAGTGATTGATTTCCTTCCGATGGTCCAGATACCCTCTAGTCTCCCCTCATGACGAGATAGAGGTATCGGATCCACGTGAGCCATGTAGTCGACGCAGAACTCAATAACCTCTTCAGTTGCATAACCTTCGATGATGTTGCCCTTCAATCGAGATTGATTCCGTACATAGGACTTGAGAATCCTATCTACCTCTCGAACAGGTACATATGACGTAGGAACATAGGGCCGCATATCTTTATCTCTTTCACAAGATGAACAATGAGATGGACTATGATATCAAAAAATGACGGAGGGAAATACATCTCAAGATGACATAGAGTCATCACCACCTCGGCCTGCAAAACATCTAGTCCTTCTGGATCGATGACCTTCTGAGCAATTGAGTTAAAGAAATAACACAGCCTCAAGATTGCCACTTGGATCTTGTTCGGCAAGATACTGCTAATTGCAACAGGATACATTTGTGTCATCTGCACATGACAATCATGAGACTTCATACCAATTAATTTCAAATCTTTCGTAGAAACAAGTTTCTTAATGCTGGCGGAGTAACCGGACGAAACTTTCACACCATGCAAGCTCTAGCACAGTTCATTTCTCTCGGCCTTGCACATAGTGTAGCAAGCTGGAGGAAGGTACGTTCGCCCTTTATCGGTCTCTTTCGGTGCTAACTCGGTCCTTATGTTCATATCAACCAAGTCACACCGTGCGTTAACACCATCCTTTGTTTTGCCACTAATATTCAGTAAGAGACCAATCAAGCTATCACATACATTCTTTTTCATGTGCATGACGTCGATGCAGTGACGAACTTCTAAGTGCTCCCAATAAGGCAAGTCCCAAAAAATTGACCGTTTCTTCCAGATGTTCTTCTGACGGGTCCTTAATTTACGTCTCTTCCCAAGCACAACATCGATATCCTTAACCATATCATAGACCTCTTTCCCTCTAAAAGCTCTTGGAGCTGAACCGTTCTCCTTATTTCCGTTGAATTGTTTATTCATCTTGCGGTATGGGTGAATCCTGGGAAGGAACTTACGGTGACGTATATACACAGTTTTGCGCGAGTTGTTCAGCTATACACTCTCCGTACCATCTAAGCAGTGCGGACAGGCTTTGCCTCCTTTTGTATTGAACCCCGACATGTTACCAAGGACAGAAAAATCATTGATAGTGCAGAACAACATGATGCGTAAAGAGAAGTTCTCTCATTTGTATGCATCCCATACTTGTACCCCTTCGTTCCACAGTGTCACAAGATCTTCCAGCAATGGTGCTAGGTACACATCAATATCGTTCCCAGGTTGCTTCGATCCTTGGATAAGTAGTGACATCAAAATGTACTTCCGCTTCATACATATCCAAGGAGGAAGGTTGTACATGCATAGATTCACGGGCTAGGTGCGATGTCGGCTGCTCATGTTATCGAAAGGATTCATTCCATCTGTACTCAACCCTAACCTTATGTTCCTCGGTTCCGCACCGAACTCTTCGAATCTCCGATCGAAGTTTCTCCACTAGGCAGAATCAGCAGGGTGTCTTAGCTTTCCAACTTTCTTACGCTCCTTTGAGCGCCAACGCAGCAATCTTTCCTCCTTTCGGTTCGCAAATAAATGCTTCAAACGTGGGATCACAAGCAGATACCACAACATCTTAGCAGGAGGTCCTTGCTTCACCTTAGCAGTATTCTTACGCTTGTATCGGGATGCTTTGCACACGGGACATACATGCAAGTCTGCATAATCTTTACAGTATAGGATACAATCGTTCAGACATGCATGTATTCTTTCTAATTCCATTCCCAATGGACAAAGAACCTTCTTGGCTTGGTAGGTGGTGTTGGGCAACACGTTTCCCTTCGGAAGGATGTTCATTAGGATACCTAACAACGCCGTGAAACTCTTGTCGGAGCAACCATTGCTTGCCTTCAATTTCAGCAGTTCAAGCATGGTTGACAACCTTGTGTATTCCGGCTTGCAGTCAGGGAACAAAGGTTTCCCCGAGTCATCCATTAAGCACTTGAATTTACAAAACTCTCTCTCACTATAGTTCTCTTCTGCATCGCGTAGCATCTGATCTAGATTGTCATCGTGCGACCTACCCTCATCGAAAGCACAATCCACATCCAGCATATCGTTGACTTTCTCGGCGATGTCGTCATTATTAACTTCCTCGACGATGTCGTCATTATTAACTTCCTGTATAATCTGCTCTTCACCGTGACTGGTCCAACATGTATACCCTTTTTTGAAACCCCTTCGAATCAAGTGCCCTTCGATCTGCGCCGGGTTGTTAAACATCTTTAGATTACCGCAATCAATGCATGGACCGTACATAAATTCTATCTCCTTATTCAACATATCCTACTCGGCGGCTCTTTTAAAAGCTAACACGCCATTAATGTACTCTTCACTCACACGGTTCGCACCGCACATCCAATTTCGGTCTATCTACGCTACACACGTAACAAATTAGTAGTGCTAAATTAGATTAATATACTGCAAATACGTTACTCCTCCTATTAACCAAACACACTAAAATTGATTAAAGATTAACCTAGAGCAAATATAAAGAGTTACAGATCGTTACCCTCGAAGCCCACGACGAAAATTCCAAATATCCCGCGAGATTCATCACTGGCCTTCTACTTGAGGCCACAGTGCAACGTGAGAGCTAAGTGGATAGGACAAGGGGTAAAATGACATGCATGCACAGGGCAAGAGAAGGGCCACAGCCGAAATGCACCTCCCCCATAAGCTTCCCCTCACAAAACACCCACTGCCAAAATAAAAATCTCATTCACAAGCCCCAAACCGAGAGCTACGTACCACCAAAGCCAAGCCTCGTAAAGCAAGCAAGCCAAATAGCCAACCACAACCAAGAATAAGGCAAGCAAAACAAGCAAGCCTCCTACAGCCACCACAGAGCAAAGCTTCTCATGCCTTTCTCTTCCAACAAACAACAGAGAGGCGCTAGGGCAGGGGGTCTGTCGGGTCCCGATACTTATAGGGCTAGTATATCACAGATGGTTCTTATTAAGAACCGTCTGTGATAGATCCCTCATCACAGACGGTTATAAAGGGAACCGTCTTTATAAGTTCAACACAAACGGTTCCAAAGGAATCGTCTGTGATGAGACGTCCAGTATGACCTGTTTTGTAGTAGTGAAAATTGCAAAATTTCAAGTTCCAAACACACATATGTCATGGGATCTGACCTCTCAGAGCACAACACGACGGCCGCTGCTCGCAACAAGATGACGGTCGCACGCTGCCTCAGCACGCCTGCTCCCGCCGCTTGCTCGCGATGGCTCGCTCACGTCCGTCTGCACAGTGGCAATTGGCTATCGCACTCATGAAGTTCATGTAGAACGCACGGCGGGAGCACCGCTTGCGCGAGGGACTAGTGGAATGGCGGTGATGACTACTCACTGTTCGCGTCAGTGCCATACGAGCAGTGTGGTTCAGAGTCGTTCGCTTTCGCCAGGCACAGCGGCGGCGCTCCATGGCGGAATGCATTGGGGCGGCGGAGCGCTCGAGGGAGCGCCTCCGTAGGCTACGTCTCCCCCAGGCTGGAGGTGGAATAGGAGCAGCGCGGGGAGACCCTACAGTGTGCTTGCTTTGAACACTACAGTGTGCAACAGAAGAGATGGGGCGGGAGAGAGTACCACAAGAGGAGAAGGAGAAGCATACTGCAAGAGGAGAAAGAGAAGCAAGAGTACAGCAATAATTTCGTGTTGGTCATGGCCATGTTCACAGGATAGAATGGAGAGAGACTCATGGAGGAGTCGAGATACAGAGAGGGGAAAAACAGGAATGGGAAAGCATTCAACTTTTTGTGGGGCGAAGGGATCGAGTAGTGGAGGACCCATCTGATTTTTTTCTTGCGTCGGACATGGCCTCGTGGGTGGGAGGTGATCAACGGGTGTGACTGAGGCAATCTAACGGTAATGCCTTATCCCGTTGGTTTGGATTCCTACGGTATAGCGTTTTCTATCTTTTCAAAAAAAAAAGAAATCACAGAGGTACTTGGCATTGACACTCCTCAAATGTTCAAGGCTAAACATAAAGTTGACGACTTTTCTAAAGTCTAAAGTATATATGCTTCGTATACTTTACTGTCAAATGTCCTTAAAGAAACCTCATTATACGAACATTTTATTTGTATTTTTTACCGGTGCAACAATTGCCTTGGGTAGAACGCAAAGAAATCATGTCGAACTCTCTGTTTCTAACGAGGAGATAGGAGGCAACGACTACAACCACCCCTTCTTCCAGAACCGATCCTTCACCACTGAAATCAAACCCAGTCCCAAAAATTATAGAAAAGATTGAAAACTGTTGGCCTAGCTTCAACAGAAAACTCACGTATTGCAAATAAACAGAGAGAACACAAGAGAATTTGCCCCGACAGCAACTACGTAGCCGAGTTTTCTCAATCTCTATTCTCTTTCTTGCTTATCTTACTTCTTTTCTTGCAAAATCTGATTACATAGGGCCTCTTTCTTATAAGCTCAACGTATCGTCGCTGTAGTACCCGTCTGGATTGCTACAGTACTCAGGTATTAGTATCCAAAAACAGAGACTAATACTAAACAAAGATTACCTAATAATCACTCCATAATCTTTATGTACTTACTTATTATTTCGTGTACTCGGCTGCCAGTTGGACTCGACTCACACAATCGTCTGGAGACGGTGACACAACTCGAACACGTCTTGGACTCTTACTCATTGATGCAGTCAGTCTCAACTACGATTTGCCCAACTCGTACTCGACTCACGATGACGAACACATCTCCTTAACGTCCCACAGACTTTACTCAGGACGACGAACACATTTTCTCAACATTCTGGACTTTACTCTTCAGATTTAACTTAGGACGACGAACACATCTCTTCAACATCCCGAACTCAACTCTACGAATACACACCAAATACGGTACCGCAACCGCTTAGTACCAACACAACGTTTTCACTTTGGCAACGCACAACTCATCTTGTGTTCCACCCTCCTTGAGCGCATGTACACCTTCATCTTAATTGCTCATACTGCATAATTGCTCTTCATGAGCATCGGATAATGCAGTGAGACAGCGGAACTCTCTTTCGCTATCACACCCGACGTCGCCTCGTCACCGATGACACAACTTCCCGAAGAACGCAACATAATCTTGGGCATACACGGATCAAGAACTCAGACTCTGATACCAATTGTTGACCCAACTCCAAGAGAAAAGTCACACATTGCAAATAAACAGAGAGAACACAGGAGAATTTGCCCTGGTCGCAACTGCGTAGCCGAGTTTTCTAAATTTCTCTATTCTCTTTCTTGCTTATCTTACTTCTTTTCTTACAAAAATCTGATTACACATGGTCTCTTTTTATAGGCACAACGTACTGCTGCTACAGTACCAGCTCAGATTGCTACGGTACTCGGGTGCGGCAGGTATCCAAAAAACCGAAACTAATACTAAGCAAATATTACCTAACAAAAACGTCATCAAGGTAAGTCTCTCTCCCTCCTTCCTAAACCCTAACATACCAGACCTTGCAACAATGTTAATGTTTGATCTTGTGTTCATGCATGCATATATAGGTTGGTTCCAGGAAATTTGCCGATAGGTTGCATACCGAGGTATCTCACGATATTTCAGAGCAAGAACCGGAACAAGTACGATAAATTCGGATGCATAATGTGGCTGAACTTCTCAAAGTACCACAACCACGCGCTCAAGCACATGCTGGAGAAGATCCCTCGTGATCCTACTGTCACCATAATCTACGGTGACTACTACAGAGCCACCTTGGAGATCACCCGTAACCCTCTCAAACACGGTAAATTAAATCTAGTTGGGTCTATTTTTGTGATGTCGAAGTAACAATTCGTTGAAGTAAACTATGCAGCAGTAAACAATTCTGAAGCTCTCGTTTTAACGTTGCTTGCCAATTAGGGGCTGTTTGGTTGCCACCCCGAGACAAATTCGCCTGGCCGGAGACGACCTTGGTTGGTGTCATGAGCTCCCCTCCCCTCTCGCCTGGCCTGAGCAACCCCGGCAATTCATTAGCCTGAGGCAAGTGACCAAAATTAGTTGTCTGAGCTCCAGGTAGCAGCAACGCTCGCTAATCCGGGATTAGCGCGTTAATCGGGAGTCATGTGGAGTCAGCACTGGAAGGTCGTCCGCCGGGGCGACGGCGGCGCGTCGTGGCGGGCGGTGGGCTGCGGACGACGTCGTGGACATTCACGTCATTGCAGTCATGGTCGACATCGTTTCCGACCACTCCAGCGAGGTTCTTCGTCTTCGCACGGACCTTGACTGGCTGCTGCCTCACTCGATGCCATGGCCTCCAGTCGCTCCGCGAAAAGCAGCCACCGCCTATGCTCGCGAGATGCTTCGCAAATCGAACAAGACGAGATGCCGTGGACTGATTTGGGAGGAACGAGAGAGCCCCGCTGCAGCATGGGATTTGGGAAGGAGATGGACTAAGACGTTGCTCCCCTGTCAGAATCACAATCAAAAATCGGATCGAATGATCTTCAGTAAAATCGCCAATCGTAGGATCGATGTAGAATCTAAAATCATATCTTGTATTCTAACACTTCTACATTTTTTAAACCATATTTTTAGAACTTTTGTTTACCAAAATATTAGTGTAAAGGAAAGATCATTCGATATTTATACAAATTATAATAGATATGAAGAAATAAAAAGTAAAAAATTTGCAATGAAAGAGAAATATACAAATAATTATTTATAATAAATCACTAGAATCAGTATAATATGGTAGGATCGTATAAATTTTTTTATCACGATCTAATATTTTTTTTGTTAGAATCGTAATAATATTAAGATTATACTAGATTACGATTCTACCATTGGGATCGGATCAGTCCAATCAATCTAGGTCAAAGAAACATATAATCATATGACTAAAATCGAGATTCTGACAACCTTAGTCACAACGCTGTTGCCGCATCATTAGCTTCCAAGCAGCTGAGATCTTGGATCGATTGCTTGCTAGGATCTATGATCGATCCCCTTTCTCTCTTTTTCTTTGCTTTTTTCCCTCTCTCCCTTCCCATTCGCAGAGGGCACTTTTTTTTTTTTTTTTTTACTTTTACGCTTTTACTCAAGCTCAGGTCCTGAACCAAACAATGTATCCTTGACAAAAATAATCTAAATCTTAGGTTAATCTTAGACAAACTTTTTTTTTTTTTTTGCAAACATTGCTGTCTAGGTCACCAACCAAATAGCCCCTTAATTTGCAGGGTTCACAAAAGACAGTGTTTTGTTCGCGTGTTGTGGGGATGGCCAACCCTACAAGTCCAATTAGTTGTTTTCTTGCAATGTCTCGTCGATTAATTTTTTTTGCCTAAATGGTGGTATTAGGAGACGCATTAGCATAACTGGCATCCGTTTGTGCGCAAATGCAGAAATGGCGCGCAGAGCCATCCCAGGGACGAACGGACGCACGCCGTTGCGCCATGACACCCTGGTCCGTCCGTCCCGCGCTCGGATAAGCTCGCCCGTCCATCCCGCACGCGGACAAGCGCTGTGCAGTGCGCACAGGCCGGGTCCGCCCCTCCCGCGTGCGGCCGGAGCCACACAGCAGCGCGCACAGGCCACATCCGCCCCTCCCATGTGCGGTCGATCCATGCGGCAGCGCGAATAGGCCGGGTCTGCCCCTCCCACGTTTAGACAACTCTCTCCACGTGCATCCAGCTGTCCAAAAACAAGCGAAGTGATCGAAGTGACTGAGAATCTCCCTTTATTCCCTTTCTTTTCTATCGCATGTCTTTCAATCGCGTCCATGTGCCCGTGCAAATTGAATCCCTCCCGTCATTAGCGGTGCGCGTTTTCGTCTCGCTTGCGCTATAAATTTCGAGGAAGCGAGCGAGACTTTTCGCCCGCACTCTTCCTCGCTCGCTCTCAACTCGCTTTCATTTTTGTCATCTCAGTCAGTTTCATTTTCATGGACGATTAAAGGTTGTTAAATGTCGTCATTAGCTGCCATATTAACAGGTAATTTTTTTCTGGTATGAATTATCTTTATTAAATGTGTAGTAAATTAGGTATATTTAATATAGTCCTTATCGTTTAAGCGTTATTATATTTGTGTTATTTAGTTAGTTGCGTTAAATTAGCCCCTAATGAACTAGTGGTTATTATATTAATTGTACATATTTTAATTAGTTAGTTAATTACTCGTATTTAATTAGTTGTAAATAATCAGTTGTAGTTAATTAGTTGCACTTCAGTAGCAACAATTAATTTAATCGTAGTTAGTCGGTCGTAATTAATTTAGTTGCTTTATGAAGTTGTAACTTTTTTACTAATTCATTTGATGTCATTAATTAGTCTAAATTAATTAGGAGGTTAGAAATACTCATATTAATTTGGTCACAACTAATTTAATCCTAGTAATTATTAGTACCTAACTAGTCCTAATTAATTTACTCGCAGTTAATTGGTGCAGATTTATTTTGTTGTTCGTGGTTAATCGTTATTTTTAATTTGTAGATTCATTGTCATTACTAATTTATTGACTACTAATCCGTGTGTTTCCTCTCTTGCAAGTCATGCCTCTGCGAAGTTACTGGAACCCTTCTACGACGAGCATCACCGATATCAGTTGTGGATCGTTGGTGACGGGGATGGACCTCCACCCCTGGTGCTTCGGTCTAAGAGGCATTATTGGGGGCTCGATGATCTCTACGTCCCAATTCTTCGGGACACGAGCTTGTTGCCCTTTGCCAGGCTGCTCTCAGTCGGACAATACTTCACCTTGGACGGCAGTTTGATGTCAGCCCTTGTCGACAGGTGGAGACCCGAGACTCCCATATTCCACTTTCGGTGGGGAGAGATGACAGTCACTCTCTAGGACGGCGCATTGTTGACCGGACTCCCGATCAGGGGTGAGCCAGTCATTCCCAGCCGCCCACCAGTGGACTGGAAGGCCTAGTTGTGGCATCGCTTTGGCATACCTCTCCCAAACAGCGCTTGTGGTGTCCCATGGACCTAGACAAGGAACTTTAGCCAATGCCCGTCGGATGCACATGACGAGGTTATTAGGACGCACCTCGTCGTGTACCTTCTCCATCTCTTCAGCTGGGCCATGTTTTCCTCTACACAAGGCGATTGGGTGTACCACAGCTTCATCCACATCGCTGAGTCTTTAGCCGACGCGGAGGCTAGGGTTGTGTGACACTTCTCAATGCCACACTAGTGTGAGACCGAACCTTGTCGTGTGCTACATGCTCTTGTAGCTGTGGAGTTGGGAGCACTTCCCTGTTGGGCAGCCCTCCTTCGCGAGAGCAGTGCACCTCTACCCTGGGTTGCATGACCCGATCAGTGGGTCCACCATGGGCTACCGGTGGACTGCCACCCAGCTATGTTGGGCCAAGGACAGACCGATGAGGTGTTATTTGTTGTTCCACAATGAGTTTGAATCGTTGCACGACAACGACATCATATGGACTCCGTGGACCCTAGAGTTCATGCACACGGTAGCACCACACGGACTATCTGTGCAATGCCTGTAGGACGTAGGACTGTGGGCGACGACCTGCCACCTGGTGTTCGCCCATATGGTAGAGCCTTACACGCCGCAGCACGTAATGTGTTAATTTGATTCGTACCAGGTGATACCCCCTCCCGATGGCAAGATGTTGCAGTGAGCCGTCCACTTGTGAGTCCAACTCCATCCGAGAATTGTTCGCATTTCATACCCCATTCTATGTTCTGACATGAATCACTCTCGAATGCAGGCAATCCAAGGCGGGCTAACACGCTAAGGACTGGCAAGTAGTCCAGCACGAGTGGATTACAGCTTGGACGGAAACAGCGCACGTCGAGGTCGTGTAGGAGCAGAGACCCTACGATGTATGGACGTACCGCTAGTACATAGAGTGGTATGAACCTATGTCATGCTTTAGACTAGCTCGTACTCCACCATAGCGTCCAGAGCAGGTGACATGCCAGGAGAGGCTTAGTCGCTCGTTTGATCATCACAGCGCCTTGCGGCATGATGAGACTGTAAGAACTGACATTCTTTGCTCGTTTCTCGGATGATATTTGTAATGTTTGTTACTAAACATGTATTCTCTTTCATTTTAGTACGAGCAGTTTCAGCACATCGTAAGCACATCAGGGACCACCATCCGTAGCCCGCACACCACACCAAGGCTTCTGACCATGCTGAGGTACATCTTCGCGGAGGGGAAGAATGCATTGAAGAACATGAGCTGCGATCGTTCAAGGGACGACGTCCTACGTGCCGGGCACTAGGTGGGGGGTCCATGCTCACCTCCTAGGTCATCACGACCAATGATCCAAAAACCAAAACTGGCAAAATCCCGCTTGCCGCCATTTCTCCGTTACCGGACGGTAACCAGAAATCCTGGAAACATCTCAGCTGAATTTCATCAAATGGAGTTTGAATTTGGGATGAAACTGCTGAGATTTTGAATTTGAAGGATTCCGGTCGGGATTTTGGATCTCAATCCCCACAGAAATCCAGAACCGTCGACACGGCGATGTACCGGTTTTTTATCCCTGATCACGACCAAGTGGCACCGACGGGCATTGTAGCACTCCCCATCGTTCATCCCTAAGCCAGATCGGTGGGGAGGTAAGTTATGTACAAATCTACATTCTGTTTTTTGGTTTTTCCATAATTTTCGCTAACATCACGTCGTTCTCCCACCAAAGGTCCGTCGGGATGCATCACTTCTTCCGTCAGCACCCCATACACAGACTGGCGCTCCCCTTCGGTCATCTATACTACACATCCGAGAGGTAAGAGATTCTTAGTTTACATCCAGAGTATTTATTTTTACTAATATCATTCCGTCCTGCAGCCTTCAGTTGACTGTGGGGGTGACTGCAATCCGTCCACTGATGAGGATACGGGCCTCTCAACTCCTACAATGGAGCAGTACACAGGGTTTGAGCGTACGTAGGGTTTGAAACATACGCAGGGCAGAGCTCCTCCGGGGTCGCTGGCATATCGTACAATCAAGGCCAGAGCTCCTCCGCACAACCGGAGTTGCAGACAACGTAACTTGGGGGCGGACAATTCTGAAATGAATTTATGTAGTCTCTTGTTCATGTCATAGCAAGATGACATCGACGCTACACAGACTCAGCTGGGCCCTAGTCAGCGTACTGGTGCACCTCCGCGCACTAAATGGTCTTCGTACGCCGTCCGATCCGATACGCGCTCTCTGGACTGGCTGACGTATCTCACAGGACATGCACAGCGCAAAACCCGGACGCGCACGGGGACGCAGCCACAACGAGAAGATAGTAGTGGTAGTGGCTCAGACGAGTGAGCCATATTGTATTCTGTGTTATGTGATTCTGTTTTCGGATTTTGGTGCCTGCAGGCAAACCACCCGACATCATATACAGTTGGTGTGTGTGGAGCAGTGGTAGACAAGTAGTTGTCGTAATGGGTAGGAGCGTTGTTTCATGTGGAAATAATTTGTACTGCAATTAATCAGCTTAACATATGTAATTAATTTGTACTGCAATTAATCAGCTTAACGTATGCAATTAATTTGTACTGCAATTAATCGGATTAACGCATGTGGCTCGACTGCACGCAGGAGGAGCAGACCCGGCCTGTGCGCGTTGCCGCGTGGCTCGATCGCATGCGGGAGGGGCGGGCGTGGCTTGTTCGAATGCGGGAGGGTCGGACCTGGCCTGTGTGCACTACAACGCTTGTCCACGCAAGGGACGGACGGACGAGGGTATCGTAGCGCAACAGCGCGCGTCTGTTAAGGTTGATTGGTCAGTTTGTTATTTTCGCAGAATATCAAGGATACGAAATTTGTCAGACTCGCAATAACATTTTATGATCGTCGTATATCGTTGTAGCGCACTAATTTTCTGAAGAATTTTATGAGGACGATTGAGATAATATTGAGTCGTCAGTATGAAGGTAAGTGGTATAGCGATGTGCCAGAAAATTCATACACGGAGAACTTTGGAGAAATAACGCAACGATAATAACATGACAGTTGATCCAACAAGGGGGGTTATATGGCACACAAGCAAACGAAGCAAGAACGGTACACGTATGCCTTTAGGGAAATAGAAATACATAGGACATATGGACGAAGAGGGTCGAACTACTGCGTGAAACGTGGCCATTTGCCCTTGCAGCCTAGCTCGGCGTTGTACTAATCGCCTTGCGCCTTAGCTCTCGCCGCGATTGCCCTCTTCTCTTCCCTCTCAGCCTCCCGTCGCCTGGCAAGCTCGCACTCCCGGTCCTCACGTAGCCTGTCCCGCCTCTCCTTCTCGTCTTTCTCAGCCTGCAACTCTGCGAGACGTCTTTCACAAACCTCTTTTGAGAATCGGTCGTTCCGGCTTTTGAATCGGATGAACCGCACTACGGTCGTTCCGATTTTAATAAGGCGGTTATTTTTTTTCCAGAGAGCGTGCACTTTCATTGTTCTGAAAACCCTGAGATCGGATGAACCGGAACTTAGTTGGCGGTCGTACCACTCCTTTTCTCAACGGCTATATCAATGCATTAAATGCGTTTAAAAGAGCCGTTGCTGTGCTTTGATCGAAGAGCGGTTGTACCGCAAGTTGCTCTGCGGTCGTTCTGGATTTCGCTGAAAAGTTGGGAACTTCTCCCCAACGGTTAGATTTGTTGGTGGAGGCTATAAATACCTCCCCAGTTGCTCAAGGAGGTGGTTACACAGTCCATTTATCATTCATAGACCCTTGAGAGCTTTGAGCATTCATTCTACTCCCCAATTCACTCTTGCATTCATTGAGGGAGAGTTCAAGTATATTCATTATAGTTGATCCATTTGCACTTGAGTGACGTCAAGCGAAGATTGTTGATATATTACTCTTGGAGTGTTGCCACACTTCTAGACGGCTTGGCGGTGGAGCACGGTGATCCCTTCAAGAAGATTGTGAAGAGGCCCGGTACAAGTTTGTGAGTGGTTCGGTGTTCATCATCTCCGGAGCGGAGGAAGAACAACAATAGTAATCGAGGGAAGGCTTAATTCGTGGAGCCGGCTTGAGTGGTCAGGCTTCCTCAACGTGAACTAGTGAAGACCGGCAAGTCTTCGATACCACGGGAAAACATCGTTGTCTCATTGTGGTTATTTCTAGTCTTTACTCTTCCGCATTTATATTTCTAGTTGATCATTATGATCGTATTGCTTAGCTAGTAGTGTAATTTGTTTAGACTAAGTTGTTAATTAGCTTAATTTGCTAAATTGTTAAAAAGTTTAAAAACCTCCTATTCACCCCCCTCTAGTCGGTTATCCTTGATCCTACAAGTGGTATCAGAGCTTGGTCTCTCATTGCTTTAGACTAATCGTCTAAGAGAGAAAAGGATGGCTAGTGAGGGAATGGCTTTAGGAAGGGCTCTATTTTTTACGGCTCAAATTATGCTTTGAACGTGGATGAGTTCAATAGAGTGAGTAACTTGAAAAATGCTCATGCTATTTGGACAACTCTCTCAAAAATCCATAAGGGTACATCCACGGTTAAAGAAGCCAAATTGCATAGGCTTCGGATTAAATATGAGACATTCATAATGTTGCCTCATGAAAACATCAATGAGATGTATTCAAGACTCAACAACAATGTGAATGAGCTCAAAGGCCTTGGGACTAACCTTCTTGATGTTGACATTGTGCGCAAGATGCTTATGGCGCTTCCGGACAAGTATGAGATCTTGGTGACACTCTTCCTCAACTCTCCCGAGTTGCCAAGGATGATACCAACGGGGCTTTTGGGCAATCTCATCACAAATGAGTAGTTCAAGAAAGACAAAAAAGATCTCTTGGAGACATCCTCTTGAAAAAAGAAAATCACCGTTTTCAAGGCCAAGTCAGAATCAAGTGATGATGAGGATGAAGAAGAAGACTCCGACGAGGAGTATGCACTCCTTATGAAAAGAATGAAGAGGGTCATGAAGAGACGCCCCAATAGAAGCTACAACTTTGACAAGCACAAAAGGGGGCAATTCTCAAGTGACAAGAAGCGTTATAGCAACATTCGGTGCTATAATTGTGAAGAAAAGGGGCACATCGCCTCCCGTTGCCCCGAAAAGAAAGATGACAAGGACAAGTCATTTAAGAAGAAAGAATATAATGGTAAGAAGAAGATTTTCAAGAAGCTTCACAAGGATGGCAAGAATGAAGCTCACATTGGAGAGTGGGACTCAAATGATGAGTTGAGTGACTCCGACTCCGATGAGGATGAGTCCTCCAAGAAGAAGGGACTAATTGGCATCGCTATTAAGGAAGCTCTTTCGCTATTCTCCACTCCTACGTGCCTCATGGCGAAAGGAGACAAGGTAAAATCCAATGATAGTAATGAACCAACTTATGATGAATTAATAGAGATGCTTGATGAATTAAGTGAATATCTTGGAAAAGAGAAATCAAAATTCAAGGTCTTAAAGAAAGAGTATATCTCTCTAAAAGACTCTTTTGAGGAGCTAAAGGTAGCTCATGATTCTCTTCTCCTAAAGGACGTCGAAAAATCTCATTCATATGTTGGAATTACTTGCAATCTAATGGATGAAGTGCCTAAAGTAGAAACTACTTCAAATGCTATATCTATGTCTAATGTTTCTACATCATGCGAAGATTTATTATCCATGCCATATTGCTCAAGTGATGATTCAATTGCAAATTTAGCTAATATTTGTGATCCTTTACTCATTGTTAAAAATAATGAATTAAAAGAACAAGTCACTAAACTAAGCAAGAGCTTAGAAAGATGTTTTAAAGGTAAGGCCACCTTAGAAAAGATTTTGAGTTAGCAAAGGTGCTCATTCAATAAGGAAGGTCTTGGGTATGTACCTAAGAAAGGTAAGAAGCCGGCAAACAAACTCACAAGGTATGTGAGGGAAAATGGTAAGTATTGCTCTAAGTGCCGGGAAATAGGACATGTGCAACAAAATTGTTCTAAAGGGAAAACTTCATCTTTTGGTATATATGATTCATGCTATATGCTTAGAAAGTCTAAGGATGGTAAAGTATTTGCTTACTTTGTTGGCACTTCAATTTTGGGCACTAAAAAGAATGCCATTTGGGTGCCTAAATCCTTGGTCACTAACCTCCAAGGACCCAAACAAATTTGGGTACCTAAAAGAACTTGATTCTTGTTTTGTAGGCGAACTATAAAACCAGTGGAAAACATTGGGTGCTTGATAGTGGATGCACTCAACACATGACCGGTGATAGGACAATGTTCACCACATTCGAGAATGGGAAAGGATTGGATAATATCACATTTGGTGATAATAGCAAAGGAAAGGTAATTGAATTGGGTAAAATCGCTATCTCAAATAACCTTTCTATTTCAAATGTATCATTAGTTGAATCACTAAATTTTAACTTATTATCCGTAGCTCAAATTTGTGATCTAGGACTAATTTGTTCTTTCACTAAAGAAGGTGTTACAATTTCAAATGAAAAAGATAACTCTTTAATCTTCAAAGGCTTTAGATTTGGAAATCTTTATTTAGTAGATTTTACCTCGAATAATTCATGCTTGAAAACCTGTTTAATAGCAAAAACCTCTTTGGGTTGGATTTGGCATAGAAGGCTAGCTCATGTAGGGATGATTCAACTTAAAAAGCTTTTCAAACATGATTTAGTTGTTGGCTTGAAAGATGTGAAGTTTGAGAAAAATAGACTTTGTAGTGCTTGTTAAGCCGGTAAGCAAGTCGCTAATTCTCATCCTTCCAAGAGTATCATGTCAACTTCTAGACCATTGGAACTCTTACATATGGATTTGTTTGGGCCAACAACCTTTAAGAGTATCGGGTGAAATAGCTATTGTTTAGTCATTGTGGATGATTACTCTAGATATACATGGGTATTCTTCATAGATGATAAAAGTGAAACCTCCAGAATTTTCAAAAGTTTTGCAAAAAGGGCCCAAAATGAATTTGATTTCAAAATAAAGAAAATCCGTAGTGATAATGGTTCCGAGTTCAAGAATACTAAAGTTGAAGACTTTTGTGATGAACTTGGAATAAAGCACGAACTTTTCACAACTTACACTCCGGAACAAAATGGAGTTGTAGAAAGGAAAAATCGTACATTAATTAAAATGGCTAGGACAATGCTTGATGAGTATAATACTTCCGATACCTTTTGGGCGGAAGCAATTAACACCGCTTGTCATGCCATAAATCGTCTTTATTTGCATCGTCTTTTGAAAAAGACTTCCTATGAGCTTCTTGTTGGAAAAAAACCGAACATCTCCTATTTTCGCGTTTTTGGGTGCAAGTGCTATATTTTAAAGAAGGGTGTTCGGCCCTCAAAATTTGATAGTAGATGCGATGTTGGTTTCTTACTAGGTTATTCCTCAAATAGTAAGGCTTATTGTGTCTTCAACCAAAACTCCGGTTTAGTTGAAGAAAAATATAATATTCCATTTGATGAAACTAATGGCTCTCAAGAAGAGCATGAGAATTTGGATGATGTAGGTAATGAAGCTTTGAGAAGGGCAATGGAGCATATGCAAATTGGTGACATCAAGCCCGAAGATAATCCATCATCTTCCACACAAGTTGAGCCTCCAACCTCCTCCATAAATCAAGTTCAAATTGATAAAGAGGACAATGAGGAAGATGATTAACCATCCAACCTACCACCAAGAATTCACAATGCAATTACTAAGGACCATCCAATAGACCAAATATTGGGTGATGTAAGTAAGGGTATTCAAACTCGATCTCGTGTTGCTTCTTTTTGTGAACACTACTCTATTGTCTCTTCTATTGAGCCAAAGCATGTAGAAGAAGCACTTGAAGATCCGGATTGGGTAAATGCTATGCATGAAGAACTCAATAACTTCACCCGAAATGAAGTTTGGACATTGGTGGATCGACCCAAGGAACACAACGTTACTGGTACAAAATGGGTTTTTAGAAACAAGTAAGATGAGAATGGTTTGGTTGTTCGAAACAAAGCAAGATTCGTCGCTCAAGGTTATTCACAAGTTGAAGGTTTGGATTTTGGTGAAACCTTTGCTCTCGTAGCTAGATTTGAGTCAATTCGGATATTACTAGCTTTTACATCATGCTTTGATATTAAACTATTTCAAATGGATGCTAAGAGTGCATTCTTAAAAGGTAAAATATCCGAACTTGTCTTTGTTGAATAACCTCTCGAATTTGAAGATACTAAAAATCCAAGTCATGTCTATAAACTCTCCAAGGCGCTCCATGGTCTTAAACAAACTCCTAGATCATGGTATGAACGCCTTAGAGATTTTCTAGTCTCAAAAGGATTCAAAATCGGGAAAATTGATTCAACTTTATTTACTAAAGTTCTAGATGATGATTTCTTTGTATGTCAAATTTATGTTGATGATATTATTTTTGAGTCTACTAATCAAGATTTTTGCAAAGAGTTTGGTGATATGATGTCCAAGGAATTTGAAATGTCCATGATTGGTGAATTAAGCTATTTCCTTGGATTTCAAATCAAGCAACTCAAAGATGGAACCTTCGTGAGCCAAACTAAGTATGCCAAAGAATTAATCAAGAAGTTTGGTATGGAAGATGCAAAACCCAGCAAGACTCCCATGGCAACAAATGATCATCTTGACTTAAATAAGGGAGGTAAATCGGTAAATTTAAAGCTTTATAGGTCTATGATTGGTAGCTTGCTTTATCTTACCGTATCTAGGCCCGATATCATGTTTAATGTTTGCATGTGTGTTCGCTTTCAAGCAAATCCAAAAGAGTGTCATTTAATGGCCGTTAAAAGAATTCTAAGATATTTAAAGCATTCCTCTAGCATTAGCCTTTGGTTCCCGAAATGTGCTAAATTTGATCTAATTGGATATTCGGACTCCGATTATGTGGGTTGCAAAGTGGATAGAAAAAACACCTCGGGTAGTTGTCAATTCTTATGAAGATCTTTAGTTTCATGGTCATCCAAGAAACAAAATTCCGTAGCCCTATCCACCGCTGAAGCCGAATATGTTTCCGCGGGAAGTTGTTGTGCTCAATTGCTATGGATGAGGCAAACATTGATGGACTATGGAATTAAAATTAATAAAATACCTCTTTTGTGTGACAATGATAGTGAAATGAAAATTGCTAATAACCATGTTCAACATTCAAGAACCAAGCATATAGATATTCGCCACCATTTCTTGAGAGATCATGTGAGCAAGGGAGATATTGAAATTAGCCACATAAGAACCGAAGACCAATTAGCGGATATTTTCACCAAGCCATTAGATGAAGGCCGCTTTTGCAAATTGAGAAATAAATTAAATGTCATAGATTATTCAAATATTGTTTGAATCTTTATTCATGCATTGTACCTCATTTGATGTTATTTGAGTATTTTATGAATGTATTTTTCAAAATCTTTTATTAAAAATAACTATGATTATAAAAACTATGTTCATATATAGACATTAGTCTACTCTATGCATAATGATCCCTAATGATATTTATTTGAGTGTAAATCTAAGGATCATTTGCAAATAATTCAAATCCCACAGGAAATCCAGAGCGGTTCTTGAAGCTCCAGATTAATCGGATGAACCGGCATTATACGCGTGGTACGACTGCATTGTGGAACGACCGGCGTTATAACAGCGGCACGACCGCATCCATTTTAATCTTATCCTCTCAGCGGCTCATCCATGCACCTCAATCGTTTCAGTTCCTTCTCGGTCTCTCTCTCTAGCCCGAGCAAACTCAAAAACTCACTCTCAAATCCTCTGAAATCTTCGGATTTTCTTCGTTCCCTTGGTGTTTCTCATCTCTCCAGGGCTCTCGTCCTCCAATCCTCAAGGTAAAACCCAGTTTAATTCGCGTTTTACCGCAGTTTGGAGCCCTACGGTCATATTAGGGTTTAATGAAAATATAGTTGATTTCTGGCGTTCTAGTTGGGCAAAAGTGCAAAATCGATGTCTAGTGATGCTTGCGCATCTAATCTATGCACCCACTCCACGAAAATTCATCAAAAATTCCAATTTTTGTTTGCCCTAGAACTATGTCAGGACAATCGGATCATCCGGTTCTTGAGCGCGGAACGACCGTGGTGCGGTTGTTCCGGCCACAGAACATCGGTACGTTCGATTATCCTGACAGAAACCAGAGAACTCAACTCCTTTTCGCTAAATTCTATTCATATTATCTCCTTGAACTCCTTGTAACCTCTTCTATCCTTATAAAGATGCCTAGAATGCGAGGAACAACAAGAAAAACTCGTGGATCATCAAGAGGAGGAACATCAGCCTCTCAACCTCTTGAAGCTTCTTCACCTCAAGCGTCACAAAGAGAAAGGACTCGTCCTGCTGCTCCTGTTCGTCAGACTCGCTCCATTCGACAAAAGGTTGTGCATGGCAAGGGAAAGGGGCCAGCTCCTGAAACTGAATCTGAAGGGAGCTTAGAAGAAAGATCCAATAATGAGTCTGAGTCAGAAGAGGAAGCTCCAGCTAGAACAGAAGATGACTTCATAGACCCACCAGGAACTCCAATTGATTTGCACCTCCTTTCAGCTGATGATTATGCCATTAAGAGGCATGTTAATCAATATCTTTTCAAGTCTGATTCTCTCAATCCAAGGTTTCATACTGTTTTTCAAGAACAAGTCTATGAGCAGCTTTATGATCGTCACAAAAAAATTGCTGACCACAAATGGATTAAGTGGTCTCATATCAATGCATTGGACAAATACAGTGGGGTTTATCAGCTCTTCTACAGTGTAGGTCTTCATGACCTTGTGGGAATAAAGCAAAATTATGATGACAAGCTCATTAGGCAGTTTTATGCCACATTGTACATCACTCCAGACTTTGAAATCTTTTAGATGGATAACAGGCACCAGAAGTCTGGAGAGCACTAAAGAGGAATTTGAAAGAGTCTTAAGGGTCAAATCTAGCTCTTGAGAGAAGATTTTTGAGAGCCCTGCCTTACTAGTTCCTGTTTGGAGTAAGTATTATGACTCCTCTGTCAAATGTAAGCTGGGCACTATCACTGGACTTAAGCCAGAAGTGAGTATGATTAACAGGATTATTAATCATACATTTTACCCCAAGAGTGGTAATTTTGATGCAGTCAGGGGGCATGTTTGGAACATGATTGATCATATTATGGAGGGGACAAAATTTGATGTTGTGGATGTGATTCTTCAGGGCATAGCTTCCTCCAAAAATGATAGAGTTAAAAGGATTTACTATGCACCATACATCATGGCATTGATTATGAAGAAAATAGAGTATCGTGGTGGATTGGGATCAGCTCACAAGTCTTATAAACCACGAGACGGTATTCCTCCTCGTCGTGACATCGAGGATGATCCAGTGGCTGTTGAGGCTCCTCCTGTTGTTGATGCTCCTGCTGAAGGTATTCTTGCTCAAGTACTTCAAAATCAGCAGCTTATTCTTAGCACTTTGCAAGAAATGAAGACAAAACAATCTGCATTTCAAAATGAGACTCGCAACAGACTACTTCACATGGAGTCAACTCAGAATGACTTCTTTGATGAGTCCCATAACCAGATGTCAGCCATGATGGAGGGCCTTAATGACTTAGAGCACTTTTTGAGGACTCCTCAGCGGTTTGTTTGTCGTCCTCCTCAGTCTCCTAGGGCCTCTACTACGTCAGCTATTCCTCCCTTGGCCCCAGTTTCAGTGCCGGAGTCCCAGGCTCTAACCCCAGTTTCAGCTCCATCAGCACCAGCTATAGAGTTAGCGACTCAGGATCCCGCACCTATTGCTGTAGCTTCTCAGGATCCTGCTCCTGCTCCTGCTCTAGCTCAGGATCCAGTTCCTCCTCCTCAGGACCCAACCGTCTGACGCATTTTTGGTACTTTGATGCCAAAGGGGGAGAAGACATAGTTTTAGGGGGGGGGCTAGTCTTTTGGCATATATGGGCTATGTGTTTTGTAAACTGGTTTTATGGTTGATCCTTTTGTGCTTGTAATAGTTTATAACTTGCTCTCTTTTATAGAACTTGTTGAATGATGCTTATGCATATTATCTTAAAATGCAATCTCAATTATTATCATATCTCCTCAAATTCATATATGCAAAAGAGACTCTGCCAATTTTTTTTAAAAAAAATCTCTACATTTGCTTACAGATTATCTATCATTTATATGCACATGTTTAGGGGGAGTCTTCCTTAAATTGGTTTTAACAAGAAAAATAACTCTCAATTTTTATCTGTGCTCATTGCAAGAATTATTTTAAATGTTAAAGTCATCAAAAGAATATACACTCATAGTATATTCAAAAAGAATCTTTCTCACATATTAATTGTGTTGTTATCATTTACCAAAAAGAGGGAGATTGAAAGCATCTAGGTCCATAAAAATGGTTTTGATAATTAATGATAATATGTGAATATAGGATTAACGTGTTTATTGAATATGTGCAAGGTTTAATCCTATTGATGAACATGTTGAAGCAAAGATACATGCTAAAGGATAATATGGAGATATACAAGGCTTAAAAACAAGGTACAAGTAGTCTAGGATCCTTTTGTATTTTACCGGTCTTAGGCGAATTGGTTGGTAGATCGGATTATAGGTTAAATACCGTACTATTAAGGGGGATCACGACTAGTAGCTTGATAGCTTGTTCCTGTGCTATATGGATCAATTTAGGATCATGCTTGCATTTGAATTTGAAAGGCTTCTGTGCATTTTCTCTGAAATCGGTAGTACCGCATGTATTCCAGCGGTTGTACCGCTTAGTATGGTTGTACCGGCGCTAAGATAGCGGTTCAACCGTTTGCGTTTTTTAGCACCAAGTTTAAGATGCGTTAGATCTTGATCTAACGGCTCAAATGAATGTGCCGTTCGGACCTAGCGAGGTAGGCTGAAATTGTGGACGTTAGATCTTGATCTAACGGTCCATATCAAGTGAACGATCGGACAGTCTGAACAGCCAGTGGATCTCAGCCTTCCACGTGTCAAAATCGTGTGCTAGAATGATCGCGTGTGATACGGTTGTACCGGCGCTATGCGCGGTACGATCGCACACCGGTCGTTCCGATTTTTGTATGGCGGTTGAATAAAAACAGAACGTGTGGTTTTTGCTTCACAAACCTCTTTTGAGAATCGGTCGTTTCGGCCTTTGAATCGGATGAACCGCATTACAGTCGTTCCGATTTTAATAAGGCGGTTGTTTTTTTTCCAGAGAGCGTGCACTTTTATTGTTCTGAAAACCCTGAGATCGGATGAACCAGAACTTAGTTGGTGGTCGTACCGCTCCTTTTCTCAACGGCTATATCAGTGCATTAAATGCGTTTAAAAGAGTCGTTGTTGTGCTTTGATCGAAGAGCGGTTGTACCGCAAGTTGCTCTGCGGTCGTTACGGATTTCGCTGAAAAGTTGGGAATTTCTCCCCAATGGTTAGATTTGTTGGTGGAGGCTATAAATACCTCTCCAACTGCTCAAGGAGGTGGTTACACAGTCCATTTATCATTCATAGACCCTTGAGAGCTTTGAGCATTCATTCTACTCCCCAATTCACTCTTGCATTCATTGAGGGAGAGTTCAAGTGCATTCATTCTAGTTGATCCATTTGCACTTGAGTGACGTCAAGCGAAGATTGTTGATCTATTACTCTTGGAGTGTTGCCGCACTTCTAGACGGCTTGGCGGTGGAGCACGGTGATCTCTTCAAGAAGATTGTGAAGAGGCCCGGTGCAAGTTTGTGAGTGGTTCGGTGTTCATCATCTCCGGAGCGGCGGATGAACAACCATAGTGATCGAGGGAAGGCTTAATTCGTGGAGCCGGCTTGAGTCGTCAAGCTTCCTCAACGTGGACTAGTGAAGACCGGCAAGTCTTCGATACCACGGGAAAACATCGTTGTCTCATTGTGGTTATTTCTAATCTTTACTCTTCCGTATTTATATTTCTAGTTGATCATTGTGATTGTATTGCTTAGCTAGTAGTGTAACTTGTTTAGACTAAGTTGTTAATTGGCTTAATTTGTTAAATTGTTAAAAAGTTTAAAAACCTTGCCCCGTCTAGTCTTATCACTGTGCAAGGTTGCCTCGTCTGGTCTTAACACTGCGCGAAGCTGCCCCGTCTGGTCTTGTAACTGTGTAAAGCTGCCCCGTTTGGTCTTATCACTGCGCAAAATTGTCCCGTCTGGTCTTGTAACTGCACAAAGCTGCCCCATCTGGTCTTATCATTGCGCAAAGCTGCCCTATCTGCTCTTGTCACTGCGCGAAGCTGCCCTGCCTGGTCTTGTCACTACTCAAGGCTGCCCCGCCTGGTCTTGTCACTGCACAAGGCTGCCCTGACTGGTCTTGTCACTGCGCAAGACTATCTCCTTTGGTCTTGTCACTACGTAAAGCTGCCCTGTTTGGTCTTATCTCCGTGCAAAGCTGCAGGCTAACACATTACCCGCTTTATTAACATGCCCCACGCTCCGAAAGTAGGACCACTCCACCCCCCAAACCATGTAACACACCATCGTAGAAAGAAGAACATTCTCCGTCGTACAGTAACACACCATGGCAGACGCCAAGGGACAGGTCCAACCGGGGTCGCCGAAGCAAGAACTTTCCCTCGAAAGGAGGGAGGACTTCGGCCCTAACTACCGGTTGATGCCGAACAAGCGTGCTCAACCGGTATGACCGAAATGCGGACACAGGGAGGACACTGTTGTGCAGATCTTGGATGGCCCTTTCTATGACGGACAACGTTTCTTCCGATACCCACACTCTGGGGTATAATTAGCTAATAGTTTGCTTTATGTTACTACTAATAGAGCCTCCATGTTAACCCTCCTTTGCAGCAGATGGCGAAATACGACTTTGTCCGCTAGATTGATCCTCCCCATGAACGACATGTTGTGATATACGTGGATACATTGGGGAACCAAATCTTTGAGTTGTGAGGCGCGGGTTGACAATCTCAACGAGGAAAATGATGACCTCCGCCAACAGATCCAGCATGAGAGGGGCAACGAGGAGGTCGTGAACATAGGAAGTTCGTATGATCCCACATGCTGCTGCGCGTACCCTAGCTGCATATGTGCGTGTCACTACAATGACGGCCAGCCATGCCTGCGGCACCCCCCTATGCAACACTCTATGTGGGTAGCGCGAGGCACCTTCTACCATTAGGCATGGGCGGAGATGCTTGCACCTCAGTACTCTCCCGTTCTGTATGCAATTATGTTTAATCTCCTAAAGCATGTAACTAAATGGTCGAGATTCATTGAGCAAACATGCATTGTACGCGTGCATTAAGCTACAGGCGTCGATATTCATTGAACAAACACGCATTGTACGCGTGCATTAAGTTACAAAATGCTCCAGTTCTTATCTTAGTACGACTATGCACCCAAGAATAAGCGATGTTGCACGTCATGCTGGTGTTCCTACGTGTCAGCAGGCGCCTTGCAAGTTCTCACAGTGTGACCTTCCTGGTGGCACCGGCTGCAACGTCTACCCGCCGTTCGAGCTTCCCCTTCTGAAAGCATCTAGGCCCCCAAAAATTGGTTTTGGTAATTAATGATAATATGTGAATATGGAACTTATTGGTTTGTTGAGTATTTATAAGGTTTAGTTCCATTGGTGGATATGACCTTGAAGATGCATGCTAAAAGACTTTATGAAGATCAAATATGGATCAAAGATGAGGTACAAGTATCTTTGAATCTTTTTCCATTTTACCGGTCTTAGGAGAAATGGTTGGAAGACCTGATTATAGGATTTAATGTCGTACTATTAAGAGGGATCATGTCTAGTAGCTTGATAGCATGTTCTTGTACTTTTTGGATCAATTTAGGATCATGCATGCATATAGTTTTCATTTTGAAATGCCAAGTATGATTTGTCAGGATAATCGGTAGTACCGGCGTTGGTTGCGCGGTACTACCGCTCAAAGGTACGACCGGGCTCGTAGTGCGGTAATATCGCACCCCGGTTGTTCCGATTGTTACTTGACGGTATGTTTTTTCCAGAGAGACATCTTTTTGATCTCGAAGTACAAACCCTTTGTGCGGTAGTACCGCAAATGTCCAAGCGGTATGACCGGACTACGGTAGTACCGCAGTTCTTGAGCGGAACTACCGCATGCTGGTCATTCCGACTTTGAAGCGGTATGCTTTTTCCTGTACGCACCGCTTTGATTCTCTTGAGAAACGGTAGTACCGCACTTGCTATGCGGTATGACCGAACTTCGGTAGTACCGCTCGTCTGTTGGCGGTAATACCGCGATGCGAGTAAAACGGCTATGTCAGAGCAATTAATGCCACTGTTATAGCCGTTACAGGGTGGTTCGAGAAGTGCGGTAGTACCGCTCGGTACTTGGCGGTAATACCGCATGTTGCTGAAAAATTGGGTTTTCTTCTCCAACGGTTATAATTGTTGGTGGGGGTATAAATACCCCTCCACCTGCTCAAGGACAGTGTGCTAGACCACATTTAACATCCATAGAGCCTTGAGCATTCATTCAACTCCTCAAATTCATTTGTGCACTCTTTGAGAGGTTGTTGAGCTCATTCAAATGCATTCACTCATTCTAGTTGATCCTTTTGCACTTGAGTATCGTCAAGCGAAGGTCATTGATTTGTTACTCTTGGAGTTTTGCCAAACTCCTAGACGGTTTGGCGGTGTTTGCACGGTGATCTCTTCAAGAAGATTGTGAAGAGGCCCGGTGCCGAGATTGTGAGTGGTTCGGTGTTCACCATCTCCGGAGCGGAGGAAGAACAACCAATAGTGATCGAGGGAAGGCTTAATTCGTGGAGCCGGTTTGATTTGGTCAAGCTTCCTCAACGTGGACTAGTGAAGACCGGCAAGTCTTCGATACCACGGGAAAAACCTCCATTGTCTCATTCGTGGTTACTTCTTGTCTTTACTTATTCCGCATTTACAATTCTAGCATATATCTTGTGTTAAATTGCTTAGCTAGAATTGTATCTAGTTTTGACAATTAGTTTGTTTTGTAGTAAGTTGCTTGGTAGTTTCTTCATTATATTGTGATACGAAATAATTGCTAGAACTATTGTGCTCTAAGTTTAATTTGGTCGATTAAATTTAGAAACCTCCTATTCATCCCCCTCTAGTCGGTTATCCTTGATCCTACAAGTGGTATCAGAGCTTGGTCTCTCAAGTTGTTAGACTTTACCATCTAAGAGAGAAAGGATGGCTAGTGAGGGAGTGCTCATAGGAAAGGCTCATTTGTTTAACGGCTCAAATTATTCTTATTGGAAAATTAGAATGTCCATTTTCTTAAAGGCCATGAGTCCGAACATATGAAAAATTATGAATGAGAGTTATGTTATGCCTCTTGATCCAACAAACTCCATGATTCAAGATGAACGTAATGCACATTTAGATACTCAAGCTATGAATGCTCTCTTTGGAGCTTTGAACGCGGATGAGTTCAATAGGGTGAGCAATTTGAAAACCGCTCATGCTATTTGGGCTACTCTCTTCGAAATTCATGAAGGGACATCCACGGTCAAAGAAGCCAAATTGCATAGGCTTCGGATCAAATATGAGACATTCATAATGTTGCTAAATGAAAATATCACCGAGATGTATTCAAGACTCAACAACATTGTGAATGAACTCGAAGGTCTTGGTACTAAACTTCTTGATATTGATGTTGTGCGCAAGATGCTTAGGGCCTTTCCGGACAAATACGAGACGTTGGTGACATTATTTCTAAACTCTCCCGAGTTGCCAAGAATGACTCCAACCGGACTTTTAGGAAATCTCATCACGAACGAGCTATACAAGAAGGACAAAGAAGAGATTTTGGAGTCGTCCTCATCAAAGAAGAAAATTACCGCCTTCAAAGCAAAAGCGGAATCAAGTGATGATGAGGATGAAGAAGAAGACACCGATGAAGAATATGCTCTCCTTGTGAGGAAAGTGAAGAAATTTATGAGAAGGCGTCCAAATCGAAGTTTTAACTTCAACAAGTACAAGAAAGGACAATCCTCAAATGATAACAAACGCTATAGCAATATACGTTGCTATGGATGTGATGAGAAGGGGCATATTATCTCTAATTGCCCAAACAAGAAAAATGATAAGGGAAAGTCATCAAAGAAGAAAGAATTCAATGGCAAGAAGAAGCTCTTCAAGAAGCTTCACAAAGATGGCAAAAATGAAGTCCATATTGGAGAATGGGACTCCGATAATGATTATTCGGATTCCGACTCCGATTCAAGTGATGAAGAATTCTCCAAGAAAAGAGGACTTGTCGGCATCGCCATCAAGGAAGCTTCATCACTATTCTCGTCTCCTACATTCCTTATGGCAAAAGGAGATAAGGTAAAATTCATTGATGATAATGCTCCTTCATATAATGAATTAATGGATATGGTTGAAGATTTAAATGAATATATTGGAAAAGAAAAATCAAAATTTAAAGTCTTGAAGAAAGAGTATATCTCTTTAAAAGACTCTTATGAGGAGCTAAAGGAAGCTCATGATTCTCTTCTCCTAAAAGACATTGAAAAATCACATTCACATGTTTGAATTACTTGTGATTTAATGAATGAGATGCCTAAAGTAGAAATTGCTTCAAATACTATATCTATGTCTAGCATTTCTACATCATTTGATGATTTACTATCCATGCCATGTTGCTCAAAAGATGATTCTATTACAAACTTAGCTAGTACTTGTGATCCTTTGCTCATTGTTGAAAATCATGAATTAAAAGAACAAGTAACTAAGCTAAGTAAGAGTTTAGAAAGATGCTTCAAAAGTAAGGTAACTCTTGATAAGCTATTGAGTGATCAAAGGTGCTCGTTAACCAAGGAAGGACTTGGGTATGTGCCCAAGAAAGTAAAGAAACCGGTAAACAAACCCACAAGGTTTGTTAAGCAAAATGGTAAATATTGCTACAAGTGCCGGGAAATAGGACATGTGCAACAAACTTGTTCTGTTGGTAAGAACCTATCCATAAAATTTTTTGATTCATGCTATATGCTTAAGAAAACTAAGGATGGTAAAGTCATAGCAAAGGAAAGGTAATTGGTTTAGGTAAAATTTCCATTTCAAATGACCTTTCCATTAACAATGTATCTTTAGTTGAGTCACTAAATTTTAATTTATTATCCGTTGCTCAAATTTGTGATCTCGGTTTAATTTGCTCATTCTCTAGTGAAGGTGTTGCAATCTCTAATGCAAAAGATAGCACCTTGGCCTTCAAAGGTTTTAGATTTGGAAATCTTTATTTGGTTGACTTTAGCTCAAATGTATCTTGTTTAAAAACTTGTTTAATTGCAAAAACCTCTTTGGGTTGGCTTTGGCATAGAAGACTAGCTCATGTTGGGATGATTCAACTTGAAAAACTTTTCAAATATGATTTAGTTGTTGGCTTGAAAGCTGTGAAATTTGAGAAAAATCGACTTTGTAGTGCATATCAAGCCGGAAAGTAAGTCGCTAATTCTCATCTTTCCAAAAGTATCATGTCAACCTCTAGACCATTGGAACTCTTACATATGGATTTGTTTGGGCCAACAACCTACAAAAGTATCGGAGGAAATAGTTATTGTTTAGTTATCGTGGATGACTACTCTAGATATGCATGGGTATTCTTCCTGGTGACTCAAGCGAAACCTCCGAAATTTTCAAAAGTTTTGCTAAAAGGGCTCAAAATGAATTTGATTTCAAAATAAATAAAATCCGTAGCGATAATGGTTCCGAGTTCAAGAATACTAAAGTTGAAGACTTTTGTGATGAACTTGGAATAAAACACGAACTTTCCACAACCTATACTCCGGAACAAAATGGAGTTATAGAAAGGAAAAATCGAACATTAATTGAATGGCTAGGACAATGCTTGATGAATATAATACTTCTGATAGCTTTTGGGCAGAAGCAATTAACACCGCTTGTCATGCCATAAATCGGTTTTATTTGCATCGTCTTTTGAAAAAGACTTCCTATGAGCTTCTTGTGGAAGAAAACCGAACATCTCTTATTTTCGAGTTTTTGGTTGCAAGTGTTACATTTTGAATAAGGGTGTTCGTCTTTCAAAATTTGATAGTCGTTGCGATGTTGGTTTCTTACTCGGTTACTCTTCAAATAGTAAGGCTTATCGTGTCTTTAACAAAAACTCCGGCTTAGTTGAAGAAAGACACGATGTGCAATTTGATGAAACTAATGGCTCTCAAGAAGAGCATGAGAATTTATTGCATGTGCAGCTAGGTTCATTCACATGGTCTCCAAGGTATACCTCGTGGGTAACAAGGGACCGAGCCGTCCCAAATCCGGCTCTGTCCCGAAAGAGCACGTCGAAATGATACTCCGTATTGCCCATAACGAAGACCGTGTGCGACTGAGCCTTCTCGGACTTGGCCCGCATGTATGCTGTAATCTTCGAGCAATACGGTGTTTATGGGTTGGCTGCATGAAGTGCCACATTTGCATGCCTTTCTCTGAAATATCCGATTGTACTGTGTAGAACGCCTTCCACGATGGCGACGAGAGGCTGAGAACGAAGGCCCCTAATAACCCAGTTGTACACCTTGGCAAGGTTAGTGGTCATTATGTCGTACCTTGCACCGTCTGTGTCGTGAAGCAAGGACCACTTCTCCAATTGCTCCGCCTCTATCCAATGAGAGAAACACCCGATGTCCCTGGAGGTCCTCCGTGTTAAATGGGGAGGGTCGAGCTCCCGCAGTGGTGTGAGGCGTTCGGGCTGCGCCGCCCTAGGAACGAGCGGACGCTTGTTCCTCTCGACGACATGCTTCCTGGTGTGCTCGTCCAACATCTCCCACAACGCATCAAATTTATGCTTCTGGTTCTGCATAGCAAGCCTCTTGAACAGCTTCATCAACGGTTGCTACCCGAATTGTTTGAAGAAGTTCGCCCCCAAATGGAATGCACCATCTGTTCCTCATGTCTGGCCAAGGGAACGGCTCATCGGGGTCTTGCTGAAGTTTCGGATGGCCTCCATCATCCCAGGGTGGCGATCATGGATTATGCAAACATCAAGACGTGCCCCAACTACTCCCTCCTTTAGATGTCGAAGAAACCACAACCAACTGTCAAAATTCTCACTTTCGACGAAAGCGATGGCTAAGGGTAGAATCTGATGGTTCCCATCAACGCCAATTGCTGTCAGGATCATGCCCTTGTATTTCCCAGTTAGAAATGTCCCGTCCACTGAGATCACGAGCAACATGTGTCTGAATGCATCGATGCAGGGACCGAATGCTAGAAACGCCCTCTGCAATACCATAAAACCTAGAGGCGGTCTTTTGGATGGCTTGTCCTTCACAACAATGTATGTGCCCGGGTTCCTGTCCTGCAGCACCTGGAGCATACGAGGAAGGTTGTCGTAAGACGCCTCGAAAGAACCAAACCTCCTTTCTAAAGCCTTCTACTTAGCACGTCATGCCTTCGCATAGCTAATCTTGTACTTGAATTTCTGCTCGATAGCCACCATGATGTGCTTGGCCTCTAGGTCCGTCTTCTTCACTATCTCTCCGTACATCACATTAGCAATGAAGGTGGACGTCAGGTTGCGATGCCTCGGCAGAACACTACTGAGCAAGCAGGAGTGCGCCTCCACCTTGGAGACAATCCAGTGAGTCTCGTACTTGGGCGTCCGTGCGTGCACACGCCACGGACACCCAGCCTGCGCATAGACCACGGTGTACTACTCTTGGCTAGATTTTAGTACACGAAATGGCCGCTACATGGACAAGGCCCACAGCTTAATGGTATCTTGCAGTGATCCCTTGTGAGGAAATATTGCACGAAGCCGAACCTCCATTCCACGGTACTCCCATGGTGATTCGTGCTCGTCGTACACAGCAAGACCCTCAACGTCCACCCTATTCCATTCCTGCGGGATGGGACCTTCATCCTCCTCGGAAGAGTTATCACCGACCTCTTCTAAATCTTCCTCCTCCGCCCGAGCCGCCAAGTCATCGATCTCCATTTGACGCACTATGTTGTCCACTTGCTCACCTGCATCCGCCTGTGCAGTGGGCTGAGCGTGCGGTGTGCGATATTCTTCTTCGGCCTCAGCAACATGGGTCACCTCGTCCTCTCGTGCCTCCGCAACATCGGTCACCTCATGGGACCTGCTCCCACCAACCCCACGAGAGTCGTCCGAAGGTCCTCCGATGGCTCCCTTCGAACATGGTTGCACGAGTAGCACGCACTCGTAGCCACGGCGCCTACAGCCTTTCAGAAATCCCTTCCACGCAGCCGTACACATCAGGCTTTGCAACTCCCACCGAATGCCTGTGGCAGACCGGCTCCAAAGCCCTTGCACGAAGACACTACACACCACGGGTCAAGGAGAAACTTTCGGTGAGCCAATACAGGACTTCTCCGATTCGAGCATTCTCCCCGTCCGGATGTACTAGAGTTACTTGCTGCAAACCACTTAGATCAACACTATATGGATCTTCACGAAACGTACCAACACCGTAATGCACTTTCAATACTGTGGGCTCCGACATGACTGATTTATCACTGCAAAAAATTAAAACATTACGACTAGCGATTTCTCAAGATTTGGACTAGCGATTTCTCAAGATTTCTGCACATACTTTCCCAAGATATGTGCTAAACCAACAAGTAGCTACACATCACCTACATTTGAACGAGACTAACAACAATCAATACTATTATCTTCACGTGGAGACCTTCTCTTCCTATCAACGAGCTTCGTTCGTCTTTCTCTTTAACGTCTCCACCTCCTCCCCTCCCCCTCTCTGCCTCTCTCGAGCTCCTCCCCTCCCCTTCTCTGCCTCTCTCGAGCTCCTCCGCTTCTCCCTCTCCGTACCTTCTTCCCCTCTTCACTCCTCCTATCTTTGTATTACTCCCCTTTTCTCCTCTCTCGATCTGCTCTGCTCTGGTTGTCTGCTAAGAGAAATGGCAAAATGGCGAAAGAAATGGCAACAGGATTCGGTCTGCCTTTCTATAAGACCGTATAGTCGCTGAAGCGTTGGATGACCTAGCAGGTAGTATGACCCCAACGGTTGAGCGACACGTGTACTACTCGCTGAAGCGTTGGACGACCTGGCAGGTGGTACGAGCCCAACGGATGAGCGACACGTGTACTATTCGCTAAAGCGTTGGACGACTTGGCAGACCGTACTGGCCCAGTGGTTGGTAGTCACTGAACCATTCGACGACTTCGTGCAGTGACCTGACCCGACGAGTCAGCTTTGCGTAGCGACGTGACCCGGTGAGTCAGCTTTGCACAGCGATGTGACCCGGTGAGTCAGCTTTGCGCAGCGACGTGACCATATAAAATTAATCTGCGAATAAGAAATAGAACAATGCTGAGGAAACACATAGACAACCATGTCGTAGTAACTACGAAGTACAATATGTAAACACATAATACAAGTTACAAAAAATGCTAGAGGGAGTGCATACAGAACCATATCATGGTAATCAGGAACCATACTAGGTAAACAAATAATACAAGTACACATAGCAAAACGAATACCCCAACTGGCCACCCGCTACGCCACCCACAGCGCCTCCTCCGTCGTCGCCACATCCCACACTCGGTCCGTGGCCACCTGTACGCCCCCGCTTGGGCTTCCGGGCGCAGGTGCAGGCCGAGCTCTCGGGCAATGAAAGGCGCTCAGGAGGCCTGCTGATCCGTGCTCCCAAGGGGGTGGACTCCACCGGTGTCGATGTGACCACTGGGGGCCCGTTAAGCTGTGACCCAAAAAGAACCTCCACGGGTGCGGGTTCAGCTGCTCCCCTGACATCCCCAGGTGGCTCAGCGAAGTAGGCATCCACGTCGACGTGCGGGGAGAGCGAAAGTCCCTGCGTTTGGACCTGGAAACCTGCAGGACAAACAATGTTAATTTGTACAATACATCAATGATCAGAAACGTGAAGAGAGGAAACGTACCTGAGTCAGGGGCCATGTGTGAGAAAAAGTCAAAGCCGTCGTACGGACCATACGGGTCCGGGAAGACAGGATACTTCAA
Organism: Ampelocalamus luodianensis; assembly: GCA_036346255.1. Classification (NCBI taxonomy): domain Eukaryota; kingdom Viridiplantae; phylum Streptophyta; class Magnoliopsida; order Poales; family Poaceae; genus Ampelocalamus; species Ampelocalamus luodianensis. Next base: position 42,539,651 of record CM070621.1, read on the forward strand.
CGACGACGGGGGGGCCGGCTGTGGCAGTGCGTACCCACATGCCCACCCGGACGATCCAAGCTGCCAAGGAGCAGGCGTAGGCGGCGCACGGGGACGTGCACCTCCTGAGCCTCCTGACTGGGCTGTAGGACATGCCGGCCTCGGAGTATGTGCTGACGTGGCCACCTCCTGGACTGTCCTGCACGACGTTAGGGAAACGGCACGCCTAGCCGCACTGCAGGTCCGATAGACAAACTGGAATAGCTCATCGCGCATCACCTCGGCACCAATGGCAACCCTGTCCAGGATCGATTGCCCGTCGGTGGCAATGCCGATGGTGATGTCCGTCTGCAAGGATAAAATGAAAGCATTAAACCTATAATCGAGGTAACCGTACTCAAACATTTTAAAAAACGACGATAGTACGTACCACAACGTGCAAGTTCCGCGAAGTGTAGAGGGTACGCATCGATCAGGGTTGGTACGCGATCGGGGGAGGGTCGACGACATGCACCAGCCTGGTGCGTGTCCGCGGGGCGTACCAGTGGAGGTACTCGTCGTACGAGGTGGGGTCGTACGGGGCATCCTCATGCACCAAGTCCTCATGAACATTTGCCCACTACGTCACCCATGGCTCCATCTTCGTCGGACACCGCATCCTGCTGCCACCCCTCTTACTATGCCTGCAAAATGGACCACTGCAATCACAAGCCGTCGTAGCATAACTGTCGAAAACATATTCTAGCATTTAATGTGTGCAACTCACGCGTGGTTAGAGTCAGGCACTCTCGTCCCGACGGGAACTAGAACAACCTGGCGAAGGCCGAACTGGCGCATCACCCTGTGCACCGCGTAGTCCTCGACAAAGACGTCGAAGATGAGCTTCCTCTGCATCCGCCAGTACGCTCGGTCGCGCAAGCAGAGCGAGGATAGCCCCGTGGGAGCACGTTGCTCCGTCTCCTGATCAGAGTACGGCTCCCAGCATACGTCATCAGTGGTGAGGTGGTCCAGCTGCTCCACGAAGTGCTCGTACACACGTGTGACCTACACGTGTGTGTGATGTGCCTGCAAGCCAGAACAGTAGTTATAAAGGATGACCCGTAATACATGTGTAGTGAAGATGTAGGAGAGTACGTACCCGTCTACGGCACCAAAGGGACCCTACGGTCGGCCGGTCGACCGCGTCCCCATGGTACATGTCCGCACCATACGAACTGGTGTCAACCAACATGGGTTGTCCGAGAAAGAAGCGCTCGAACGACCACAGCTGCAGCAGGAGGGGGCAACCTGTCAAGATAGATGACAGCCTTGTCCTACAACACGCATCGCACATGTTGCGGTACGTCGCGGCAAGTACAACTGATCCCCAGCTGATCTGCAGCTCCTCGCCGTCAGCGATGGCCCTCGCGTAGCCCACGAGGTGGGCGTCAACGGAGTCACCGTGGCTGCTGGTAAACAGTACCCAGCCAAAGAGCCACAACAGGTATGCCTCAAGGTGCCGCGACACCTGCTCGGTGGTGGGCTACGGTACCATTTGCTCGATCTACGCACAAACGAATAATTAGTGCGCCTGTCATACGGCTAGGATAGTGCACCTCTAAATATGTAAAATGTGTATCGTACGTACCCGGAACTGTGAAAGCCACCGCAGGGGCGGGCCATGCCGTTGTTGCACCGAGAAGTCCAAGTACGGTGGCGCGGCCTCTGCCCCAAGAACACCCTGAAACCTGCCCAGCAAGGCGTTGCGCTAGTTCACAGGCGCGTCCAGCGGGAATGCCGTGGCTCCGGTGATAGGCAGGCCGAGCAGCATCGCGACATCCTGCAGAGTAGGGGCCATCTCTCCGAATGGGAGGTGGAAGGTGGCGTCTCGGGCCACCACCAGTCCACTAGGGTTGTCAGGAGCAACTGGTCGAACGGGAACCGTCGTGACCGCTCCGGGCCGGCCTGGGCCTCCCTGTCGTCCTCAGCAGGAGCGCTGTCCTCTTCGGTGGCCTCCACCATTCGCGCGAGAGGTAGAAGGCCGGCATGACTCAGCCTGCAAAGCACAAAGAAGTAAGTACATAGCGGGCATATCACACAAAACAAGTGGCACAGCTCGCGGACAAACCTCTCTACCCAGCGTGGGTCTAGTCTCAAAGCCCGTCGAGGTGTCTGCGTATGAACCACCCCCAAGTCAGTCGCGTCGTCCCCGCGACCAGGAGGGGGGACACGACTGCTCGCATGGTGCTGTGCATCGACCAACCGGTCCAACAGGCCGAAATGTCAGTCCGAACCACTAGGGTCGTGAGCCATATCTGCGAATTGATAAATTAAAACCATTAATATTATTGAGCGTTTAAATTATGTTTCAATGGCAAATAAAACATAAACACTATACTGAAACACAGTGCTAATACATATAAAATTTCATCAAACCTTAGTGGTAAACACGTAATTTTTCCTACAAAAGGCTATATTACGTTAACACCTGTACCGACTGTTATGCATTGCAAAATATTAATAACATCGTCGTTACCATACATATTTGTAATGGGTGAAGCTTTATGGAAAAGATTTCAAGATTTCACATATTTAAGAATCTTACGGGTTCGGAACCATGTATCTGTGCTTTTTGTCTTAGTATTTCATAATGGGTGACGACGTTAACACTTGAACCGGTTGTTATGCATTGCAAAATATTAAAAACATCGTTGTTACCATGCATATTTGTAATAGGTGAAGCTTTATGAAAAAATTTCAAAATTTCACATATTTCAAAATCCTACGGGTTCGGTACCATGTATCTGTGTTTTTGTCTTACTATTTCATAATTCCTTAATCCAACCAAAATTATAAAGTAATTTCTATCATTTTTTTATCATGTAAATAAATACATATATTTAACATTCCATAAAACACAGGTTATCGACATGTTTTTATAATACAAAAATAACACGTTATCATTCATCATGCCGGACGAAATTAGCGCAGCACGTGGAATAGCACAATTAAATTTATTTTCACCGACTAATTTTTTCTATATACAAACTACTAAACTAATTGTATTAATCATGCTATCCCTAAACATGTGCTAACAATATGTTACTACATATGATGTTGCTTGCTAACCTACAATGGTTACTAATTAATCATGTTATCTCTAAATATTTGTTAATAATCTATCACGACATATGACGTTCTACCATGGTTTAAAGAATATACTTGTACAAAACAACAGTACAAACTCATCGTCGTGGTCGTCGATGCAAAGCGAACTCTTTTCTCCTCTTCTTCTTCTTCTTCTTCGTCCCCTCCTCTTTTCTCCTCTCCTTCTGCACTCTTTCTTTTCTTTGCGCTCTGGCGGCTCGGCTCGCTTAACCGAATGGCGATGGTTCGGTCGTGCGCGCGGTTTTAAAGCCACCCTAAGTCGCCATACGGTTGTACGACTTGGGTCCAGATGAAACATAGTCGCCAAACCGTATGGCGACTAGGGTCATATCGCCAAGCCGTATGGCGACAATGCCTCGAGAGGGTGAAATCGTCGTTTTATTGACCGATTCGCACATGTGTCGCACTCTGGTTGGCGACTATACCAAGTCACTCAACCGTACGGCGACGTGAGGTTATTTATGTAAAAAAATATGTGGTATTATTTCTATAATTCCAAATAAAAAATATTTCCAAAAAAATTCAAAAAAAAAAAAAAAACTATCGTCGATTCTCTGCCCCGACCCTCCAAATACATATCATGGGACGGGCTGCACTCACTGAAGCCGCTAACCGGTTCGTGGCCCGTTGCATGCTAGAGGGGCCAACCGTCCAAATGTAGATGCTGATCTCAGAACATCTGTGACGATCAAATGCATCCAATGCAAAGTACCTGTCATAGTTTGATGGATTATGTTATACGGCTATGCTTGCGCTTGTACGGTAAATCAAGTAAGCAATCCAGCTTAGTTCATACTTCATCATCTAGAAATTGTACTGTATGATACAGGGTAAACATTATCACAGGATGGACATGAACCAAACACACCTCCATGGCAGCAAAAATAGCCATCTACACAAACGAGTCGTCTATGCAAAAAAAAAAAAAGGCCATCTAAGCTACAGCCATCTGAATTTTTTTTAAAACCTAACCATTTTCTTCGGTACATTTGATCATCATCCAATGGTTTCTGTTTTTTTAGTTAAAAAATTCTATACTAGACAAAAATAAATCTAAGTGAACCCTATAAATACAAAAAAAAAAATCTAAACTAGATAAAAGCAAATCTAGATGAACCCTACAAATACAAAAACAAAATAAAAAAATTCTAAACTAGACAAAAGTAAATCTAGATGAACTCTACAAATATAAAAACAAATAGAATTAAAAGTTACAGTAAAACTATGCTAAAATTACACGTCATTTAGTAATCTAATTTTAGACTTAGTAGTGTGCAATTGTAGGTGACTGAATTCTAAAAAAATCCAGACGAGTGGAGCTAGCAAAAGCGAGAAAAAATAGCCTCGGTCGGTTCTAACACAAGCAAACTGCCCCTGGCCTCAGGGTGCGCCGTGCAGTGGTGCACGCACGTACGTACCGGCCCAGCCGCAGCCGCTGCCGCTACCGCTACGGTCCTCTTCCTCGCCTCGTACTCCACCACGATGCCGCTGCTGACCGGCCGCCCACGGCCACCAGCGTCACCAATTGGCAGGGGAAATAAATACAACCATCCTCGATCGTTTTCTGTACCTGATGATACGATAGAATAATCCTAGTCAAACTGGCGACTCATTTAATTGTCCAATAATTCCCATTAGTCACCGGCTCACCGCACATTCAATGGAATATCTTCTTCCATCAGCACAATCTGTAAAACAAGTATAGTAGGCTTAGTCGTCCAGTACCAAGTGTATATAACGTTGCAAGACTATGGACAGCGAGCACTCAACCCTCCATCCGCTGTATATTTAACAGCGATACTCAGTTGACAAAATCTTCTGAGCTACTAACGTGCACGGCTAGAAAACTAGCGATTTGCTGGAAAAGAAAAACCGGTTTCGCCTTGAAACTAGAGCGCCGGCCGCCCGGCGGACTTGTGTGCGCTCGAGCAAAACTTGATAACTGACGGCGACCGTGCGACACATAGGGTTGAGTAGATCCATCCATGGATTCCCAGCAAAACTGAGGGCAAGCGTAAACTACGACTCTGCTAAAGCGGTAGACGCTACAGATACATCATGGGTTGAAGTGTTACTAAATAATTGATCCATTTACTGCTACAGTTCGTGTCCCCCCAGCAGGGTTGGTTGCTCGGTCATGCTACACGCGACAGGTCTCGCCGAATCTATGCGCGCAACAGATCGGCTAACAGGTTCGTTATGTCAAACTCAAACCTAATGTCTGATGCGTGGGACACAGAAACAGATAGATCTTGTGTTGGATTATACATACAGACTAAGAGAAACTTTGTAAGACACATTTCCTTTCCTAGCTACCGATAATTTCATGCTATTACTTGCTAGCCTACTATAGCTAAGTAGAATAATTATTCCACCTAACTAATTACATATCTTCTCGTCACACGATTTGGTAGGATTGCAACAAATCATGTGGCTCTCTACCACAGTTTCAGATAACCTACGGTAGTAGTAAGCTGCTATCAGTCCCAGCAAATGGACAGTGCAGGGCAGGTTGCCCACCAACTTTCAGGACTCGAAATGAGTACAACTCCGGAGGTAGAGGTTTATGGAAAAAAAAATTCTATAGGATCTGGTCTACAACTTCATCAATGTAGACAAACTCCATCGCGTGATACGTGTCTTTTTACTAATCTCAAAGCGTGACATGCTAACCTTTAGTATTCAATTCGTGAAAATTTACATCAATGATTTATGAGGCTGTGTGTTTTGAGATCCGTGAAAAAACACGTGTCACACGGTGAAATTGGTCTACATTGATAGAGTTCAGGGCGAATCCACCAGGAGGGCTTCGTGAGGCTGAAGCCCACCCTCCACCGGTGACCAGAACCCCCCGGCAACCCAGCCCTCTTCGTCGTCGCCACGGCCGGTCGTGGGGCCCGCTAGGATGGCGGTGCCGAGCGAGCTCCTCCCGCCGGAGATGCGGTCGCGGGCGAGCGCCGTGGTGTGTGTCAACTTCTTCGACCGCCGCCGCGCAGTTGCTTCCTCAAGGCTATGTGCTAGTACCACCTCGCGGGGCGTGTTCATCTTCTTCGCGCGCCATCGTCGCCATGTCCATCTTCGCCATCCTCCTCCCGCTGAGACGGCGTAGGTGCCCATCGAGGAGATCTAGCCGCTCTTCGACAAGCACGGTACCGGGCGCATCATCACGGGACCCCAGTACCGGTGGACACCACCAGCAGCAGGAGATGGCACTGCCGCCGCCGTGTCAAGCCCGCTCGCTCGGATGTTTAGAGTTCTTTCGGAGATGATTCATGTTTAAATAACAATTTAAGGGATGGTTCTTGTTTGATCTTGTTCATGTGGGGAGAGCTAATGCTTTGATCTTGATGCAAACAAGAGGTGGGGTTAATCTTGCTGCTTTAGATTGTGTGCTTTTGTCCATAGTTTCATGTTATTAAAAATTCAATTAGGACAAAGCCTCTTCGTAAGGTGTAATTGGTGGCTGGTTAATGAATCAGGATGCAAAGAGATGCAAGGTTGTGAATGATGATGTTGCTCATTGTTCGAATTTTTCGATTGCTCAATTTATTGTTTGGTCGAACATATCGACAATCTCTCAAATCTTTCAATGACATTCGAATTTTCACACGCTCTAACTAGACATGTTTCGATCGGCATTATTTGCTTCTAAAACACATGTTAGTATTGTGTTTTGACTATATCATGTTACCAACTTTCAGCCTGAAATTAGCGCTTGCATACACCGACGCCATTGTGTACTTCATCTCTAATGAACTCTCCATTATCGTGATTCGATGCAATGTCAAGCTCTAGTTATATGTTATATGAACACCATTATAATAAAGTTTTGATGTCCCTTTCATTATCCGAACACCATTAGATCCATTGATGATGATAAAATTATAAGATCCTTCCAATGCATGAAATCTCGCAAAATGAATGTGTCTTGTGAAAGTCGTGATTCAAGCTAGCGCCTTAGTGGTATGGTTCTTTTATTTTGAGTGTTTACGATCGCTTAAGTACAATTTGCTATTGTATCACTACTTTTCTAACTTTGATGTATGTAGTCGTTACTCATCAAATCATATTTACATGTTTTAGGGATCACTACTACAAAACAGGTCATACTGGACGCCTCATCACAGACGGTTCCAAAGGAGCCGTCTGTATTGAACTTATACAGACGGTTCCCTTTAGAACCGTCAGGATAGTGCTCATCACGCAGTTCTTATTACCAACCGTCGTGATACTTCGCTGACGGTTGGTAATAAGAACCGCTCGTGATAGTGCTCATCACAGCGTTTCTACCAACCGTCGTGAAGTATCACGCGGTTGGTAGAGGAGATCGCGTGATGAGGACACCTCATCGCGCACGGTTAGTATAACGAATCGTTTATGATACTTCACGACGTTCGTCATACCAACCGCCGATGATAACTACATCATCGCGTGCACGGTTGGGATTAACAACCGTCGTGATTTTGATTTTATTGTAGCTTAAAATTTTTCTTACTCTCGATTTTACCATGGCTTGGAATTTTTCTTACTCTGATTTTACCATGACTTAGAATTCAATCCAAATCACGACGCTCTTAATACCAACCGCCTGCGATGAGGTAGCTTATCACGCATTTGCTCGTATTAAGAACCGCTCGTGATGAGTTACTTATCACAAATGGTTCGTGATACGAACCGTCGTGATTTGTCATCACGACGGTTTTTGTATAAAACCGCTCGTGATTCGCATGGAATTTGAAAATTTTGAACGCTGCGCGCGGAGGCAAAATATGTCATTATATATTATGGCCGACCTCCTTCGGGCGCCACCGCACTCCCGCCCCGGTCCTCCTTCGGCTCGGTCCTCCTTGCTCCTAGATCCTCCTCCGAGCTCCGGCCGGTAGCCGCTCCTCCCATCCATAGGAAAAGCATGCAGTTGAAACAAGAGCCGTCAGGAAATAGTATCGCTGCACGGTTGGAACAAGAACCGCTCGTGATATTGATATCGCTGCACGGTTCTTGTTCCAACCGCTCAGGATACTGTGCTTACGCACGCTCTTGTTTCAACCGCTCGTGATAGTTTTATCACTGCACGCTCAAAACCGCTCGTGATAACCGCCGTTATCACAGACGATATATACGCACGGTTCAAAACCGCTCGTGATAACGGTTCCAACCGCTCGTGATGAGGTTTTCGTAGTAGTGGATGCACTTTCTATTAGCGAGGTACCTTCATTGTATTTCTCTTTTTGTTTTGCTTTTATTCATGTATGAATTTGATTGCACAATAATACAAGACTATGTTTGTTACAAATTAGTTTAGTTATTCAAGGCTTCAAGCTCACCCTCTTTTTCTATCCCGGATTCGCCATCGATAGAGTTGTATACCGATCCTATAGAATTTTTTCCGAGGTCTATTGCTTGCGCCTGTTGATTTGTTCATGCATTAGTTAGCCAGCTAGATATCGATGGCTTCTTCCTTTTCTTCTGCAATGCTTCCTCTCCTCTTTCTTCTCCTTTGCTCGTATGCGTACGTCCGTCAATTTTATGTTTAGTCGGAATTTGATTTACCGGGCTAGCAAAAATGGCGGCGGCATTTCCATTGTAACTTTGATTTGTTCATGCAGTTAGCCAGCGTATGTTCAATGCTTCTCTCCTCTTTCTTCTCCTTTGCGACTCCATCACCGACGGCGCACAGACGCAGATGTTGGTAATAAGCCGCAACCTCAACGCCTCCGCCACCAAACCTCCCTACGGCGAGACATTCTTCCGCCGCCCCACCGGCCGCTTCTGCGACGGTAGGCTCATCGTCGACTTCCTAGGTACGGAATATCTGCACGCCTGAAATGGAACATGCATATATATAGTAGCTGCCTCTTGATATTTTAACGTGTACAACTACGTGCGCGCAGCGGAGGCGTTGAGGCTGCCGTTGTTGGCACCGTTCCTCGGCGGCAAGACGGCGAATGACTTCCGGCAGGGGGTGAACTTCGCGGTGGCCGGCGCGACGGCGCTGAGACAGGATTTCTTCAGGGAGATGGGGCTGGACCTGGCGATCATACCGCCGTACTCGCTGGAAGTGCAGATGAAGTGGTTCAGGCGTGTGCTCCGACTGCTCGGGCCTACTGACCAAGGTAGCACAACCTATGCCTGCACTGCATCGTTGAAATATGAGTGCAGCAATGGCGAAGTAACATCTACACATGCATACATACCCCCGCATAAAAGAGAGTACACATACTAATTGTTGACATGAATCACCATATGTATTTTTTGCTTGGACAAAATTGAGAAGCAAATATCTTCATTTTGCAAATCATTGACGTGATGACAACCTCCATAAAAACTTTCTGTAGAATGTATACATTCTAGCTAGCAAGCCTCGATATTGATATGAACCACTTCATTTGTATATTTTTTTCGGTCACTGTAGAATGTTGATTTCCCATTTGTAGAACGCAAGGACATCATGTCGAACTCCCTATTTCTGATGGGGGAGATAGGGATCAACGACTACAACCACCCCTTCTTCCAGAACCGATCATTCACTGCTGAAATCAAACCCTTGGTCCCAAAAGTGATATCAAAGATTGAAAACGCCATCAAGGTAATGAAGTCCCTCTGATCGATCTCTCCTTACCAAACCCTAGCACAGCTACAAAATCATGCATGCACACATTCATCACCTTAATTATAATGCGTGCTAATATTAGACCTTATGTTCATATCCATGCATGTATAAATAGGTTTTGATTGACCTAGGAGCAAAGACCATAGTGGTTCCGGGAAATCCCCCTATAGGTTGTGTGCCGAGATATTTGACGATATTTCAGAGCAAGAACTCGAATGACTATGACGCATTTGGATGCCTGAAGTGGCTAAATGACTTCTCTGAGTACCACAACCATGAACTCAAGAGCATGTTGGAGAAGATCCCTCGTGATCCAACGACCACCATAATCTACGGAGACTACTACGGAGCCATCCTGGAGATCACCCGTGACCCTCTCAACCATGGTAAGTTCAATCCAGCTAAGGGCTCGTCCTTTTCGGTGACATATCCTGAAACGCTAACTAATGGAGTGACAAATTCAGAATATTCATTATCTTACCGTTGAAGTAAAACATACATCAAACCTCTCTTTTTTTTTTAACCATTGCTGATCGCTGAATGCAGGGTTCACAAATGACAGTGTTTTGACGGCCTGCTGTGGGGACGGTGGGCCCTACAACTCCAACTCGTTGTTCTCTTGCAATGCCACGTCGATTCTCTGCCCCGACCCGTCCAAGTACATCTCCTGGGATGGGCTGCATCTTACTGAAGCCGCTTACCAGTTCGTGGCCCATGGCATGTTACAGGGGCCATATGCTGTACCTGCCATACCGTCCAAATGCCGACGCTGATCCCAGAATTCTTGCAACATGTAAATGCATCCAATACAAATACTTGCCCAGTGTTGATCAATAATAAGCTTGCAATTGTATGCATGCAAATCAATAAGAACTCAGCATAAACATTACGAGAATATGATCCAACATAAGATAGTCTAACCTTCCAAACACGCAGATATCATTTTCATGCAACGAACATCTACTGGGCATGGCAGAAAGGTAGCACGACACCAAATGAACATTTTTAACTTGCATGATAAACTGAGATTTGGGCCGGAGTAGCAATTCAATTCTGAGATATGCATGAAGCACCAACGAAGCAATTTTTATCAGATTTAATGACGTTCAGTATGAGACAATGACATCAAATTCTGACAAGGATTTTGTTCCCAGACAAAAAATAGGCGTGGCTACACTCTCAGCGTCTCTAATTAGAAAAACAGAAGGCATAAGATCCTGGCCATCCCGTGTTACTCATCAAGCCATCCCAAAATGTCGTGCTCTCTGAAAAGAAGGTACCTGAAGTTTCAAGCAGCCAGGTTAGACCACCAGCACAAACTGAGCTTAGAATGTCAGATCCAAAAGAACTGTACACACGTAATGTTATTAGCATGCAATTAGATGTTCAAACATATTGCGAAAAGAATGGTATAGAATGGCATGACTTCGGTGTTCTCCAAAAAACAACAATAGACAAATTTACTGAATAATGTAGCTTGAAATGGCTATCTTCACATGGAAAACCAAATTGTTCTTCCCATTACTGAGCAGCGTGGAAAAAGAATTACAAGTTTGATTAATCTAAAGTTCTTGTTTAGTGCATCAAATAAATGAGAAGTTGTCTGTCTTTGCAATTAAGCAGCTTGGTTAGCAGCTTATGCACTCAAGTAGCCAGACAGCTTAAGCAATCAGCTGCTAAGCGGCCCAGCTATTCTGTCACTTATGCTTAAACAGGCACCAGTTCAGACTATTAAACCACCTTTTAGAACACAGGTTCATATGCCAATTCAACATTTTTCTAGTACGAGGTACTATGCTTGATTTCAATGAAAACACATTGTGAAGAGGCGTCTAGCTAAAAATAAAAAACACAGTGCCAAGTTAGTATGATATACGAATTTCACATACTCTTTCTCCAAGCTTCACTTGCGTTCCTCCGTACTCAGGTAGAGAACAGTGTCACCTTCCTTCAGAGATACAGGGATCAGCTTGCCATCCCTATCACGCTCACCAGGTGTAGCATTCCGTTTTTAAGACCGTAAATAGTAAGGGAGTGTCTATTCTTCAGGTAACTGAAATTTCTTTATCCATCAGTCATCTTTTCTCACCGTTGGATCAACATTCTATGGGCCAGATTGTCAAGTTTTCTTTGTTTTCTTTAAGTATACTTGCTTTCTTTTAGAAAGCTGACGGGTCATTTTGGTTATACAGATGAAAAGGTAAAAAATTGCTGTGGGGATGGTCCATACTTCTCCAAGACTGAAAAAGCGGATCCATACCGGACTTCTACTCTATGCCTCTAGTCCAGACACTAAAGTCTAAATCTTATGATGATGCACCCACGTCTATATTTTCTATCCTAGGTTGAATTGCTCGCATGATGAATTATTCGCATGAAATAATAACACTGATCCTAAGACAATAGCGTATTCTCCCCACTCTCTCTCGAACGAAAAACTTAACCAAACCAAGCGGGAATGGTTCTATGTTAGTATGGATGCCTCTATAAGGATAAGCTTTTAATATAATAATTTTGAGGATGGAATAAGATTGATATGGGGATGAGAATTAATAAAGTACTTAGTGTCATATAGCAAGAAAGAAAGATATACATAGGCTCATTCTACAGTTTCTATTTTATTAGCGTGACCCTAACCTTATTGCGATCGACTGTGGCTAACTAACTTAGATCGGCTCGGTATTTTGACAACCAAGGCGCCAACCGAAAGTGGGTTTGGGAACCTGACGATCATGGTTGTTGGGTTGGTTTGGGAACCGTGCGGAAAATGACGGCACCTTCTTTTTATTCTTACTCATTGCATCGGCAAATTAATTAAGTCCGGTATTTTGACAACCAAGGCGCCAACCGATTAAAAGTGGGTTTGGGTAACTTGACGATCATGAGTTTTAGCGTTATGCATCATTACCTCGAAGGGTAATCACACTTAAACATACGGATTACTATTAACCAAGCGGAAATAGTTCTATGTTAGTATGGATGCCACTATAAGAAGGATGCGCTTTCGGTACGCTTTCTAAAGCGCCCTAACCTTATTGCTCTAACGAATAGTAAACCTTACCATAGTTTACGCAGCAGAACAATAAGATAAAATTGTACTTTATTCCAGCATTTAGCCAAGCAAGACTAAGGTCTTTATTACAAGTATTAATTTACAACTTGCCAAAAGGAACTAGTTCTACTCGCTTGTCTGCTTTGCTCCACCTGCCGCCTCTCTGTCCCACTAGTCAAAAGGGCTGCCCTATCTCGCCTAGTCCTCGTAGTCCACGCCCTCGCCTCCAACGACCTCTTCGGTACCTGCATAACCTTCATCCCACTCGAGATAGTTCTCCCGGACTAGGATCTAACAAATGAGAATACTAGCAAGTTTGAGTACTAATGTACTCAGCAAGCATTAAATAGCAAAAGATGCACTGGATGACTCATCTCTGTTGGTTATTACATTTTCTAATAATCTCTGTTCTGGAAAATAACTAACTCATCCAAAACGTTAAGTGGCAATTTTTTATTCTGAAAAGACTACTTGTCACTCGAATAGAGGAAAGACCCCTAGTGGTTCCCGTAAGCTCCAATCCAGGAGACAGGCATAAATTCATGATTTTGTATAGCATTGCGCAGGCTTATACCACTTTACCCATAGCTACTCTGAACCCTTTGTGCTAGGTTCCCTGCATTTCCTATGATGCGGGTTTGAGTTCAGAATACAGAACGTTTTTCAAGTTACGTGATTAAATTCTCCAGTACCCATTACTTTCTGTCGGTGCTAACACCTTCACGGTGCTGATCTCGTCACTCACCGAGTTCCAGTAATGTTGGTTGGGTCGGTGCTTCGATCCCCAATACTCCACTTAGCGCTATAGCACCATCTTTATCCTACATAAGTACTTACCCGATATGGAGAGTAAAATTACGTAACATGGTAGCATTTTCTGCCCGATGAAACGGAAAAATGATTGTCACTTAATTTACGACATCTTATCCGGGTGAGAGTTTTGTTGATCCTTATATTTTAACCATATGTAAAAGGTCCCACCTCTTCCCTCCTCTCTACCTGCCACGACCCCCTTTACCAGCTATAATATTCATCTTCTCTCATCTCATATCTTTCATCATCTTCATCTTTCATTTAGCCGATTTAATTTTGAGATATAGTTTTCATGCAATAGGTATATTAATACAGAATGTAACTTTTAGATTTAATATAACTATATTGATGTTCAAAAGATATGCTTGCCATCAGAATGGTAACAAAGATCGTTGGTGAAGAACTCTATATCAACTACTCCTATCGGCGTTGGTTCGTCTGCTGCAATTATGCGATAGAGCAAATAATAATACATAATTAAATACTTTGTTGATTTTGAGTGACATACGTGTACATAAGTTAATAGATTCTCATTGTTAGCATATTTTAATTTAATAACATTTTTTGAGTCCTTGCTATGTTAGCACTCCTCAAGTGTGGTCGTCTTACTTATCTATTTGCTCTAGGGTCAAAGCTGTCGAAACAAGCGTTTAACGCACGGAAAATAAAATACTACTCGCGTTTGCATTTTATTAAGTCTATCAAATTTTATTTGTGCATAATCTCCTAATTGATTTTATTTAAGTGCATACACCGATAATTAATTCTCTAAATAATCTCATGGTTGATTAATTTAATTTTTCTAATACGCTTAAATTGTGTTTACCGAGCCAGATTATTTGTCTACTATATATATAGGTTTGACATGCCCAAAAACTAACCCTTTTATTAACAACAATTTATGATCTTTTTATCTTGTTTAGTTGAACTATTATCCAATGCTAACATTTATCAGTTTTATTACTAATCTACACTGACACCTAAATTACTTAACAAAATTTACTAGAATTTATATTTTTTATTTTATTCTAATTTTTTCCCAAAACCTTACCGAATTTTTCTAACCCTAAACTTAAACTCCCTATCCTAATCCTAATTCCCCCTTCCTCTCTCTACTTACCTCCTCATCCTCTCCCTGCCTTCCTTATCCACCCGGAGGCCCCAGGCAGCCTCTTCCTCCTTGCCTTTCTTCTCCAATTCTCACCCCTCCCCTCCACTTCCTACTACTCCGGCCCGCCGGCCTTCGGTTCCCTGCGCCGCCAGCACCGGCCGCTCGGCTCCCTGCCGGCCACCTCCCTCGCCTCTTCCCCCAGCACCCGCGCGCGCGGTGCCGCGCCACCGCCTACCTTCGGCCCACCGCCTCTGCGCTGCCGATGCCGCGTTGGCCCGGCCCGTCTTTCTCCCCGACCCTCAGTCCTCCGGCTGCAAGCGCTGCCTCCTACGGTCCCGCGCCCCCGCGCCCAAGATGCTGCTCCCTAGGGGTTCGGCCCGGTCTCCTCTACGCCGCCTGGCCCCCGGGTCCAGCGCCGCCAGCCTCGGCTCGGCCGGCCCGGCCTACGGCCGCCGGCCCTAGCCCCTCTAATTCTACACCACAGGCTAAAGTCTCTTCTTACCCCCTTTATGGTCTTTCATCTGATATTTTAAATGTATATGCATGTTTTGATTTAAATATTGATGCTTGATGTTAGCAGTGAACTTGTGGATTTTGGTGTGCTGAGGCATGGTGAACACCACAGATTGCAGGCTCACTGAGGGTACCAAGATTATTTCCCCCTTAACTTCCTATCCCCGCCTGATGGATGATGAACTGAGAGCTGAATGATGCTGCTATAGTGATGTGTGTGCGAATGCAACTGATGGATGCTGAGGGTATGATATTGTTGGGGTTTCGGCCTTGACCAAGAAGAGGGGGTTGGCTGCGGCCGTGGGTTACCTTTTTGCCGGTTTCGATTTGAAACTGGCAAGATGGTGGTTTGATGGCGACGGTCCCCTTGCTGTTGGTTGTGGTCGAACGTCGCCGTCGGTGTCGGGTTGAAGCCGGCTGTAGCTGCCGTCCTTGCTTCCTCCTGTCTTCCTTACCTCCTTTGGTCTTCTCTACCGCCGGCTTCCTGTGGTGGCCTTGGCTTGGTCTCTGGTGGAAGGCAGCGGAGGATCTCCTCTTGGCCCTTGCCTTGCCTTGTGCTACTCTGCCATGGATATCTTCGGCTGTGGATGGAAATGGTGCATTGTGTTGACTTTGAACGGGGGGAATGAACTTCGGAGGCTGGCTATGGCCTATGGGGATTGAACTTGTGAGTTGTGAGAGGGGGTTTTGGCCTGTGCTGGCCTCCCAGCGCTTGATATTTCGGCTAGCTTGGTGCGAGATTTTTCTGGCCGTTGCTCTTATCCCTCTGGCACTGTCTCTCTCCTTCTACTGTTGATGAGGTAATACATAGACCTTTGGTCCAAATAATACTTTTACTATTATGGCTTGAGGACCTTTTGACTAAAGGTGGGTTTTGGATCGGTTTTCGGATATTTGGCTAAGGTAGGTCAGTAAAATATGGGTATCAGTTTTAATATTGTCGGATGATGAGACACACAAAAGCGAAATGGTGCTATTACCTTAGAGTGGTTGGAAAGCCTCAATGACCTTCGCAAAGAATTTGACGGTAATCTTCTTCTTCTCCTAATCCTTACTTTAATAATACCAGCTTGCTACTGTCTAATGGTAATGGTGGAGAATGGTAGGTGTACAGGCTTTAGATGGCTGCGGAAAAAGATTTGGTAAACTGGCGATTAATGGACAATGATACAAGGAGGGCTTCGGTGGCATGAATGCAAGATGATGAATTGTAATTTTATTAATTCTGGAAATTTACTTTGGTTGGTTGTAAACAATTGTTGTAATTTACATTGTAATTAATTGTGAAATTTAATCTTCTAACTACTGTTGGATTGTAATATATGCTACGTCTAGTTTGTACATGGACTATTTTAGTGTTTTCAGTTATAATGCTTTGATGATTGAACTCATTGATATATTATTTGTTGTATTGAGATGATGTTGTATAATTATTAAAGTACTTTATAATGACAAATGTGTGAATTTAAGCCGTTGGTAATTAATCGAGATTATGTTTTGATACTGTGCTAAATAATTTTAATTATGGCTAATTATTAATTAGTGTTGTTTAGTTTAAGATAATTATTCGGGTTTTCACACTAACTAACGTGGGAACGTGGATATTTTTTCTAACACTGTTTCAATAATGTAATAGATAGATTAATTAAGGGGCTAACAAAGCTATAAATGTCTAAATTTTTTTTAAACTCTAATCACTTTCTTCGATATGTTAGATCACCATTCAATGATTTTTTTTTTTTATGTTGAAAAATTTTAAACTAGAGAAAAATAAATCTAGGTAAACCCTACAAATATAAAAGCAAAACAAAAAAAACTAAAGTTGATAAAAAAAAATCTAGGTAAACCCTACAAATACAAAAATAAAACAAAAAAATCTAACCTAAACAAAAATAAATCTTATTATTGCATAATAAGATTAAGCGTTAATTAATTAAGCTCATGAACACTAATATTATCGCATATATAATCCACGAAGCCTCATTTCCATTGTAACTTTGATTTGTTCATACATTAGCTAGCCAACTACATATCGATGGCTTCTTCATTTTCTTCTGCAATGCTTCCTCTCCTCTTTCTTCTCCTTTGCTCGTACGCCACCGTCGAGTGGCCGATTGCCGGGGCGGCGGCGGGCGCGCTCCCACAGACGCAGTATGTTGACCGGCGACTCCATCACCGACGCCGCAACCGTAATAAGCCTCGCCCCCAACGCCTCCGCCACCAAACCTCCGTACGGCGAGACCTTCTTCCGCCGCCCCACCGGCCGCTTCTGCGACGGTAGGCTCATCGTCGACTTCCTAGGTACGGAATATCTGCACGCCTGAAATGGAACATGCATATATATAGTAGCTGCCTCTTGATATTTTAACGTGTACAACTACGCGCGCGCAATGAGGCGTTGAGGTGCCGTTGTTGGCACCGTTCCTCGCGGCAAGACGGCGAATGACTTCGGCAGGTGAACTTCGCCGTGGCGCCGCGACGGCGCCGAGTCGGGATTTCTTCAGGAGATGGGTGGACTGGCGATCATACCGCCGTACTCGCTGGAAGTGCGGATGAAGTGGTTCAGGTGTGTGCTCGATTGCTCGGGCCATCTGACCAAGGTAGCACAACCTATGCCTGCACTGCATCGTTGAAATATGAGTGCAGCAATGGCGAAGTAACATCTACACATGCATACATACCCCCGCATAAAAGAGAGTACACATACTAATTGTTGACATGAATCACCATATGTATTTTTGCTTGGACAAAATTGGGAAGCAAATATCTTCATTTTGCAAATCATTGACGTGATGACGACCTCCATAAAACTTTACGTAGAATGTATACATTCTAGCTAACAAGCCTCGATATTGATATGAACCACTTCATTTGTATATTTTTTCGGTCACTGTAGAATGTTGATTTCCCACTTGTAGAACGCAAGGACATCATGTCGAACTCCCTATTTCTGATGGGGGAGGTAGGAGGCAACGAGTACAACCACCCCTTCTTCCAGAACCGATCATTCACTGCTGAAATCAAACCCTTGGTCCCAAAAGTGATATCTAAGATTGAAAACGCCATCAAGGTAATAAAGTCCCTCTGATCGATCTCTCCTTCCCAAACCCTAGCACAGCTACAAATCATGCATGCACACATTCATCACCTTAATTATAATGCGTGCTAATATTAGACCTTATGTTCATATCTAAATAGGTTTTGATTGACCTAGGAGCAAAGACCATAGTGGTTCCGGGAAATTTCCCTATAGGTTGCATACCGGGATATTTGACGATATTTCAGAGCAAGAACTCGAATGACTATGACGCATTTGGATGCCTGAAATGGCTGAATGACTTCTCTAAGTACCACAATCGTGAACTCAAGAGCATGTTGGAGAAGATCCCTCGTGATCCAACGACCACCATAATCTACGGAGACTACTACGGAGCCATCCTAAAGATCACCCGAGACCCTCTCAACCATGGTAAGTTCAATCCAGCTAAGGGCCCGTCTTTTTTCGGTGACATATCCTTTTCGCTAAGGAATGGAGTGAAATTCAGAATACTCGTTATCTTACCGTTGAAGTAAAACATACAACAAACCTCTCTTTTTTTAACCATTGCTGATCGCTGAATGTAGGGTTCACAAAGGACAGTGTTTTGACGGCCTGCTGTGGGGACGGTGGGCCCTACAACTCCAACTCGTTGATCTCTTGCAATGCCACGTCGATTCTCTGCCCCGACCCGTCCAAGTACATCTCATGGGATGGGCTGCATCTTACTGAAGCCGCTTACCAGTTCGTGGCCCATGGCATGTTACAGGGGCCATATGCTATACCTGACATAACGTCCAAATGCCGACGCTGATCCCAGAATTCTTGCAACATGTAAATGCATCCAATACAAATACTTGCCCAGTGTTGATCAATAATAAGCTTGCAATTGTATGCATGCAAATCAATAAGAACTCAGCATAAACATTACGAGAATACGACCCAACATAAAGATAGTCTAATCTTCCAAACACGCAGATGTCATTTTCAACAGAAACATGCAACGAACATCTACTGAGCATGGCAGAAAGGTTTGCATGGCACCAAATGAACATTTTAACTTGAAATGGCTATCTTCACATGCAAAACCAAATTGTTCTTTCCATTACTGAGCAGCGTGGAAAAAAATGACAAGTTTGATTAATCTAAAGTTCTTGTTTAGTGCATCAAATAAAGGAGAAGTTGTCTGTTTTTACAATTAAGCAGCTTGGTTAGCAGCTTATTGTTGGACCGAAAAGGCAACTAGAGGGGGGTTGAATAGGAGCACAAACTATTTTTTCTCCCAAATCAAATTCAATACAAATCTCACTCCAATAGCTATGATAGCTATGAAGATCAATCAATCAAGCACAACGGAAGACTTGTATTGAATCCAATCAAAACCCCGAAGCAAAAGCAACATGAAACCAAAACACCAAGTCTCGGGCAGTCTGACCTCTCACGGGGGCGGTCAGACCGGGTGGCCTAGCGGTCGGACTTCTCCTAGCGGTCGGACCACTCTCTCGGGCGGCCAGACTTCTAGTTCAATGAACAGTAAAATCAGCACGAAAAATCAAAACGCAAATTGAGCTAACTTTTGATTCGTGCGTCCAAACCTCATGAAACTTGACACACACCTTCTCAAGGATGTCAGGAACCTATTCCAAGCAACGATCGTGAAGATCCTTGCCAAAGTTCAGACCTTTTTCTATTTGAGCGAAGGTGGTTCAAAAACCGAGCAAAAATCGAAATCTGATCTAGAGACTTGCTCGTGGGTGATTGATGATCAAGATGACCCTAGATGGGTTCCCACATATTGCAGCAAGTTAGATCACGACAAGAAATCAACCAAAAACTCGCGGATCAAAGAAAGACTCAAAATCACCAAATAGAGAGAAAGAAAACAAATGAACTCATCTTTGAGAGAACTTTCTTTGGATTGATTTGATATGGTATTGGTTTACAGCCACTCCATCAATGGAGGACAAAGACTCAATACATGAGCACAAAATCAAATCCAACTCTCTAAACCCTAACCTCCACTTCTCCTCTCCCTAAGCAAACTAGGGTTTCAAACACATGAAAGGGTTAGGGGGTGCAGCCACCTCCCTCCTCAATTTATAGTGGAGACTTAGACCTTCTCGAAGAGTTTCCTTAATTGGCTCCCGTTAAGGCCCAAAACAAACGGGTCACACACGCACGCATTTTAAAGCGTCGTCTTCATCTCCTCTTGACCTAATCCGCTTCTCCACGCACCGTCTTGCGCCGCGGGTTAGCAAAAGGTAACCAAGGCGGTATTTGGTAAGATTACCAAATACCCTTATCGCCCTTCTTCAAAGACCGAGTCAATCTTCGCGGCGATCGCATGCTCGCCACGTGTAGGTTGATCCAACGGCTCTCTTCATGTCGGCAAGTCTCTCCCATCCGGCTCCCACCGAAATCACCATGGCACTTGCACCGACCCCGCCGCCAGTCCAACGATCGATCAACCGCCCGTTCGGTCACCTTTATCCATCTTGCACCATGCTTGAGTCCAATAACTTCTCCTGGCATCGTCGATCGTTCTGAACCTCAGCTCTCCAAGCCTAGTTCCGATCATCCTCGCCGTTGACCGTCGTTGACCACCAAGCAACCTGCACAACAATAGACAAGCAAATCGAAATCGGGAATAAGTTCTTCGCAACTTGACCCACGTTAGTCAAAACATGCATCATGCAACACATATGCACTAACACCCATGAGATTGACCTAACACGCAACACGTCGGTGCCAAGAAGGCCAGCAACTTAAGTCAAAACCGGTGAGACCGCCAGCATGGCCGGTCGGACCGCTTCCCTTACCGGTCAGACCGCCAGTCCATGACTTGGCAAATTCCAGCTTGGAAAACCGCAACCTCTCTGAAAATTTCAATCGAATAGAACTTTTGTCTGGAGGCTCCAAAAATTATGGGACCAAGAGCAGTAGAACCTTCTCTCTTGCCTACACCCTCTATTTTTGGCCCAGCTCAAAAAATCCAAAGCCACTGAAATAGCCGTCCGACCGCCGTGATGGCAGAGTTTAGACCGCCCATCGGCGGTCGGACGCCGCCGTAGCGGTCGACCGCCGATCTCAACCCGGAGCTTGACCCGAACCACGGCCGGTCGATCGCCACCATGGCGGTCGGCCGCCGAGGCCTCAGAACTTGAACTTTGTCGAAAACGCTTGTTTCCGCAAACCTTCAACGTCATTGCCAATTGTCACATCATCCTAAGATCATGAGCATATCCCCATGATATCCACAATCTCCTCCTTGATGAACACATTGGCAATTCCCAACAAATGCAAATTTTGAGGTTTGAAAAGTAAAAACTCGATATTTTCGCGCAAAGGCACAATTTGGTCCATATGCAAGAGAAAGCAATGGAAATGATCAAGCTGGCTTCAGAATAGTATAGGCATGTGAGATAAGGCAAAAGAAAGCGAGAAAGCTTCATTTTCCAGAAAGAGTCAAAATCTCACTTAAGGTCCATATGAAAGAACGATTGTTCGATATGACCTTTGATCATCGTGAGGCTCAAGAATTGCAATTCAAGTTCGAAATGGCACACGATCAAACGAATGCAAATATGAAACTCCCCTCACTATGATTCTCGATTTGAAAATTTCAAATTCTCCAATTTTCTCCCCTTTTTAACACTTTTATATCTTCTCCCCCTTTGACAATGGAGTCATCAAGGAATCACGTCTTCCTCTCGTCCAGAGATAATAAATGCAGAATGAGGGAAAAACATAAGAAGGAGCATGCATGAAATGCAATGGAGTGACTTCATATTTTTTGTATTTTTTTTAAATTTTTATTACAAGAAGCTTTGGAGATTACCCAAAAGAACAAGCTAGCATTTCTAATATTGCACAAACAACATATCAGCCTGAATGCGCTAGTAAGATCATGATAAGACATATATAATAAAGCTAAAGCTAGAAGGCTCAATATAAAGCAATGAATTTTAGCATTTTAAGCAAAGCTTCAAATCTAGCAAGTTCATCAACAGGGATCCTAAGATGATACTGACCATGTCAAAATGTCAATGTGAGATCAAAAAGCTAACAATGACCACATTAAGAGACAAACAGGTCCTGAATTGAATCATTTTGCTCAATTTTTCTCAAACACCCATTTTTCAACAGTTTTTCATTTGCAATGAATATTGAAGTTGATTAAAGGTATATCTTAGTGAAGAAGATCCTGGACTAGGAGTCATCCACAAACTCTTCCTAAGCTTCTACCAGGGCGACAAATCTTGAGGTTTATGTCAGTTTTGACAAGTAGTCCCCATGAGATCGTCTGGATCATCAAACTATCTCCAAGTTCTTGTCTATGACATGTAGTCTCGTGAGAGTAGTTTGGCACATTTTAAGCACAAAACAATCCTTCAATTTGATTTTTCATTTTTCACAAGAGCAGTTTTAGATTCTTAAAAGAACAAGAAGCTCAAGTAATGATCAATACTAGATTCAAGAGCTAACACAGCAATTTTGACGGGGCCAATCTCACAAAAGGAGCACTAATTGCGCAACTAGTTAAAAGATCCACAAATTACAGTTTTTAGTTAAAGTTGTCTTAAAGTTCTAGCTCATTCAACAAAGACTTAGCTACATATGTGAAAGCATGATAATTCTAGTAAGTCAAAGAACTAGATATGGCATTGAGCGGAAATGAAATACTAAAGCTAAAGAGGGTAATAAGCAAAGTTTTATCAATTTTAAAAGACAAGCAGAAAAGCTTATATTACAACGCATCTTTTTGTGATTTTCATATGAATGCAATATGATACAATGAGATGCGAGAAAAACTCAAAAAGCCTAAAAAGATCAAAAAGTTCAAAGGAAGATCAAGAAAAGATCAGATGAACAAGGTAAGATCAGAAAAGATCAAATGAACAAGAAAAGTTCAGAAGAACAAGGAAAGTTCAGAACAGAGCCAACTCCCCCTCAAACCAACCCGTAGGGATAAATTACCCCTAACTCACTTCTCAAGGTGGCAAACCTAGTTGGGTCTAAAGGCTTGGTGAGGATATCAGCTAACTGAGCCTCGGACTCCACGAAATGCAGCACAATATCACCCTTCTCGACATGATCTCTAAGGAAGTGATAGCGAATGTCTATGTGCTTGGTCCTAGAGTGTTGCACAGGGTTTTTAGCAATGTTAATAGCAGAAGTATTATCACAGAAAAGAGGAACACCATCAAAAGACAACCCAAAATCCCTAAGAGTAGACACCATCTACAAAATCGACTACAAGAACTAGCGTTAGCTACATATTCAGCCTTTCAGATGGATTGTGCAATGAAGACTGCTCCTAGAAGACCAAGAGACAAGAGAAATGCCTAAGAAGTAACAAGTGCGAGGTACTCTTCCTATCTAGCCGACGACCGCAAAATCGAATCGAAAACCTCGAATGGACAAAGAAGAAGAACAGAATACCAAATGCCATCCGAGGGTAGAATGTAAAACACAAGATGCGCTTAACGGCTTGGCGATGGGAAGTCCTCGAGACGCATGAAACCTCGCACGCAGGCGGGCGCGGTGGATATCCGGTCTGAGGCCGTCAGTGCGGGAGGAGCCGATCAATCTGCGGTACTTCGCATTGATCCACGGCTTCTCCTTTCTCATCCGGATCGAGCAGTGAGTCACCATGGGAGTGGCGATCGGCTTGCGATCCACCATCTCAAGCGCTTGAGCAAATCCTTGGTGTACTTGCTCGATGGATGAAGATCCCTTCCTTGCATTGCTTGATTTGAAGCCCTGTAGTAATTGAGTTCTCCATCATACTCATCTCAAATTCCCTGGACATGGTCTCAGAAAAACTGGAAACAAGAGTATGAGAAGAACCACCAAAGATAATATCATCTATATAAATCTGAGCAAGCAGGAAGTCATTGCCACGCCTAAGAATGAACAGAGTCTTGTCTACCTTTCCCATCTCAAAGTCATTCTTAAGCAGAAAGGTCTTAAGTCTATCATACCAGGCTTTAGGGGTTTGCTTAAGACCATACAAGGCTTTGGATAGCTTGAAAACATGATGTGGATGCTTGGGATTCTCAAAGCCTGGGGGTTGCCTAACATACACTTCCTCCTCTATAAAACCATTCAGAAAAACACTCTTAACATCCATCTGATATAATCTAAAGCCCTTAGAAGTAGCAAATGCAAGCAGAATGCGAATGACTTCCAATCTAGCAACGAGAGCAAATGTCTCATCAAAATCTAACCCCTCAACTAGGCTAAAACCCTGAGCTACCAACCTAGCCTTGTTTCTAACCACAGAACCATCCTCATTTTGTTTATTTTTAAACACCCAACGGGTTCTTATCACATTATGATCACTAGGAGGCTCTACTAGGTTCCAGACCTTGTTCCTCTCAAAATTCTCTAACTCCTCATGCATGGCATTAACCCAGCTAGAATCAGATAATACATGTGATATATCGCGGGGTTCGAAAGAAGCAACAAACGCAGAATGGGAGTAGAGACTCGAATTGTAATACCTGGAGCGAGTGACTCGCTCATGAAGATTACCGATCATCTGATCTGGAGGATGACGCATCTGAATGTGAAGTGGAGCGCTCGGGGGAGACAACATCTCTTCGACCTCCGCAAGTACTGCTGATGATGAAGATGCGCAGAGCCTCAACCAAGGTGAAGTAGTCGAGCGAGGTTCCGAGTTTGGACAGAACATCGAGAAATGTGAAGGAGCGATATCAAGTTCATCATCATCTTCTTCAACAAAAATGCTCTCTGTCACCTGTAAGTCACCTGAAACATCGGATCTAGCTCCAGGTCTAGTCTCATCAAAAGTGACATTGCATGTCTCCTGGACAATGTTAGTTTCAACATTAAAAACCCGAAAACCCCTCGAATGTGCATGATAACCCAGAAATAAACCATCAAAAGTTCTTGATTCAAATTTATCTAAGTTTCCTGTTTTAATAATGAAACACTTAGATCCAAAAACTCGAAAGTGAAAAACAGAGGGTTTTCTACCAAATCGAAGCTCATAAGGAGTCTTGCCCAAGGATGGTCTCAAGAAGACACGATTTTGTAATATGGCAAGCTGTAGCAATAGCTTCGACCCAAAACCTCCTCGGTGTGCTATACTCATCTAGCATCGTCCTAGCCATCTCGACTAAGGTTTTGTTCTTCCTTTCCACAACGCCATTCTGTTGAGGGACGTGTGGAGAAGAGAACTGATGCTCAATTCCACGCTCAGAACAAAAAGAGGCAAACGAGTCATTCTTGAACTCCGTGTCATTGTCACTGCGGATCGCTCTCAAGGCACTCGGAAGTTCAGAAGCCAAATGAAGAACAAGATCACGATAGTGACCAAAAGCTTCATCCTTCGAAGCAAGAAAGAACACCCAACTGTATCTCGAAAAATCACCGACTATGACAAGAATGTACCATTTGCCACCGATTGACCGAACCCTAGCAGGACCAACAGTATCCATGTGAAGTAATTGTCCCGGTCCGTCAGTCATGACCATAGTCACTGAAGGGTGTGAGACGGTAACTTGCTTTCCATGCCTACAGGGCGCACATACAACATCCTTGACGGCTTTGAGTTTGGGCAAACCTCTCATGAGATCAAGGTTGCTAACTCGCGTCAGATGATCAAAACCAATGTGCCCCAAACGTCGGTGCCAAAGCCAGAAATCAGAAGAAGGTGTAACCAGGCATTTAAGAGAACTAGCAAGTGATTCAGAAAATCAGCTCCAAAGATCTTAGCAACTCTATAAATCCCAAAAGCGAGCTCATCAGCTGAATCAAGCACCCGACAAGTATTTTTTCTTAAATATAGTCTCATAGCCATCATCAAGAAGCTGTGAGACAGAAAGTAAGTTGAACCTGAGCTTGTCCACAAGGACGACGTCCTTCAGGATGAAATTGTCGTTCACCCTGATTGATCCCGTTCCTTGAATCCGTCCTTGTGTATTATCTCCAAAGGTGATGAAATCATCACTCGTCGACCACGTGAAGGAGGTGAACCATCTTGAATCTCCGGTCATGTGGCGTGAACAGACGGAGTCGACGAACCACGTGTTCTTCCTCCCGCGGTACTCCTAAAATTCAAGGCACAAAAGATCGATGTGTCTCAATACTACGGTTAGTTAAACATGACTTGGGAACCCAGTACTGAGACACACGTCTGCGAGTAGTATGCAAAGCAGAAGTGCTATCCTTGATTCTATTTGAAATTCTGTTATGAGCAATGGTGACTCTAACATGAGAGTTATCCTGTCTAGGAGCATGAGAATGATTAGCATGTGAAACAAATCCTAGACCAGGTTTCTTCCTTTCTAAATTACCATATCTCACAAAAGCTCTAGGTTGATTAGATGACATTCTAGCAAGATTTTTCCTAGCATTTTTCAACCTACGCTAACAGAACTCAACCAAATGCCCATCCTTCTTGCAATAGGTGCAATGATACTTGGTACCACTGGGAGAAGCACCTTTTGACTGAATAGATGGTTGGGCAAAACCTGCAGATTTGAAAGTAATCTTTGCAGGTTGGGTATCAAATTCAACTAAGCCATTTTTTAAAATTTGAATGCCATTAGATTTGTCCTGGGCAAAGTTGTATCCTAACCCTTGCTTCTTATAAGGAGTTTTTGACTTATCAAGAATCATGTTTAACTGTTTCTTACCTTTAGAGAATCTTTCTAATGTGTCCTTAAGGTAAGCAATTTCTTTTCCAAAGTTAACACAAGAATCACAAGTTTTAGCGTTAAGCCTCTTCTTATAAAGAACAACTTCAAGCTTAAGAGCTTCACATGAAGCACAAGTAGCGCAATTAATATCGCCTTAAGCTTGGCATATTTAGCTCTAGCTGCTTCTACAACATCATGTACTTCACGTTCACGTTCTAAGCAGACAGAGTAAAAGCTAGATTCAACCACATCAGAAACAACTAACTTGCTAGACTCTAAGCATTTTTCGCATGGAGCAGATTTAACTTCAACTAGCTCAGTCCTAGCATTTTCAAGTTGTTGCAAAGCAATATCATGAGCAGATTGCAGTTTAGCCAATTCAGAATGTAAAGCATGGCAGGATAAGCATTCATCAGATTTAAGACTCTTAACATTCACAAGTTCTAATGTGAGTTTATCTACTTGTGACGCTAACTCCTCATTCCTAGTCATGATGAATTTTAAGGTTTTATCCTGACCTAACATTTGCTCATAGACAGTTTCGCATCTAGCAAAGAGAACATCATAGGAGGGAGATACGTTATTGTTGTTATCAATGTCGTCGGAGTCAGCCATGAAGCACATGCTTGTGAAGTCCTTGACCTTTCCCTTCTTGTCTTGAGGGAGCTCCTCCTCCTTGTTCTCCTCGCTCCCGGAGTCCACATCGCTCAAGGATCGATCTCCAAGGGCGGCAAGAACCCGGTGAGCAGCCTTCCTGACCTTGGCATCATCAAACTTGGACTTACGTCCCTGAGGCTTCTTCCAAGCTGGCTTTTCATCCTTGTGGTTGCTCTTCCCTTTCAGCTTGGGGCAATTTGCCCGGATGTGATTAAGCTCTCCACACTCATAACAAGTCACAGAGCCACCTCTCTTTTTGTTTCTCATATTGTTGTAGGCTCGTGTGAACTTCTTAATTAAAAGTGTCATCTCGGGCTCAGGAATACTTTCAAGATCCTTTTCTTGAATTGCAGATAAAGAAGCAAGAGAAATTCCAAAAGAAAGCTCAAACGACCCATCAAAGGCTCTCTTGAGTGGGTCTGCTACCAAAGTCATGTTATCCTTCTTAGAATGGTCAGCCCTCTGGATCTCATGAGTCTTGAGCTTGCTATAGAGCAGCTCCAAAGTCAGATCAAAGAAGTTGACATTTTCCTGAATGGCGGTAGCCTTTATCTCCCACTCCCTGGTGTTGATTGCAGCCAGAAGATGGGTGGCATTTTCAGACTGAGTAAATTCAATACCAACAGCCTTCATCTGATTTATCACTGTGTTAAAACGACTGAAAATGTCATCGATGCTCTCTCTAGGACGTATCTCAAATTTGTTATATTCTCTTTTATAGACCGTCTAACGCACTTGCTTGATTTGAGAAGAACCCCCATGATAGGTTTCGAGGGTCTTCCAAATCTCATGTGCGGTCTCGAGATTGCAAATTCTATCATACTCTTGTCTACCAAGCCCACCATACAGAAAGTTCTTTGCCTTATGGTCGTTAGCCAAGAGGGCTTCAGAAGCCGGCGTAGCAACCTCAGGCAAGATGAGCGGAGCTTGAACAACCTCCCATACACCTCGTCCTTCACTCTGAAGAAAGACACGCATGCGATTCTTCCAAAAGACATAGTCGTGCCCATCGAAGATATGCGGTTTAGAGGAGTACTTATCCATCGCCAAATTCAGTGACCGGTTAAGATCAAGATTGAACTAACCGGGCTCTAATACCACTTGTTGGACCGAAAAGGCGACTAGAGGGGGGGTGAATAGGAGCACAAACTATTTTTTCTCCCAAATCAAATTCAATACGAATCTCACTCCAATAGCTATGATAGCTATGAAGATCAATCAATCAAGCACAACGGAAGACTTGTATTGAATCCAATCAAAACCCCGAAGCAAAAGCAACATGAAACCAAAACACCAAGTCTCGGGCAGTCTGACCTCTCACGGGGGCGGTCAGACCGGGTGGCTTTGGCGGTCGGACCTCTCTAGCGGTCGGACTCTCTCTCGCGGTCGGACCTCTAGTTCAATGAACATAAAATCAGCACGAAAACCAAAACGCAAATTGAGCTAACTTTTTGATTCGATGCGCCCAAACCTCATGAAACTTGACACACACCTTCTCAAGGATGTCAGAACCTATTCCAAGCAACGATCGTGAAGATCCTTGCCAAAGTTCAGACCTTTTTCCATTTGAGTGAAGGTGGTTCAAAAACCGAGCAAAAATCGAAATCTGATCTAGAGACTTGCTCGTGGGTGATTGATGATCAAGATGACCCTAGATGGGTTCCCACATATTGCAGCAAGTTAGATCACGGTAAGAAATCAACCAAAAACTCGCGGATCAAAGAAAGACTCAAAATCACCAAATGGAGAGAAAGAAAGCAAATGAACTCATCTTTGAGAGAACTTTCTTTGGATTGATTTGATATGGTATTGGTTTACAGTCACTCCATCAATGGAGGACAAAGACTCAATACATGAGCACGAAATCAAATCCAACTCTCTAGAACCCTAACCTCCACTTCTCCTCTCCCTAAGCAAACTAGGGTTCCAAACACATGAAAGGGTTAGGGGGTGCAGCCACCTCCCTCCTCTATTTATAGTGGAGGCTTAGACCTTCTAGAAGAGTTTCCCTAATGGGCTACCGTTAAGGCCCAAAACAAACGGGTCACACACGCACGCATTTTAAAGCGTCGTCTTCATCTCCTCTTGACCTAATCCGCTTCTCCACGCACCGTCTTGCGCCGCGGGTTAGCAAAAGGTAACCAAGGCGGTATTTGGTAAGATTACCAAAATACCCATTATCGGCCCTTCTTCAAAGACCGAGTCCAATCTTCGCGAAGCAGTCGCATGCTCCGCCACGTGTAGGTTGATCCAACGGCTCTCTTCATGTCGGCAAGTCTCTCCCATCCGGCTCCCACCGAAACCACTATAGCACTTGCAGACCCCGCGCCGCTGATCCAACGGCCGCACCGAATCGCCGTTCGGTCACCTTTGTCCATCTTGCACCATGCTTGAGTCCAATGACTTCTCCCGGCATCGTCGATCGTTCTGAACCTCAGCTCTCCAAGCCTAGTCCCGATCATTCTCGCCATTGACCGTCGTTGACTACCAAGCAACCTGCACAACAATAGACAAACAAATTAAAATCGGGAACAAGTTCTTCACAACTTGACCCACGTTAGTCAAAACATGCATCATGCAACACATATGCACTGACACCCATGAGATTGACCTAACACGCAACACATCGCTGCCAAGAAGGCCAGCAACTTAAGTCAAAACCGGTCAAACCGCCAGCATGGCTGGTCGGACCGCTTCCCTTACCGGTCAGACCTCCAGCCAAAGGCCGGTCTGACCGCCAGTCCATGAGTTAGCCAAATTCCAGCTTGGAAAACCGCAACCTCTTTGGAAATTTCAATCGAATAGAACTTTTATCTAGAGGCTCCAAAAATTATGGGACCAAGAGCAGTAGAACCTCCTCTCTTGCCTACACCCTCTATTTTTTGTCCAGCTCAAAAATCCAAAGCCACTGAAATAGCCGGTCCGACGCTCGCTCGATAGCCGGTCGATCACCACATCGGCGGTCGGACCGCCACCCTGGCCGGTCTGACCGCCAGTCTCTCAACCCGGAGCTTGGCCCGAACCACGGCCGGTCTGACCGCCACCATGGCCGGTCTAACCGCCTGAGGCCTGACAGAACTTGAACTTTGTCGAAAACGCTTGTTTCCGCAAACCTTCAACGTCATTGTCAATTGTCACATCATCCTAAAATCATGAGCATATCCCCATGATATCCACACTTATGCACTCAAGTAACCAGCCAGCTTAAGCAACCAACTGCTAAGCTGCATGACAGAATGTCATCGAGGAAGCGGCCCAGCTATTATGTCACTTATGCTTAAACAGGCACCTGTTCAGACCAGGGTTTTTATTTTCGGCCGAAAACCGGTTTTACCGGTTCTATCCCCCCGGTTATGTTACAAATCGGGCCCAAAAAGCCCAGTCCATTCGGCCTTCTCGCTCGCATTCCCGTCGCACGGCCCGGTCCATTTCCTTGCGCGTGTGTCCGGATCGATCCCATTCCCCAATCCCCTCTTCCCCTCTGCGGCGGCTGCCCATTCCCCATTCTCCAGCATCTTCTTCCTCCCCAATCTCTCCCCAATCAGAGCATCCGCCTGGGCCGCCGAGCCGACCACCGCACTCCGCCTCGCCTGCAACCTCCACGGCGTGCACGGCACCGGCAAGTACGACTGTGAGGGCTTCTACGCCGCAGCGCTCTCGATGCACGACTGCCACCCCGCCACGCTCGCCCTCAACGCGTGTCCCGTCACCGAGTTAGGCTACCTCAAGGACCTCTCCGAGCTCCTCCACCACATCATCCACAGCGGCGTCTCCACAAGAACCCCGGGGAAGAAGGCCCGCCTCGCTACCGAAGGAGGCTTCATGGCTCGTGGCCGAGGCGGCCGCCATCGCTTCCACCGCTTGGACTCAAGCAAGCCACGCCGAGCGGGGAAGGGGCACCGCCGCGTCGACACGAGTGAGGCTTGTACTGAATTTCTTTTAGTTGAAAGGATTATGCTTGTACTGAAGTTTAAATTTCTCTGAATTTCTTCCGAATTTCGTTTGAATTTCTCTGAAATTTAAATTGTGGTTTGAAAATTTCGACCGAAATTTGCTGAAAAAAAACCGAAAATCGGCAAAATCGGACTTGCCGGCCCGTTAAAAATATAACCGATTTTGAAAACCCTGGTTCAGACTATTAAACAACCTTTTAGAACACAGGTTCATATGCCAACCTTTTTCTAGTACAAGGTACTATGCTTTATTTCAATGAAAGGACATTGTGAAGAGGCGTCTAGCTAAAAATAAAAAACACAGTGCCAAGTTAGTATGATATACGAGTTTCACATGCTCTTTCTCAGCAAGCTTCACTACCGTTCCTCCGTACTCAGGTAGAGAACAGTGTCACCTTCCTTCAGAGATACAGGGATCAGCTTGCCATTCCTATCACGCTCACCAGGACCAACAGCTATAACTTTTGCAGAGTTCAGCTGGATTCAAATAAAGGGTTACATTAGCACCCCCAATAAACGTAAGAGAACTCCAGACCTACTAGGCTACTATGAACCATCATTCAATTACTCCAAACACCCAGTACAGTTTCAAACAATAAAAAAGCTTACCAGGAAGCACCTTGATTCAATATAATGGCACTCGAGCTTGCTCTACCTATTACCTGATGATGACATAGGAGCGCGCGCGTGTGTGTGTGCGTGTGTGGTAACAAATTCAGCCTTGAGTTGATCACACATCAGCAATATCTTTCTAGACTAGGAAGATTACAGAACTACAACACTCATCGTTCAAAGAATGACAAAACCAAGGTAGGCACCATAATGGCCAACTTTTTTGCAGACATTGTTAGGTTAATCTCAGACAGACTTTTTTGCAGACATTGTTGTCTAGGTCACCAACCAAACAGCCCCTGAATTGCAGGGTTCACAAAAGACAGTGCTTTGATCGAACTAACAACCAAACAACCAATTAGTTATCTTGCAATGCCCTTGATTGTTGTCTGGGTCACCAACCAAACAACCAACTAATTAGTTGTTCTCTTGCAATGCCTCGTCGATTCTCTGCCCCGACCCGTCCAAATACATCTCATTAGAACATTTGTGACGATCAAATGCATCCAATACAAAGTACCGGTCCTAGTTTGATGGATTATATTATACGGCAATGCTGCGCTTGTACGGTAAATCAAGTAAGCAATCCAGCTTAGTTCATACTCTATCATCTAGAAATTCCATTGTATGATACAGGGTAAACATTATCACAAGATGGCCATGAACCAAACACCTCCATGGCAGCAAAAATAGCCATCTAGGCAAACCAGTTGTCTATGCAAAACAAAAAAAAACAAAACAAAACAAAAACTGTCAAACTAGTATAGTAGGCTTAATAGTCCAGTACCAAGTGCAAATAACGTTGCAAGATGGACAACGAACACTCCAGCACTCCATCCGCTGTATATTTAACAGCGATACTCAGTTGACAAAATCTTCTGAGCTACTAACGTGCACAGCTAGAAAACTAGCAATTTGCTGGAAAAGAAAATCCATAGGAAAAAATGATACTCGCGCCTATTGACCTATGTGTGCCCTGTATATAAATAGTCAGATTTCCCGATACTACACAGTACATTTCTTGATATTCTTGTTATACAACTCTAATGCTTATGGGAAATACAGTTGTAACTTTGACAGGTCTAGACGGTTATAATTCCACTAATATGATTAACATCAACCGTTATAATATACACAATTGCTACATAACACTCAACTAAATATTTTTGTGATTTCAATCGAATTTCTCACCTTTGAATCAACATCACGATTCGTGCACCGGCGATGCTCAGTTAGTCTTTTTCTCTTTCTCCGACGAAGCTGAGCTCACACGCAAGCGCTGCCACTACCACCGGAGATGGGAATTCATGGGGAGGACGCCGGAGATGGGGAAGACGGCTGTGGCGGAGGCGGATGCGATGAAGGCAAAAGGAGAGGAGGTAGCACAAGGAAGGCAAGAAAGTAGAGCAAAGGTAGCTAGCTGGAGGGAGGCTGAGGCAGTCTAACCGGCCTTGGGCGGGCGGCCAGACCGGCTGGGGCACGACGGTCACACTGGTCACATGTGGTGGTCAGACCAGCTGAATTTGAAAAGTGGAATTTTTGGAATTAGCAAAAAAAATTATTTGTGTAGGAAGGTGAGAGAATGCATTTGCACTTGGTCTCATTGAAAATGGAGTTTCGAGGAAAAACTAGATAAAGTTTGAAATTTGCAGAGAGAGTGCGATTTTGAGACCTGAGAAAATTTCCTAAGTCCTAGGCGGTCTGATCGACCAGTGAGTTTTCATCAGCTGGGAAGGCGATGAATTTTGTAGGATTGACCAAAGTTATGGGGTTCAGTGCATAGGTGTCACATGATACAGGTTTTAGCTAACGTGGATCAAGTTGCGAAAAACTTGTGCTGAAATCGATTTCTTGGTCTATTGTTGTGCAGGTGGTTTGGAGTCAACGCCAGTCAATGACAAGGATGATCGGAACTATGCTAGGAGAGCTGGAGTCCAAAACGATCAAGGATGCGGGGTGAAGTGGTTGGACTCAACCATGGCACAAGATGGACAAGAACGACCAAACAAAAGTTCAGTGC
The DNA here is from genome assembly GCA_036346255.1 of Ampelocalamus luodianensis. Lineage (NCBI taxonomy): Eukaryota > Viridiplantae > Streptophyta > Magnoliopsida > Poales > Poaceae > Ampelocalamus > Ampelocalamus luodianensis. Next base: position 42,573,824 of record CM070621.1, read on the forward strand.
GGGATCAGTGCAAGTGTCATGGTAGTTCCGGTGAGAGTCAAATGGGAGAGACTTACCGACATGAAGAGAGTTATTGATGAACCTATATGTGAAAAAGCATGTGATTGCTTCACGACGATTGGACTTGACCTTTATTGAAGGATCGAGAAAGAGTATTTTAGTATCTTCGTCAAAACACCGAGGTGGTGACATTGGAGAAACCGCGGTGCAAGACGACGTAAAAAGAGACGATTTAGGTTAAGAGTAGATGAAGATCATGAAGAGATGGATTCGGGAGACCTGATTCGTCATCCCCTTTGAGAAATGTGTTGGCTTAACGGGCACCCGATAAGATTTTCTCTCTAGACCTAGCCTCCACTATAAAAGGCTAAGTACATGATTTGCACTCAACCTTCTTAAGTCTAGAAACCCTACTTTGTTATTTGTGGAAGTGGAGATAGAGGAGGCAAGGGTTTGAGGGAGATGGATTGATTGAGTGCTCAAGTGTTGAGTTTTTATCCTCCATGGTGGAGTTGATGTAAAGTAACAATCTTTTTAATCAATTCAAACAAGGTTTGCCCCAAGATAAGATATATCTTGTTTTTGTTGTCTCTTTGATGCCTTTGTGATTTTTGTGTTCTTTTGATTTTTCTTAGGTCTTTTACTATGATCTAACTTGCTATGACCTATCAGAATTGATCTATGGTCATCTTGACTATCTTTCACTCACGAGCAAGCTTTTGAATCAAAGTTTGAATTTCTTTGGTTTTTGTGCCTCCTTGACCTCGATCAAGAAATTCGTAGAACCTTGGCTTTGATTGTTCCGATTGTCGATTGGAATAGGTCCATGACTTTTTAGATGAGCTATGATTGAAATATCAGGTGTTTGGATTTCAAAATCAAAAGTTAGGTCGATTTAAGATCATCGCACGCTACTTGCTCTACAGCCGGCGGTCAAACCGCACCTCAAGCGGTCAGACCAGCCGCATGCGGTTAGACTGGTCAACTCTTGGTGGTCAAACCGGCCAAAAGGATTTTGCCTCGGGGTTTTACGGTTTCAACGCAAGACTTCCGTTGTGCTTGATCATTATAGCTTGCATAGCTACTTGGGAGAAGAAGAAATTGAATACCGTCGGGTTAAAAAAAGTAGGTGCTTCTAATCACCCTCTTGTCGCCTTTGTTGGTGCAACAATAGGTGTGTGATTTGATATAATGGCTCAAAATTCAACCAAAATCCATCAAATTTTAGTTGATGTTATATAACTATTTCCCTATAATATGTACTTACAATGAGAACTTTATGTTTCCTCTCTGAACTAACGTGGGAACGTGGATACTTTTTTTCTAACACTGTTTGAGTATTGTAATAGATAGATTACTTAAAGGGCCGACTAAGCTACAGTAGCCTGAATTTTTTTAAAAAAACTTAGTCACTTTCTTCAGTACGTTGGATCACCATCCAATAGTTTTTTGTTTTGTTTTTTTGTTAAAAAATTCTAAACTAAACAAAAGTAAATCAAGATGAACCCTACGAATACAAAAACAAAAGAAAAAAATTCTAAACTAAACAAGAGTAAATCTAGGTGAATCGTACAAATACAAAAACAAATAGAACTAAAAATTATAAGTAAAACTGTGCTAAAATTGCATGTCACTTGATAATACAATTTTAGACTTAGTACTGTGCAATTGTAGATGACTGGGTTTTAAAAAATTCCAGGTGACCGAGAGCTGGCAAAAGCGTTAATTAATTAAGCTCATGAACACTAATATTATCGCATATATAATCCACGAAGCCTCATTTCCATTGTAACTTTGATTTGTTCATACATTAGCTAGCCAACTACATATCGATGGCTTCTTCATTTTCTTCTGCAATGCTTCCTCTCCTCTTTCTTCTCCTTTGCTCGTACGCCACCGCCGAAGTCGGTGATTGCCGGGCGCGGCACGGCGCTTCACAGACGCCAGATGTTCACTTCGGCGACTCCATCACCGACGCTGGCAACCTGGTAATAAGCCTCGCCCCCAACGCCTCCGCCACCAAACCTCCGTACGGCGAGACCTTCTTCCGCCGCCCCACCGGCCGCTTCTGCGACGGTAGGCTCATCGTCGACTTCCTAGGTACGGAATATCTGCACGCCTGAAATGGAACATGCATATATATAGTAGCTGCCTCTTGATATTTTAACGTGTACAACTACGCGCGCGCGAGCAGCGGAGGCGTTGAGGCTGCCGTTGTTGGCACCGTTCCTCGGCGGCAAGACGGCGAATGACTTCCGGCAGGGGGTGAACCGCGTGGCGCGCGCGACGGCGCTGAGTCGATTTCTTCAGGAGATGGGGCTGGACCGGCGATCATACCGCCGTACTCGCTGGAAGTGCAGATGAAGTGGTTCAGGCGTGTGCTCCGACTGCTCGGGCCTACTCGACCAAGGTAGCACAACCTATGCCTCGCACCTGCATCGTTGAAATATGAGTGCAAAGAATGGCGAAGTAACATCTACACATGCATACATACCCCCGCATAAAAGAGAGTACACATACTAATTGTTGACATGAATCACCATATGTATTTTTTGCTTGGACAAAATTGGGAAGCAAATATCTTCATTTTGCAAATCATTGACGTGATGACAGCCTCCATAAAAACTTTCTGTAGAATGTATACATTCTAGCTAACAAGCCTCGATATTGATATGAACCACTTCATTTGTATATTTTTTCGGTCACTGTAGAATGTTGATTTCCCACTTGTAGAACGCAAGGACATCATGTCGAACTCCCTATTTCTGATGGGGGAGGTAGGAGGCAACGACTACAACCACCCCTTCTTCCAGAACCGATCATTCACTGCTGAAATCAAACCCTTGGTCCCAAAAGTGATATCTAAGATTGAAAACGCCATCAAGGTAATAAAGTCCCTCTGATCGATCTCTCCTTCCCAAACCCTAGCACAGCTACAAATCATGCATGCACACATTCATCACCTTAATTATAATGCGTGCTAATATTAGACCTTATGTTCATATCTAAATAGGTTTTGATTGACCTAGGAGCAAAGACCATAGTGGTTCTGGGAAATTTCCCTATAGGTTGCATACCGGGATATTTGACGATATTTCAGAGCAAGAACTCGAATGACTATGACGCATTTGGATGCCTGAAATGGCTGAATGACTTCTCTAAGTACCACAATCGTGAACTCAAGAGCATGTTGGAGAAGATCCTCGTGATCCAACGACCACCATAATCTACTGAGATCGCTACGGAGCCATCCTAAAGATCACCCGAGACCCTCTCAACCATGGTAAGTTCAATCCACTAAGGGCCCGTCTTTTTCTGACATATCCTTTTCGCTAAGGAATGGAGTGAAATTGAGAATACTCGTTATCTTACCGTTGAAGTAAAACATACAACAAACCTCTCTTTTTTAACCATTCTTGATCGCTGAATGTAGGGTTCACAAAGGACAGTGTTTTGACTACTCTTTGTGGGGACGGTGGCCCTACAACTCCAACTCGTTGATCTCTTGCAATGCCACGTCGATTCTTCCCTGACCCGTCCAAGTACATCTCATGGGATGGGTGCATCTTCATCAAGCCGCTTACGGTTCGTGGCCCATGGCATGTTACAGGGCCATATCTGTACACGACATAACGTCCAAATGCCGACGCGATCCTGAATTCTTGCAACATGTAAATGCATCCAATACGGCGAGACATTCTTCCGCCGCCCCACCGGCCGCTTCTGCGACGTTAGGCTCATCGTCGACTTCCTAGGTACGGAATATCTGCACGCCTGAAATGGAACATGCATATATATAGTAGCGCTCTTGATATTTTAACGTGTACAACTACGTGCGCGCGCGCAGCGGAGGCGTTGAGGCTGCCGTTGTTGGCACCGTTCCTCGGCGGCAAGACGGCGAATGACTTCCGGCAGGGGGTGAACTTCGTCGTGGCCGGCGCGACGGCGCTGAGTCAGGATTTCTTCAGGGAGATGGGGCTGGACCTGGCGATCATACCGCCGTACTCGCTGGAAGTGCAGATGAAGTGGTTCAGGCGAGTGCTCCGACTGCTCGGGCCTACTGACCAAGGTAGCACAACCAATGCCTGCACTGCATCGTTGAAATATGAGTGCAGCAATGGCGAAGTAACATCTACACATGCATACATACCCCCGCATAAAAGAGAGTACACATACTAATTGTTGACATGAATCACCATATGTATTTTTTGCTTGGACAAAATTGAGAAGCAAATATCTTCAATTTGCAAATCATTGACGTGATGACAGCCTCCATAAAAACTTTCTGTAGAATGTATACATTCTAGCTAGCAAGCCTCGATACTCATATGAACCACTTCATTTGTATATTTTTTCGGTCACTGTAGAACGCAAGGACATCATATCGAACTCCCTATTTCTGATGGGGGAGGTAGGAGGCAACGACTACAACCACCCCTTCTTCCAGAACCGATCATTCACTGCTGAAATCAAACCCTTGGTCCTAAAAGTGATATCTAAGATTGAAAACGCCATCAAGGTAATGAAGTCCCTCTGATCGATCTCTCCTTCCCAAACCCTAACACAGCTACAAATCATGCATGCACACATTCATCACCTTAATTATAAAAGTTAATTTCTTATTTCCATTGGAAGTTGACGAACTCCCTAAAATACCATTAAAAAATTGCTCATGCTACTCGTTCTCAACTTTAATCCCTTCTTTGCCACTCCGGTCAGTTGATTGTGGATTTGACCATTGACTTGAACGCGAAAAGACGATTTTGCCCCTAAGTATGCTGAGAATTTTAGGGAATTGTTTGACATAGTAATATAGTTACAAAAAATATGAAATTTTTATAGAAAGTTCCTAACATAATGTAGATTATTCTGTAGTTTTTAAAGGGTTTTATTTGAAACATATTTTCTCTAAAAATCTTTCAAGTTACAACAAAAATTTAAAGATTTTTAGAAAAACATATTACAAATAAAATCTTATAAAAATTACAAAATAATCTACACTATATCAGAAACTTTTCATAAAAAATTTATAATTTTTGGAACTATATTATTATGTCAAACAATTCGCTAAAGGTCTCAGCCCTAAATAATACACTTATGAACAAAATCATCTTTTCACATCCAAATCAACGGTCAAATCCACGGTTAACTGACCGGAGTGGCAAAGAAAGGATTAAAGTTGAGAAAGAGTGGCATACAAGGGATGAGCAATTTTTGATAGTATTTTAGGTAGTTCACCAACTTCTAATGGCAAATAAGGAATTAACTCTAATTATAATGTGTGCTAATATTAGACCTTATGTTCATATCTAAAAGGGTTTTGATTGACCTAGGAGCAAAGACCATAGTGGTTCCGGGAAATTTCCCTATAGGTTGCATACCGAGATATTTGACGATATTTCAGAGCAAGAACTCAAATGACTATGACGCATTTGGATGCCTGAAATGGCTGAATGACTTCTAAGTACCACAATCGTGAACTGAAGCGCATGTTGGAGAAGATCCCTCGTGATCCGACGACCACCATAATCTACGGAGACTACTACGGGGCCATCCTTAAGATCACCCGAGACCCTCTCAACCATGGTAAGTTCAATCCAGCAGAAATATCCTGAAACGCTAAGGAATGGAGTGAAATTCAGAATACTCATTATCTTACCGTTGAAGTAAAACATACAGCAAACCTCTCAGTTTTTTTTTTAACCATTGCTGATCGCTGAATGCAGGATTCACAAAGGACAGTGTTTTGACGGCCTGCTGTGGGGACGGTGGACCCTACAACTCCAACTCGTTGTTCTCTTGCAATGCCACGTCGATTCTCTGCCCCGACCCATCCAAGTACATCTCATGGGATGGGCTGCATCTTACTGAAGCCGCTTACCAGTTCGTGGCCCATGGCATGTTACAGGGGCCATATGCTGTACCTGACATACCGTCCAAATGCCGACGCTGATCCCAGATTTCTTGCAACATGTAAATGCATCCAATACAAATACTTGCCCAGTGTTGATCAATAATAAGCTTGCAATTGTATGCATGCAAATCAATAAGAACTCAGCATAAACATTACGAGCATACGACCCAGCATAAAGATAGTCTAATCTTCCAAACACGCAGATATCATTTTCAACAGACACATGCAACGAACATCTACTGGGCATGGCAGACAGGTAGCATGGCACCAAATGAACATTTTTAACTTGCATGATAAACTGAGATTTGGGCCAGAGTAGCAATTCAATTCTGAGATATGCATGAAGCACCAACGAGGCAATTTTTATCAGATTTAATGATGTTCAGTATGAGACAATGACATCAAATTCTGGCAAGGATTTTGTTCCCAGACAAAAAAAAAAGGCATGGCTACACTCCAGCGTCTCTAATTAGAAAAACAGAAGGCATAAGATCCTGGCCATCCCGTGTTACTCATCAAGGCATCCCAAAATGTCGTGCTCTCTGAAAAGAAGGTACCTGAAGTTTCAAGTAACCAGGTTAGACCACCAGCACAAACTGAGCTTAGATTGTAAGATCCAAAAGAACTGTACAGACTTAATGTTATTAGCATGCTATTAGATGCACAAACATATTGCGAAAAGAATGGTATAGAATGGCATGACTTCAGTGTTCTCCAAAAAACAACAATAGACAAATTTACTGAATAATGTAGCTTGAAATGGCTACCTTCACATGCAAAACCAAATTGTTCTTCCCATTACAGAGCAGCGTGGAAAAAGAATTACAAGTTTGACTAATCTAAAGTTCTTGTTTAGTGCATCAAAAAAAGGAGAAGTTGTCTTTGCAATTAAGCAGCTTGGTTAGCAGCTTATGCACTCAAGAAGCCAGGCAGCTTAAGCAACCAGCAGCTAAGCTGCATGACAGAACGTCATTGAGGAAGCCGCCCAGCTATTATGTCACTTATGCTTAAATAGGCACCTGTTCAGACTATTAAACACCTTTTAGAACACAGGTTCATATGCCAACCTTTTTCTAGTATAAGGTACTATGCTTGATTTCAATGAAAGGATATTGTGAAGAGGTGTCTAGCTAAAAATAAAAAACACAGTGCCAAGTTAGTATGATATTCGAGTTTCACATACTCTTTCTCAGCAAGCTTCACTTCCGTTCCTCCGTACTCAGGCAGTAGAACAGTGTCACCTTCCTTCAGAGATACAGGGATCAGCTTGCCATCCCTATCACGCTCACCAGGACCAACAGCTACAACTTTGGCAGAGTTCAGCTGGATTCAAATAAAGGGTTACATTAGCACCCCAATAAACATAAGAGAACTCCAGACATGCTAGGCTACTATGAACCATCATTCAATTACTCCAAACACCCAGTACAGTTTCAAAGAATAAAAAAGCTAACCAGGAAGCACCTTGATTCAATATAATGGCACTCGAGCTTGCTCTACCTATTATATATATAAACAAATTCAGCCTTGATCACACATCAGCAATATCTTTCCAGACTCTACAAAAATTACAAAACTACAACACTCATCGTTCAAAGAATGACAAAACCAAGGTAGGCACCATAATGGCCTAACAGGTCATGGACCACCAAAAATAGCATAGCATATTATACAACCCTGTTTCTTACGAATCCCACATGCACAATAAAGTAGCTAGATTATCAAGATCTACCACACAGATAAAACCATCAACCGGTGCTTATAAACCAAGGAAATAGATGCTATGCATTATTACAAAAGGTTATCAAAATAACACTAGTTTCAGCGGCTAATTGGCTATGTGGCTAAAACACACTACCCTTCTTAACCTGCTCAGCTGGATCAGTATGACAACAGCATTACTATTAAAAAAACCCAGCCTAACATTGCCTTACCACGGAGCCATGGAGGGCCAGGCAAGCCCATGTTATAAGGACATAATTTCTATCTTTCAAATGCGTCCAGACAGGGTTAGTAAGATTTGAACTTGGATTCGAAATCATGTATTCAACCTCTCACTGGTTTAAAGACATCACCTAACGGAAACAGCACAAGGGCACGAACTTGTGTTTCTAAGAGGGCACAGAGTCGGGCATCCGGGAAGATTAATGATACAGGTAAAGTTTCAAGGCATAAATCCACATGGTGGTAAGCTAAAACCCCTCAGGTACACACAGAATGACCCGCATCGGAGCAACTAGTTCACAAAATGCTGTGAAAAATCCCAACCTAACAAGAAACCAATCGATAGCTCCTATTCCATCAGCAGAGACCAATCAAACAGCTCTAATCCACGGGTAAAAGCAGTTCTTCCCCAGCCCAACTCCTCGCGCAGTCGCGCTCCCCGCCCGGATCCTAACCACTACCCACGGATCTAGATCACCAAATGGGACGCCTCGAAGGCCACCAGCGCACAGGTACAAGCCTGGATCTGCGAAGAAGATTGGAGGGGGAGAAGAAACGAGATCTCTCTCTATATATATACCTGCTTGGTGGTCTCGGGGAGGAGGATGCCGCCGACGCTCTTCTTGGGCTGCAACAGCTTCTCCACCAGCACCCTGTTCAGCGACGGGATCAGCCGCTTCGCCATTGCTCTGCTCTTCCCTTCCCTTCCGTTCTTCTTGAGGAGCAAGTTGATGGGATGGTGGCTTAACTCTAGCCGTGGGGTTTAGGGTTTTTAATGGGAAAGGGTAGGGGGAAACACAGATGGGTTTTGACGGAAGTTACGGATTTGCCCCCACGGTGTGTGAGGAGGTGGAGTCGTGGGCGAGGGTAGAATGGGACATGGGGATCTCTCGCGAGGTCTAGAAGGTTCGTGTGCGGAAAGGAGGTGAGTATTCGGTTCGGTGTGGGACGTTGGGCCTTTACCTATGGATTCGTTGGGCTGATGACAGAATCATCAGGCCGTCCATGTAGGGATGTTGGGCCTTTTTTGCAGGCCCATATTGCGTATTGCAGAGGTTCTTGCTTCTGGCAGTGTTGGGGCCTTGGGGTGCTGCTGATGACAACTTTTCCTTAATGATATCTTTCAGAAAACCTTGATGCGTTAGTATGCTGCACACATCTTGTTACAGGTTTGAACAGCATTTCAAAAGCAATAATAAAAAGAAACAATCTGGTCATACAACAAGCAAGGGATAAAGAAATAAAGAATGTACACTTGGTTATTCCGAACAGCGATTTACTCATTCAGAGAAAATAGGTCAAACTAATGCTGCTGCAAATCAAACATTGCATTCGACAGTTTTACATTTCTCACAGAAAATCTGAAAATTAGAGCAAAACAAAAGAATGAATATATATATAAGTGATTACCTAGCTAAGAAAGAAAGGTTGAGGATAAGAAACAAACAAATTATGAAGAAATATGAAGAACTCAACGAAGTAGCTAGGGCTAGCTAGATATGCCTCCTATCTGTTGTGAAGAGGATTAGGCCCTGTGAAGACCTCCCTCTTCTCCTCACCAAGCACCTCTCCATCTTTCTTTGCATGCTCCATTAATAATCCCTTTGCTAGCACCTCATGCCCTATCAACAACCTTCTCCCAACAGGCCTCACAGTTCCTACTCCATGCTGATCATCAGAGCAAGAAGAAGAACACCCTACAGTACTCCCCAGCTGCAAAAGCACCAGAGTTAGAACCAAGACGGAAGGGAGGAGCCCTTCTTTAGCAGCACCATGTTTTCTTGTCTCTCTGTATCTCTTTAACTAACTAATGTACTGGTAGTCCATGCATGCACAAGCTAATCATTCTAGTGTTGGTTCAGTTTATACTTTGTTGTGATGGATTAGGTGTGCTGAAACCCTGAAGGGGGGACAAGGTGAGCTGCAACCAGGCTCACTGCCATAGGGTTCTGGGACACATTGGAGTCTGCAAAAAGTTGTGTGTTAATTTGGTCAAGGCCTGTATTAGTCAAAGTAATTAATTGCATTGGTGATGGTGAAGAAATTAAACATGGAGGTGATTAGTCTGGCAATCTCACAGCTCAGAAGTCCAGCTTTAGAAGCTTCCTTAAATTAAGCTGTAGTGCTTGTTTCAGAGTTGGTCTCTTTACTTGACTTGCACAGAAAGCATAGTTGTGGACCTGTGGTAAGAAAACCGAAGACAAATGGAAGCAAGTATTCAGAGTTTCAGACATCAATTTGGATCAGTTGTTTTTTTAACTCTAATGCTTGAACTGAGTTTTTGTACAGCAACATACACATATTTCAAGTTATTTTTGAGTCTTGTGTTGTATCCAAGTAGTATTGGAAGTCCACGATAAAAAAAAAATGGAAGTAGTACCGGAAGATTGGTCTGCCAACAATATGGCACGTCTTGAAATTTGAATCGATCGATACAGCATCAGTGTCAAGCTATCTCAAGACAAGCTGTTTCAGAAAATGCATGGCTCATTTTCTTTATTTTCAGATAATTCAGACATGTATCTGAAGTGGTTAAAAGGCATCAGAGCTTTCATACGAGTTTCCAATGTGCATTTTGCTGTTTGTGTAAGAGTCTGAAGAATTGGGTTTTCATTACACAATCATGCATGTGGATTCAGGACCACCTTTGCCTTGCCTTGTTTGAGAATCATTGCATTCATTAGGACCATCCCACTCACTTCTGTAACATTAGTACTACACCACAAGGCCAACGTTGAACAGTTACACATGCCCATAGATTGTCCTCTTGTTTGCTGTCAGTAAGGGACTCTTGGATTGCGCCATTTTCGCCTCCTCTGTTTGCTTCTGTCATCACACATCCACACTCAACATACTAACTGCTGTTTAATCAACTGCCGGAAACGCGAGTTCGCTAGTATATCTGTGCAATCGAAACAGTCTAATAGACAATTTATCATGTGGTTCAGAACTTCAGATTGCTCAGACTATGTAGTGCCAGTAACTTCAGACAGAAAGAAAGAAGAATGGTTAGAAAATTCAGATTCACAATAAAATGGATGCTTAGACCTGCAGATCAAACCTGCATGCGCCAGTTTGTGGTATCTGCCTGCTACTGCAAAGTCGCCTGCATTCCCTTGTCAGCTTGCAGCTCCTCATAGATAATCTCTGCACCCCACAAAACCACAATCACAATAGATGTATCCCTTGCACAGTTGCACTCCATTAATGAGCTGCGTATTCATGAGCCGATAGAAGATACAGGTAGGCTTACAGTAGTTTGGTTTACCACTTACTGTTGGCCTGAACTGGCAGTGTACTCCATGCGCACATACCACAGCGTATTACAAGTCTGGTGGCCAGATTAAGGTATTAGCACCAAAGCTTTGCGCTTTGCAGTACAGCACAGTAGCATGCAGTTGCAAGAAAAACAATGAGTAATAATTAACTTCTCCGTTTCAATTCAGGGTTATTCTCTCTTTTTAAAAAACAGGATCAACCCAGCTTTTATAAAAGCTAATATCCAGATTTACAGACAAACTTATTACAAACTTGACTGGGGAAACCAGTTTACCAGTAGAAGCAACTGAAGCTAGAGCTAAAATTAGCAGCCAACACAAGCTAAACAGAAACTACAGATAGCAAACAGCTAACAGCCCAAAAACGCAAAAACAAGCCCAGCAGAGTTACAATCTAGGAGACGCTCCAAAAATTCAGGGTTATTCTCGATTCTTCAATGACGAATCTTCAGTTGCTTGTTGCTCCTACCAATGAAGAATTGAAGAGAAGAATGTGCATCTCTCTCTTTTTTCCTGTGTTCTAATGACAAGTTGGTTTCTTCCCTTCCTTTTTTTTTTCTGCAGAGAAGAATGGAGATAGGAAGGGGTGGAACTTGACAGGAGCACAACTGGCAATGGTTACTGCAATGGCAGCACTGATTTCATTCAGAACATGCGATGGGTAATGGAAGATATTTGGGCCTTATCAACAACCATTTGCTACTATTTTTAGCGGTTTAATATTTATGTTCTTTCTTTTTTTTCAATGAGTTTATATTATCTCCATGATCAACAAGAGTAGCTTGATTGAAATCTCAGAATAACTGAATGAGGGAGAAACTGTCGTGATTTCAGGGGTGATTACTGATGTGAGGAGAAATTAAACCGGTCCTTCATCGATCCTGTATGCAAGAGCCAAGAGGTGCTGTCCAGTGGTCCTAATCCTACACATTCTCACCACTCTGAGATCGAGTAGAATCAAACAAGCTAATACGACCACGCATGAACTTTCCATGCATTTGCTGGGTGAAAAAAGGAATTGATATGGTGAGGACGCCACGTTCACTCCATTGTACACACTTTAGTAGTCCCCTCCCCCTATTTGTCTTTTATTCCTTCTACCAAATAGATTTGTCTTTCTCTCTCACACACATGTCCACACAAGCTTTATCCACTCAAACGCCACATCTCTCCCTGTTTCCTCAAGCCAAAACCAAGAAGCTCAAGTCCCACCAATGGCTTCCTCCGTTTATGTGGCGGCGGCGCTCCTAGTGTGCGCCATGCTGTTCCACACTTGTCGATCACCATGTGTGCAGGACCAACCCATCACCATGACGTACCACAAGGGCGCGCTCCTCTCAGGCCGCATCGCCGTTAACCTCATCTGGTACAGCAACTTCTCCCTGGCGCAGCGTGCGGTGATCAACGACTTCGTCTCGCCGCTGTCCGCGGCCCCAGCGCCGCAGCCGGAGTCATCTGTCGCCACCTGGTTCAAGACAGCACAGAAGTACTACGCCAACTCCAAGGCCTGCTTCCCGTCCTTGGCGATCGGGTCTCAAGTCCTTGACCAGCCCTACTCCCTCAGTAAGCAGCACCGGTAACGAAGACGATGGTGTGGGCTAGCCACCACCACCTCCTCGGTATCACAACAAAAAATGCAATCGGTTTCTGGATGTTGTAATACGCTACACTCAAAAGTTGATGATGTTTAGATGGTTTCTTTGTTGTTGCAACAAGCTAGGTTTGATTTTTGTTGCAATGTATTCTTGTATTTGTTGTCTAAATAGTTCAAATTTGTTGCATATTTTGTTTTACCGATTCCATGTTTATTGCATCGGGACCAAAGTTTTGTTGCGAGCTTAAGAACTAATTTTTGCGCTTCTGAAATTTTTTGTTGCACCGAATCGAATTAGTTGTTTTATCCTCATTCATTCACTCATGGTTTTAGATATTGTGTAGGCAGTTCTGATTCATCCCTAAAATTCCTTCATTGTCCATACCCACCCTAATTTGTTCCGGTCCCTTTCAAAAATATTACAACAATTATTTTCAGATGTTGTCGCTATTATTTTTAAATGTTGCAATATTGTAGCATTGAATTTTGTTTGATCAGGATATTCGAACTAGTTTTAAAGCACGACTAAGTTCTATACTGATGGTTTCTTTTTTTGTGAGAATAAGTTTTTTTTTCCCAATCATTTTTTTTGCATTGTGTTGTTATTTGTGTATTTTATAGCACACATAGATTAAAATTATCACGTATATTGTACATAAATATTGCGCTAGAGGGTACGATAGAAAACCCTAGCGCTATTTGCTCCCGTGAGCGTGATACTTAAGCAGCGTACGTTCGATCGACCGATGCTGTCCTGCATCGCACGCAATTAAAAACTGCTGCGTACGCATGCGTCCATCGATCCGCACCTTGTCCGCTAGCCTGTGGTGGTTATCTAGCTAGTGCGTGCGTGCGATCTTTGTGCGTACGTTCGTGGCGACAACTTGTCAATGGCCGTCCGGCTAGCAGATCGAGCAGCTTTATCAAAACTCTCATATCACGGAGCTAGCTGCAGAGAGTCGCACACTTGTCGGCTAGGTTCTCAGCTCCATCACCCCAATTGCGACTACTATGCAGCCTAGGGTGTGATACAAGTTATCGGTTTTATTCGATACGATACAAATATAGTTTAGATTTTTTTTCATCCGATTAGCAATTTCTCTTCTATTCGTATTCGCATAAAAAAAATATAGATGCAAATATAAATGGTATGGACTTTTGCCATCCGAAATATTCTTGTTTTATCCGCACTATTCGTACTCATATTAGAATTAGATAAAACAATAGACATATTTTTATTACAGTATAGCTAATTAGTTGGATATGTATTTTTATTTTAATAGTGAAATAGATAAACTAGAATGATTAAGTGTGTTGTGTAGATAGATAAAGTTATCATAAATATTTTATCATTACGTAACTTATAAGGATATGTACTACTGTCTTACTTCGAGCTTGTCTTACTTCGAGCAAAGTACGAGAACGAGGGATAGGGAGGAATGGAGGATCTGTTGCTTGCGCAGCCGTTGAAGTAATTGTATAGCAAAGGCTTCGTGTGATTTAGACCGTACGATGGAACACTACTCAGCTTTTGCAGATCGAGCAAATTTAACCACGCCTGTAGGACTTGTTCAAAAATGGAGTAAAAGTTTGGGTGCAGCTTGGCTTAAGTACCTGTCGATGTGGGGGTTCAGTCTACAAAAGCAAAATTATGGCATTGAAAATTAATCTTTGCCGAAAATAACATTGACGTGCGCTTTTAGGTACAATTAAACTTGGGCCATTGGAGCTAAGGTTAGTTGGGAAATGCAGCCGGTGTAGCTAATGACGATCAGTGATCCCTCTATTCTTTTATTAGGGCATGTACAAGTTTGTCTCTTAGGTTACTTATCTCTAAAGGTCCCAACTCATTTACAGATAATCTTAGAGACAACATCTCCAACAAATTATCTATAAAATCATTCATTTTCAATATAACTTCTCTCCTTACACACTTATAATTTGCGATGGTTTGCGTGCCCAGGTTGTCTCTTATACAAGAGATGACACATTCTCTCTCTTCACATTTCTCTCCTCTGACTAACTTTTAAATGATATAATAGCTAAGAGACGGCTAAGGTGACCACTGTTAAAGATGCTCTTAAGCTCAAGAACTAATTCTCCAACCGCGACGTTGTAACAAACGCCATTAATTGAAGATAAAAATTTTACAAAGCGATTACGAGATTCAAACACTGTAATGTTTGACCAACAGTATGTAGGTTTTACGACACAAAGTGGTACCGTTAAATTTATATTTCAGTGTACAGTGTACACTCACGCGTGCTCGTATCCAAGGTTAACAATTTCGGTTGGGAAAAAAATTCAGACAGTAGCGTAATCATCGAAAATTCGGTAATTTTCGATGAACTAGATTTTGGATATAGACGAATTAGTGATGAAAATATAGATGAAACTTGCACTAAATTTTGAAGTTCATCTCGAGATTTGAATTTGAATATAAATTTCGACAATACAAAATAAATTCGGAGGCGACAAAAATTCCGAAATTTCCACCGAAATTGTTAACCCTACGTATCAAAAGCATAATGATTGCATAATGAGAGTGCCAACCGAATATAATGATTAGCGTAATCGTCAAGTTAAGATAGTTGTAATGTTCTGTGACATTATGCTTATGACATTATACAACTGCAGTCACATGATTGTCTATCATTAAGCAAAGAAGCTTTTTTTTCATATCGAACCATCTTACTCCCAGCCGTACCAACTGTGCCAGGCAGATTCAGCGGAGAAGACGCCCATGCAAATGCCTGTTTCTTTAATTTACTCCGTTTCCGTATATGCACATGTTGCTGTCCTTCTTTATTATTATTTTTTCATGCAAAACTATTTGTTTCTTGATTTATTTATTTATTGTTTGATCCGTACGGATTGACGATGCTGTATCTATACATAGTATCAGTGCTGCAATACCTAAACGACACATTCGCTATAGTGGTAAAACACTTGGATGCAGTGGGCATGTCACAAATTCGACCCATCTCATGTCTTAATTTAAGAATACACGTAGTATTTCCGACACGCTTCCATGTTTTTTTAGTAAGTTTTTTTTTAAATGGAAGTACAACTCATGATCTCTGCACCAACTAAAAATACACAACCATAATAGACACCTAAATTCGCCTCAAAGAGTATTTAAACCTAAGTAGTAGAAATGTACATCTACAACTTCCAACGAACTGAGCTTCGTTTTTAGTAAGTAGTAGCGACAGGTAGAAGACTTGTGCAGCCGTAAACTCCGACGGATAAACGCCTTGCACTTTCTGGATCAATCAATGCAGGGACTATTTCAAGATATTAATTGTTGGAGTACAACCTTCTACTAGTACTAGTATACATAGAGCCAGAACGCGCACGTGGCCTACGATTCAAGCTTGAAGAACTGGTTAATTTACAGGAATAAATCTATTTTAAAATAGATTTATTCCTAGATTTTATACTCGTACGATCCTCTACGTCTGAAAAGCCTCTCGGTTAATTTGTTAATCAACTTTGAAGCTCGACCCGTTCTGATCACGTTGCTTTCGTGGATCTAATATGCAATTAAGTCGGGGATAATGCAATTAAATACGGAAGACAAATTGAGACGGCAGAAGCTGGCTTGTACATCCATCCATACGCACGGTCACGGAGTGCTCAGGTCTTACATATTGGAGGAGCAGTTGGTTGATGTTGCATCACCGCGTGACGTGAAACAACAGAAAAGTTTTTGAAGCATTCGTGGCCTAACTGCTTGCATGGAAACGTCAAGTGGATGGGTAGAAAGAAAGAAAAAGAAACTGTGTAACAAACACCGCGTGGAAAATTATTTATTTGCGCAGAAAATTAAACACCGCGCGCGGAATAGAAAAAAGTTCTGGATCCGCCAAATTCGATCGTCTTCGTTCAATTCATTTCAAAAAAAAACGGCATCCAAAATACTTCAATTGGTACGCGCAAGAAATAGGCTAATTCGGCAGCTTTTTGTTCAATTTCTTGTGGAGTAAAAAACTTCTCATCAACACGAGTAAGGGGAATGACCCCTTTGCTCCGGATTTTCATATAAAGGATATGACGAGGATAAAGACCCCTTTTAATCTGAATTCTAATTGATTGGATATTCCGCATAAGGAATCGAAGGAAGACGACGCAACGTTTTATTCCAAGGAATCCCAACGAAAAATGCACACTACTCCCTCTTTTCTATGGAATCGGTCGTAACTGTTAGAAAACCGGGCCCGGCCAGGAGTCCGGGTCCAGGTGGGCACCTCATCCACCCGTAGACTATATATAGGAGGGGGGAGGACCCCCAAGCATTGTACACACAATTCATTATTGGAAGAGCAATAAAGAGAAGCCCGCAGTCCCCTCTCATACCTGTGTTCATCTATTGTTCGTTCTTGTGTTCTTGCATTGTTCTTACGATTCTCTATTTGCCTACGAGGTAATCGCTCGATCGACTCGCCAAATGACGGTTCCTCAACACGTTATCGCGACGATCGACTCTCCTCGCATCGAAAGGTAACCGTCGATGAACGACGTCGTAGATTGAATCGCTTTTCAGATTGCTTTCAATTCCGCAATTGTTGCTTTCTAGATTGTTTTCACGTGCAAATTCACTCGATCTATCGCGAGCCGACGAAGTCGCCAAATGCCGATCAGAGTTCGCATGAAAGAGCGGATGTTGATTGCACGGTAGATCGTTGCATGTCTAAGTGTTACGCCGCGTCGCCGCATGAACAAGATAAAACCCGGTGTCGCAACCTCATGCACGGCCGCGCCGCGCTACCTAGTAGCACGACCACGCCCCTTGTCGGCCTGCATACGCCGCGCGCGCGGCTGGCCGCCGTGCGCCGAATGCGCCCGCCAACAAATTCATTGCATCCTAAGAAATTATACACATGGGCACGACATGCATATGAACACCGCCGATCGCCATGCTCGAAGCGTTTGCATTGATCGCGTGCTTTGAAGCCTCTCCGCCGCCGCCCCGCATGGCGCGTGTCCGGAACCGCCACGACCGAGCTTGATCGTCGCCGCCCTTGCTTGAAGCATGTGCCGCCGGGCCGCCGCTGCGCTTGAGCCGTTGTCGCCGCTTTGAGCGCCTTAGCGGCGCAGCGAACCACTTGCGGGCGCGGGCGCCGCCGCCGCCGCAGACGGCGCGCGCGCGCGCGCCGCCACTTGCACGGCGCGAAGCGCCGCGCGCCGCCTCCTTGCACTGCGCGCGCCTTGAAGCGCCGCGCACCGCGCTTCGCCGAGACGCCGCCGGCCGCACCGCCGCCGCCGCCGATCGCCGGCGACCGCCGCTTCCGGCCGCTTCATGGTCGCCGCCACGCCGCTTTGGAGCGCGCCGCCGACGCATGGCCTTGAAGCCTTGCCCGTCCGCGGCCGGTGCCGCTTCATGTCGCCGCGGCGGCTTCCACGCCGCCACCCGCCCGCATGGCTGCCGCTTCACGACGCCGACGCGCCAAGACGCGAGCCTCGCGCCAAAGACGCGAGCCCCGCGCCCGCCTCGCTCCGCTGGTGCGCCAGGCCGCATACGCGCCCAGCGCGCGCTCGGTGGTTCCGGCTCGCCGCGACATGCCCGCAGCCGTAGACACGAGCTTGCCGCCGGCCGAGCCGCCCGCGCGCCCGCCTGTCGCCGGTCACCAAACCCGCCGCCCTACTCAACGAGCCGCCGCCGTCGGGTGAATAGGGGGTAGGGAAACCCTACCCCCACGTCCCTTTGAAGTGGCCGGTGGGCCTTTTTGGGCCGGGGGGGCCCGGAGGCAAGTCGGGCCGAAAGAAAGGGCCCAGCTGAAAAAAAAAAGGAAAAGGGGGACCGGCCAAGAAAGAAAAAAAAAGGGGAGGGAAAAGAAAATCCCGATTTTTGCAAATTAACCCTCGGAATTCTGAAGAATTACGGGACGCTTTTCGCGAATAAGGAATTTTGCGAGAAAACCCTTGGAATTACTGAAAATTACGCGCAAATTCTTCTCAGAACTGAGATCCCGCGTTTTAGCCCCTGAAACTTGCAGTTTTCGCCGAAAATACCTTTTCCAGTAGAAAAGAGCCTCGGGAATCCAATTTTTGAATCAGTTTTTGCATTTGAAGCATGTTTAACTTTGTTATTGTTATTTCTATGCAATTTATGTATCGCATTTACTGTTTTTGATTATCTGTAATTGTTTATATTGCTTTTAATCACTGAAAATAGCAGTAAATCATGAAAAATGCATAGAAAAATACAGGAATACGAACCTGGAGTTCGATAGCATTATGAGAATTTTGCAACCATTTTATGCAGATTACGGAAGTAATCCTTTGAACTTTTGCATGAATATGAAGATGATCGCATCACGAACCGAGTTCAAATCATCGACTCAAAGATGGTCGAATTTGTATCAATCTTCAATTCCGTGGTAATGTAATCACAGATGAGCGAAGATGGAGAAGATTTTCTACCTTTCACCCAAACGCGGTATAATCCGCACGCAACTATCGCCAAGACGGCTACATGAAGTATGCCGAATTAATTGACATCATGCAAGTTGCGGAAACTCGAGATGATGTTCTAAGAAAGAACTACATCTCGCACCACCTAATAGCAATGTTGGTCATGAAGCCATGCTAGCGACTACAAGGTGATGAAACATCTCACGAATGAGAGGAGCAAGAAGGGTAAGATAGTGCGCCACACGTTATTGATGTTTTTAGGTCTAAGAAGAAGGGCAAATGACAAGATATGTCACACTTGCTATTGAAGGCATGCAGACCCACACCTATTAGTTGCACTTATGGATGTGGATACCAAAGAGTGACCCTATCATCCCTCCTTTGGACATCGCGCGCCACACCGTGCGTCGCCAAGGAGAAGATCGCGATGGAGCCGATTTAGGCGAAGTTCTGAATACTTACGCTATTAGATCTAGTGCACGCATTGCACTCGAATCTTTATAGTAACCGCAGTTTGTAATTGAAGCGAATTTTGAATTATTGAATAATGGTTGCAAGCTCTAGCAGAGCAAAGCATTAAATTCTTATTATGAGTCCTGCAAGGCTTATTTTTCCTGTTTTTATAATAGCAAGTTACGTTCTGATATTTGAAGTATTTTATCTATGTGTTGCTTGCTTTCACTACATATTAATAAAGTACATTATATTAGAACGCGCGTGTGGCGCCTATGGAGGAAGTGTGCTTAGCATGTAGCGGCAAAATGAAAACCATCCTAAGAGAAATGGAAATTTTTCCAGTCGATCAGCAAGAATGCTGGTAGTCTTACGACAATCGCAGGCACCGATACTTGTATAATAGGCTCAGGAAGGGCCACAACTATACTCCCAATGGGCACAACTTTGGTCATTGAAGAAGACTTGTTGTACCCAGAATCGACTAGAACTCTCAAGGATATTTGCGCCACAGATTTCGTGTAGATCGATGAAGAGTATGGTATGCAGAATACCGCCATTACAAAGCGTGAAGAAAGTGAAAATAGCATTAGAATGTCTTCCTTCATATGAAATCGGGCTATACTACACTAATATTAAGGCACCGCACTACACGCTTGAAAACCGTATTTAGAAGCTCCAACTTATCTATCTCTAGCATGATAGATTATGCCGCCTAGGTCTTAGAATAATGAGAGATATAATTAACAATTCACAGGACATAATATGAATATAAAGAATTTCCGAATCTGAAGATTTTGTGTGCCCTGCATGTGCCACCGGAAATTAATTATTAGACCTTTGCTCAAAGCGAAGGATAAAGTCCCCGCATTCTGGACCGTATCCAAGGAGACTTTGCGGTCCTATACAACCCGTATGGTCAATTAGGTATTTTATAGTGCTTATCGATGCTTCCTGGAATGGTCGCGACGTGATGTTTATTGTCTCTAGAAATCATGCTTTTGCAAAGCAAATCTCATAGATAATTAAATATTTTCCCTGATCATCATGAGAAGTCCACCTAAATGGACAGCGCCGGAGAACTCACTCCGAAAGCATTTGATGATTATTGCATGAAAATGGGAATTAAAATTGAGCATTTTGTACCGCATGTCCGTACCCAGAATGGACTAGCAGAACTTTGAAGAATTGTAATTTACCAACTATATGTTGGGGACATGCAGTCCTGCTCGTAGCAGCTCTCATCAATTTTAGACCGTCGGCCTATAACATCCATCCAACTATGCAACTAGCGCAAGGGTCAGCACTGAAAACTTCTCATCTTCGCAGGTTGGTTTGCAAGGGTTATATACCTATACCACCACCGCAGCGAACTGCAATGGGTTTTTCTCCAGAAAGTCCGGGATATACGTTGGTTATGAGACAGCATCCATAATCAAGTATTTGGACCATATGACTGGAGATTTGTATAATGCCCGATTCGCTGATAGTACATTAGATGAGGTTAGTTTCCCGTCATTAGGGGGAAGAAATCAACCATTGATGATAATGTCGGAAACAATTGAAGTCTAGAAGACAATTGAAATCCGTAAGATAATTGAAATCTATGCATATGACCCGCACTAGTGAAGCAAATACAAAAGTCCGTAAGATAGTTGAATTGAAGTCTAGAAGACAAATCAAGTCCGAAGATAATAGATTTGCAAATATTAGCAAATCAACCGTCGCACCACTTTAGTGATTTGAAGAGCGTGACCAAG
Source organism: Ampelocalamus luodianensis (assembly GCA_036346255.1). NCBI lineage: Eukaryota > Viridiplantae > Streptophyta > Magnoliopsida > Poales > Poaceae > Ampelocalamus > Ampelocalamus luodianensis. The sequence goes on from CM070621.1 coordinate 42,595,184, forward strand.
TAGCATTTGCTCGCACGCAATGCACCGAGAGGTTGAAATACCAATGAAGGTATCCTAATCCCGCCCGAGGCCTCGAAAAGGGCGAGAACTCCGCCTCGAATCCAAGTAACCGGGACGCCGGTGAAAAGGATAAGAAGGACTTGACACGGCCGATCATCAAGTGCCCTGAACTGAAGGGAGCGCTTGAGACTGCATCGGTATGGAACCTTCGAAAAGGCATACGATTGAACATTCCATGAAGGGAGACATCGGCATGGATGTGTGCGCACACACCGAGTGAAAAACTAAAGGACTTGCCCGCAATTGGAAGCAGCGGTGAGCAAGTAGAAGCATTAGAAGAACCGCCCTTTGAAGAAATAGCTATAAACTTTATGACCTCGGGAGAATCTTTGAATATGACAACAGCCAATGTCGATATTTACTTTGCAAAGAAACTTACCACAATCATCAATCTTGATTCAGAGCCTGCATCGCTCGCTGAATGAAAGAAAAGATCAGATTGAGAAGATTGGGAGAAGGCAATAGAAACTGAATTATTCTCTCAGAATAAAAGAAAGACGTTTGGGCCTGTAAGCCGCACGTCTCTCCTTGTGCACCCCGTAGGGTATAAGTGGGTATTTGTTCGAAAGAGAAATGAAAAGAAGCAAGGCTCGTTGTACAAGTTTTCACTGAACATCCAGGAGATGATTATGAAGAAACCTATTCCCCGGTCATGGGCGGAACTCCCTTTTTAAATATTTATCTTAATGGCAGTGAACTTGAAGTTAGAAGTGAAATTGATGGATGGGGTACCAGCATACCTTTATGAAATATTGGATTCGGACATTTATATGAAGATACCTGAATGTATCCCTGTCCCGGACCAAAACAGAGCAAATAGAAATATGTACAGTATGAAACTCAGAAAGTCATTATACAAACTTAAGCAATCAGGCAGAAAGTAGTATAATCACTTGAAGCGACTTTCTATGCAAGAAAGGCTACACGAACAATGAGAATAATCTCTGTGTATTTATACGACGATCCGAATGGATTTTGTATAATCTTAGAGTATGAAGATGATCCGAATATCATCTAACCCCAAGGATATTAAGAAAGTAAGCTCTTACCGAGTCTGAGTCCAAAATGAAAGGTTTGGGTAAAACCAAATATTGCTTAGGCTTGCGGCTTGAGCATGCCCTTGAAGGGATATTAGTACATCACCAACCTACACTCGGAAGGTGTTAGAAAGGTTTGATTTTGGAAAGGCATACCCTTTGAAAGTGCCAATGGTCGAATATTTTTGCAACAAGACAAAGACCCGCATGGACCTAGAAAAGAGGGGAGGAAGTCACGGGACCGAATTCTATACTTAAGTGTGATAGAAACACTCATATATTGAACAAATTGTACTAGACATTGGCAGGGAATGAAGGACATCTTCCGATACCTCCAAAGAAGCAAAGAATTTAGTCTGTTCTACAGAAAGAACAAAGACTTAACTATGAATGACAATGCAGATAATGGGTACTTGTAGGACCCGCATACAGCCAAATAGCAAACATGCTATGTATTCCTATGTGGTGGAACCGCAATTCCATGAAAATCGTCTAAGCAGAGTCTTGTACCGACTTCAACGAATCACTCAGAATAATAGCATTGTATGAGGCCTCACAAGAATGCGCTTGGCTTCGACGGATGATTCACCACATCCAGCAGTCATGTGGATTGAATGCTGAACTAACCCCCACTATTATCTATGAAGATAAATGCAGCTTGTGTTGCACAAGTACATATGAGTTATGTGAAGAATCCTCTCACAAAGCATATCAATCTCAAGTTCTTCTATGCTCATGAATTGCAAAAGATGAACATATTTAAAGTACTGCATACTAAGTCATGTGAGAATCTTGCAGATTTATTCACTAAGTCACTTCAGTCTAACTTTGAAAGATGCATACGTGAATTGGAATGATGAGACTTAGAGAAGTGTAGAATTCAGGGGGAGAACCTTCACGAACTCATTATTAAAGCTTGATCATGAAGATCGAGTACCCAAAGAATAAATCCAGAAGATTAAATGAAATTGGGTGGATTGTACTCTTTTTCCCTTGACAAGTTTTCCCAAGTTTCTCGGCCAAGGTTTTTAATGAGGCAATTAGGTGCAAAGATAGCGAGCATGATTCATGTACTCTTTCTCCAAAAATTTTTCCCACTGGGTTTTTATGGAGTTTTGACGAGGCATGGACATGAAGGATGAGAGCCCAAGGGGGAGTGTTAGGAAACCGGCCCGCCAGAGTCCGGTCCGGTGGGCACCTCATCCACCCGTAGACTATATATAGGAGGGGGGAGGACCCCCAAGCATTGTACACACAATTCATTATTGGAAGAGCAATAAAGAGAAGCCCGCAGTCCCCTCTCATACCTGTGTTCATCTATTGTTCGTTCTTGTGTTCTTGCATTGTTCTTACGATTCTCTATTTGCCTACGAGGTAATCGCTCGGACTGGACTCGCCAGCGACGGTTCCTCAACAGTAACCACTGCCTACATTCCACAAAATAGTGGCAATGAGGTCCGGGTGTAAATATCGGTGAGATCATGTGCGAGGACTAACGAGTTAACGGGTGCTTGAAATTTGCAGCTTCATTTGTCGATGTCGATGTCTAGTCACTACTACGCTTGATTAGTATATAAGAGGGTGTATCTGTATACGGTCCACACCTCCCCATGCATGCATGTACGCAGGACATAGTTAGACTAGTCCTAGCTGTTTAACGCGTTATCTAGAGGTTGTACGTACGTGTTCGTTCATTAGTAAGAGAATATTACTCCAAGTGTACACACGCAGAGTCCAAGTATGGCAAAATTGCAGCTAGCTCTACCAACTGTATGGCCCAGTGGAGCAAGCGAGCTCCATTTGGAAGCACAAAACCATGAGATAAGTCACATTCTTTAATGAGATAATCGTGTTGTGTATGGCAATTTGGTTTGATCATTGGCTCGGCCAACCAAGTGGCATCACACGACGATATATATGTTCGTAGTAGGATGTTCTCTGATCAAAACATAGCACAGCACGATAAACCCTAAAGCTTTCTGCTAGCAAGAGACAAGTGCGGTTAGTATTTGGTTGCTGGCGCAAATTGATGTGCAACACGCTGGCTTCTTGATTGGACCCTCTAACAAATAACTACTGCCACATGTTCATTTCTTTTGTATCAAATGAAACAATGGTTGGCAACCGAAGGGGTTCGTGGATGCACAGACAGGATCAGGATTAGGGGTGACAATCGGGCGCGGCAGGCACAGATAGTGCTCGTCTATATCTATGCCCGCCAGCCCAAAACTCCCACACGGGTATGCCGGTGAAGGGCAACATGCAGAGAATCTTGCCCATACCCGTCGCCCACGGGCATGCCTGTGTGCCCGCTACGCTACAGAGGAGGAGAGGAGGGCGCGAACGGACGAGCGGCGGCGCAGCCGTGCGGAAGGATGGGGGCAATGAAAGGAACCAGTCAGAAATGGGGAAGGATTGTATCAAGAAATCAGTAGAACACAAGAGGAGGCGGAGGAGGAGGAGAATACCATATCAAGACGGAACAAGTAGATGCAGATGAGCCGTGCACAGCGGCGGCGGTGGTGGGAGCAAGATGATGTTGCTGAAGTAGCTGCTAACCACCATCCTCATCATCTTCTCCCATGCTCTCCTTCATCAAGCTGCTGCTCCTCACCAACTCCTCCACCGCCCCCGCCTCCTCTGCGTGTGCCCGCCGCTTGGCCTCTCCCTGCAGCTCCCTGTGCTCGATGTGGTCAACTCCGCCCATGGCGTCGCCACTGCCTTTGTCACCGATAGTGCCGAGGACGGGGACAACGCGTAGGCAGACGAGTGGCAGTGCGGCCGTGGCAGTGCGGCCGTGCGGAAGTCGGGAGATGGCCACGGATGGGGGCGATGAGCCGGAGGCAGCGGCGGGCAAGAGCTAGTGCGGCTAATGGTAGCGAGTAGCGGCTGATGGATTGGGTTGAGGAGATGAGATGGATTGGGGATTGGATTTGGGGTTGGGTCGGGGTCTCGGGGATGGTAGCGACTAGCGAGTAGCGGCTGATGGGGTGATGGATAGGTGAGATGGATGGGCCCACCTGTCAGCGTGGATTGACGGTTAAATGGGTGCGACGGGTAGGATTGGAAAAATAGCTTGAGGCTCGCGAGCCCGCTCGAGCTCGTCATGAGCTGAGCCGGCTCGGCTCGGGCTTGTAAATTTTTGAGTCGAGCCGAGCCTGCTTCTCAGCTCGCAACAAAACCGAGCCGAGCTCGAGCCGCTCGTTGGCTCGTGCGGGCCACCAACCACGAAGGCCCCTAGCCAGGAGTACTCAAGAGGGTAGAGGCCGCCGCCAGTCCTCTACTCCTCACTCGATCCCCTTCCCCTCGATCCCCAAATCCCCAGTCTCAGCTCTTGATCCCCTTCCTCCCAATCCCCTTCCTGCTTCCTCTCCCTCCCCGCCGGCACCCCGTCCTCCACCCCGTCCCGTACTGTGCTCCCCCATCCTCCTCAGCCGGCAGCCCCCTGCTCCACCCCGCCCCGTGCCGTGCTCCCCCACCCCCATCCTCCTCGGCCGGCAGCCGCCCCCTGCTACCAAATCCATCCCGAAGGAGGTCGGCCCGTCCCTCATCCTCCGCGCCGACGGCCTGTCCCCCATCCTCCACCCTGCCGCCCGCCACCTCGTCCCCCATCCTCACCACCTCCTACTCCTTGTCTTCCTCCGCTCCGCTTCTCCATTCCACACCGAGCACCTCCACCGCGCGGCACCGAAGAGGTCGACGCGGGCGCTGGTGGCTCCTCTGGCGGCGCGCCGCCGAGCACCCTCGGCGAGATCTCGCCTCGCGACGATATCGGCGACCCGCGCGCGACAGCGGCGATGGAGAGGCGAGCATGGTGGAGGCGGACGCGAGGAGGTGCTTGAGCTCCTGGTTTGGTGGTTAAAATTGGGGATTTGTTTGGCTTTTTTGTCCTATTGTAGGTTTATAGAACGGCAGTAGGACTTGTGCTTGGTTTGGTTCAATTGGGAGTGGTAATTTTGATCGTTTTTGAAGCTTAGGATGGTGAATTAGGAGCGAAGATCTGGATGGCCAGAATGTTTTGTTGAGTAAATGGCATACATAATATATGTGTAGTTGTATTGATTTTCTTTGAGATGATGAATTTCTCATGATGCGATGTCGTTGTTATTCATATGATCCACAACTCGCTGCTGGAAAACATCAACCAAAAGATCCACGAGTAAAGAGGGCTCTCGCTGGTCGCTGCTAGTTTCTGGTGCTTGGCTTGCGAGCCCAAACGAGCCGGCTCGAGCTTGATCACGAGCCGAGCCAAGCTGCCCTTTCTGGCTTGTTTCTGAAATGAGCCGAGCCGAGCCAAGCTTACTGTTCACTCGAACCCGCAACGAGCCTGGCTCGAGCCGGCTCGGCACAGCTCGTTTCCACCCCTAACAACAGGCATAGGTAGAGCTCACACATGCTCGCACGGGTTTACCCAATGGGCATATAATTGCCCCCATTTCTATGCCTGTGGGCAAAGAAAGCCCCCCATGCCTAGCTCTATTAGGGTAATTGTCCGCAGGCACGCAGGTAATCGGGCAGAATTACCATCCCTAATTAGGATCCTCTACAACACTGCAGAGATTCACCGTGTGAGCAGTGTTTTGTGTGAGAATGAATAGCGCCTGACGTGGCAATGTAGCAAATCATTGTAGCCCAGGTGGAAAAGTACTGTATGAAAAACACTGTATCACTATATCAATTGATCTCGGTCTTTGATTTTTGATCGAACGGTAGAGATCGCTCATAATACCCTAGCACTATAGATCCTCTGCATTGACTCTTTCAATGCAAAGGATCCCAATGGAGAGAGTCAGGTTGTTTGCACATATCCATAGCTCAACCCCGAGGGTTTCATTTCTTGCTATGCATGTTACTCCAACTTTATTCCAACATATATATATATATATATATATATATATATATATATATATATATATATATATATATTCCTTTTTAGCCAATTAAATTTCTTCATCTGATTGCTAGCTTCTCCTATTGAGAGCAATTTATTATGTTTAATAATTTTATTGTGGAAGAACTTATACCTACAAATAATTATCTACGAGAGATTCTTTTGTAAAATTGAAATTAATTAAGTGTGAGTGTGAAAACACCAGACGCTTTATTTTCTTAGAAAGATGAGTCATATACTTTTGTCCATAAATTTGTACATATGAAATAACATTGTGAGATTTATTTTTGGAAAGAAAATAGTATGTATGAAATAACATTGTGAGATTTCTAAAACCCATATGCATAAAGTTACCTCTTCCTTATACATCTCGCAAAAAAAAAAATCTTCACCTGAAAATAAAATTATTCCTTGTAATTTTGGATATTGTAAAGGATCATATCACTATTGCAGAAAAGATCATCACAAACAGTTCAAAAACATCATCACAGACGGTTTCATGAGCCGTCAAACTTTATGGGTCAGTAATGACATAAAATCATCACAGATGGTTTTTGAACCGTCTGTGATACAAACTATCACAGACGGTTATTAACGTAGAACCATCGGTGATAGTTGATGTATCATAGACGGTTTTCTGTGATAGCTTATGTATCACAAGCGATTTGTAGATGAAATCGTCTGTGATAGCTAATATATCACAGATGATTTGTCCTAAGGAACCGCCTGTGATAGTTGTTTCTTTATAAAATCTCCAAGCAGTGGCTGTTTGTGCCTTTAAAATCGGCTTCATATATATTTACATAGTTTGTAGTCCCTTGTTAGCTAACTCGATGCTTGAATTCAGTTAGCTAGCTTGCTCTTTGGGCGTTCATCCTAAACGTGCAGTGAACCACAACCTGCTTCATCGAATCTGACACACTGGAGTGTGTAATTTGTTTCATGCCAATCCTCTAAGTTCTTGTAGAATCCAACCGAATTCAGACCTCAAGTTAGCTAACAAGGGACTACGAACTAACTAACTATGTATGTATGTGTATGTGTGTGTGTATGAAGCCAGCTTTAAAGGCACAAGTAGTCACTGCTTGGAGATTTTATAGAGAAGAGATCAGGAATGGAATGGTAGGACCCTCGGACGCAAGGGAGGAGGCGCATCGGGCTCAGGGGAGGAGGGGTGTCAGGTTCGAGGAAATAATTGACCAAGATAACATATAAATATGTAATTTTTGTAAGTCATTAACCAGGATGAATTGCTCAGTTTTGAATGTTATGATTGCTTTCAGATGTAGAGTTGCACAAGATGTAATCTTGGCCTTCTCGATACTTGCCAATATTCTTTTATCAATTAAATGTGATAACAATAAATCAGACTTTTAAGCTCAAATAATACTTCACTAGAATGTCAAGAAATAACTTCTAAAACAGCAGTTTTATACTTTCAGTCATCAGAAGGTTATTCAACTAACAGTATGCAGAAATGCTTTATTATCATATTAGCCAATTAGTAACCAGTTAAATGAAAACTGAACATGATCACTAATCTCAAATACTAGACATAATCACTAATCTCAATAAAATAGACAATCTACATTTAGTAAACCAGCAAAAGTATAGAACACAAAATCTGTCCAGTTTCAACTGAGAACAAAAAATATGAGAACTAGCTGCTTAGTACAAATTGACAATGAGAAGCAATCCAAATAACACAAGTCTGATATTGCTATCACCTCAATTTCATAATATGACAATTATCCTCATCAAGCAATTACCAAAGCCTAACACAATACCAAGTCTCCCAGTGCTAGTCAAAACAGATTGAAATACAACTAGCATAGTATACTTACTAAAGTAAATCAATTCTAAAAAACAGATTCAACTCATGAAGGGATGGCAAGAACCACCAAGGATGCACTGGCTGAGTGCACCTCAGAGCAAGAGAGGAGGTGCGCCAGGCTCGAGGAGGAGGCGACGTGTGCTCGAGGGAGGGGAGGAGGCGGGCTCGGGGAGGAGGCATACTGGGCTCGAGGAGGAGGCGGCGTCGAGAACAACGGTGACGGGCTCGGGGGGGGAGGAGGGGTGTCGGGTTCGAGGAGGCGGCGGCTCGTGCTCGGGTGAAAGATCTAGACCCGCCATTATGTGGTAATGGAGTTTTGGTGATTAATGATAAATCTAATTGGGAGACTAACACTTTTATTGATATACATATTGTGTAGTCTTATTTGGATATAAAGGTGAAAATCATGAAGGCATGCAAGTGATTAAGTGATTAATGATAAATGCACTTGTGAGACTAACACTCCTATTGTTATATCAAGTTTAGTCTCAGCTTGGATATAAAAGCAAAAATCCAAACATGTATGTATTCATTAATGACAAATCTATTTGTGAGACTAACAATTCTATTGATTATCTATTGCTTAGTCTCGTTTGGATATAAAGATGAAAATACAAGAGGTATGCATTCTACTTCTTCTTATTATATCTTGTTGCATTCCTCGGATCCAAAATATAGGTTAAACTCCACCAAAAAGGTTAACTTGGATATGCGCATATGTTTCCATTACACATTTGTGTATGCACACATTTTGGGGGAGTTCATTCTATATTTTGTGGTTTCATTAGTATTGATCCATATTCTCTTTCCACATATATTAAGGATCTTTACTTTGAAACATATCCTTGAATATATTTAACTTGTGTAGTTAGTATATTCATATGAGTATATGAGAACATATGAAACTTGTGTAGTTCATGGATGTTCATATATCCTTGAATATATTTAACTTGCGTAGTTAATATATTCATATGAGTATATACAACTTGTGTAGTTTGTATACACTCATATTTGGTATATATAACTTGTGTAGTTCATATATACTTGTATGTGAGCATATGAGACTTGTGTAGTTCATATATGCTCATATATCCTTGAGTATATCTAACTTGTGTAGTTAATATATTCATGTGAGTATATACAACTTGTGTAGTTTGTATACACTCATATTTAGTATATACAACTTGTGTAGTTCGTATATACTTGTAGTATATATAACTTGTGTAGTTTATATATACTCATGGCCTTGTTGTTTCATTAGTATTGATCCTTGTGATCTACTTTGAAACATAACTCTTGAGTATATATATAACTTCGTGTTTATATATACTCATACCAATTACATTCAATTATTTGAAATTGTGTTGTGGGACTAACATGTGTGCTAAGATGTTTCAAGGCTTAGTCCTGGAGTTTGAGTGATGACATAAAAAGGAAATGCAAAGGTGATAAAAGATCGACATGACTCAAGACAAAGGAGTCATGCACTGCATTTCGAAAAGCTTCTGGAAGAAGTTCAGTGGAAATCGGTATGACCGCATTTGGTAAGCGGTACTACCGATGTGCGGTAGTACCGGAGTTCATGTGGCGGAATTACCGCGTAGCGGTATGACCGCAAATATGTTGGCGGAACTACCGCAACCCGGTTGTTCCGTTTGTTATGTGGCGGTATGTAAATTCCAGAGAAGGTATTTTTCTGTATTTCTCGAGCCTCTGGAAATCGGTAGTACCGCATCTAAGAAACGGTACTACCGGAGAGCGGTATTACCGGATGCTAGTTGGCGGTAATACCCCACCTTCAGTAATGGCTTGTTCAAAAGCATTTATGCAGGTATATCTTGGTAATTAATGTTAATGACATTGTGGGACTAACATTTTTCATGAGTTGGATGAATAGGTTGTGTTCCAGGGTGATGAAGACTTCGGATGGCATCATGAGTTGATCGTCATCAAGTCAAGATTCAAGAAGAGGATGCATCATGTATTGATGCATATCAAGATCTCGAAGAAGAAATGATCATGAGTTGATCATCAAGTCAAGAGAAGACTCATCATATGTTGATTGAGGTCAAGTAAAGGATGCATCATGGGTTGATGCATATCAAGACGATGACCGGACTTGAAGTGAAGATGTGCGTCATCAACCTTCAAGAAGATGCTCAAGGCAAAGGTATGACTAGCTAGGGCTAAGGATATGTTCCTAGTCTTTTACCGGTCTTGGTGTTTGGTTGGAAGACCGGATTGCTAGTATAGGTTGCCGTACTATTAAGAGGGGTCTTGTCTAGTAGCTTGAGTCTCATTATGTGTTGATAGCTCAATCTTGCTTGCTCCAGCTCACCGTGGCATGATGCTATTATTTGCGAATGTGTTTTGCAAATAGTCGAGGCTCATGCGTCTAATCCTTGTAGCATGTGACTATACTTTGCAAATGTGTTTTGCAAATGATTGAAGTCCATGTACCTACTCCTTGTGGCATGATCTAAGTTTGCAAATGTGTTTTGCAAATGGTTAAGATTCATGTGTATTCCCTTGATATGGTCTAAGATTGCTTGTTGCTATTTCTTTGGATTTAGACCATGGTAGTGGCTCTTTTGAGTTGTGCTTTTTGATTTGATCAAATGTGGTTGTGATCAATCAAATAGGTAGGTTGTGTAGCCCTCTGAATAAGCTTTCAATAGAGTCCAAGATCACTTAATTCCGACATCGGAGTCAAAAGTTATGACCTTTTTACCGAGTGTCGTCTGTACTGAAAATTGGGCTGCGGTAGTACCGCCCGTATAATCATGTGAGTACCGCACCAATGTCAGAACGGCTAGTTTTGCTGATTTCAGCTCCCAACGGCTAGTTTTTGTTGTGGGGGCTATAAATACCCCCTTGACCGGTTGAGAGACAATCTTTGGCATCCCATTGAGTTCCTTTGAGCTAAGAGCAAGCCCTCTACTCCCATTTGTGCATGTGTTGCACTTAGTGAGGTTTGAGAGACAAATCCTATTGCATGTGTTGCATTAGGTGGTGGATTTAGTATCCACGAGAGCTTTGACACTTGATTGGTTCAAGTGAAAGTTGGAGACTTGTTACTCTTGGTGTTTGCCGACACCTAGACGGCGTGGAGGCGTCGTGGTCCGGTGATCTTCTCAAGTGAAGCTTGTGAGAAGGCCCGGTGTTTGTGAGTGGCTTGGTGCTCGCTATCTCCGGAGTGGAGTAAGAGCAACCCTAGTGGAGCGAGGTGTTGATACCTCGGAGGAAGGCTTAATTTGTGGAGCCAGCCCAATTGGTTTGGGTTTTCCTCAACGTGGATTATGGGAGACCGGTAAGTCTCCGACCACCACGATAAAATATCATTGTGTCCCGTGTGCTTCTTGTGATTAGCTTTCATATGCTTTACTTTGTGCAATTTACATTCATTGTATAATTTCTTATTCATTGTGTATGATTGCAATAGTATTATTTACATTGCTTAAATTGAATTGCTTACAAGTCCATACTTGATTGGTTATTATCAATAGACTTGTATTGTTGGTGCACTTAGTTGAACCTAGTTGATTTAGGCTTTAATTGTGCAAAACCGTATTTGTATTAGCTTCCGCATTAGAAATCGGTTTTAGCGCATAGAAGTTTTTAAAACGCCTATTCACCCCCCCTCTAGTCGGCCTCCTCGATCTTACATCGGGGAGGAGGCAGCGGGCTCGGGGGAGGAGGTGCGCCGGGCTCGAGGAGGAGGTAGCGATGGGCTCGAGGGAGGAGAAACTTAATGTTTGAGTGGGAGGCGTGGGCAAACCCTAGACTCCGAATATAAATAGGGTTGTAAATCACAGACAGTTCGAAAGTAGAATCGTCTATGATAAATACACATCACAGACGGTTTTAAAGTAAAACCGTCTGTGATAAATACATATCACAAATAGTTCCAATAAATAATCGTATGTGATAATAAACATTCTCATATACATAAATGCAAATTCAGAACATATGACACATTGACATATTAGTAAAGCATTAGTTTGAGCTCAAAGTCTGATTTGTAGTTGTCATATATTAATTAGTGAAGAATGTTGACAAAAATAGCAAGGAATTATATCTGAATATTTGCTAAAACTATGCTAAAACCGCTAATTTTACGACAATATGCTTTACTTCAAGTAGTTCGACACGTTTACAAAGAACTTAGTGTACTCATGCCTAAAGCTATAGTTGTCGTTGTAGAAGATGACATAGTCGTCCCACCCTATCGACACGTTGCATCCGGTGTTCATGCACCATTGGCCATCCTCTGGCAGCGCCAACACCCAACCCTGTGGCCCGGCCATCTTCTTCCACATCGCTGCTTGGACCGCGTCCTCAGCGAGCCTCCGGCACCGCTTGCACTCCCAGTTGGTCCTCTTGGCCATCTCGCACCCGCCGCCAGCTGGCTCGCCCTCGACTTGGCTGATGTAGTGCTTCCCAACATCGCGCGCCTTGCCAGCTGTGTAGAGGAGGAGGCCGAGCACGTAGCCCGCGGTCTTGTGGCCGGCGAAGGTGGCGCCGCCCATTCGAGGCCGTCGAGGCCGCGCTGCATGTCCTAGTGCGTGAAGACGAGTGTGAGGCTGATGATAAAGCAGGCCTCCGGGTTGTCGGCGCCAACTAGGTGGTTGACGATGACGAGGTAGCGCTTGTTGTTCATCCACTTCATCGCCTCCTCCCGCTCCAGCGTCACGCGCCTCCCCACGGCGCGCTCCTTGGACGACTTGTACGTGGCCTTGCGTGGCTCGTAGGCTGCAAAGGTCAGCCGTAGGCTAAGGAGAGCTCACGGCCACGCGGCCGACGATGTCAATGACGACCTCGTGAGGAAGAACGACGACGATCACTGACCTCCTCGCCTTGGTCCTTGCCTTCATGCTCCGCATGCTCACCATGGCGCGTGATCGACGGTATTAGCTAGCTACGTATGTATTGATCAATACCGTGCATCCCCACCATGGCACGTGATGATTATTCTTATAAGACAAGGAGTAATGTCGGTGCGCGAGACGAAGAGACGCATTGTGCGGGAGCCAAAATATTGAATTAGCACAAACGGTTTTTATTCAAAACCATGTGTGACGTCTGTAATCATAGATGGTTCTTATTAAAAATTGTCTGTGATGAGGCCTCCAGCTTGAGTTGTAAAGATAGAATTACTTTCCCTGAGAAGATAGGAAAAGGAGTGTCAATCGTATTTATGAAAAATAATTCCCGAAAAGATGTTGATACTTTGGTTACCAACGATTTATTCGGAGCAGATTTTAATAAATCCTATATATCCGTTGGACTTCTGTCTTTATTCGTTTAATCTTGCCACAAGTTGTTGGCCTATAAATAACTTTCAGAAGGACGGAATTAAGAAAAAATCACTCACAAACTTTCCATCTTTTCTTACTTCCATTTCTTCTTAAAGTTCTCATCTCCACACCCTTCTAGTAAGACAAATGTCACATCCTAAATTTTGGTTTGTGTTTCAAATGTATAAAAACTAGGAAAATTTAAAGCTTTTGTTGAATCTTGTGGTTATTTGAATTTTTTGGAAAACCTTTTCAAAAGATTTGTGGTTTTTCCAAAAAAAAAAATCTTATGATCATCCTCTGGGAATATATTTTTCCTAGGTTCTTGATCACCCTTGTGGCTCTTCGGAAAAATTTCAAATTTTTTAGAATTTGTTTGATGTTTCTTTTGAACGAGTCAAACCTTTCAGCTCCTTGGTCAACCTTAGATCAGAGCCTTGAGGATTGTTTGGAGAAAAATGCTCTACATAAAAACTTTAGGAATTTTACACAAGGTCAATCCTAGAGTCAGCACTCTCCTGTAAAAATTTCAGAATTTTTGGAGCTGTGCAACTCTATCTAAAAATCTTTCTAAATTTCAGCTTAAAATTCATGCCCTAGTCAACTTTGATGTTGGGCTCAGGTCAGACCCGAGCCTAACTCAGTCTCTTGGTTGAACCCAACCCTCTTGGCGCGCTCAAGCCAGCCTCTCAAGCGCGCGAGCCCTGTGAGCCGTCTGATCCCCATCGAGCCGTCCACGTTCGTGGTGTCGTTCGGACCTCCGGATGCGCCAACCCTTCCTAGCCGTTGGATTTTGATCCAACCGCCTCAGTGCGTCACCCTTTTGCGCACCCGGGTGGTTCAAATCGGCCCCAACCTCTTGGTTCAACCCAACCACCTAAACGCACCCTCGGGCTCGTTCTTAGTGGCGCGTTCCTTGTGGACCATTGGATTTCTTTTGGGTTGTCCTGATGCATTGAAACCTTCGAACCTCCGAATGTCCCTTTCAATCCTGACCCTTGGATCTCCATCAGACCGCCCTCGTTGCTTTGGAGCGTTCGGATCGCACGGTTGCCTCTTTCAATCGTGGCTGTCCATTTCTGATCTGACCGTCAAGAGTTTTGGCTCGGGACTTTTGACTCAACCTAACCCTCTAGCTGCTTTTGACTCGAGTCACCTTGTTTTGTTTCACTGACTAGTGGGCCCCACCGAGTCTATTCTTCTCCTTCCTTTGGCTCGAGCCTGTAAGCGCATGCGCCATGGCAGGGAGGGAGACAACGCCTGGTCACCTCTGTGTGTCCTCGCCAACGGCTCTAAACCCCGTTTTCGCCTCTTGTCAATGTTTAGCCCCCAAAGTCTTGGTCCTCACCTGCTCCTATCAACTCTTTCGGCCTTGGTAGTGCTTTAGGCTTGTCCGCCATTAAGGCTCGGTCCTTGCTCCACCGTTGCTCTCCGGCTATTTAAGGCCTTTGAGCTCCCTCTCGTGTTTTTTTTCCAGCACCCCTTGGTTACCCTAACTTCCTCTCTGCTCCTTCGAGCTCTAACCCCAGAGAACCCCAAATCGCCATTGACGGCCAGAGCCAGCTCTTCTTCGCCGCCGGTGCTCCAGTGGTTTCCTTGCCTTTTCTTTCGCGCCCTTTTGCGCCTCTCCTCACCTTAATCTTTTCCCTTAACTCAAATTTGGGTTGCCTTCACAGGAATCACCTAATTTTGGCTTTTGTTCATTGCGGCCTAAGATCACCCCCATTCGTCCCCAACTCCGGTAAGGACCTCCTCTCTTCAATTCTTTGCTCTTAGACCATCCCTGAGCCCTATTGAAGCTAATATGATCACCCGGTCATGTTCTTTTTGCTCAGGCCGTTGTCCCCGCGTTGTCGTCCTCAGTGTCGGTGAGCTTCTTCGTCGCCGGAGCTCCTCCGACCATCTCCTAGCCTCTTCAGCTTAAGGTAGCCCCCTTGTAGTCCCTAGTTGGTTGGGCACTCGCTTTCTTAGACCGCTGAAGAGCTCTTTAGCTATTTCTGTTTTGGTCGTGCCTTGCACCGCCGCCCCTCTCCGGCTCCGCCATTGAGAGTACCCTCTGTAAGTGCGCAGCGCTATTGTGAGCCCGTACGTGCCCTTGGTTTGCGCCGCCGTGACCGGAGTCGCCGGCGGTGAGCTCAGTTTTGAGCTCGGGCTCATTGTCGTTTGGGTCAACACTGCAGCGTTGTCGTTAGGACATTGATTTTGCTCATTAGTTACTTAATCATTGTTGAGTAATTAATGACTGTCTTAAAAGGCTAATGTGTCACTTACTTGTGGGCCGTGATTTTTCATTGTCATAAGCAAAGACCACCCTCTTGGTCTTTTGCAAATACAACCCTCACGACCACCTTCTCGGTCGTTTTTGCAAAGACCATCCTCTTGGTCTTTGGCAAAGACCACCATCAGGACCTCCCGGGGTTGCATCCGAGCCGTTCCAGACCTCTCCTTGTAGATCTGGACTGTCAGGACCTCCTCTTCACCCTCTGTGGTCTTTTTGCAAAGACCACCTCCTTGGTCCTTTTTGCAAAGACCACCCCTTTTGGCTTCAACCTCTGGCTCGTGGGCTCGCACACTTAAAGCCCCCGCTTTTGTGTGCGCAGTGCTAGTTGATCTTTGGGCCATTTGTTTTTAGATCTGTGATCCAGATCTCTTGGAACTTTTGGACCTCCGGATCTTCACTTGCGCTCTGAGCCGTCCATCTTTAGATCGATGCTCCAAATTGATTGAGGCATTCGGAAGTCCGAATGTCACTCTCTCTTTTTGGTCGTTCGATTTAATCCAACTGCTTGGATTCGTGGGCCGTTCGCGCGGGCGATCCTCCCATGCGCTTGGGTCGTTGGATTTGATCTCTACGGCCCAAGTTTTTCCCGCTTTGAATTAGTATTAAGAAAATCAGTTAATCCTTTCGTTTGTGAGCTGTTAATTGCTGTTAACTTCAAAATTGCTTAAGTAATTCATTTTAACTCATTTTTAGTTGATTCAAATTTTGTTGGCTCTAATTTTAACTGAGATTTAATCTAAAATTGGTTGGAAGCTTGGTTCTATTCCAGAACAAGTTGTTAGTGGATTTAATTTTCGGTTGGCTTTATTGTTACTCTAAAAATTCATTTAACTTGAAAATTACATAAGTTTTTCTCTGTAGCTCCTTTTTGAGTAAAATCAAGTTTGTTGGCTTCCTCTGTTAGTGTGCTTAAGTGTAGATTAGGTTTTGAGCATGTTGCTGCCTCTGGAGGTATTTTGTTGCATTTATCTTGTGCACTTTTTCTTGAGTTTGAAAAATCATAAAAAATGCATCCTAGCTCCAAATGGGGTAAATCAAGTTAGATTGTTCATCTCATGTGGTGCTTTGTTTTCCATAAAAATTTTAGGTGCACCACCTCTCTGGAAAATTGTGCCAAAATTTTAATTTCAGATAAAGAGTAACCGAAGTGGATTTTTCAGCCTTTTTCCAACAGACTGATATTGTTTTGGGTGTATCTTTTGATTGGTACATCCAAATCAGTTGATTTTTGTTGCTAACTTCCTTAAAAATCCTGCTCTTCCTGCTATGTAAATATCTTGGCTATTTGTTGACCTTGGTTTTTGAGTCTTGTCGTTGTTCTTCGTTCTTATCGGTTCTTCTTGTTTCTTTCGTTAGGTTCCGAAGAGTTCTGTGAGTACGAGAGTGACCCTTTGTAGCAATAAAGCTACCAGCAAGGCAAGCAGTTGTTTCCATTTGATCATATTGATCCCATTACTCTTAAAGTCTAATATCTTATTTGTAAAGAATATGTATGCATGCTGATTTGTGTCAAAGTTAATTTTGTCAATTAGAGGTAGCTAATCCTATTGCATTGTTTCCCTAAAATTATCTACCCCTGCCACTAATCTAAGTTAATATTCTCACTGGTGAATTAGAGCCCGGTGGATGATTTATGGTCTTTTATTTCCTTATTCGATGTCATGCTTAGCAATGCTTAGTTACCGGTAGAATTGGGCGGTTATCGACTTAGTCGATGATCTTGATCACACAAACCTTATTATTACCTATGCCCAGCACCTTGTGATGTTTACTTTGTGAGAACTAAAACTAAAAGCAAAATATTTTAGACTTGGGCACATTGGTGTGATGGTGTGATCTTTTGGTGTGAATGGAATGGTGCCCGAGTCAACAAGGACCGAACATCTTGTTACACTAAACCAAGCATTTTTGCTTGCTAACCACACTGGAGGGATATGGGACCTCTCTTGACTTAGTACTTTAGGAGGTGTTAATTAATGAGTCGCTGGTGGTAGTTATAGAGAAAAATGTTCGTTGTTGGGATGAGAGGGATGGATTCTTTTCTAGGTTCTCCATACCAGGAGCACCCGCAGTTGCTTCGACTGGGCCGGTGTGTCCGACTCAACATGTGGGGTCCTTAGTGGGAGCCCGTAACGGCGATTCACTAAGGGTTAACCCCCATACATGCGACTCTTAATTAATACAATTCATTGGAAATATCTCATAGGACTTAGCCGTGCTGGCATACTAAAGGAAGTGTGCTTAATAGCTTGGTAAAAAGGCGGTCTGAAGTGTGGGTACATTGGTACACCCCTGCAGGATATAATCTATTCGAATAACCAAGTTCTTGGTTATGGACACGCTTGGGGAAGTCTTTTGAGAGTTAGACTATAATCTTTCATTAAAACTTGAATTGGGTGGTACGAACGGGTAATTCGTGCTATTTGTTATGATAGCTATTGGGTTAGTCATCTCCAGGATGTCTTTATGTTATTACTTATTGTCTTGCTGTTATTTGAGCAAATAAAATCAGATTGTTAAAACTGCTTTCAATCTATTACTTATTGCAAATAAAATCTGTTTTATGCTGAAAATGAACCTTAAAGCCTTATCCTTTGATTAAGCTTGCATATAGTTATATCTAGGTCTGTTACTCGTAAGTCTTGCGAGTACATTTTTGTACTCATTTGCATTGCTTAACTATTGCAGAGGAGGTTAATCCCCAAGGGGTTAACTTTGGTGAGGCGGACTTCACTTTGGACGACTAGCTTAGCGGCCCGGTCGGATTGCCTTGTGGGTTGTTGGCAAACCGGTTGGCTTTTGTTTTAGCCATCTTATGGCTTGTCGCTTTCACTGTTATTTAGTTCTTTATCTTGTCTTGTGGTCGGTTGGTCCCTTTTGTAATAGCTCTGTTTCGTAGTCTTTTGCTTGTAAAGCTTTAGTTTCGGTATTGTATTCTTGTATGGAATTGATGCATGATTTTGTAAAAGGGGTGTGTGTACTGCATTCCTGGGAAGTACATATTTTCCCGAGGCACATGATATTTTGTTTGTGATGCTAGAGTCAAATAGAAGACTAAGCATTACAAGCTAAATACCCCGGGGTCTCACAACAAAATTCACGGAACAAATTGACTTTTGACCACCGTGGAAAGAACAAAATCCATGGATGACTTCAATTAAGGTGGTCAGAAAGTCTGTTTGGTCTATGGATTTGAAGTCTTCAAGAAAAAAGGTGCCTACCGGATTACATATCTTCTAGTAGAAAAATAACATCCCTACGATCAAGTGAGCATGTACTTCATTGTCTATGATATGTAACTTCCGATCAAGTGAAGTACGATACTACTTTCTTCTGTTGAAGTTACACATCAAAGACAGTGAAGTTACACATACAGAACAAGGTGCCTACCGGATTACATATCTTCTGTTAGAGATCAACTTCAACCACTTTAAAAGATCAATCCCGAGGAACTGATTGAAATCGACTAACCAGTTGTATCTCATTACAGATGATTCCAATAAATAACCGTATGTGAATTTAGTAATATCACAGACAGTTCTTCAACATGAACAGTTTATGATACTTCACAGACGGTCTTCAACAAGAACTATTTGTGATACTACCTCTTCACAGATGGTTTTTAGCGTAGCCAGTAACACAGACGGTCGCTAAACCAAAACCGTCTGTGATTATATTTATATCGATTTGATGTAAAAATGCTCGTGATAAGGCGCCCAAGATAGCCTTTTGTAGTAGTGTATGTAATATGCCTTTTTGAATTGACTAACCAAATCAGTGTTTCTGTCCGGTTATTGGCAGATATTAAAGTGATAATGCACACAGCTAAAACATAATAAACACTATTCCTTTTTTTGCAATTATAAGTAAGACGCACACGCACACCATACACACACGCGAGTGTGCCCGCTTAGCACATGCCTAGATAGACATAGGCTAGAGGTAAATCCACGACCTCACAAAAATCATATTGAAGCGCATTCGTGTGTGTAATAGGTGGGCACCTGGATTTAAACCCTAGTGGGCGGAGTCATACACCCACAACTCCACTACTCTACCAAAAGGTGGTTCTCATAATATAGAATGTTCACATGTTCGTCAGCAATATTAAAATAATACTACACCCGATTTTGTTGAAAATGAAGAAAATGTCTAAGAACTACACATTCTACTAGCCAAAATTCATCATATACCGTGTTTCACTCTAGCTGTTTAGTCCTTGAAAAACAAAGTGTTAAACAGTGAAGATGCAATTAATACAAGAAGTTTTTTTGTTGTCAAATGTAAGATGGAGAACAAAAACTATTTTCAGATACTATCTAAAAATAAGGAAAAGAATGATTTGTTTAAAGATGCGTGAAATTGTAAGCTAATCCTCATAGTATTCTTTCTGCGCCATTTCATTTATTTATTTATTCCTATTGTTCCTCAATAGAATCAGCATGTCATCGGCAACCCCCAAGTTGGACTCCTAAAAGGGCAACCAAGTTGAGATTTTTTATGTACAAAGTTGATGATGAAAGAATCATTAAGCAGATTGCTTTACATAGTTGATGACGAAAGAATCATCCTTTTCCTCTCCTTGTTCTCTCATCTCCTGGTAATTAACAAAGTGGTCAGGGTAATGGGTCAGTATGTGCTTGGCTTATGTGAGATTTGGTGAAGGTAAAGGCAGGTCATGACTCATGATGCTCTAAGGTCTGTAACGAGCACTAGCTTTTCACTTCTTTCAGCAGCCCAAGAAAATACAGTGGATTTCATGTGCTTCACCAGCTTTCTTGTTTGAAAATCTATCATCTCCCATTCTTTTTAGAATACAGTGATACAGTGATGATGGTAATGGAGCACTAGTTTTGCATTAACTTGGTGTTCAAGGGGTGTTCTCACGTGCCTCTCCTGGAAAATGTTTTGAGGACCATCGGGCCCAATACATAATAATATTTTTACATCTTCGTAATAAAAAAAAGTACCCTTCAAAAAAAAATCAGCCTAACCATGCCGAAGGTCCAAAACTTCTACTTTTACAAAATAGCAAACCACTTATATTACATCATATATACATCTGCATGTCATGCTAAAATATTTCATGGATTTGATTCGCCAAAAAAACATTTTTTTTTAATGTATTTGGGTTTGAGTAAGGATATTTTGATGATGGATGCATACAACCTAACATTGAGTAGGTGACAACTCTAGACCCCACATATGTGGTGCTGATACCAACCTATATATTTTTGTGAGTATCAGGGAAGGGGATAGTAGAGTTGGACATTTTCATTCAAATGGCCTTCTCCTTTCCTTTTTGTTTGGAGGTGAAGCACCATCCATCCTAAAATGGGAAGCGCTGCTTCAACCCAAAGGGAAGAAATAAGGTGCAGCATCAGCGACAGGGTTTGTGTAGGATTTTCAGAAACAAGCTAGGAATTATTGTGAGAGTTGTCTGGAGCAAAATACTTCTGCTTGGTGTATGGATGTTTGTCTACCGTCACACAATCAAACTAGAACAATTTGTAATGTGCAAAAAAAAAACCGATCCAAAATCGGTGATTGTGAGAAATATGACGTTTTAGCTGTTGTTTGGAAGAGAAAATGGAATTCTAATTATTATGTACTAGCTGACAATAAAACAATATGCCTTTAAGGATGAACCGGTGCCCTAGCTAGTGGTAGGAGCGAGGGTGTTCATTCTCACTTACCTGGGTTCGATCCTTGAGTTTATATGGTGTCTTTATTTAATCAGAGTACACACGTATGTGTTCAATAGTAAAGTATATACCCACATTTAGTGGCCGCACGTGTATATGCCTGTGACGTGAGTAGGTTTTGCGTACGATGTGCATAGTCCAAAAATCCATTTATACTAAACCAGACTTCAGTAGTGTTCTCTTATATATAACAAGTTATTCTTAATCTATGTGCCACGCATAGCGTGTGTTTATATGCGATGTTTAGTGAAACATATGTTTTCGGATTCCTAAAACCAGATTATTGCACTTTAAGCATTTCTTGCAGGTTTTATGCCGGAGACCCATGCTAATGCACAGCCTCTTGTCTTCTATGAGAAGACGGACGCGTCTTAATTTGCAGTCGTGTTCACAAGTTTGACATGAACATCTTCCACCGTGGCACATAAAAGGACACTGCACTATGTAGGAGTTTTTGGCTAAAATAGCGTTGTTGGTGTGCACAATAGCAAAACTAGCCCCCTACGTACATCAAAGGCAAAAACAGCATTTTATCCATGCCCCAGAGGATCGGATTTGCCGAGGTCGCGACACATGGCGAATCCGGCCCTAGGGGCGCGAAAATGCCTCGTCCGGCCCTAGGGGTGTGAAAATACCTTCGTCCAGCCCTTAGGGGTATGGAAATACCCTCGTTCGGCCTCTAGGGCACGGATTCTCTCTCATCTAGAAAAACACCAATTGTAGGAATTTCTAAATATAGAAAATGAGCTCCAAAAATTATGAAATATTTTGTGGAGTCTTCCTGACACAGTGTACTTTCTTGTGTATTTTTTCTAGAATTGATATGTTCTGTATTTTTCTTGACAATTCCTTTAAGGCTAATGTTTGTAGGAATTTCTAAATATAGCAAATGAGCTCTAAAAATTATGAATTTTTAAGCCTCCTGACACAGTGTAATTACTTATGTAACGTTTTCATAATTTTATATGTTTTGCATTTTTCTCAAAAATCCCTTTAAGACTATTGTTTGTATGGAAATGAAATAATCAATTTGAGAAAAAAATTTAAAAACATGGTCAAAATACTTTCCACATTTATTTTAAGTATAATTATCCCAAATTTACATTTTTTTTTGAAATTTTCTAACCCCTAGGGTCCGGATGTGCCTTGTCCTAACCTTAGGGGCCCCTAGGGTGCGGTAGCTCTCCTTTATTTTTCAAAAAAAAAAAACTAAAATCTTGATTTCGGCGTCCCTGATTCTCGCTAAAATCTAAAAATTATTGTTTGATATGATTTTTATCACATGTGGTAATACCCCCTCCTTTGACAACGAAAGTTTGGTTTGATCAGCAGGGCGGGCCAGAGCTAGCTAGCTAGGCCTAAGCTTAGCTGATCCATGCATATAGAAATAGCTAGCTAAATGGTTAATATATATGTTTGCTACCTTCTGTGATTTTTTTAGTGCGGAATCGGTGCTATTTTTGCTAATTCGTTCACGTGGACTACTTTTGCTATTTCACTTCAGAAAGAGTGTCATTTTACCCCAAAACTGATATTGTGTCTCTGCATGTCATATGTAGTCTGTCGGATCGAGAATTGGATGCTCAGAAGAGAGGGCACATGAGGAGAGGATTGCATGAGCCGCGAATTAAAATACGCGTATTTGATCAGGTGTCTTTGCAGCTTATCTAGTCTATGGTACAATATAGTACTAAAGAATGTCATCCACATTAAACTGACAAGTTAACAAAGAATGTCCTATGTGATCGAAGTACATATGATAATTACCCCCTCTACCGACTGTGTTGCGCTGTGATTTCATATGTAAAAATTTAAGAATTTTTTATACATGTGATAATACATTTTTGAAATGAAATAACACGATTTCATCTAAAAAATTTGTTTTAATGATTTTGTGACATCTTGGGAAGTATGGTTTCACTTTATTTATGTATTAGTTAACAACGGTTTTGTGGAATGAAAATTTTGGTACATGTGATAATATTTTCTTCTTCTTTTTTACTTACCTTTACCTTATTCTCATCGTAGTCTCCATAAAGAAGATAAAAATCATATCAGAATATTGCCGTGAATTCAAAGTACAATTTTCTCTACATCCTAGTCGACTTCGGGTACCAATATTATTTTTTCTTGTGCTTTGAGTAGTACTAATCATACTATTACTTTTACGATTTACGATTTTTAGTTTTATCTGATATGATAACTCCCTAGGGATATGTCGGTGTCGTCACCGAGTGAGACGATGGCAACGACGAGATTCAACATGTTGTGGAAAGTATTTTGAGCATGTTTATGAATTTTTTCTCAAATCAATTATTTCATTTGCATACAAACAATGGTGTTAAATGAAATTTTGAGAAAAATACAGAATATATACAATTATGGAAAAATGACACAAGAAATTATAATGTGTCAGGAGCATTCAAAAAATATTTCATAATTTTTGGTGCTCATTTGATATATTTAGAAATTCCTACAAACGTTATACTCAAAGGAATTTTTGAAAAAATGTAGAATATATAAAATTCTGGAAAAAATACACAAACAAGTACACTGTATAGAAGCCTCCACAAAACATTTTATAATTTTTGAAGTTCATTTACTATATTTAGAAATTCCTATCAACAATACTTTTTTGGAGGAGAGAATCCGCACCCCTAGGGTGGACTAGGGTATTTCTGTGCCCGGGGACCGAATGAGGGTATTTTCACGTCCTGGGGTCTGGACGTGGTATTTCTGCGCTCTTAGAGGCCGGACGAAGCATTTCCGCGCCCATGGGGGCTGGATTCGCCATGTGTCGCGTCCTCGGCAAGATGTCATTTTTGCATTTGATGCGTGGGGGATTAGTTTTGCTATTGCGTACGCCAACAACATTATTTTAGCTAAAAACTCGCTATGTAGAGACACCCTAAAAAAAGTACACCAAGTAGAACATATAAACTACAACTTTGAATTTAACTCCTAATTATCTACCACGATTCAAAGGTATAGGAAGCAACATATATCTCCGGCAGTACAAGTTTCCAAAGTAAAAAAGCATAAGCCTGTTTCATTGAAGATTCTTGGACAGGACACAACACAAGCTAGATTGTACTCCCTATGTTGAAGAATGCAGGGTGTTTTGGATATCAGTCTTTAACATGTAATTTTGATAATAATAATAATTATATAAATATATTTCTAAAATAATACAAAATTATTATATTACAAAATATTTTTATGATTATTCTAATAATCCTATTTTTATATGATTAATATAAATAGTTTATATATATATATATTAGTGATCAAAATTTAAAAAGTTTGACCACACTTTTTCTAAAAATCATATGTCTCTGGACGGGGAGTAAATTTGTAAGGACACAAACTTAATGAAAAGTAAGGGTCTGAAAAAGTAAAATCCGTACCCAACGCGTTAAGAATCTATTTCTGATATGATGATATCTAAACCCTAGCTGCATGAATTTAAGTCAAATATGTTTAGCTGAGGTAATCAGCCAAGCAAGAGGCTAGCGATAGTAGTACAGTACAATGACTTTTTCTAACCTTTACCACAGCATTAATTTTTTTTTCCCACCCGATGACAAGAACAAGATCAGCAAGAAAACAACAGAAACTGTCAAAATTCCACCGGTGCCAGCGTGCCACCGCAGCCCCACTCCCTCCCTATCCATCTACAGTGCGTCCATTCCAAGAGAGAAAAAAGAGGCCTCAAAAGAAAGAAGAAAAGATACAGAGAGAGAGAGAGCGCAACGGAAAGCAACCGAAGCGAGCCTCTCCTTTTCCTCCCACTGCCCCCCCATTCCCACAGGAATCACGCACTCTTCAATCGCCTCGTCTCTTCCTCCCTCCCTTCCTTCCTCTGGTTGATCTGTATCTTCCCGTTTCCGTGGGTGCTCGGGCTTGGTCCGTTCGAGAGAAGAACGGATTTTGTTTTGTTGGTCCGTCATCTCTTGCAAGGAGCTGAATTTCAGCTCCATTTGCAGGCAGGCTGTTGCTTTGGATTCCGGCGGTTTGTCGTTTCTTTGTTTGGCGGGTTTGTTTCTTGATTTGGGAAGGGCGTCTTTAAAAGGGAAGGATTGAGGATTCTGTGCGGTTTAATGGTGTCCTGCAAGGAATTCGAGATGCAATGATGGGTTCTTGGGTTCTTGAAGCCAGGGGGACTCTTTGACCGGCCTTTGTCCTCCTTTTTGTTGGACAATTTTCGGCTGAATTTGCGTCAAATTTCCCAAATTTTGGGGGGTTCCTGAGCTCGAATCCCCCCGGTTTCTTGATCCAGCGGCAACATGGGACTCTGCCATGGCAAGTCGGCCGCGGCCCCGGAGCTGGAGGCAGAGGAGGTGTCCCAGGTAGCTAACGGCGCGGCGACCCCTGCCGCGGCCCGCTACGGAGCCGCGTCGCTGACGCCGGCGGCGAAGCCCGGCACGCCGAAGCAGCCCAAGTTTCCGTTCTACATGCCGAGCCCGCTCCCGCCGTCGAGCTACAAGGGCTCGCCGGCGAACTCGAGCGTGGCCTCCACGCCGGCGCGCGGCGGGTTCAAGCGGCCGTTCCCGCCGCCGTCGCCGGCCAAGCACATCCGTGCGCTCCTGGCACGGCGGCACGGCTCGGTGAAGCCAAACGAGGCCTCCATCCCCGAGGCTGGCGAACCGGGGGTGGGGCTGGACAAGAGCTTCGGCTTCTCCAAGCACTTGTCCGCCAAGTACGAGCTCGGCCAGGAGATCGGGCGCGGCCACTTCGGGTACACCTGCGCCGCCAAGGCCAAGAAGGGCGAACTCAAGGGCGAGGACGTCGCCGTCAAGGTCATCCCAAAGGCCAAGGTGCAAACTTTTGTTCCTTCCCTGGGGCTAATTCTTCTGTTTAGCTCTTCACTTGTTTGCATTGCTTAGGTTTTGAATATTTTTTCTTTGTTTGGGTTTAATTAAAACTTAAATCTACTCCTGCATTGTTTATACTTGATCGAATTCGTCAATATTTTAATTCTGCTTCATTAATGCTCGACTTACTTGGACTGATGCCTGTTCTTCTCAGTTTTGTGCTCAGCTTTCTTTTGTGTGTTTTGACATGAGTTACACCTTGTTCTCGTTTTGGTTTCAGTTGCCATGCTTGTGATTTTGTCGAATTTTATAGATTGATATCATATTAGGTGATAGAGAAATCATTCATATATGATAGGAAGAAGTCCATGTAACACCCTAAACTTTGTGCGCGGGCAATACCATCATGCTAAATGTTATTTGAACTGGATTGGAAAGTTCAGGGGATCAAATGTCTGGTTTTATTGTTCGGGGTGCTAGATGGACTTTCAAAAAAGTTAAGGGTATTACATACTTCCATGAGATTTTGTTTTGGCATTGTGTACTTTGATGAGCATATGTTGGTTGCTTGAATCAAGCTTCATAAAGGACAGATTGAGAAGGCGCCTTTGTCCTCAACTTGGTTTCTTGAGTTCTTGGGGTGTTCCCTACTTCCCTTGTTGTTAGTTCTGGGAGGAGCCATGTTGCTCCACTGAAGCTTGCTTGCTGCTTTACTGCATTGGTTCCCAAATGCTGGAAGCTGCCTCTCCATCAAGACGTGGACACTGGAGAGCTTGTGATACGGATCAACGTGTAGTTGATGCGCAAGTGGCCCGATCTTTCACGGTACAGCAGCAACCCTTGGTTTCTTCTTGTGTTATCCTTGCGCAAAGCTCTTCCGAACCGAAGCAATCACAAGCCCTACTTGCTTTCTTCTTGTTCGGCCGAAGCAAAGAACAAGCAAGCAACCGGCTAGCCCTTTCCCTTCCTTGACCGAAGCAATAAGCAATATGATCAGCAAGCCTTCCTTCTTCCTTGGCCAAAGCAAAGCACAAGAACAATGTGATGGTGTTCGGTTTTGCAACAATTCACCAAGGAATAGCCAAATAGATGCAATACACGAACAAGGAATTCGCCAACCAAACTGAGAAGAAAGAATGATGAAATTGATCCACAAGGAATCACGGGGATTAGATGGGCAGCCGCCCTTCCAATCCTTGCACAGCACTCAAAACCCTATATGGGTTCCCTTCGGTTCATCACGCACAACATTTGCGCCACAATGGCTTTTCGTTTTTTTTTTCAATATGAAATTCATGCCCTCCTTACAATGATGCGGCCAAGGAGTTTTATCTCCTCCCCACGCAAGCACAACCTTGGCCGAAGCCGACTCCAACACACGCACACAATCCACTCGGATTCAAAGACCAAAACGCACACAACTAGGACTCTTCTAATTTGGAATCTAAGAGATAAAAACAGCAAAGATAATTTTGAATTCTCCCTTGCTAAAACCAAAATCATCTCAATCTAAAACCCCTATTTGCATTCTTCAACTAAAAGGAAACGTGCAATTTCAGAAAACTAAAAGAAAGAGATCAATTCAGACTCTGATTTTTAAAGAAGGATCTGAATTGGACCCTTACCAATCCACACCCAATGTGGAACCTGATCTCGGCTTCCCTTAACGTGCACGACTTCCTTTTCTAGCTCATGACTTGCCTCCTTGCGTTCCTGCCTTGCACCTCGC
Source organism: Ampelocalamus luodianensis (assembly GCA_036346255.1). NCBI lineage: Eukaryota > Viridiplantae > Streptophyta > Magnoliopsida > Poales > Poaceae > Ampelocalamus > Ampelocalamus luodianensis. The sequence goes on from CM070621.1 coordinate 42,622,832, forward strand.
ACTCCTTCCCACGCACGGCTTCCTTGCCTTTTCGAAATTGGGCCAAGTCTCCCTCTCGGTCTCCCTTGCGCCGTGGGCCTTCCACTCTCCTTGCGCCGCAAGCCCGGCTTCCTCCTTTGCTCCTCATCCCATGCAGCCCGCGCGCTAGGCCGCCACCTTGGCTCCGCATGCCATGCATGCCCGCTCGGCCTCCCATGCGCCGTGTGCAAACCTTCATGCTTCCCTTGCGCTGCACACCATCTTCCTCCTTTGCCATCCTCCCTCTCGGCTGCATGCCATTTCCTTCCTTGGCCCATCTTCCTTTCAGCCGAAACTAGGTCTTGGTTTTCTTCTTGTTACAAAGTAATGCTCAATGGAGGAATGGCACTAGATGGCAATTTAGGATTATTCACCAAGGTAGTAAAGACACTAAGGGCTGTATCAGTTTGCACATTTAATTGGTTTCATGTGATCCAAATCGTGCCATTGACTCTCCGAACCAGTTGGTGCTATCATCTTATCTCACATTTCATTGGTTGTTGAGTAGAAAATGTGATGCTGAATTGGTGACTATTAGATCTCTGAGAGAAAGGCATTAAGGCAGCGGTTGCTATGCTGCCTAACTTTAATTCTATTGAAATGTTTACCCATTCTATCAAAATTTCAGCCATTATGGGCCTTCCTATTATAATGCAATATTAACGAGAAGTATTTAATTAATATTCTGTAGTGGTTCAAGGTGCCTGGCCTTTCTACACCAATCATTACTGTTGTTTATGCAAGGCTGAATTGCTTGACAGATACTCATATTCCATGTGTTTGTACTATTCATCAATTTTAGGATGTTAGCAATGTTGGGTTTTCTCAATTTAATCTAGTCTAATAGATGGTCCGAATTGTGCAGTCATGTCGTTGACTTGTTGCTCAGCTTCCTTCTACTGATTTCTCTACTTGATAACGTTAACTAATACATAAAGCAAGTGAACTCGAACGATATTAATTAGAACTGTATGGTTTTGTTTCATATATTTATTTTATTTAGTATGTAGTTGGCCTTTTTGTCTATCGTTGTGTAATTTGTGTACTGACGGCACTAATGCCTGCACGGGGCATCTCATTTTTTGATACCTATAATTGATGTCTTGTTGTCTGTCTTGTGCTCTGCTATACCATGTTAAGCTGGACAGTTGTTTCTCATAACTTGCGCTCAGAGGTTTGCTTGTTTTTCCTGTTAGTTGGTTAATGGGACTAACCAAAATTTAGCAAAATTGTGCTGCCTAGTCCTCTTATCTCTTGGGGGCAAAACCAGATCGGCATATTGTTATTACACACATTGTGTAGTTGGACCTAACTGTTCAGCATATTGTTATGTAATTATCTAGTAATTTTTAAATGCCATTATGATTTAAGCTAAGGAGGTTTAAAAATCTGGCTGATTTTTGTGAGGAAATTTGAGCCTACAAAGTGAAAATGGAGCCTCTAATCTCACATATATTTATTATATTAACTATTTATATTATGTATTTCTTATGGCAGATGGTTCTTTTATAGCAGTATATGACAGACAGCTTGCTCTGTAATATCTAGCAAGAAATAATTTATTTTTAGTCTTATGATTGCGTAGTCCAGTTGATAAATTATACTGAAATTGCCTATTATCTGTATATGTTGTTACTTGTATATGAGTGTAAAAGTTGGATTCCTTATTACCTGTTAGATGAATCCATTGAAAGTCCAATTTAAGTGCATACTGCTAACTAGTCTCACTCAAGCAACTTCTTTGGACAGATGACAACTGCTATTGCCATTGAAGATGTCAGGAGAGAAGTCAGAATATTGAGTTCTCTGGCAGGCCACAGCAACCTAGTGCAATTTTACGATGCTTTTGAGGATGAAGACAATGTATATATAGTTATGGAGTAAGTTCATATTTGTTCCATTCACCAGTTTACCCTACTGAGCTACTGAAAGTTATAACTAGAGTTTAGGTATTCTTATGCGAAATAAACAACATGAGCCTTTTCAGCTTTTGTCTTTATATGCTGGAACACATGATGTACTGATTCCTGTACAGATTACCATGGCTATTGTTGCTGACCAAACTTAGCCTCAAACAAACGTGGCATGCCAGCACTTGTTTTGGTTGACTATATGGTATCCTTTTTTTTTTGGAAGAAAATCAGAAGTGACCAAATATGAAGCTATTACTATAAGCAAGCAAACCAAAAGGAGGGATTGCAAACATGCGGCACACAAAACTGAATGTGGCCAAATTTAGTCACCAACCAGAATGGTCTTAGTATTTTGTCAAAGCTATGAAAGAAACAAGCATGATGGATTTGGCTCATTCTGTGTAGGAAAAGTCCTGGAAATTATACCTGGTAATCCAAGTAAAAATCCTACTAATTAGTACCAATTTTTTATAAGAAAAATTAAACAAGAAATCACAAAAGTGAGCCACACTATGTGGAAAATTTAAAACTAAGCCCATGGTAATAGCGTCCAGAGCTATTAGCGCCGTTCACATTCAGAATGCTGGTTCTGCCTTTTTTCCAACAAGCAAGTTGCGGCAGTATTGCATTGCATTGAAATGTTAGGACAAAGGATTGTTCTATTGAACAAACGAGCATTGCATTGTGATCACATTGATTGAGCTAGAAGGGTGTTGCTTATTACCCTTTGGTCAATTTAATGGTAATCTAAGCCAATGAAGAAGCCTTTTCCTCTATCTTGTTATGGACATGCATTGAAGATTCTATCCCCTGTAAGCATAGATATTCAGGTCTGTTTTATATTGAGCCAGCAAGTTTGCTTGTTTGCCCATGAAGGTAGCTTGGACATCATTAGTACAAGGACAAGAACATTGCACATTTAGATGCACCCATGCACAAGTTTGCTATGCACGTCAGCTTCGTGGACCCAATGATCTAAATAGCTAGCGATAGCCCCGCTATAGCTTTTTTCAGACCCCAAAAGGCCGCAAACTTAGCTACGGTTGTGAAATAGGCTGCTATTAGCGATATAGCTAATAGCTTGTAGCTGTAATAGATGGTGCTATACTGCTATGCTACATCTTAAGTGTTTTTTTTCCAATCTTTCTCACTTTTGTGATATATAGTCATATTTACAAATGATTCTATTTATGTTAAGTTTTGAAAAATGAATTCTTTTCAATTATAATACGGATTGTATAGGAGATTTAATTGACTACTCAGTATCAGCATGCCATGTACAAAATCACGAAAGTTGTGATTTAAAACCTTGGTGGACGCTAAGTCGCTAACTATACTTGCGTCCAATTTGGACGCTTTTGTAGCCAGCATGCATCTTAGATCTACAGACTCACTTCACTTTGTGATTTCTGGTACATGTTTTTTAGAGTGAATATTATAAAGTGTAATCCTTTTATTTTAGGCAGTTTTTCAGGATCTGAGCTCATAGAACTATTCATTAGTATACAAATAAGGTGTGCATACTTCCACCACTTGATTATATTCGACTTATTGGAATTGTTTTTTCCTGATTCAGGTTATGCAAAGGAGGTGAACTGCTGGACATGATTTTGGCTAGGTACTTGCAGTTACAGGACATATTTCTAACTTCAGAATCATTTAGAATAATTCCTTTCATTAACTCTATGTGGATTCTGAACATAACTGCCTACTTTTGCTTTGTAGAGGTGGAAAATATTCTGAAGAAGATGCGAAGGTTGTTATGCGCCAAATTCTAAGTGTTGCTTCATTTTGCCATCTTCAGGGTGTTGTTCATCGGGATCTGAAACCAGAGGTAATTTTTAATCAAGCAATTCATAACTAATGTTTAGAAATCTCTTTTATGCCATTCAATTTAGTGTGTGTGTGTGTGACTTGTCCTTATTTTTGCTAATTTTGTGGATTCTTAGTTGAAATGCTACTACTGTTGTTTAAGCAAAAGTACAGTACAGCCTGTGAGCTTTTATGCTGATGCTAATGTTTGCTTACATTTTTTACTTCCATTTTGTAGAATTTCCTTTTTAAGTCAAAGGATGAGAACTCTGCTTTGAAGGTCATAGACTTTGGTTTGTCTGACTTTGTAAAGCCAGGTTGGTCTTATAGATTTTGCCTGATCCTTGTTTATTATTGTCTTATCTATTTAACTATGGTCACATGTGACCATCGTTATGTTGTGCAGATGAAAGACTTAATGACATTGTCGGAAGTGCATATTATGTTGCTCCTGAAGTGCTCCATCGATCTTATGGCACCGAGGCAGATATGTGGAGCATTGGAGTAATTGCATATATTTTGCTTTGTGGAAGTCGCCCTTTCTGGGCACGAACCGAGTCGGGAATATTTCGAGCTGTCCTTAAAGCAGACCCTAGTTTTGATGAAACCCCATGGCCTGCCCTCTCTACTGAAGCAAAAGACTTCGTAAGAAGGCTGCTTAATAAGGATTACCGCAAGAGGATGACTGCTTCACAAGCTCTCTGTAAGTACCATTTTTTTAATCTTGGTTTACACTATTGTCCAGCTTCCAGATGACACTTATTTTTTTCTTTCTACACACCAACAATTACAGGTCATCCATGGATTCGTGGTACTCAGGAAGTGAAGATTCCTTTAGACATGATAATTTACAGGCTTATGAGGGCTTATATAAGTTCATCTTCTCTACGGAAATCTGCTTTGAGGGTAATATTTTTGTAGGGTGTTATCCTGGTTTGCACTTTACCCTTCCAGATGATCATTCTCTTTCTTGCCCCAAATTGTTGTGATACATTGCGTGAGATGCCCACTTCCTTTTCTAGCATAAACAATGCCAATTATATATATTATGTTGATCCTTTTTTCAAAGGTATTCGTCCACATCATCTAGTATATTGTCAACCTGATTTTAAATTTTTATTACTCTTTTGTCTTCCCTCACATAAATAATGTATTGCTGGCAGTGCGTTTTCCCCAAATGCCTGGACATGATTGTACTCTGCACATTCTATTTACTGTCATAATTCGTCCAGAGTTAGATTGGAGTAATATATAACAACATGATCTTAGAAACATGCTGAGGATGTTCTATTTTTCCATTCTATAATCCTCCATTGCCTGTGTCTTCATTTACGTTGGAATACCATAGTTTGCTGACAATAGTCCTGTTCCCACTTTAAGAAACTTTTAGATTGAATTTGCTAAGTAGCTCTTCATATTCTGCAGGCCCTTGCCAAGACATTGACGACACATCAACTCTTCTACCTGAAAGAGCAGTTCGAATTGCTAGGTCCAAACAAAAGCGGTCATATCACCTTGCAAAATTTGAAGACGGTTAGTTATTTTTGCCATATCCAATCTAAACTAATCTGTGCCATGCAATTGCTAAAAGTACATGAAACTTCTAGGCCTTGATGAAGAACTCCACATATGCAATGAAGGATTCCAGGGTTGTTGACTTTGTTAACACAGTAGGCCTCCACTTTCCTTATTATTATTATTTTCAAATTACTTATTGATGTGATATAACCACTTACCTATCCTATTCATGGTGCTAGATATGCAATATTCAGTACAGAAAGTTGGATTTTGAGGAGTTTTCTGCTTCTGCCATCAGCGTTTACCAGATGGAAGGTTTGGACACCTGGGAACAGCATGCTCGTCAGGCTTATGAATTATTTGATAAGGAGGGCAATCGACCAATTGTGATAGAAGAACTTGCATCGGTATAATTTGATCCCTACCGCTAGTTTGTGCACAATGATTTGTCTTCACTGATGATGCCATTCATCTCTCAGGAACTTGGACTTGGCCCTTCGGTTCCTCTTCATGTCGTCCTCCAAGATTGGATCAGACATTCTGACGGAAAACTCAGTTTCCTCGGATTCATGAAACTATTGCATGGAGTTTCTTCACGTACAATCCCAAAAGTCTAAGATAAATTATTCTTACATCAACCAAGGAAAGCAGTGATGACTAAGCTAATCTCTGGCTGGTGCGTAGCTGGTTGGAAAAGTTGCATGAAACCAATACGAAGATTAACAAGACTGTCCTAGTGTAAGAGGTAAAAAGCTCTCTTTTTAGGTCTACAATATCGCCTCCTCGCACCAGATGGATTGTTGTTGTACTCAAGCTGTTTAGAGGAATGTACAGATGAGGTTAGGAAAAAAATATGAAAGGGCTAAATATTTGAGACTGGTTTTCATGGGTATCTGCGTTGTGTGGTGCTCCTTTTGTCTCGATAATACCTTAACACCTTGCCTTCACTTGTGTTGTGCTGCTTACTGCCCTGATTACAGATTGTGCTGTTTTATTTATCATTTTATGCTTCTTGCGAGAGGTGATGTGCAGGTTTGTAATTTTCGTACTCCTTCCGATAATAGGATTAAACAATTTCCAATGATTGCTTTTGGAAGTGATATATAAAAAAAAGCAGGTTCTGTAGTTGTTAATCTCTAGTTATTCATGAAAATGGGAGCGGCCTTTCTGACGGCCTTTGCTCTCATGGACTTTTCACATCTCATTTGTGTTAGAGATACGATAGAGATAAATTAGGAACTCTTTTATTTTTTCTTATCTGTCTTTTGTATTGACTTATCTCTATATGGTATACATCATTTGTACCTTATATATATATTGCCTATTTGGCATCTTCAATATACACACAATATTCATAATAGGGTAGCGGAGCAAATGTTAGAGTTACTGTAGCACCACCGCCACCGCTAGCCTCTACTTGCCTCCGCTGCCGCTGCCCCCAGGAGGACCGCTCTTCGCTCCGGGGTGGTCTTCTTTTGTTGTAGATTTTTCTTGGTGTCCCCGCGTGCACGCCTGGAACACCAGTCGATCTAGATCCATCCGGCGAGCCCTCCAGTTCGCTGCTTAGTGAGTCGCCTTTGTTCGATCGGCGACGCGGAGGAAGGAGCAGAGAGTTGGCCGAGAACCCGTTGCTGTTCGGGAACGGCGTGCCGGTGCCCTTCTACGGCGTGCCGGTGATCGTCTCGGCCTGGGCCTGCGTCGCCTCAAGCTCCGCTACCTCCGCGCCGTTACCGACGACGGCATCGCCGCGCTCGTCGCCGACCGCCTTGGCCCGAGCCACCTCAAGCTCAGCTCCTCCCCGCGCTGCCTACTCCAGATCCCGCGGCGCGAGCCTCCCGAGTTGCCGCCTCCGGATCCGCTGAGCTCAGGCCCCATGGCCTCAACACTTCCCCGTGCTTTGCATCTCCATCGCCGCCCTTCCTCATCTCCCCTGACACTAGCAGCAGCGCTGAGGAACGGGACGTGGGCAAGGTCTCTCGATTGCACCTCCGGCGGCTGCTGGGGCAGATGAAGCGGAGGAGACGGAGGAGGAGGAGTCATCGCTCTCCTCGTCACTAGATGGTGTGGGCTCGGGAAGGCATCGATGTTTGGGGAGGAGGAGATGTGGTTTTCTGGTTTGGAGGACAGGATAGCAACACATTCGGGCTCACTGGGAGCACATGCAAGTCATCTCGTGGGAATCGGGCACCCACAATAACGTCCTGTGTTCCTTTTTTAATGGGTTGACTTGCACTTATGGACCCAATTGGGAAGCTGTGCTCGCCTTCCTGCTGCTATTCTGCTGCTACTAGTATCCGTTGTTAGTTATCCTTAGGCTTTTCTTCCTTTGTGTCTTTTTTTCCGTTGTGTTCATCCGTAAGTCTGTACTACTCAATCTTTGAGTTCTTCTAAGCCATGCGAGTCCACAAATTTATTATCAGTCATGAAAGCATAGAAATTTCCTTATGCATGGCAGCAGCCGCCGCTCCCGCTCTTCTTTCTGAGCCGTGTGCAGATCGTAGAAGTCGTTATGATGCCGCCGCTTCTTAGTCGCCGCCCCGAGCTTTTAAGGCCGTCACGCTTCTTTCGCGCCGCCGCCGTCTTGGGTTTCGATCTACGCTGTCATATTTCTACCTATTTCTATTCGGTTTGATTTGACAGCTCTCTCTATTCATATCGGTTTTATCATTTTCTTTGGCGTGTTGCCACAGTCGACTTTCTCAGCCCCTGCACCTTGTGCTGTATGGGTTGTTGCACGACCTCAGATGGAAGGAGATCTTTTGATACTCGATATATTTTCTAAGAGCTGCATACTACGACGATATTATAAAGACTCGGACTTTGGATTTTTCATATTTTAGTATAAACCCTTTCCAAATGCAATGTTATTACATACGCCTTGCATTTTGTGGGGGGTTAGAGATAGAATAGGAATTATTTTATATTATTTTATCTGCCTTTTGTATTGCCTTATCTCTATATGATATACACCATTTGTACCATATATATATTGACCATTGAGTCTCTTCAATACACACAATATTCTTAACAATTTGAAGTTGGAATGGGAAGAGATGGACATGTCAACATCTCAGAGCACGCACTTATGAATAAAAATGGAGCAGTGATATGGGCATTCTGGCAGTTGTGGTTGTTTGATTAAGTACGACTTTTGGTATGGATGTGTTTATGTCAAGTTGATAAGAACAAGCTCGGCTGATTGCAGCAAATTTTGGTTTACGAGTTTGAGCCAAAATTTAGTCATAAAATCGGTTGCCTGAATTTGGCCTAGCGGCAAGAATATGAACTAGGATTTTGGCACATCTTGCTAATTTTGTGAATGCTACTAAATATCTGGCAATCATTTGATTCGGTGTTTAAATAACAGTTCCAAACGGATTGTGCAACAAGTGTTTCGTGTTGATTTACATTCACGTAGACGAATTGTGCAACATGTGTGCCAAATGAGGCCCTGTAACGCCTGGAATTTTTTCCCCGATTTTTGCAGAAATTAAACTGTTTCTACATAACTCTTGCGTAGACCTGAGTACACCCACCTCGAAAACAAATTTGTGCAACAATTGGCTATTGTTTTTTAGGTAAATGTAATCATTGTCTCTCAAATACGACCACCACATAAACCGGCGAGGGACATGTGCAACTTGCGTGAGGCCATGCCATTATCTGATTTCGATGGAGGAGCGCATGCCTGGAGGACGGTGCCTTAAGTTTTTTTTGTAAGTACACACAGGATGCACTCATGTGTGTGTATGCCGTAGTTAGACTGCTACATGTCGCCCGATGTTGTCTCTATAACCTTAACAGGTTGGGCCAATGTATCAAATTTAGGGCTGAAATAGTTCTATTTGGGCTTGAAAAAAAGGGAAAAAATTCCTGCCTTTTCCGAAACCTCTGGGTCAAATGAGAGGTTGCGCAGGCCAACCCTCGATGAGATGTCAGACGAGCTTTTGTTGGAGATCCTCTCCTGTCTCCCGGTGAAATCCCTAATGCGGTTCAAGTCCGCCACCATCTCCGACCAGTCCTTGGTCCGCACGCACTCGAACAACATCTGCTTCTACCGGTGGCAAGATGGCCAGGACAGTGCAAGCCTCGTGTACAGAAGGGACTTCCAAGGGGGCCTGGGACATTGCGACGGCCTCGTGCTGGTTGTATGGCCTCGACCTGGCCACAATGGACCTTCTGTGGGACTCTAAATTTGCAACTTTGGAACACCACCTTCGGCTAAGGTCTGATCGTCGACCCGGTCGTAGACCTGGTCATCGTGAGCCTCTAAATTTACAAACTTGGGACCTGTTGCGTTTACCTGTGCCATTTTTTGGATCAGTAGATAATACATACACATGTATATTCTTGGATTATTCACATACATCGCATACAACAACTTGGTAGATTACCCGACCGACCGTGCGGCCCACTGTTTTACAAAAAGGGCACTAAGGCCAAAACGTTACATAGTTCAGAGCACATAGTAGAGGATAAGTGCGGAAGCAAAAGAAATGGTAGCGGACCATTCACTTCGCCCACAGGAAAGCGACTAGAGGTCCCGACCTAAGCGACTCATACTACCTGACACCTGGTCGAAAGTTGTGACTAGGTGATCGTAGAAGGCTTCGACTTCGTGATCGAACAAAGAGGTTCGACCACGACTAGTTAAAGGCTTGAGACCACACCTGGTCGTAAGTTTCGACTAAGTGATCGTAGAGGGCTTTCAACTTCAAGGGGGTCTCGGTCTAAGTTTCACCATCTTCACCACCATCTGGTCCACCGGCCACAAAGTAGTCGTAGGGGTCTTGATCAAGTGATTCTGAAAGATTATATTGGACGAGCTAGCCAACACACAATGCAATTATTATAAATGCAAGGCTAAACCAAGGCATGGCTTCTGGTTCTTTTGTTTGCATAAAGCCACCAGTTTGGAATAGGTAAGTAATAACAAAACCTGAGATTTAGCAGTTTACTAACACAAGTTTTATAAACTGAGTTTTTGTTGTAAAGTACTAGTGGAGGTCCAACCTCCTATACCATTGAGTGGCTCCAACCACCCAATGCTCAAGCTAACTTGTAATTACCACTGGTCCCGGACTAGGCTTTCTCCATTCTCAGGGTTTCAACCCAACATTTCCAACTGCTGGGCTCCAACCTACCCTTTTCATTCCTCACACACTCACACAAATGGTTTTATAAAGAGGAAAGCTATATCCAGCAAGTTCTCATTTTTGCTCTTGACCGTGAGCACGGCTATCTAGATAGTTTTCTTACTTTGTAGAGTTTGTGCACTTTCCCCCACAAGAGATGAATCAACTTATACTGCCATGACATACTTCCGTAGGTGTGTGGCTAATGTTGATTATCATAAGGTCTTTACAATGCTCAACCTCTTTGTAACTTCGCACTGCTAGGTATCACCTCCTTCGGCTTCTCCTGCTTGTCCTCGGGAGTTCTCCCTTTAGCGTCGTGCGGTTCTTGTGGCTTCGTTCTCCCCCGACTACCCACCCGCATCCACCAATGGCGAAGCCACGTGTAACATCCTAAGTATCGGCTTGTGTTTCAAATGTAAGAAAATATGTAGAAATTAAAACTTTTTTCTTACATCTCACTGTTGTATGGATGTTCTGAAAATTCTTGTAAAGGAATTATGGAAATCAAAATCACAAGTCTCTTTTAACCAAGTCTTGACCATTTGAAATCTATTCTTGTGATCATTCTTTGGAAATATTTTTTCTAAGTTCTAGGGTTGATGTGTGACTCCTCCGAAAATTTCACAATTTTTAGAAATTGTTTGAATATTGTAAGAGGTCAGTCAAACCTGTTTGACTTGAGTCAAACCCTAGCTCATAACCTTGCAAAATTTCTGGAGGAAAATGCACTACATAAAAACCTCTGAAAATTTTATACAAGGTCAACCCTAAAGTTAGCAAGCTCCTGTAAAAATTTCAGAATTTTTGGAGTTAGTTTGCTACCTCAAACAATTCCTCAAAGTCTCAGTTTTAAATTAAAACCCTAGTCAAACCAGTCGGGTCTGAGTCAGACTCGGGCTCAGCGGTCGAGCCGAACCACTTAATTGTACTAGGCGCGGTCGTTTGGGTGCGTGTGTTGAGCCGTTGGATCTTGATCCAACGCCTCAGACCTCCCATGCCGTTTTCGACCTCCAGATGTCTCGTGAAATCCCAACCGTTCTTCTCTGATCCTTCGATCACGACCTCCCGACCTCTCTCTGTTCTTCTTCTTCCTCCTGGCGCCCGTACGCGCGTGCACCATGGCAGCTGAGGTGCAGCGCCTGGTCACCTCGTGGGCCCCCTCAACGGCTCCGAGCTCCGTTTTTCAGCACTTGTCAGTGTTTAGCCCTACTACATACATGCTCCCGTCGCCTCTGTTCTGCCCTAGACCATCTTTAGGTCTTGTCCGCCATTAGAGCTCGTCCTCATGCAACCGTTGACCCCGAGCTATTTGAGGACTTCCGAGCTCCTCCCTTGGTTCCTCTTTAGCCCCTCTCTGTCACCCCAGCTCTTTCTCTGTGAGTTTGTGCGCAAATCACCGAGAGCTCCCTTTTCCGCCATTATCGGCCGTTCGAGCCCTTCGTCGTCGTCAGCGCTCCAGTGGTCCTTTTGCCCTGCAATTCACTCCCTTTTGGACCTCTGTTCATCGCAAGACTTTCCCCTAACTCAATCTTGGGTCACCTTCGCAGGGTTACTCTAAATTTGAGTTTGCGCGGATTGCGGCCGAAGGAGGTTTCCTTCGTCCCCGACTCTGGTAAGGACATTTTCCATTCCATTGATTGCTTGTGGACCACCTCTGGGCCATTGCGAAGTTGTCCTTACCATCGTTTTTCTTCCTTTTCGCTTAGGGCTCCTTGTCCTCGTTGTCGTCCTCAGTTCTGACGCCGGTCTTCGCCGCCAAGACTCCTCCGACCTCCTCCGGACCTCTGAAGGATCTAGACCTGCCATTATATGTTAATGGAGTTTTGGTGATTAATGACATATCTAATTGTGAGACTAACACTTTTATTGATATACATATTGTGTAGTCTTATTTAGATATAAAGGTAAAAATCATGAAGGCATGCAAGTGATTAATGACAAATCCAATTCATTGTATAAACAAAAAGGAAAAATTCAAACAGGTATGTATTCATAATGATAAATCTATTTGTGAGACTAACAATTCTATTGATTATCTATTGCTTAGTCTCGCTTGGATATAAAGATGAAAATACAAGATGTATGCATTTTACTTTATTTATATATATAGTTGCATTCCTCGGATCCAAAATATAGGTTAAACTCCACTAAAAGGTTAACTTGGATATGTGCATATGTTTCCATTACACATTTGTGTATGCACACATTTAGGGGGAGTTCATTCTATATTTTGTGGTTTCATTAGTATTGATCCATATTCTCTTTCCACATATACTAAGGATATTTACTTTGAAACATATCCTTGAATATATTTAACTTGTGTAGTTAATATATTCATATGAGTATATGAGAGCATATGAGACTTGTGTAGTTCATAGATGCTCATATATCCTTGAATATATTTAACTTGTGTAGTTAATATATTCATATGAGTATATACAACTTGTGTAGTTCGTATACACTCATATTTAGTATATATAACTTGTAGTTCGTATATACTCATGGTATATATAACTTGTGTAGTTCATATATACTTACATGTGAGTATATATATAACTTGTGTAGTTTATATATACTCATGTTTATCTATGTTCAATTATTTGAGATTGTGTTGTGGGACAAACATGTGTGCTAAGATGTTTAAAGGCTTAGTCCCAGTTTATGGATGACGACATGGTAAGGAAAATGCATGACAATAGAGGGATCATGACTAATAGCTTGATAGCATGTTCTTGTGCCTTATGGATCAAGTTAGGATCATGCATGCATTGATTTTGAAATTATATTTAAATTTGAAAGCTTTAAGTGCATTGGTCAGAAATCGGCTGTACCGACGTGTTATGGGAGGTTCGACCGTTCTGCGGTTTGACCGGATTTTGGTGCGGTATGACTGCACATCGGTCATTCCGATCTTTAGTTGGCGGTTGAATAAAACCAGAACCGATGTATTTTGGCTCGGAGCTCTCTTTGATTATCGGTCATACCGCATTTGAGAAACGGTAGTACCGCTATGCGGTTGTACCAATTTTTATGTGGCGGTACGTATTTTCCAGAGAGCATGTCGTTTCTGCAAAATTGGAAACCCTGCAATCGGTAGTACCGCTCCCTCGTGCGGTATGACCGGACCAAGCGGTAGTACCGCAACTTGGTTGGCGGTTGTACCGGTCCAGGTTTTTCAACAACTTGTTTAGAACCATTTTGCATGTATATTTTCGTAATTAATGTTAATCATTATGGGACTACCATTTTTCATGAGTTGGATGAATAGGTTATGTTCCAGGGTAATGGAGACTTCAGATGACATCATGAGTTGATCGTCATCAAGTAGAGGTTCAAGAAGAGTATGCATCATGTGTTGATGCATATCAAGATCTCGAAGAAGAGATGATCATGAGTTGATCATCAAGTCAAGAGAAGACTTATCATTTGTTGATTGAGGTCAAGTAAAGGATGCATCATGGGTTGATGCATGTCAAAGACGATGATCCGGACTTGAAGTGAAGATGTGCGTCATCAACCTTCAAGAAGATGCTCAAGGCAAAGGTATGACTAGCTAGGGCTAAGGATGTGTTTCTAGTCTTTTACCGGTCTTGGTGTTTGGTTGGAAAACCGGATTGCTAGTATAGGTTGCTGTGCTATTAAGAGGGGTCTTGTCTAGTAGCTTGAGTCTCATCATGTGTTGATAACTCAATCTCACTTGCTCTAGCTCACTCTAACATGTTGTCTATATTTGCGAATGTGTTTTGCAAATAGTTGAGGCTCATGGATAATCCTTGTAGCATGTGACTATACTTTGCAAATGTGTTTTGCAAACAGTTGAAGTCCATGTACCTACTCCTTGTGGCATGATCTAAGTTTGCAAATATGTTTTGCAAATTGTTGGGATTCATGCATCTTCCCTTGGCATGGTCTAAGATTGCTTGTTGCTATCATTTGGACTTAGACCATGGTAGTGGCTCTTTGAAGTTATTATTTTTGATTTGATAAAATTTATTTGAGATCAAATCAAATAGGTGGGTTGTGTAGCCCTCTGAATAAGCTTTCAATAGAGTCCAAGATCACTCAATTCCGACATCGGAGTCAAAAGTTATGACCTTTTTACCGAGTGTCGTCTGTGCTGATTTTGAGCTGCGGTACGACCGCCATGTAAAGAGCGGTACGACCACCCAGAACGGTTGTACCGGCCCTTGTGAGGGTGGTACGACTGCAAAAGGCTGTAACGGCTAGTTTTTGGCTGTTTCGTCTCCAAACGGCTAGTTTTTGGTGTAGGGGCTATAAATACCCCCTTGGCCGGTTGAGAGGCAACCTTTGGCATCCCATTTCACTCTCTTGAGCTAGTATGAGTTTCTTCTCTCAATTGTGCATGTGTTGTACCTTGTGAGCAAGGAGAGAGGTCTCTAGTTGCATGTGTTGCATCTAGAGGTGGATTTCGTATCCACTTGAGCTTGTGCATTCTTGCTTATTACTCTTTGTCGGTGTTTTAGAACCGATCGTGGTGAGAGTCAAGCAAGGGGCTTGGCTTATTACTCTTGGTGTTTGCCGACACCTAGACGGCAGGTGGAGCTAATTAGCGCTCGTGGTCGGTGATCTTCTCAAGTGAAGCTTGTGAGAAGGCCTTAGGTGTTTGTGAGTGGCTTGGTGCTCGCCATCTCGGAGTGGAGTAAGAGCAACCCTAGTGGAGCGAGGTGTTGATACCTCTGAGGAAGGCTTAATTCGTGGAGCCGCCCAATTGGTTTGGGTTTCCCTCAACGTGGATTAGGGGAGACCGGCAAGTCTCCGAACACCACGGTAAAACATCGATGTATCTTTGTGGTGTGATCTCTATTGCCTTACTATTGCATTTACATTCATTGTGTATGAATGCTTGCTTTACATTGTGCAATTTATATACCTTGTATTAAATTGCTTATTCATCGTGTATGATTGCAATAGTATCATTTACATTGCTTAAATTGAATTGCTTACAAGTCCATGCTTGATTGATTATTATCAATAGACTTGTATTGTTGGTGAACTTAGTTGAACCTAGTTGATTTAGGCTTTAATTGTGGAAAATCGTATTTGTATTAGCTTCCGCATTAGAAATCGGTTTTAGCGCATAGAAGTTTTTAAAACGCCTATTCACTCCCCTCTAGTCGGCCTCCTCGATCTTACAACCTCCTCTGTGCCCAGGTACCTTCGTGATAGCCCTCTAGTGCTCGGGCACCTGCTAGATTGGACCGCTGCGAAGCTTTTCGCCGTTTTTGTTTTTGACCGTACTTGCTCCTCCGCCCCTTTCCGGCTCGCCAGCGTTTTAGGCCAGTTCCGTCGTCGAAAGTGTTCCCATCATGTGCGCAATTGTATTGTGAACGTTTTGCTACTTTTGGTTTACGCCGTCGTGACCGAAGTCGCGGTGGCGAGCCAGCGGGCAAAGTGCGCGGTACTATCCTGTTGTCGTAAGGTTGACAAGCCTCACGACCTCTTAGCTCATATCTTAGCCGTGAAGACCTCTTCGGGTTAGATCTTAACCGTATGATCTCCCTCTGTGAAAACCTTAGTTGTCAGGACCTCTTAGGTTAGATCCTAGCCGTTGAGGACCTCTTTGGATTTAATCTTGATCGTTAGGATCACCTCTGTGTTTCCGCAAAAGACCACCGTGGTCATTTTTGCGAAAACCACCCTCAGGACCACCCTCTAGGTTCTCTTCGTAAAAAGACCTCCCTTTGGGCGTTTCGCAAAAACCACCCCTAAGACCACCCTCTGGGTCCTCTTTGCAAAAGACCACCCATTGGTCTTTTGCAAAGAAAACCTCAGGACCTCCCTCCTCGCAGATCTTAACCTTTAAGACCACCTCTGGGTAGATCTTGACCGTTGAGATCTCCCTCTGCGAGATGTTGGCTGTCAGGACCTCTTTTAGTTTTGATCTTAGCTGTTCGGACCTCCCTCAGTTAGATCTTGATCGTTAAGACCTCCCTCTGTGAAGATCTTAGTGGTTAGGACCTCTCCAGTCTAGATCTTGGCCATCCAGGACCTCCTCTGGAAGATCTTGGCCGTCCGAGACCTCCTCTTTTAGACCTACCCCTTAGGACCTCCCCTTGTAGATCTGGACCGTCAGACTTAGGTCCGACAGTCCAGACCTCCTCAGCGCGCGTGGAGATCCTTCGCGCGGACTTTCATGTGCGCTGGAGCCGTTGGATTCAATCTCAACGGCCACGACCTCTCCGATTGAGTTAGTTCTTTAGGAGCAGCCCGAGAGCTTTTATTTGCAAACTATTAATTGTGTTAAATTTCAAAAGTGCATAACTAATTCATTTTAACTCCTTTTAGGGCGATTCAAATTGTGTTAGCTCTGGTTTAAAATGAACTTTAATCTAAAAATGTATTTAGACAATGTTCTGTACCAAAAAATTGTGTATATTGTATTAACTTGCTAGCGTTAAATGTTGTTCTAAGAAATTCCTTTAAATTTGTAAAATGCATAAGTTATTCTCTGCAACTCCAAATTGAGCAAACTCGAATGTGTTAGGTTCCTCTATGATTGTGCTTTAGTATAGAACAGGTTTTATGTATGTCTTTGTTTCTGGAAAATGTTACACACTAGTTTCGCAACTTAGAAAAATCATAAGTAATTCAATTTAACTCCAAATGAAGTGAACTCAATTTTTCTATCCTTAGAATGACATGTTCTACCTACCATAAAAATTTCATGCTCAAAAATTTTCTGGAAATTTGTGCCATGAACAGTAACAGACAACAATTTAAATTTGAATTTCCAGCAGACTGAAATTGTTTAGGCTATAACTTTTGAATGCTTAATACAAATTGATTGATTCTTGTTTATAAATTCATTTAAAATCATGATCTTCCTGCTATGTACATTTCATGGATTTTGGATGACTTTGATTTTTTGTGTCTTTTTCGGTGTTCTTCGTTCTTATTGGATTTTCGCGTTCTTGCGTTAGGTTTCGAAGAATTTGTTGAAACTGAGAGTGATCCTCTGCAGCAAGAGGACTACCAGCAAGGCAAGCAGATGTAGCATCATTTGATCATATTGCTCCCATTATTTTCAAAGTCTAATATGTTGTTTGCAAATTCTATGTATGCATTGCTATCTTGTTGTTAAACTATTGTCGATTAATTGACCCATTAGATACATAATCTGTAGGAAAATATTCATCATTTACTACTGAGCCTAGGATTATCTTGCTGTGATTTAGAGTTCGTTGGATGAGCTCTTATCACTTAGTAGTTGCGAGTTAATGCTTAGTACTGCTTAGCTACCGGTAGAATTGGGCGGTTATCGACTTAGTCGATGATCTTGATCACACAAAAACTTATTATGACTTTATGTTCAGCACCTTGTGCTATGTTTAATTGAGAAAACTAAAACTGAAAATAAAATATTTTAGACTTGGGCACAACGATAAGATGATGTGCTTTTGGGTGTGACTAGAATGGTGCCCGAGTCAACAAGGACCGAATTACTTGCGCCACCGTACCGAGCATTTTGCGCGCTAACCACACTAGAGGGAAATAGGACCTCTCTTGACTTAGTACTTTGGCGTGTGTTAGCTCCGAGTCGCAGGAAGTTGTAGGAGGCAGATGTTGCGAGCATTGCAGTTGTCCAAAGCCTTCACCCTTATGGGATTTGTTGACTTTCGGATGGGCAATGTAGCGTATGGGTTTCTATCCATACGAGTGGCTCGTAGTTAATGCACAATATTGGAAACGTCTCGTAGGACTTAGCCGTGTCGGCATACCTTTGGAAGTGTGCTTAATTATGTGGCAAAAAGGCGGTTTGAAGTGTGGGTACATTGGTACACCCCTGCAGGGTTAATCTATTCGAATAGCCTCGTTTTAGGTTATGGACACGCTCGGATACGCCCCGTGAGAATTAGACTATAACCTTTTCACTAAAACTTGATTGGGTGGTACGAATCGGGGATTCGTGCTATGTTGTGGTGACTATTGGGTTAGTCACCTCCAGGTGGTTACTTATGTACTTATTGTTATCTCGCTGTTATTTCAATAATTAAAAACAGATTTGACAAATTGTCTTCAATCTATTACATTATTGCAAATAAAAATTGCTTTATGCGTCCAATTAACCTTATAACCATCTCCTTTATTTCAGCTTACATGTAGCTATGTATAGGCTTGTTACTCGTAAGTCTTGCGAGTATATTTTTGTACTCAACTGCATTGCTTTGTTGTTGCAGAGGAGGAAGTGGATCCCCAAGGGATCAACTTCTGTGAGTTTTGTTGCGGTGGGTGCGACTAGCTTGGCGGCCCGGTCGGTTGCCTTGTGGGTTATGTGGATAACCGGTTGGTTTTTGTTTATAGCCATCTTATGGTGCTTTTGCTTCCGCTGTTATATGTCACTTTGATGTCATTTGACCAGTCGACTCTTTTGTAATAACTCTATATTGGGTATGTCTTTTGCTAGACTTGGTATTGTAAGTTGTATGGAAATGATGCATGATTTTGTAAAGATGTATGTGTGCTACATTTCTGGGAAGCACATGTCCATTGAGGCTTAGGATATTTAATTGGTAATATTAGAACCATTTGGAGGTTAAGTATTACGAGTTAAATACCCCGGGTCCTCACACCACGCCGAGGCGAACAAATTAGTTAGCCAGGTCGTATGTATTACCGACTTGTGGTTGCACTGTCTTACATGAGAGGTCGCTACCAGATTCAGTCCTTAATTGACTTAGGCGATATATCCACATACCAACATCTTCTCATGCACCCGGCACCAGCCACTCTTTCTAGCCACCTAAGTCAAAAATAGTTTTTAGGTTTTATTTGTTTTGAAAATAACCATTTAGTCTAACATACTAGCCAGGCTCCTAGCCTCGATTGCCCAAATCCAGTTTTTATGTTTTGAGTGAGTGTTGTCGGGCAATTTAATGCCCGCCTGACCATGTATCTAAGCAAGGCTAAGCATGACACTTAGATACTAACTTATTAACTAGTATGTAATCTATTAAGTCTAAGGTGACAAAGGATAGTGTCTAAATTCAAGGATTGGTAGTTTATACACAATTATCATTAAGGCATTAGCTATGACTAAACCAAATATAGTTGCATAAATCATAGCAATGTAATTTCATAATTTAAAGCAACATAATTTGCAAAAATTAGGTGAGATATGATCAAAGTGTTGGCTCGCCTTGGTCGAGGTACTGCTATTTTTTCTAGGTCTACTCGAGGGTCCTTGGGAGCTTCAGATTCTATATACGCAAAGATAACCCAAAGTTCAAATAAGCACATATGACTTCAAATTGCATTCAAAAACTCAAATGAACTCCAAATGGGGTGGTCGACGAAATTGAGTGGTCGAGACTGAGTAATAGGAACTCAGTGGTCAAAACTGTGTGGTTGAAACATAATGGTCGAACAAAGTGGTCGAAACATAGTGGTCGAGACACAGCGGTCGAGACAAAGTGGTCGAAACACCGTGGTCGAAACGCAGTGGTCAAACAAAGTGGTCGAAACACCGTGGTCGAAATAAAGTGGTCGAAACTAAATGGTCAAAACACAGTGGTAGAAACACAGTGCTCGAGACATAGCGGTCGAAACACAGTAGTCGAGACTGTGTGGTTGAAACACAATGGTCGAAACACAGTGGTCGAACAAAGTGGTCGAAACATCATGGTCGAAACACAATGGACGTAGCGCGACAGTACTCGTAGATGCTACAGTACTCGTAGCGGGCTGTGCGGTCGTAGCGCCCGGGTGGTCATAGTGCTACAGTACTCGTAGATGCTACAATACTCGAAGGTGCCGCAGTACTCGTAGAGCTATAATGCTCGCGAATGCTGCAGTACTCGTAGCAGGCTGCGCGGTCGTAAGCGAGCTGTGGTCGAATGGGGTTTCGACTATTAGTCGGGAGGAGGTTCTACTACAAGGAGGTTCAACTATGCCTGGTCAAAGGAAGTTCGACTATCTTCCATGCCTACGTTCGCAAAAGTCAGGAAAAGAAATAGCTGGTCGTAAGTTCTTCTACGACCGGTACCTAGTCGTAAGTTTTTCTACGACACCCCCTGGTCGTAAGTTCTTCTATGACTATGAGATCCTAAAAATGAAATTAATCTTTGGTTACCTTTAGGCGTTCCTTCTTTTCCTCTGCGAATATGACCGCTAGAATTTGAGGAGCCACCACATTGGGTGGCGGAGCTTTCTCACAAATGAGCTTGACTCGGATGTCAATCTCCGTTTGTGAAAGATCTGCAAGCAGACAAGACACTCAGTGGATAGGCTTGAGATTGACCAAAAGGGAGCTAAGTTGGAAAATTTACTTACCCCTTTCGTAATCTCTAGTCGAGTCTCCTGGCCCCGAGTACCTCCATATGGGATGTGCTTGTTTCTTCAGAGGGCTAAAATGGCGCGTGATGAAATCATTCACCACATGCCATTCAGTGAGCCCCTCTTCCTTCAAGTCTTTGATGGCTTGAATATAGGGGCGATCCAGTCAAGATCATTGGAAGTCAAATCCCATGAAGAAATCTTCTCGGCAGCGTTCTCAACGAAAGAAAGGATGTCTTCACTGGTCGTCTCCCAATAGAACCACTTCTTCTTCTACCCTGGCCATGACGACCGAGTGAATATCTGAATGTACTCCCTCGACTTCCTATCGTGGAGCTTCAGACCACAGCTACCGGTGACTCCGCTATTTTGGTCATCCTATAGAAATATTGGAGTAGCTCCAAGTTGACCGGAATTACCAGGTATCCCTCACAAAAGTACACGAAGACAGTTAACATTGTGATGGAATTAGGAACAAGGTTCGCCAACTCCACCCCAAAGTGCTCGAGTATGAGTGTAAGGAAGGGATGAGCAAGCAATCGGAGGCCACACTCATAGTACACTGGAAGATGGGAATTTGGCCAATGTCCCCCGACGGCCAATGTTGCCCAACAACCTCAATCCACTTCACAAACTCTTTCTTCGGAATCTTCTCGGCGTCGACCAAAGCATTCATCTTGGCTGCATCCATCTCCAATTCAGCCTACTGGGAAGCGGCTCCGGTCATCTTTCTCAAGGGAGGGAGATTTGGATTTGAAAAGGTTTGGAGGAGCGTACGACTTGGTTGGCGATGGGGAACGCAAGAGCTCGATGAACAGTTGAAGCGATTTGGGGAAAAGTAAAAACCTTAAGTCTAACCCACGGTAAGTTTTTATAACTGCACGCTTGAGATAAGAGATCGTGGAAACTCAACAATTGCGACTTATTCGGAATCGCTTCAATGGACGGATTTGTGAGAGTCGATTGAGATTCTTTAATTTGTCTGTTCGAGAAAACCGAGTATGTCTTTACACCTCAAGCGAAATTACCTTCTTGACCAAGTCTATTTCTGGTCAAATAAAATACTAGTAAAAATGCTTTACTTCTGATTACCATACTACGACCACTTTGTAGTCGTAATATTTTCTACGACCACCTTGTAGTCGTAAGACCTCCTACAACCTTCTTGACCAATTCTATTTCTGGTCAAATAAAATACCAGTCGAAAAGTCTTTCTTTTGACCATTATTCCACGACCACTTTGTGGTAGTAAGATCATCTACTACTCCTTTCTCCAAGTAAGTTACTTTCACTTGAAGCTGGGGGGCTAAATGATGAGGATCTAATAATCCTCATTTAACTATTTATCTGTAATTCTTATTATGGATGAATATACCATCATATGGTTCTTGGGTATACCCCTTAATATTCATAAGGGAGAAGCCAACCAAGTAGTCGTGAGTCCTTCTACGACCACCCCCAATAGTCGTAAGTTCTTCTACGGCTACCTCATGGTCGTAAGTTCTACGATTATCCCCTGATCGTAAGTTCTTCTACGACTAGTACCTAGTCGTAAGTTTTTCTACAACTACCTCATGGTCGTAAGTTCTTCTATGACCAGATCAGTTACGACCAACTTATAATCGAGGGAGCTTGCAGACAAGTAGGCCCGATCGATTAGGGAATCTAAGTAGTTAATACACGCTGTTATTTCCTGGAATAACTGTATGAAATACTCCTCTGTCTTTGACGGTAACTGTCAGGCGACGTGGGGGGTTACTACTCCAGCAATAACTACCATCAATGCACCCGTTATATGAAATGAGGAGGAGCCTCTTGACCTGGAGAAACAACCACCTCTTTGTACATTATATAAAGTCTACAGTCAATTGACATAAGGAAGGGGGGACATAAGCGCAATCAGGAGCACAAGTCATAGTCTTTTTCTTGGTTGTAACCAATATACACAATACAATAC
Source organism: Ampelocalamus luodianensis (assembly GCA_036346255.1). NCBI lineage: Eukaryota > Viridiplantae > Streptophyta > Magnoliopsida > Poales > Poaceae > Ampelocalamus > Ampelocalamus luodianensis. The sequence goes on from CM070621.1 coordinate 42,645,481, forward strand.
ACACATGAGTAGGGTTGTTATTCTCTCCGGAGAAGGCCTGAACGCTGTATAAAATCCCTGTGTCAATTCTCTCGTGTGATCAATATTGGAGACCCTCTGAATCAAATAATCATACGTAAGATCGGTTCGAAAACACCGACAATAAGCTTAATCTCAGGCATCCCCTAGAGAGCCGTCTCCTTCATTTTTGTCTAGAAGACGAAACATTTAGCGTCACTATGCAGCCTCCATGCCCTGCACTTCACCATGAGAGGTTCAACTTGAGTGAACTAGATGGTGGATTGTGCCTAACTCACTGTGAATCTTTGCAACGAATTCTCATCTGGATGACAAAAGGCGATGTGAACCGACAATGGAATCAATGATACATCCAGTGCCCTAGCTGGCTATGGACCAAACCTCGAGCTGGCCCAGCTACTTTTGACCCAAAGCCAAATCTTTCTATTTTTCAAAGAATTTTATATAGCATTTTGACCCTTGTAACATCCCAATTTTCTGAGTTTAAAAAAATCTTTGAATAGTTAGTAGGGAGAAAATTCACCAGTTGGATTTATTTGAATTTAAACTCAAAAGCTTAATATTGGACTTTACAAATAAAAACCTTTAATGTGAATAATCCCAACATGAACAATAGTCAAAACTATTTTATTTGGGTTCTATGTGCTCAGATATATTTTCTAGATTTTTCTAGAATTTTTCTGAGTTCATTTGCTATTTTCTATTGCTTATTGGAATTTTTGGTATTTTCTAAAATAGAAAAGCTATTTAAAATCTCAGAAATCCTCTCGGGCCGAATTTCCAAAACCCCGACCCGTTTCCCTCCGCCGTCAGCCCAAATCCCGCCGCCGGCCCAACTCCCGCGCGCGCGCCCGCCTCCGCTGACAGGTGGACCCCACCTGTCAACCTCTTTGTCTCGTTCTCTTTCCTTCGGAGCGCCCCGATCACCCTCCACCGTTCGATCAGGGATGGACGGTTGGATGTGCACGATCGATTCGGTCCCCGCCGAACGCCCCATCGATTGTGAGCCGTTCGATCTCGGACGGGACGGCCGATCTTGAGTGCTTTCCCAGCCGTGTCGTTTCACACGCGCGCGCGCCGAGCCACCGTCGCCGGCAGGTGGTCAAACCCGATTTTCCGCCACGTCGTCGTCGTCTCCGACGCGGACTCTACCTTCCGCCAGATTCCTCGCCGCGCAATTAAATCCCCAAGTTTCAGTGTCTCCGTGGACTCGCCTCCCGTGGCTATTTAAGACCCCGAGGACCTCGATCCCGCACCTCGAGCCTCGCCGCCCTCAAAACCCTAGCCGCCACGAGTTCGGCGCGCGAATACCCTAGGCGCCGCTTTGTCTTCATCTCGCCGAGGAACCCTACCGCCACCGCCGTTTAATACCTAAACAATTTGTTCCACCCTCCTCGCCGCCACGGACCCCACCTTCGGATCGCCGTGTCGCTCGCACCCTCGCAACAAATTGAGCAACGACAAGCGAGGCAAGCAGTTTGATCATTTTCCACCGCCTCATCTTCGCCGAGGACCCTCCAACGCCATTGCCGCTAGTATCGAGCCCGAGCCTCAACCTCGCTATATCGAGCTCGCCTAAGTCCCCGCCGACCACCTCCATCGCCCCGACCACCCGGAGTTGCATCCAGAGGTTCGCAATAGCGAGGCGGCGTACACCCCGGTTAAAACTATTCGAATACCACTCAGGTCGTGCAAGAACGCCGGTGGATGACTATGGGTTAGTCACTTCGCCGTCTCTCGCAATAAAAGTTAATTGCAAACGTTGTCATTCGGTTTCCGAAAATAAGCGCCGCGCTCGTTGTCATCCACGCCACGCCACCTCGCCGCCATGTCGTTTATCGCCATCGCCGCCTGACTTTTGTGTCGCGTGCGTGGCGCCCGATGCGTCGCCCACGTGCACGCAGCGTAAACCGGAGTCCTCACAACCGCCATGTCGGGGCGATCCACCGGTTCCAGATCTAGCAGGCTCGGTAGACCTAGTCTACCGTGAGCCTTGAGACTGACATGTGGGTCCCACATGTTAGTGAATTCTTTTATTTATCTTTTTCCGAAATTCTGAGGGCTGACGTCAGCATTGCGCAATAATCCGATTTTTTCTTCAGAGAAATAATTCGAAAATTCCAGAAAATCAAAATTAGGGTTTCTTTTAGATTTAAAACTTCCAGAGCTCATAACTTTTGCATCCTAACTCCGATTGAGCCCATTCAAATTTCTAAATTTATCTAAATTCGAGCTCTATTTATCTGAGATTTTTATTTAATTTTTGGAGTTTGTTTTGCCTCTGTTATTTATTTGTTTTGTTTGTTTGTGTCTCGTTTGCGAGTAGACGTCGATTCGTCGGGGAATTTTGTGGAAGAAGGAGCACCCCAGGATCAAGACCAGTACATAGATATTTTCCAAGGCAAGTCATACCTTTGATCATCTTGAACCCAGTTTTCAAATTACTTTGTTTCAAAGTACTGCATTCTATGTTAATTATTTATTTAAATGCTTTGGGCATAGTTATTATCCAAATTTGTTATCACACCTTGGCCTTGTATATCATAATTCCTTGTCACCCTAGATTGGTTTATTAGTTGGTAATATTATAGCACCAACGTGGGTTGGTTAGATGCGAGTACAATTGCTTAGCCATGCTACGAGTCTTACATCTCATGTAAGTTGCAATTATTTAAATGTAACTAAGTGACTATGGAACTTCGTGTAAAATTATGTGCTATGTGTTATTACTTCGTGATGGCATGTGTTGCACTAAAACTAACTGGGTGGTAAAGGATTTAGACCGAGGCATGTGGTGGAAACTGTGTGTTATGGTGGAAGCTGTGTGCTTGGGAATGATAATCTGTGTGGCTTAGTTAGAACATGGAAGTCTTGCCTTAGTCAATTAAGGACTTAACTTTGTGCGCCATTGAACTGAGCCTTACTGTATGACCACATGCCTGGTATGGGACGGGCCTAACTTAGTAAGTCATGGATTCTCGACATTGATGTTCAGGTGGATAGGTTAGGCTGTGTGACAGGGTGGAGGTGTGACTACTTGGTGGTTGCATCGCGGGACGATTCGTTGCTTCCCTGTCCAATGGTGTGTGTTATGCCAATTCTATGTGAGCTGGTGTAGCGGGAATAGCACATCGGGAATGTCAATGTTTGAGATGAAGTTTCCGAACTGTTTTGTTACGATTAGTGCTTGCTACACTAGTTGTATCTTGTGGGTAAAGTGTACAACCTTGCAGAGTATTAAACAATCTATTCGAATAGCCGCGTCCGCGGTCATGGACATGCTCGGGGATTTCACACGAGGGGTAGTTTTCATAAAATGTTTTGGATGGGAGCTGTGTGACCTCAATCATATGGCTATGTGAAATAATCTGTTTAGCTGTGTCTTTGTGGAAACAATTGTTAAATTATTATTGTCTATTTGTTTTGAATTATGCTTTCAATCTATTATTCGTATTCAATTGCAAATGTTGCTTTTATGCAAAAGAGCCACATAAGCCTTTTTCTTTGGAATAAGCCTGCATCTATACATTGCATTCTGTGGTATGATTTGCGAGTACGGTTGTGTACTCACGCTTGTTGTAAAACTTGCGCCCAAACCTCTGAAGAGGAGGAGTCACTTTGCTTTGAGGAGGAGTTCGCGAAGGTTGTTGATCGTTAAGGTCGGACCCGATCGGTTACTGTGGTGAATTGGTGGGATCTACGCTGGAGTTATTTCCGTTTCGCTGCTATTTTATTCTCTGTTAGCCCTGCGTGGTTTAATAAGTGTAAACTCGACCATAAGGTCAAAACCCTTATTTGTTATTCAAACTAATCGTTTACTTTATTTATCGCTTGTGTGGATCGATATTTACCTATGTTAACCTTGTGTGCACTAGCGTGATTCTGGACTAGTGCAGTATACACAGAGGGTTCCAGAATCGTAATTCTGGGTCCCGACAACCCTTCACCTCGGCCCATTGCTCCAGAGGCCCGAGGCCCAGCTCCGCCTCCGGATACATCCTTAATCTCATGGAGCCATTCCTTCCCATAGCTGCTTTTCACACTGGAATTACTATAATTAATTCTCTGTGGAAACGGCCTCCTCTCGGCCTAGCCACGTCGCCCCAAATCGTGCCCCGTCCGATCGCCTTCAGACGGCTCGGATCGTGCTAGTGCTTGCGCTTGGTGCGCGCGGCCGTTGCTTGCGCATTCCGCGGTGGGGCCCCCTACGCGCGCGCTTTTCCTCTGTAGCTGCGCCATGTTTTCGCTCGCTGGTCCGTCCTGTGGGCCCAACAATCCGCGCGCGCGTACGTTCCCGGAGCGAAACGAAATGCTCGAGCCGAGTGGCGCGGGTGAACTTCTAGTATTTTTTAAACATAGAGGAACATAGAGGACGTGGTTCATAGACACCCTGAGGTATCATGGACCCGGGACACACACCTTGTGTGGGAAAATATGTTCTACTTCGATGTGATTCCCTACACACAAAGTCTTGTTCCCATAGCTAATGCAAGATCATCATGTATTTGTCTAGAAGTCTTTATTTGTGCAAAAGTCTAAAGTTATGTATTGTGTTTTTTTGTTTCAAATAGTTATTCAAAAAAGATCATTATGAAATGTAAGTTTACAACTTCTAGTGACAAATAGCCAAATGAATAATGTTGGCCAACAAATTAAAGCAGGCTTTGTTACGAAGTCATTTGATACAGGCATAGTTCTGTTTACCCTTACAATAACTCAATAAAAATCTATTGTAACTGGTTTTGATCACTATCTTGGTTTTGCCACAACAAGTATTACAGGAGAACTGCTGAAGCTGCCTGAGTTTCCAATGACATGGGCCATGGGTGAACAGATTTTTGATACCTATCCTATCTGTGGCAAACAGTAAACTACACGCCATGTAATCCTGTGGAGATAAAAATATAGGGTATATAGTGGCATTTTTTTAATAATCTATTTTTTTATTATAAATTACAAATTTATTCTTACGATCTTTTTTTTACAAGAAAATACTACTGTCGCCTAATGGTTGGGCGACTGGATCCAGTCGCCTAATGGTTGTGCGATAGGATCCAGTCGCCCAACCGTCGGGCGCAGTCGCCCAACCGCCGGGCGGCAATAATTGCAGTCGCCCAACAGTTGGGCGATAACTCCGATCGCCGAGCGTTGAGTGATAGAAAGGGCGATCGCCTAACCAGACGGCGGCGCGCTTGGTTATATAAGAATCAAGACGCGGTCCCCGCCGAGCCAAAGAACGATAGTTTTCAGTTGCTTGTGAGTGAGGAAAAGAAAGAAAGAAAGAGGGAGGGAGGGAGAGAGGGAGAACAAGGAGACTTTGTTTGTGAGGTAAGTTTTTTTATTTTGTAATGTATATTTTTTAGTAAGTAACTAGTTTATGTAGTTGAAATAGTAGTATAAGTAGTATATGTAAGAGATTTTAGTTAGAGAAAAAAATTAGAAAATCAAAATGTAGTTAATTTTTATGTAAATAGTAATGATAGAAAAATAGTTTATGTAGTTAAAAATAGTAGTATAAGTAGCACCTGCAAGAAATGTAAGTGGGAGAAAAAAAATAGAAAATCAAAACGTAGTTAATTTGTATGTAAATAGTAGCGATAAAAAAATAGTTTATGTAGTTAAAAATAGTAGTATAAGTAACACCTGTAGGAAATTAAAGTTAGAGGAAAAATTAGAAAATCAAAATGTTATTCATTTGTATGTAAGTAGCAGCGATAGAAAACTATAGTTAGAGAAAAAATAGCTCGTAAAGGAGTATAAGTGATGTTTATGAGAAGTATTGAAGTTGTGTTGGTGCATGCGTGACCGACTATTATTGGATAAATAATGCGTGACCGAGCGCATGAGGATGATGAATTATTTGTATGAACAAATTAGTAGAGGTTAATTAGTATGAACAAATTAGTAGAGGTTAATTAGCTCTGTAGAAGACTGGAACGCCACTTGTAGCATTTCAGATTGCAAGTTAGCGTCAGAATCAGATAATGCTTGCTATGGAATAGCTCGATTTTTAGGTTGAATCCGAATATTGTACTGCACGTTCATTGTGGCCTCTGCCTTAGGGAATGAATGGCGTCTTGATCATGATGTAGTGTAGTTGTTGACGATAGGCGAAGGGCCTTACAAATGTAAAATACAATGTAGCAGTGCTTGCATATCGTGCGTTGCGATCTGACTAGTTGCAATATTGAAAATATTTGCAGGCATACAATAAGTCATGCCTGTACTCACTACATTGAAAGTGCATTACGGTGTTGGCACCGTTCGTGAAGGTCCGTGCGGTGTTGACTTGAGCAGTTTTTCTCAAGCCACTCTGGTACACCCAGACGGCGAGAATGCACAAATCGCATATGTGATGCACTGGCTCACCCGTAGCTTCTCCTTGGACCCTGAGGTGTGCAGCGTCTTCATACAAGGGCTTTGGAGCCGGTCTCCCACGGACATCAGATGGGAGTTGAGAACAACGATGTGCTGCCGTGTGGAAGGGCTTTATAGAAGGTCGCCGGCACCGTGGATATGAGTGTGTAGTGCTTGTTCAACCATGCCCAAAGAAGGCGTGGCAGGACCGTCGTCGGATATCATCACCGTGGTGGGAGTAGCTCGGTGCTCGGCATGTTGGTGAAGAAGAGGAGCCGGAGGGTGGCGTCACGAAGGGTTCGGAGGATGTTGCTTGTGATGAGCCCGACGCGGTAGATACAGAAGAGGAAGATCGATCACCGCATGGTGAGCCTACAGGACAGGCTGATGAAGGAGAGCATAGGGAGTACATATTGCGTCAAATGGATAGCGATGACCGGATGGCCTTGGTGAAGAGGAAGCTCTGGGAGGGCGATGAGGGCGATTCAGATGAGGCGGAGCTCCCATCCCCAGAATGGAATAGATTTGACGTTGAGGATGTAACTACGCATGACGAGCACGAATCGCCGTGGGAGTACCATGCTACCGAGGTTCGGTTGAACTCAATGTTTGCTGATAAGACATCCTTGCAGGATGCCATTAAGTTGTGGGCTATGTCCATGCAGCGAACATTTTGGGTCATCAAATCTAGCCAGGAGCAGTACACTGTGAAGTGCGAGCAAGCCGGTTGTCCTTGGCGAGTGCACGCACATAGACCGAAGCATGAGACTCACTAGATTGTCTCGAAGGTAGAGGCGCACTCCTGCATGCTCAGCAGTGTTTTGTCCAGACATTGTAACCTAACGTCGACCTTCGTAGCCAATTTGATGTATGGAGAGATAGTAAAGAAGAAGGATGTGGAGGCCAAGCACATTGTGGTGGCTATTGATAAGAAATTCAAGTACAAGATCAGCTACGCGAAGGTGTGGCGTGCGAGAAAAGGCTTTGGAAAGACGGTTTGGATCTTTTGAGGCGGCGTACTACAACCTTCCTCGTATGCTGGGGGTGCTGCAGGAGAGAAACCCGGGCATGTACACTGCTGTAAAGGACATGCCTTCTAAAAAACCGTAAGGTTTTTTAATATTGCAAAGGGCCTTCTTAGCCTTCGGTCCCTGCATCGAGGCTTTTAGGCATATGCTGCCCGTGATCTTAGTTGACGGGACCTTTTTGACTGACAAATACAAGGGGAAATCCTTACAACCATAGGCGTTGACGGGAACAATCAAATTCTGCCATTGGCCATCGCATTCGTCGAAGGTGAGAATTACGACAGCTGGTTGTGGTTCCTTCGACATCTGAGGGTGGGAGTTGTTGGAGCTCGTCCTGGTGTGTGCGTGATCCATGATCGCCACGCCGGGATGCTGAAGGCCATAAGAAAACTTCAGGAAGACCCCGAGAAGCCGTTCCCTTGGTCGGATATGAGTAGATGGTGCATTCGCCACTTAGGGGCGAACTTCTTCAAGAAGTTCCCGAAGCAACCGTTGGTGAAGCTATTAAAGAGGCTGGCTATGCAGAACCAGCAGCGCAAATTTGACGCCTTATGGATGCTACTGGATGAACACAACAGTAAACACGTGGACGAGAGGAACCACGGACCAGAGTCTGAACATGCTAGAGCGAGGCGGAGGACCTTGAGGAACATCAAGTGCTTCTCACACTGGATCGAGACCGTGCCATTGGAGAAGTGGTCATTGCTGCATGACACGGACGGGGCAAGGTATGGTATAATGACCACTAACCTTGCGGAGGTGTACAACTGGGTTCTTAGGGGCCTTCATTCTCAGCCCCTCGTCGTCATCGTGGAAGGTGTTCTGCACAGCACAATCGGGTATTTTAGGGAGAGGCATTCAAATGCCGCACTTCATGCCACCAACCCTCAAACACCGTACTGCTCGAAGATTATGGCATACATACAGGCGAAGACAGAGAAGGGCAAGTCGCACACGGTGCACGTGATGGGCAATACGGAGCATCGTTTCGATGTGCTCCTCCGGGATAGAGCCGGATTTGGGACGGCTCGTTCTCTTGTCACCCATGAGGTATGGCTTGGAGATCATGTGAATGAACCTAGCTGTACATGCAACAAACCGAAGCTCTTACACAAGCCATGCTCCCATGTCCTCGCCTCATGCGGGATTGTGCGCATGGACTCGTTGAACTTTGTGTCCGAGTACTTCTTGAAGGACATGGTGGTGCAGGCTTGGACTGGCGAGCTTAGGGGCTTCAGGGTTGTGGGTAACTTCGCCACCTTGGATATTACAAACAGGATCTGGATTTCGGATATTGACATGCTGAAGGGTGCCAAGGGTTGTCGGCAGAGTCGTCGTATTACCAATGATATGGACGAAGAACAAGCTGGGGCGTTGGGTCGACGCAGTGGGCTCTGCGGCCAGGAGGGCCACACAGACTGACGATGCAAGGCACCAGCTGAGGAGTAGGCACTTTCATGGTTTGCGGTACCACTTCTTGCAGTGTGCAAAGTGGGACCAAAATTGCAAATCAGTGTACATTGTCATGTATTGTTTATGTAACTGTTTTGCTACTACCTAATTTTGAAAGTATTGTCAGGTGGCCTAGTACTTATTGGTTTGTTTGTTTACAAGTTAAATTTACTCTGTTTTACATTCGATGTTATATTTCCACGCATTTCTAACTTCAAGTTGTTTTGCGGTATGGCTCACTGATCGGATGGAGTTTGATCTCTTGGACGAGCGCATCGGCCGCTTACATCGCGTCGCGTCGTGTCCTCATCTTGCGGAGTGCGCCGACGCGATCGTGTTGGGGTGATCGCACGCGACACCTCGGGTGGCTGGAGGCTAGACCCACGGCGGGCGGCCAGTTAGCATTCGCCGACACTATCTTCTCTCCATACGTACATTTCGTACTAACCTTTTCTTGCTTTGCGAGCTCGGCTGCCGGTCTACTACCTCTCGCCCGGATGGTGCAGGCCACGGACGAGGACGAGCCAGCAGCACCCGCGGTCGACGACGACGGAGACGTCCATGCCGGGCCGGAGCGGTCCCGACGCTTCCTGTTCGACCGGTCCTTGCTGACAGCTCTTATGGACCGGTGGTGGCCGGAGACTCACACTTTCCATCTCCTGTTCGGGAAGATGGCCCCTACTCTACAGGACGTCTCCCTGCTTCTTGGCCTCCCTATCGCGGGAGGTGCTGCCTTCCCGTAGGAGCCTCCGGACAATTGGCGTGGGGACCTTCTGGCCAGGTTTCAGGGAGTCCTTCCGCCTGCGGCCACGGCCAGGTACTACATCTTCCCGGAGACATAGAGGCACGGCCCGTCCTTGCGATGGTATCGCGAGCCGAATGCACGTGTTCAACGACGTTCCTGCTCGAACCATCACTGCACGCCCTTTTCGTACTCACGGTCTTACTATCTTTTTGTTGTACTGGCTCGGCGGATGGACCTGCTGCGGACGCATCGCAGTGTCATGCCACCCGAGGCCTACTTGTTGTGGCTGTTCGGTTGGGTGTCGTTCACCGCCAGACCACGGCGACACCGCCGACGCTACGCTCATCGCAGCGCGCTAGGCCATCGCCAATGGAGAGCCCCCAGATCAGCTGGGGTTCGACCGTACTTGCCGCCACGTATCGTGGCTTGTGCGACGCGTGCTTCAGTTCGAGGCCGAACTCCATCCTCACGAGGTGTCCTCTCCTACTGCAGTTGTGGTCATTCGAGCGCTTTAGCCTCGGACGACCCTTGTTGAACGACAGCTCTCCGTACGGGCAGGAGATGTACAACGCAGTCGAGGTTGATCGGCCGACAATGGGCTCGCTTTGGTGCCGGCGACAGGTACGTACTCTTTTGTGCGACTAATTTCTTCATATAATCGATCGTCCTATCTAATATGTTGTGTTCCTTGCAGGTACAATTCGCGCACGTGCAGGTGACACGGGCGTACGAGCCATTCGTGGAGCAGTTCGACCGGCTCACGGCGGACGATGTTCGTTGGGAGCCATAATCCCCTCAGGAGTTAGATGCCCGCGCTCCTCACGGCCTTTCCTCGCTATGCCTGCACGACCGGGACTACTGGCTTACCCGCAGGGCGCTCGTCTTCGACGTCTTTGTTGAGGACTACGGGGCACATTGTGTGATGCGCCAGTTCGGCCTACGGCAGGAGGTTCCAGTACGATTCGGCGGTTCGGCAGCGCACGCGCGTGAGTAATCGGCATACATGCCCTGTTTTTTGCTGTCGTTTACTACGCATGACTTCTAACTACATGTTACGTCTTGCAGGATCAGTAGGAAGGGAGTCCGTCGCGGCACGAACTGGGGGAGTAGGATGAACAACTAGGTAGGGCAGTTGGAGGGCGCGCTACAGGACCGTGTGCAGGAGGACACCCCTTACGACCTTACGACCTACGACGTGTACCTCCGCTGGTACGCTCCTCAGACACGTACCAGGCTTGTACTTGCTGCAGATGAGCCCGCAGCACGTGTCCCGGCACCGACAGACACATATCCTGTGCATTTCGCGCAGGACGTCCGCCATTACAGTTTTCACCAGGCCTTGTTTTTGATGTAGGCGAGCGTCGCTGCTGAGATTACGACGGACTGCCGCTCATGGCTTCAGAGGTTCACGGATGGTGTGGAGGGCACACGCGAGGAGACGGCCCAAGCTATCCGTCGTGTGGCTGATCATGCCACACGTATTTTCGGCCTGTTGTCGTGCACCAGGCTAACGAAGGTTGATACCAGCGGGTATCCTGGTCGACAGTCCTTACGTCCGCCGGCCGTCCCGTCCGGCAGTAGCACAGTAGGCGAGGGTCATTTAGACCACGTCCGACACCGACGCGCCCTGACGAGGCCGGATGCTCAACCAGACCCTGTCCGCCGAGGCCTGAGGAGGCTGGAGGGTTCGCCTGGGCACAGCCCCGTACACCGGCAGCGTCGCACTACGTCGGTCCTCCACACCCCTTCGTCTTCCACACTCAGTACACACAGGACGCGCACGGCGTGCCATACTTCCGTACGGACGCCTTCGCGCGCGCTATGGCGCTAGCCGAGGGTACGACACGTCTCTGTTTGTTAGCATGCATCGTGTTTTTTTAATTAACTAACAATATTTTACTGTGCAGGTCCTATTCCCTATGACAGAGGGTGTGGGGACCCCGGTAATTATCTCCATAAGACCGAGATTAGACAAGGTCTTAGGGACGTAATTACGGGTCTCCGGTAAATGAATTCCAATTTAACTCTATCCAAGTGAGAGGCTTAGCCGAATACTAGAGCCTCAACGATCATGCGCGCTGCTCCCTTGCGAGCGCTACATGATTGTCGATTCTCCTCGATTCAAGCACTACACTTGGTGAGTTAAATGGGAATTATCAACAACGAGTATGACATATATTGGCTCCCAAGATCAACGACCAATATACTCATACCCTCATCCAACGTTGATTACATCCATACAACGCATACAACAAGAGATTAAAAGACATCTTGCATAATAGTTAAGGTCTACACTTATTACACACACCGAATAGGCCAAATTCAAAGTAAAGTACCAAGTAGCGTGAAGTAAATAGATAAAGCAAAAGACCATCAGTGGTATTCCCATCACCCATCGGCAACCGACTGGGGGTTAAATGATAGCACACTACTCATTAGTGTCACCCAAGTCAACACTAGCGAGATCGTCATACTCATAATCTTCCTCACCTGAAAAGGCCAGCAAACATCTGGCTGAGTACAAGTGTACTCGCAAGTCTTACACAAATAAAAATAGTTATGCATAAGGGTCATTCAAAGGATGGCTCATATTGGTTTATTTTTGCGAAAAAGACGCAACAAATAACATCCTACACATACTAGTTTTTCATGTGCCCATTTAAAATCAGATTTCAAGTAGAAGTAAAACATGTAGTAAAGCATTTCAGTAATAAACAATTGAATCATACAAAGACCAAAGTGGCAGCCCACTTTGATGTACTAAACACTTGAACATCCCGTCCATGACGAATACCAAGTTCAACCACAATTTTAATTAAAAGTCTAACAATAAGCGACCACAAATTTCAAGCGATGCGTCCATGACCGTGGACACGCTATTCGAATAGATTAATACCTGCGGTGTACTACTTTACCCACACGACTTGATTAGCCTGTAAGCCTCGAGAGGCCTCTCAAATAGCACACTTCCTATGGTATGCGGCGGGTAAATCAAGATCTGATCATTTTGACAAGAAAGCCCTATTGAGCTAAGTCCCCTTGTGAGATGGTTCCTTGCCTAGTACAAGCGTCGATAGCACTTGCTAGGGGCTCACAAGTTATATTGGAAATCTGATGCAATCAAAACAAAAGAATTGGTGCTCCCTTGCACACTATAAAGGATTACATCGGCTCCTCAAAGAACATAGGATTTCACGGTCGTTATGCCCTTACACCACCAAGGACTTAACACAATAAAACCCTCCCCGCTAACCATACGGCTCCCAACCCGCGTGTGGTGGCAAAGACGAGTGTTGCTTGAACGAGGTACCCAAAGTTCGATCCTCAATTGTCGGACAAGTCCTTCCACTTACCCAATGCTCGTGCACAAAGCACCATCACTAACCAACACTTGTCCAGACCAAATCTCATTTAAAAATGACAAAGTTTAACTCATAAAACAGCTACAAAGATCAGAAGTAAAAACATAAAGTAAGAGTTGTGTGTATCCCAAAACCGCCGGGTTATTCCCGACGATCGAACTACCGTATCTAGACTTGCATGGCTAAGCAATTCTATAACCCATAATTCACACATCCTATATTAAGCATATAGGAGTTGGCATGATTCAAGATTAACCTCAAGCATAGGACATAACTAAACTACACATCACAAAAATATTGACATAATCAAAATAGCATGCAAGCAATTATCATTGCACCATCTTAACCAAAACTGGGATCAAATATGATGCAAAAGAAAGTTCAAATGATGCTTGCCTTGCTGGTACAGTAGCTGCTCACTCTCGGTAGCGTAAGTGTCGATATCAATATGCTCGGGATCTATATAATTATAACATCAAATAAATCTGAGAAAAACAACTCAAAACCAAAATGCTCAAAAATGCACGATTTTTCTACAGTAGTTAGGTCATGATTTTAAATGATTTTGGTGAAAGAATTATTTCATTTGGATTTAGTATAAGAAAGTTATAATGGTTCAAATTGATTTCAATATGCAGTCATTCATATAATTTAATTATGAAGTGAAATTTTGTAGAAGTGGTGAGTACATGGATTACATAGATAAATAGGCAATATTATTATAAGTTAAAAACAGTTGAGTTTGTCCTTTTTGGAGTTTTTATGATTTAGTTATTGATTTTCAAAGTTATCAGCCTTTACTAGTATACAAATAATGGAGTTAAAGATTATATTCTCCCAAATATAGTTTCTGTGACAGAAGTAGGGTGGAGACCATTTTTAGAATTAAGTTCACTGAAAATGAAAATTACCAAAGTTGGGTTCACTGTTTTTGAAGGTTCCAATAATTACTTATGCATTTTTAAAGATTTCAGTCCATTTTCCTATTGTAAAGATAATGATTTTAATGAATTAATTTCCAATAAAAGCCCTCTGCTATAGAGACAAGTTTGAAACTAATTTTAATATAAAGTTTGTTAAAAGTGAAAGTTTCGTATGGTTTCATGTGATTTGGAGTTATTAAGAAATAGTTATGCATTTTAGAAGTTAATACCAATTTTCAGTGTACCAGTAAATGGTTTTCGGATTTTATAATTCATTTGCTACTTTCCTCACCGAGCACCGCGCTAGCCGATCATCGACTAGCGGCCCAGTCAAAGTTTTGACAGTCCACACACAAGGTTAGCTCTACTGAATCTCGGAGGAAAACGTATTCCGAAAATACGTCTCCTAAACTCAAAAGCGAACTCGTATTTGAACTACCCAGAGTACGTGTTCTATTAGGGAAAACATAAACTAGCAACTACGCAACCACTTAACGGTCCAGAAGGCCCACATGTAAGCGGCTGTTTAACTCGTTAAGACATCATTTAACGCTAATGATTGGAGTTAATCGTCAAATGACATGCTACATTGTTGGTCCGCGTGCGGCACGCTGTCGCGTTGCCGCCGCGCGCTTGGCGGCTCGCGGCGCTACGCGCCGCGGTGAGCTGCCGGTGGTCGCGTTAGCTTGGCAATAGCATGGCGCGGCTAGGGTAGTGGTCTTAGTGCTAGAGGTGGCTCGTGCCGTGCCAGCTGGAAGTGAGCGCGGCGCCCATCACGGCAAATGCACAAACGCTGAAGGTAAAGCTCCGCACTCATACAAGCATGTGCCCAAGTCCTAAAGGCTACAAGGAGGTCACTGAGCTAGGAGAGAGCTTGAGGAAGCGTGAAGTAGTGGAGACTTGGTGTGCGCGGAGAAGAAGAGGATGACGACACGGTTTTGCGGGTAGAGGAGCCTCGAGCAAAACCAACTCAAGTGAGTGCTCGGGATAGCTCGAAGGTCATACTAGGAAGTCTGTAAGAGAAAGGGATTGAGGAAGGGCTCACCGAGCAAGGTGGGAGATGAAGAGTTGCTCGAGGTCAGGAAATGATCCAATATTCTAATACACGCACTTTGCCTTGCATTGTTCAAATAAAGTGAGGGTTTTGGTTAGAAAGGTAAGGCATGCACGGTGACGCGGTGGAGTGAGGATAATTACCTCTCGGACACGAAGAAGATACGAGGGTGTCCTTCGAGCGTGCTCGCAGTGCAGAGCAGAACACGACGATGGGGCGAGAGGCTACAAGCAAAAGCAAGAGTTCGCTTGAGCAAAAATGGAAATGCCAGCGAACATGGAGCGGAGGAGCACCACCGGTGGAAGCTTACCCAAGTAGAAACCGAGAAAGCCTCCTCTCCTCGCCAACCGAGGAGAAGTGAGGTCCAACGAAGGGCATGGGGAGTCTTATTCGGGAAGAAGACGGCAACGAGAGCGGCGTTAGGTGGAGAAGCTCGGGTTGGTCAAGCGGCGGCGGTGGTGTGGCGCCGACGGAGGTGCTCGGCGCGCGGCGCGTGGCACGATGCCCGAGGGCGCCGCGGAGGTCGAGACGGAGGCGGCAGTGGGCACGGGCGGTCATCGATACAAGGCGCGGCGGCGTGCGTAGCAAAGTGGTTTGATCAAGACCGTTGGATTGCGAATGGACGGACGAGATGAGTGGGGGCATTGGACGAGTCGAATGATCGGGAGACTGGGCCGTTGGATGAGGATCTAACGATCGCATGTGGCGGTGCGTTTAGGTGGTTGGGTTGAGTCCGGTTGTTTAGTCGGACTCGAGTCTGAGGAACACGAGCGGCGGTTTGGGTTGATGCTTGACCAGATTTTAATTCATTCTTCCTACTTTGACGGGGCTTAAAAATAGAAATAAAAATCCTAAAATCATGAAATAAATTGTGGGGTTCTGGGAGATATAGTTCCTATGAAAATTATAAAACCCTCTGTTCATAAAATAGTTTGTGATATTTAAATTCAAACATGTTGTATGTCTATGAATGTTGTTTGAATTTTAATGAGGTTCAAACTAGTCCCAAAAATTTGGGAAAATATATATTAATTCCTGATAATTAATGTAGTATTTAAATAAATTGATTTAAGATGATGATCACAACTTTTTATTACTGATTTGAAGTGAAATCTGAATTTTGATGTGTATGTTCACCTCAAATTAGATTTTCCAAGTACAATATATTATGAAATGATTTGAATTTGATAATGCATGTTAGTGAAATACATATTAATCCAATTTAATTAGTTGGGGCTGTGAAAAACGTCCCCCCCTTACAAAAGATCTCGACCCGAGATCTGGGTGGAGAAGAATCAGAAAGTTTTCATTAGAAGTTATAATTTATGTTGTCTTGATTTCCTTCAAAGATAGTGTTGATAGGTTATAATTTACATTAATATGTTTTACCTTTCCTTTCTTGATACGAAGGCACTTAATGTCGAGAAGAGTTCTGGATATGCTGCTCGCATCCGGTCTTCACGTTCCCAGGTTGCTTCATTCTCCGTGTGGTTGCTCCATTGAACCTTGACGAACTTGATGTTACGATTCCTAGTCTTACGCTCGGTTTCCTCAAGGATACGAATCGGGCTCTCGATAAGATAGATCGGGTTGCAAGTCGAGTTTATCCAACTCGGTTGCTTCGTTGGGACTCAAGACATTTCTTGAGTTGGGAGACATGGAAGGCGTTATGCACGTCGAGAGTGATGGTGGCAACTCAAGCGGTATGCCACCATCCCAACTTAGCTAGAATACGGAAAGGTCCAATATAGCGAGGTGCTAATTTACCTTTGATTTGGAAACGACGAACTCCTTTCATAGGAGATACTTTAAGATAAACATGATCGTCACCGAAACTCAACTCGCGACGACGACGGTGGCCAGATATCGACCGGCGTGATTGAGCCGCCCTAAGCCGTTCGCGAATGACACGAACTTGTTCTTGACATCTTCCACTAAGATTGGGCCATAGGATGGCCTCTCCGACCGGACCAGTTCAAGGGTGTTCTACAAGCTCTCCCATACAATGCTTCAAGGTGACATTTGAATGCTCGATTGGAAACTATTGTTGTAGGAGAACTCCATAAGCGGTAAACATTTTTCCCAACTATCATTGTAGGACGATGCACGCAAGCCGGAGAAGGTCTTCCAAAACTTGGTTTACCCTCTCAGTTTGTCCATCCGTTTGCGGGTGATAAGCGGAGCTAAAAGATAGACTGGTCCCCATCGCTTTATGTAAGCATTCCCATAAATAGGATGTGAATTGAGGGCCTCTATCAGAAACTATCACCTTCGGAACACCGTGGAGACAAACAATTCTTGCAATGTAAAGCTCCGCTAACTTGTCCCCACGGTAGATGGTCTTGACAGGAATGAAGTGAGCAACTTTCCTCAAACGGTCTACAATTACCCATATAGAATCAAATCCAGCTTTAGTTCTAGGAAGGCCGGTGATAAAATCCATGCCAACTTCTTCCCATTTCCACTGGGGAATGGGCAGGGGATCTAGAGTACCAGCTGGCTTCAAATGCTCAGCCTTAACTCTTTGACATAGATCACACTCGGCCACATACTGTGCAACGTGCCGCTTCATTCGGCTCCACCACAGTTTCTTTTTCAAATCTTGATACATTTTCGTACTCCCGGGGTGGATAGAGAATTTTGAGTTATGAGCCTCCTTGAGAATCAATTCTCTCAAGTGGCGATCAAATGGTACCACCATACGGTTTCCAAACCATAGAGTACCTTGTGCATCTTGCTTAAAATATTTAGCTTTGCCTTGTTTCATTAGTTCTAAAATTTGAGCCACTTCCGCATCAGTTTTCTGGGCTTCCCTAATCTGGTCCTCAAGTGTGCAAGTCACACTGAGGGCTGCAAGCGAACCTTCTTCAACTATCTCCAGGTGTAGGCCTTGCAATGCAGCACATAAGCTGCGAGAAAAGGAGTTACCGACAAAAGCGTTGCACCGAGATTTTTCGCTCAATCGTCGCCACGACATTAGCCTTCCACGGATGATAATGGAGTCCCATATCATAATCTTTAATCAACTCAAGCCATCTTCTTTGTCTCAAGTTCAGTCGGCTTGGGTGAAAATATATTTAAGGCTCTTATGGTGGTGTAGATCTCGTAACGATTATCGATGAGGTAATGTCGCCAAATCTTCAAGGCATGAACTACATTTGCGAGCTCTAGGTCGTGTGTGGGATAATTGGCCTCATGGGGCCTCAATTGCCTTGACGTGAGGCCACCACTCGGCCGTTTGCATAAGCACACAACCGAGCCCATGGCGAGATGCATCCTGAGAGATATCAAAGCTCTTGTGAATGTCAGCGAGAACAAGCACGGGAGCTTCATCGGGCATTCTTTCGGGGTTTAGAAGCTTTGCTCGCATTCTGCTGTCCACTCAAATTTCTTTTCTTTCTTTAGAAGTTGGGTCATAGGCTTCGCGATTTTTGAGAAATTCTTGATGAACCTACGGTAGTATCCCGCAAGTCCAAGAAAACTACGAATGTCAGTGACGCTCTTAGGTTTCTTCCATTCAAGGACATCTCGTACCTTACTAGGATCAACAGCGACACCGCCTTTAGATAGGATATGTCCCAAGAAACTAACCTCTCGAAGCCAAAACTCACATTTGCTGAATTTGGCGTACAACTGATGGTGGCGAAGCTTTTCTAACACAAGTCTCAAATGTTGCTCGTGCTCAAGATCAGACTTAGAGTAGATAAGGATATCATCAATGAAAACCACTACAAACTGATCTAGGTATTCCATGAACACCGAATTCATGAGGTTCATGAAATAGGCTGGGGCATTGGTCAAACCAAAGGACATGACCATGTACTCGTACAAACCGTAACGAGTAGAGAAGGCGGTCTTCGGAATGTCCTCGGTTCTAACTTTAATCTGATGGTAGCCTAACCTCAAGTCAATTTTGGAGAACACCTGAGCTCCACCAAGCTGGTCAAATAGGTCATCGATCCCATGGAGCGATACTTGTTCTTGATGGTGACCTCATTCAACGGACGGTAGTCAACACACATCAGTAGACTCTTGTCTTTCTTCTTGTGAAGAGCCGGGCATCCCCAAGGCGAGGAGCTAGGCCTCGATGAAACCCTTATCTTGCAACTCCTTAAGTTGTTCTTTCAATTCAGCTAGCTCATTGGGCGGCATCCGTCTGACCTTTTGAGATGGGCGCGATGCAGGGTGCAAGCTCAATGAAAACTCTACCTCTCGGTCGGGGCATGCCTGGAAGTTCTTGGGGAACACATCGGGATACTCACTCACTATTGGTACCTCCTCTAGTGCGAGAGAGGTACTGCCTCTAGAGCATATAGGTGAGAACTACCCACCAAAGGTGCAAAGACGACTGGATGCCGTCCTTGCTAGTCACCGAGATAGATGCTGGGCACAATCAATCTTCCCGATTCTTAGATAACCAATCCATCCCTAAGATAACATCAATGCCCACGAACTTATCACTATTAAGTTTCTTTGAAAAGTTAACATTTGTATTTCAATTTTTACGTCCTTACGGACTTGATCTGGCAGAGAAAACCGACCACGGGACTGAATATGATAAGGTGGGTGTAGTGTATGTATCTTAAATTGGTTAATTTCAGCATACTCATTTTTAATAAATGAATGAGATGCACCGAATCAAATAAAGCGATGCGGGACATGAATTAACAAGTAGTGTACCTAGCACGACGTCAGTGCGTCGGTCGCCTCCTCTCGAGGCGTGGTTGACGCGACCACGTGCATCTTTGAGGTGGAGTAGGTGCTACCGTGGTGGTGGCGGTGGCCTCATTGGGCTGGGCTGGTGGTCTTTGGAGCGAGTACGTCCCGGCATCCTCGCCGCTTGGCGAGGCACTGCGAAGCATAGTGGCCCCAGCGGCCACATGGAAACAAATGACGCCGGGCTTGTATGCCCCCCATTGATGTGGTCTCGGCCCCCGTTGTCTTCTTGGCTGAGCCGGTGGAGAAGGTCGGGAGGTGCCACAGAGACCTCGATGGTCTTGAAGGCCGGGCACGAGGTGCACGAGGTAGTCCTAGGCGTGGCACGGAAAGCGCCACTCGCCACCGCTGCCGTCTGTAAGGCCTTCCTCCTCTTCTCGACTCATCCACCGTCATGCTCTCATGCTCCACCACGATCGCCTTGTTGACGGATGTCGAAACTCCACGAAATCATGTGCAGCTAAAACAAGCCGCAACTCCTCGGCGATCCATGGAAGAACTGTTTCGGCCGACGAGCGTCTGTGGAGACGTCGTCCGGAGCATACCTGACCAAGTAGTTGAAATCATGCAGGTACTCCGTGATTGTTCTCCGCCCGCCTCAAGGCAAGGAATTGCTTCGCTTGATAAGCGGCACTCCTCCGTATATGGGCCTCCGAACGCGTCCTCGAATTCGTCCCAAGTCGGGCGTGACCGTGGCTGCATGGCGGAATAGCTATCCCACCACGCTTCGCGCACCGCCAACCGATAGGCGGCAAACAAGACTCTCAACTCCGTTTAGACATCGCGCAATGTTCGGCTTCTTCTCTATGTTGTGCGGCCAGTCCTCTGCCTCCATCGGTCCTTGCCGCCCGCAAATGTCGGAGGGTTGGTCCGCTGAAACTCGCGAGACCTCCGGGCCTTCGGTGCGGGCAGCTCCTCCTACCGAGCGGAGCGGTGTTACGACGATCGCCTCAAGCATCCGGTCAGTCCATCGGTTGCGCTCAATCATCATCATAAACTCGACCATGGATGGCGGCGGAGGAGCACCTCCTCAGGCGGTCCACCTGTTTGGGACGGCGGTGAGAGGGCTCGCAATGCTTAGACGGCTGCTGGGATGACTGTCCCTGATCGTAGAAATCGCTCAAGGGTGCTAGACGGGGTGCCCTAGATGGGGATGGGGAGCCTGCGCGCCCGGGCTCCGATCGCGTGTCGGTCCTGTCATCCTGTATTGGACAAGGATGGTTAGTAAGTAAGACAAAAGCCATTACTTGGCCATACATGCACAATCAATATTACAAAGCAAGAAAATTGTAACATCGAATAGAACACCAAACATTAAGCAACATAAACCAAATCGATACACTCCGTACATAAGCACCTGCAGGCTTAAGATTACAATTGAAATAGTAGTGTTTTCAAATAAAACATAACAGTTCGACATCTACTACCCTATTACATAAACCTAAGGATACAAGCTCAAACATAGAGCTCCCTACCCTAACAGCCTAGATATTATTCCGGTCAAAGTTCACCAGAAAGTCATCGAGCAGGTGGTATCCAGGGGATCCTGTGTCTTCCGGGTCTCCCGGGTTGGTGAGGCGTAAGGGGGATCCTACGCCGTGATATGGCCTCCTACTTGAGAAGACGATAGTCCGAGGCGCAGAATGTACGGTGAAACCTCATTAGCGCTATACAAAGACATCCGGACGAATTAGCCTCATGTCATGCATAAGTGCAAATGCTCACGAGCTATAATGAGACGCAGCGCGTCTCCCATAACTCATGCATTATGCAACGATGCATTTGGTCCATTACGTGAACCAATCTCGCCAATCGCACGACTTGGGGTCCTCCCAAAGCGGATCTAGCAAGCGAGTTCACGTCCCTAGCGGCGTGCGGCGCATCGGAAAGTGATCATATGGGGTGGGCTACCTGCAGTCGGTCGTGAAGACGACTCATGGCCACCAAAGCCACTTCTTGTAATGCCATGGCCTCGGAATACCGCATGCGCCGAAGCGGTAAGGTATGCTCCCGTGACTTGTCTAGCAACGATATCTATCACGCCATAAATTCCTCCATTCCCGGTCCTCGATCACGGCGGTAGATGGAATAAGTGGGTGATATGTGAAGTTCGCCCTCCACATCATGTCTCGTAGCAACGCCGGGTATCCATCCACTCCTTCAGCTTGAGTTTCCCGGACAAGGTACAATTGTCCAGACAAGTCCTTCCACTTACCCAATGCTCGTGCACAAAGCACCATCACTAACCAACACTTGTCCAGACCAAATCTCATTTAAAAATGACAAATTTTAACTCATAAAACAGCTACAAAGATCTGAAGTAAAAACATAAAGTAAGAGTTGTGTGTATCCCAAAACCGCCGGGTTATTCCCGACGATCGAACTACCGTATCTAGACTTGCATGGCTAAGCAATTCTATAACCCATAATTCACACATCCTATATTAAGCATATAGGAGTTGGCATGATTCAAGATTAACCTCAAGCATAGGACATAACTAAACTACACATCACAAAAATATTGACATAATCAAAATAGCATGCAAGCAATTATCATTGCACCATCTTAACCAAAACTGGGATCAAATATGATGCAAAAGAAAGTTCAAATGATGCTTGCCTTGCTGGTACAGTAGCTGCTCACTCTCGGTAGCGTAAGTGTCGATATCAATATGCTCGGGATCTATATAATTATAACATCAAATAAATACCGAGAAAAACAACTCAAAAACCAAAATGCTCAAAAATGCACGATTTTTCTACAGTAGTTAGGTCATGATTTTAAATGATTTTTGGTGAAAGGATTATTTCATTTGGATTTAGTATAAGAAAGTTATAATGGTTCGAAATTCAGATTTCAATATGCCGTCATTCATATAATTTAATTATGAAGTGAAATTTTGTAGAACAGTGGTGAGTACATGGATTACATAGATAAATAGGCAATATTATTATAAGTTAAAAACAGTTGAGTTTGTCCTTTTTGGAGTTTTTATGATTTAGTTATTGATTTTCAAAGTTATCAGCCTTTACTAGTATACAAATAATGGAGTTAAAGATTATATTCTCCCAAATATAGTTTCTGTGACAGAAGTAGGGTGGAGACCATTTTTAGAATTAAGTTCACTGAAAATGAAAATTACCAAAGTTGGGTTCACTGTTTTTGAAGGTTCCAATAATTACTTATGCATTTTTAAAGATTTCAGTCCATTTTCCTATTGTAAAGATAATGATTTTAATGAATTAATTTCCAATAAAAGCCCTCTGCTATAGAGACAAGTTTGAAACTAATTTTAATATAAAGTTTGTTAAAAGTGAAAGTTTCCAGAAGTGGTTTCATGTGATTTGGAGTTATTAAGAAATAGTTATGCATTTTAGAAGTTAATACCAATTTTCAGTGTACCAGTAAATGGTTTTCGGATTTTATAATTCATTTGCTACTTTCCTCACCGAGCACCGCGCTAGCCGCAGTCACTGACTAGCGGGCCCAGGACAAAGTTTTGACCCAGTCCACACCCAAGGTTAGCTCGGCCGAATCTCAGAGGAAAACGTATTACAGAAAATACGTCTCCTAAACTCAAAAGCGTAAACTCGTATTTGAACTACCCAGAGTACGTGTTCTATTAGGGAAAACATAAACTAGCAACTACGCAACCACTTAACGGTCCAGAAGGCCCACATGTAAGCGGCTGTTTAACTCGTTAAGACATCATTTAACGCTAATGATTGGAGTTAACCGTCAAATGACATGCTACAGTGTTGGTCCGCGTACGGCACGGCAATCGCGTTGCCGCCCGCTTGCCCGGCGGCTCGCCGGCGCTACGCGCCACGGCGGAGCCTGCCAGTGGTCGCGTTAGCTTGGCAATAGCCTGGCGCAGCTAGGGGTAGTGGTCTTAGTGCTAGAGGTGGCTCGTGCCGGCGGCTAGCCGGAAGTGAGCGGCGGCGCCCATCACGGCAAATGCACAAACGCGAAAGGTAAAGCTCCGCAGCTCATACAAGCATGTGCCCAAGTCCTAAAGGCTACAAGGAGGTCACCTGAGCTAGGAGAGAGCTTGAGGAAGCGTGAAGTAGCGGAGACTTGGTGTGGAGGAGAAGAAGAGGATGACGACACGGTTTTGCGGGTAGAGGAGCCCCTGAGCAAAACCAACTCAAGTGAGTGCTCGGGATAGCTCGAAGGTCATACTAGGAAGCTGTAAGAGAAAGGGATTGAGGAAGGGCTCACCGGAGCAAGGTGGGAGATGAAGAGTTGCTCGAGGTCCGGAAATGATCCAATCTTCTAATACACGCACACCTGTCATGCATTGTTCAAATAAAGTGAGGGGTTTTGGTTAGAAAGGTAAGGCATGCACGGTGACGCGGTGGAGTGAGGATAATTACCTCTCGGACACGAAGAAGACACGAGGGTGTCCTTCGGAGCGTGCTCTGGTACCGAGCTAGAGCACGACGATGGGGCAGAGGCTACAAGCAAAAGCAAGAGTTCGCTTGAGCAAAAATGGAAATGCCAACGAACATGGAACGGAGGAGCACCACCCGGTGGAAGCTTACCCAAGTAGAAACCGAGAGAAAGCCTCCCTCTCCTCTGTCAACCGAGGAGAAGTGAGGTCCAACGAAGGGCATAGGGGGAGTCTTATTCCAGGAAGAAGACGGCAACGAGAGCGGCGTTAGGTGGAGAAGCTCTCGGGTTGGTCAACGGCAGCGGTGGTGTGACGGCGTCGACGGAGGTGCTCAGGGCGTCGCGGCCGCGTGGCACGGGATGCCTGAGGGCGCCAGCGGGAGGTCAGGGACGGAGCTGACAGGTGGGCCTGGGCGGTCAGCGATACAAGGGCGCGGCGCGGTGCGTAGCAAAGTGGTTTGATCAGCACCGTTGGATTGCGAATGGACGGACGAGATGAGTGGGGGCATTCGGACAGGTCGAATGACGGGGAGACCTGGGCCGTTGGATGAGGATCTAACGGTCGCATGTGGCGGTGCGTTTAGGTGGTTGGGTTGAGTCCGGTTGCCGAGTCGGACTCGAGTCGGAACAACGATGCGATGGCCAGTTTGGGTTGATGCTTGACCAGATTTTAATTCATTCTTCCTACTTTGACCAGGGCTTAAAAATAGAAATAAAAATCCTAAAATCATGAAATAAATTGTGGGGGTTCCTGGGGAGATATAGTTCCTATAAAAATTATA
Organism: Ampelocalamus luodianensis; assembly: GCA_036346255.1. Classification (NCBI taxonomy): domain Eukaryota; kingdom Viridiplantae; phylum Streptophyta; class Magnoliopsida; order Poales; family Poaceae; genus Ampelocalamus; species Ampelocalamus luodianensis. Next base: position 42,670,311 of record CM070621.1, read on the forward strand.
AAACCCTACTGTTCATAAAATAGTTTGTGATATTTAAATTCAAACATGTTGTATGTCTATGAATGTTGTTTGAATTTTAATGAGGTTCAAACTAGTCCCAAAAATTTGGGAAAAATTATATTAATTCCTGATAATTAATGTAGTATTTAAATAAATTGATTTAAGATGATGATCACAACTTTTTATTACTGATTTGAAGTGAAATCTGAATTTTGATGTGTATGTTCACCTCAAATTAGATTTTCCAAGTACAATATATTATGAAATGATTTGAATTTGATAATGCATGTTAGTGAAATACATATTAATCCAATTTAATTAGTTGGGGCTGTGACAGAGGGTCCTCCCCAGGCTTCGCGGAAGCCCACGACTTCTTGGTGGACGACGACCCGACACCTCAGCTCATACCCGTTGAGGTTCTCTCTGTGTCACAGCTCGACAGTGCGCCAGTACCCACATAGCAGCCGGTTCTGTCCACCCCTTCGCCTCTCGGTCCTCGTCGGACCAGGGCTCCAGACCGTCTTTTCCTATCGGGGCCGAGGCCCCGACATCCAGCGCAGAGGAGGGGGCCTAAGCGAGCCCGTAGGGGAGGACACGGAGGTGGAATTGGTGGTGCCGATGAGGGAGGGGATGCTGGGGGTGCGGTTGGCGGGGGTTAGTAGGGGGTGTCCGCCTACACTGGCTGTACATTTGTTCGTTATGTCATACTTCAATTTTGCACTTCATATGTGATGCATGTAATACTTTTGCGTTCTTATGTGTACTCGTTCATACATCACATGTTTGTCCAATGCATATGGACTTCTATAGCTTAAAGCACGTGACAAATCGATGCAACATGTCAACTCGATAAAAGGCAACCGCCATAACACATCCACCATTCAGTTACATGCTTTAGGAGATTGAACATAAGTGCGTACAGAGCGGAGACTAGTGAGGTACAAGCTTCTCCACCCGTGCCTAATGGTAGAAGGTGTCTCCCGCTACCCACATAGAGTGTTCTCCAGTTGGGCGCCTCGGACGTGGCTGGCCGTCATTGTAGTGGCACACACATATGCAGCTAGGGTTGGCGCAGCAGCATGTGGGATCATAGGAACTTCCTATGTTCACGACCTCCTCGTTGCCCCTCTCGTGCTGCATCTGTTGGCGGAGGTCATCATTTTGCTCCTTGAGATCGTCAATTTGCGCCTCCAAATCAAATATTCGGTTCCACAATGTATGCACGTGCATCGAAACATGTCGTTCATGGGGAGGATCGATCCAACAAGTAAAGTTGCATTTTGCCATCTGCGGCAAGGAACGGTTAGTATGGAGGACGTATTAGCAGTAACATGAACAAAACTATTTACCCCAGAGTATGGGCATCGGAAGAAACGCCGTCCGCCATCGAAAGGGCAGTCCATGACCTGCACGATAGCGTCATCCCCGTGTCCGCATTTCGGCCATACTGGTTGAGCACGTATGTTCGGCATCAACTGGTAGTTAGGGCCGAAGTCCTCCCTCCTTTCGGAGAGAAGTCCGGCCGCGACCCGGTTGGGTGGTCCTCGGCGTCGCCATCGTATGTTACTGTATGACGGAGAAAGTTCTTCTTCCTACGGTTTCAAGGATTGAGTGGTCCTACTTTCGGAGCGTGGGGCGTGTATTTTATAGCCCGTGGGGGGAGGCTAACAAAGCGAGTAATGTATTAGCTTGCTTTGCGCGATGTGAGACCACACGGGCGGCTTTGCTCGATGGCAAGACCGCCTTTGGCGGCTTTGCGCCCGACAAGACGGGCGAGGCAGCTTTGCGTAAGACCACGGGCGGCTGCGTGAGTGATAAGACTAAAGGAGGCGACCTTGCGCGATAACAAGACCACACGGGACAGCTTTGCGCGACAAGACCGGGCGAGGCGACTGCGTAAGATCACACGGGCCAGCTTTGCATAGTGATAAGACTAAAGGAGGTAGCCTTGCGCAGTGACAAGACCACACGGGACAGCTTTGCGCACTGACAAGACCAGACGAGGCAGCTTTGCGTACTGACAAGACCACATGGGCCAGCTTTGCGCAGTGATAAGACTAAAGGAGACAGCTTTGCACAGTTTAGGGTTTAGGTTTGGGGTTAGGCTTTTCAGATCCACTTGCGAACCATGAGCATGACAACACTATGCCTCCTCAGCTTTTAAGATGGACACGACAACACTCTATCTCCTCAGCTTTTCAGAACTAAAAGACATGACTCTTCATGAAATTAACCACACCATGCCAACCATGGGGCTTATAAAAGGGGGTTGAACCAAACCCAACACTACACAATGAGATACCCGACTATGGACTCTTGGCAAACTTCTACGCGAAGATGTTGCGAAGCGCAAGTGGCTTCTTGCAGAAGAGAAACATCTACAATACCTAGATCGAACAATGAAAGATGCTCAAGTACCACCATGTTTTCCAATCCCGCGTGTGTGTGTGGCGAGCAGCAGAGATCATTCAATCCACACACCGCACACGCCGCCGGGCGTACTACACGTCGCGGGCACCACCTGCGTAAGTGTTTCTTTCGCGTGCCTCGATTTTCCTCTCCCAATGTTGAGTTCCTTAAATTTTTAACTTCATCCCCATGTAATGGCGACCGAGATGCGCTGCCACTTCTTCCGATGGATCGACGGCCCGGAGATGTCTGACGGGGCATTCATCGGTGAGTACATCTTTGAACTACTCGGTGCGGTGAGAACCGTGCGGTGGAAATCTTACATACGGACCCTCCGGGATGTGAGTTACGAAGAATTTACATCCTTATTACATTTTTTTCATGCGGTGTACCCATCATACAATCGCAGACATGGGCGACTTGACGTACGGTCCGGCGTGGGCGATCCCAGACAAGGGCAAGGAAAGGCTCATGCGGTGAGCCCGGTCGCCATAGCTTATCCGTCGCCGAGCGTAATCCGTCATCGACGATGTGAGTTATGAAGAATTTACATCCTTGTTACAATTTTCACTATCACGGTGCACTTACATCATGGAATCGCAGGACATAGACGACCCGACATACCACCCGACATGGAAAGTCCGCGACAAAGGCAAGGAAAGGCTCATGCGGTGAGCACGGCCGCCACGGCGTATCTGATCGCCAGCGTAATCCGTATCGACGGCGTGAGTTATGAAGAATTTACATCGTTCTTACGATTTTCACTATACGGTGCACTTACATCATGGAATTGCGGGACATGGGCGACTTGACATACCGGCCCGACATGGAAAGTCCCACGACAAGGGCAAGGAAAGGCTCATGCGGTGAGAGCGCGCCGCCACATCGTATCGATCGCCCAAGCGTAATCCGTATCGACGGCGTGAGTTATGAAGAATTTACATCCTTCTTACGATTTTCACTATCGGTGCACTTACATCATGGAATCACGGGACATGGACAACCCGACATACCACCAGCGTGGGCGGTCTCGTGACAAGGGGAGGGAAGGCGAGCTAGCATGTAAGGGAAAATGGCCCGATCCACGCGATGAGATCAGGTCATTACGTAGTAGTCCCCTGTCCTACCCCCATGTTTTTCACTATCCCTAAAGTCATGTATACTTATATGGTCCGGATGCTTGTGTCGCAGTGTACCGTAGTAGTAGCGAGGATGACTAAAGTAATTAGCCGAACCATCATGACATGTGCTTCTGTCTACGGACTCTAATGTAGTTCTTGTTCCATGGGGCTTGTAAGTCTGCCTCTTCTAGTCGAATCCCAGAAAAACCTTTCGCACCAACATTGAATCCTCCTTCGCTTCGCTACAAATACCGAAATTCTGTTGAAGTCTTCTTAGTCCTTACTATTATGAACTTACAGTCAGAAATCAATCGTGCTTCAAAATTCTCTATTTCTCATCACTACTGTAATGTTCTAACATGTCAATTTTTTTATGCTATAGGAGCTTATTTTCTACGTTTATTGATTCGTACGAACACGACAGTCATACGAAGTAGCGATAACAAATCTGAACAGATAAAATTATAAAAAATTTACACAAGCAAGTACACGGTGTTAGCAGGCTACACAAAAAATTTCATAAATTTTTGAACTCTTCTGCTATATTTTAAAATTCCTTCCAATTTCAGACTCTAACTAATTATCTAATTAACCTAACCTAACCTAACCTAATTACTAACCCTAACCGTGTGGGCACTATTGCGGGGGAGCGGGGTGGCAATAGTGCTGGGCAATAGTGCCGGGCGCTGAGGTGGCAGGGCCGGGGCCGGGGCCGGGGCCGGGGCGAGGTGGTGGGGGAAATTTGGTTTGTGCGGTGGCAATGCGCCCGGGTGAGGTATCGGACGGCAGTGTGCGCGTGTGGTGGCAACGCGCCCGCTTGCCATTTTTGCAAATCTGGCGTGGCGGGTGGTCGAAGTGCAAATACGGTTTGCAAACCGACCGTGTCGGCAAAAATTCGAATATCACTTACCTTTCCACTACTCATTAATTACTGTCTCAATACAACACATTAAACAAGAATTGAGAATAAAAAATAGCCGGGCCCCCCCCTGTCGCCCAGCGGTTCAGCGACAACCATCTGTCGCCGAACAGTTCGACGACAGATATTCAGTTGTCTAATGGTTGGGCGACTGGATCCTATCGCCCAACCGTTAGACGATTGGAGTCAGTCGCCCAACCATTAGGCGACAGTAGTATTTTCCTGTAAAAAAAAGGTCGCAAGAATAAATTTGTAATTTATAATAAAAAATAGATTATTTTTAAAAAAAATTCATATATAGTGGTACATTGGCGATACGCCTGTGCAATGCTAGCTCGATATTAAGCATCTACATGCAATTTTAAAAAGGATAATAGAAGAAAAAAAGCTCCCCGGTCTCTGCATCAAAGATGCACACAACTCATTTTATTAAAGAGACAAGAGTACCAAAATAATCAATACTGTTAAAAGCGGCTTGAAGCCTTACAACCAAAAGACTAATAAACTCAATAATTGTGAATCCTGTGACTAAGCTGCCACTCATAAAAATTGAGGATTTGTTTCGCCACAAACTCCAACCTTATGCGTCCAGCGAACATGTACTCCTTCTGGGTTGATTTCTGTAAAGTTGCCTAAGCACTCAGCTAGAACCTACTCAATAAGATAACCTGCAAGGGATTAGTAACAATGTTTTTGTCAAATGCAACATCATTCCGATATAACCAAATAGACCAACATAAGGTACTAGCTCACACCAGGAGTTAGGACTTTAAATTTTTTTGGAATGCCGGCTAACCAATTCCCAAATATGTTTGCTATGCTCACAGGGGGGATAAATTAAATGCACATTGAGCAACTCATCATGCAAGACGTGCAAAGGGGCAGTAGAAAAAGATGCGTTGAATTATTTTATCTTTAATACAGAAACAATATTGTTTGCTTTCCCTCTAAGTTCTTTTAAACAGGTTATCTTTAGTTAATACTAGCTCTCTTTTGAGATAACAAAGGAATATTTTCACTTTTAATAGAATTTTAATTAGCCAAAATAAATTCCTAACGAGGGCTTGAAAATTGCTAATTAGTGCCCCATATAACGATTGTACCGAAAAAAGTCCAGACTTAATCAAATTCCACTTGAAGACATCCTTTTGAGAACTTAAATGTAAGGTAGAAATTCTCAATATTAACTAATTCGAAGCATGTAACTTAGACCCAATTATAGGTCTTTGAAAAGAAATATTTAAAGGAGTCGATCACAGAATATTTACCACTGTATCATCCTTTCTCATTACCACATTATAAAGAAGTGGATATTGTTCTTTTAGTGGAGAATCTCCTAACCAGATATCTTTCGAAACCTAGTTTGCATTCCATTTTTAACCTGGAATGAACCAAAGCGAAAAAATTAATCTTTGATTTTCATAAGACACGACAAAAAATGGGAAGTCGGGCTTATTAACCACCTACGAAAGACTCTTCTCACCCAAATATTTCCTTGTTAGCAAAAATTGGCAAACTCTTATTTCATTAAGCAACTTAAACATACAAATTAAGAGTTGTTTGCGGAGATGCTTATCATTAGATAGCCTGTCAAAATTGATCCTCCTACCAGTTTACCACCATTACGACTCAAATTGTACCTTAAGTCAGTAATTGGCATGATCATGGTAGGATTGCACTCCGAGTCATAGGATCACGATAGGATCTTATAGATTACGAAAGACTCATGTGTTTAGTTGTGTACTAGCCCTGTGTTCAAGTTGGAAGATAGGTATAAGTAGTCAATAGTCTACGTTTTGATCTAAAGGCTTGGGATAATAAAAATAAATTTAATTATTTTTCTTCTACTTTCTTAGTGCAAAATGGTATGCTTTTAGTAATAATAAAAAAACTAAACCTAAGAGGAAGAATGCCATAAAAGTTGGTTTGGCCCTGGCTAGCGGTACGAGGGGTTGCATCACTATTTAAGAAGGATCTATTTTTATATTAAAGCATCATTTGATAGTAGTTGATTTACTGTGAAATCTTATGAAAAAAAATCAACTAATGTTTGAGATGAGTTTTTCAAGAATTTGGGGACTCGAGTAAATGGGAGTGACGACACTTGTTAGTCAAAGTATAATACCCCGACCTAACACGGAGCCCAAAATGCCACTAAACTACACTAACTATGAATTTTAACATCAATTATCAGTACATTACAACAAACATATCAATGATAAAACCCCGTCAACAGGTCACATTAACACAAACATAACGACATGGCAATCATAGATAATTATTTCCTAGAAAGCATGGTAGGATAATAAACCAAGATCAAAGCAAAACCAATCAAATCAAGTCTATTAAATGAATAATCAACTCCAACCTATCAACTAAGACTAAGCAATAATATCAAGCCCTAATTATAAATTATGATGCTAATAAAGTGTCTCATGGCCAATGTTTTAAGTATTTGAATGTATGACGTGATTCCAAGTGCGCTAGCCCTTTTCATGTGCAACGTCGTCAACCGTCACCTAAAAATAACAATAGAGCAAGAGTGAATCTACGACTCAGCAAGTACAATAATAAATAATGTACAATGATTAATCAACTGTAAACAATATCATCATCAACATCAATTGTTTTCTTTTCTTTATTCTCATACTCAATCATCAAATTCTCTTTTCATTAAATGCAAGGTATCTCTATACTACATGTCCACATGCAACTCCTTTCGCGTATATCGGTATAGTGTGAGTGAACACTCGCGAAAATATTCACTCTCAAGCATGTCCTACAAAAGGATTGGGGACCTCCTCCACTCCCGTGGAGTCTCTACCAATAAGGTAGATATATGATCACTATGACCACCTTCTCTTCATGCAATGATGCTTATGAATGCTCAATTTAACATATGTTCATCAATAATACCGTCATCCAACATTCTTGAATTCATCAATATAATTAATATCATGACTACTCATATTGTTTGAAATTAAATAAGATGAAAGCAAAAAATAATATAATGGTAATAAGTGATAAAGAATACAACGATTCACCATCGATCACTTTTTACCATGCACTTGCATCATTATCCCCTTGGAGCTGGATAGCGAGGCAGCAGTAGGGCACTAGAGGCCATACTCCCTGGATAAACAATTCAAAACACATCTCAAAATCACAACATCACAGTACCCACACTTTACACTTATCGTCATCGCACGTTTACGTCAAACCAACCCAATTAACCCAAAAACCACCGAACACACTACCGTTGTCCCAGTAGTAAAATGGTTCTAACTTATACATTTGAACTCCAAATCTCGACATCCACAACTTTTTGGAATACTTATGAAAAATCCTACAACTTCCTAGTTATGATGAACTTTTGATTCTACGGTTTTCTGCCCCATTTTTCTCCGAATGCCATCACAGAATCTGTTAGGACAATCTGCTTCAAAATTTAATATCTTTAATTCTAAAACTTGAAAATATATGAACGATACCAGTTCTCGAAACTACTCAAAATTTTCTAAATTAATCAAGTTATCTCTACATTTTAATTCTAGGATCTACTAGATGAAACTGACCCATCTTCACAACATCTGTCAGCTACATCCAAATTCTAGACAGTGATGTTCTCGAGGCCATAACTTTTCACTCGCTACTATGATTCTCATGATCCAGATCTTCCTGAAAAGCTAACGAGATTATATAACTTTTCTCTAATTGGACAGACCTCTGTAGCTGAGCCTAAGTACCTCAAATCGCTCCAGCAAGATTCTGTATCTAACCTCGATGAACTAGGGCATGCAGAAAAACCATCTTACCCCAACCAAAATGATCTACAACCTTAACAATGACTAAACCATGGCAAATCCTAGGAATCAATAAGTGTTACCCTTGAATAAAATGAAGGATCATGAAAACCCCACAAATTTCCTCCTCTTTTCCTTCCTTCCCTTCTTCTTCTCCTTTCCTTCTCTTTTCCTCTGCTGGCCAAACCCTTGATGGCCTATCTTTCCCTCTCCTTACCACAACAGAAGATGGTAGCCGAATTGGCTACCACGGCACGGCTCGGTGGACCTGGCTGCAAGTGCGCGACAGAGGAAGCACTACCGTGGCAGGCGACGGCAGCAGGAAGCGCTGCCAGAACAGGCGGCGACAGGAGGTGGATGGCAGGGCTGGGGTTGCTTGGGGTTTGGGAGCTGCCCCCCACCCCATGGCCCCATTTATGGCTGACCCATTTGGGCCAAGACACCGTGGGCCGAAGGCCCAAGGTCCAAGTTGTCCTCATTTTTTGAATTCTCCCTTGTAATTCACTTAATTACCTTCCTAGTTCCAATAATCTCTCTAGTATAAATCGGGATATTACACAAAGTAGGTGTCAAATGACTAATTAAACACTAATATCACTTGTGAAATACATGATAGATGTAAGGAAAATATAATTTTGTAGAATCGGCTAGGATTTTAGATTCTATGATTCGATCCTACAATGCGGCCCTACCATAACATCTCCAATTCGGTGTCCGGGCTAGTCTACCCGGACCATCCACCCAAGAGTTCATTTGTTGTGTAGTTTGGTTAACCGCACCTCCTGTTCCTATAGCCCTCCATGTCATAGGCCTGTACCACCTCTGAGCTACACCTCCTCGCTAGTATCGCGTGGTTGGTCCCACCATGTTTTTCTTATTCCAACAACTCGCACCTTCACCTTTGTGACTGCTAGAATTTGAAGCCATCTTTGCAATTTCACACATAACTGTAGATGAGATATGAGTACCTACTATTGACGACAAGGTTTCCTTCTCCTGGCCAGGATTTTTACCAGACCTCCCTTGATTGCTCCACCTTCAACATTACCTTTTAATCGGTCCTCTGTAACTCTAGATACTTTTCATGATTACCTGCCCTTTAGTAATTCGCATGACTTCACTTCGAAGTGATACCTCACAACATTGGAATTCAAGCGATCTCACAGGTATTATATTCTTCTTTAAGTCGGAACATACTAAACTCCCATCAATGTACGATGTGCTTCATCATACATCTCCAATGTAACTACTCCAACCTTAGTGACTACATACTCCTTGTAATCCACCAAATGAATAGTTCTATGCGCCAGACATAAAGATTCTTCATGAACATATCGCTCGTTGAACATATATGAAAGCAATAACTTGAATATAATATCCATCTATGAGAAATACCTAATTAACTGATGACAAGTACATCTGAATCATCTTTTGCTACCGCCACTGAGCATGCACCCGTCACTTTCTTCAAACTTGTACAATCCTCTATCATGACCTTCCTCATCACATAGATAGGATAGACGTGGTCCTTGCTCTTGCCCTTCTTCCTGTTACTTTTGCTTTTGTCTACAACACCTACGGTAGCCAATGCCTAATCACTCGAGGATGAAGATTCCAATGGTTGTTTGAAGGACTCCGCCTACAATAGATATGTAAATGTCTCATTGAAGTTGAGAGTGGTTTTCCTAACGAGAATATTCATTACCAATTGCTCTCATGATGGTGGTAGAGATGATGTCAATATGATGATTTTGTCGTTCTCTTTAATTTTCTCATCCTCACTTATCAGTTGTTTGATAAGTTTGTCAAAGACATTGAGATGGTCAACAAATCATGTGCCCTCCTTCATGCGCAACCTATACAGTTGCAGCTTCATCATCCACCGGCTTGTTAGTGACTTCGCCATATACAATTATTCTAAGTCACTCCATAATTTATTCAACGAATTTTCTATGATCACTGAGTACTTTACCTCATCGGAGTAACACAGACAGGTTGTACCGATTGCCTTCTGCTATATCACTTTCCATTCTTCAATGGATATTTTTTCCAGTTTGTCCCCTTCAAGAGCATCGATTAACCATTGCTGGACAATGACATCTTTCATCACACATTGCCACATGCTGAAATTTCCTTCGCTGTCAAATTTCTCTACTTGACTTCACATCATTGACATTGATCTTGATTTTGTGCCACCTGACGCTTTGCCAACCTTCTCTCATATCTGGTTATTCTGGCCTTGACTCTTATACTACTTGTTATACTCTGATACCCCTCCTTATGCGCAGCAGTTCCCCAGATCAGATAAGAGTTTCGAGATACAGTATGAGCATGCACGGTATCAAGAACAAAGTGGATGAAGGATGTATAAATAACCAAAATAACGCAATGAAACAACCACAATGAAAGAAAGATTTGGTGAAGCCGACCACAAATTCCTTAAGAAAAACCTTATAAGAGTACAAAGGATTGTTGCTCTCTCACAAACCTCTCAAATCTTTTTGGACCCTGGGATCTTTGCCCCATATAAGAATCCAGTGCTAAAGAATAACCTAGTCTCTAATCCTATCATACACCCCTTGCTTTGGATGAGTTGGTTTGTGGCTTGGGTTCTCTATGGCCACACCTCGTTGGCTTTATATAGGCCACATAATCCTCCTCCAAAATCAAGTATGAATCCTACTACAAAGAGAAGTAAGAATCATAATGCAATTAAGATTCATCTAGGAATCTTTGTAGAACACATCTTCAAATTCTAGTAGGATACATGAAAAATTCTTATATGCCACTGCAAATGGTCTGGATCCCTGATTTGCCATTGAAAGTGACCTCTCTCTTACATGCCACTACATTTCTAAAATATTGCCTTTATTATTGCCCTTATTTCCCACTGCTGACTAGCCAAGTTGTGAAGTGGCGATGTAAATACCATTTTGCCCCTGCATTGTCTTCCTCCTCCTTCATCCAAGCAAAATCAGCCATGGATGGAGGCGAAGAGGCGTCCAAGGCAACCAGGTAAGGGGTACCATGCGGGCCGACGGGCGGAGGGAGGTGAAGAGGTGGAAAAGGTGTCTGGGGGACAGCCTCATGTGACGTCGCTGAGTGCACAAACATTCGGTTGGGTTGTGTCGACGATAGCATGAACGCGAACCACCAGTCGCTCATAGCAAACTTGCGCACCAGCTTGCAGTACACCAGCACGGTGTTCGGGAAGGAACTCGTTCATCACGGTCCGCGACATCACGACGCGCTCCTTCTCTGCCACCTACATGAACCTGCTCATTGGCGGGACGTTAACGCTCGGCTTTGTCGCCGACGCCGTGCTGCCTAGGTGTAGGGTTGTTGTACACCTGCTCGTAGATGGTCTGGAAGGAGTGAACCAGGGCACGACTATTCGAATAGATTATTAAAAATACTCTGCAGATATTGTACAACTTTACCCATAAGATAAGATCAATCTCAAAATGTCGGCCATGACACGCTTCCTTGAGCGTGCGACGG